>CM042065.1:15853154-16553726 GCA_023512825.1 Liposcelis brunnea | reverse complement strand
ATACAATTATATACAATGATATATTGCCGTATACAGCCGTATACAGCCGTATACGATGGTATAATATTTCTCAAAATGCCCGAGTAAAAATGGAGCATATAGCCGTATGTATAAGATTCGGAATATATGCCAATATACAGGCATAATTTGAAAGTGAGTATGAATGGCTACATATGCTTGTAAAGCAATTTAAAAAGGAATATGTTAGAGATATGATTTTAAAAATTTATTTTTAAAGATTTGTGTCGTTGCTATGCTAGAAGGAGAAATTACGTGGCATTTAGTAGACAGAAACTTTTAATGCAAGTTCAAAAAGATAGATGATAGATGATCACTGATCAGATTCTAAGAAGAATAAGACAAAAAGCTTTAATGATATTGTCCTCTTAACATTCACCATGCATCTTAAAAGTTTCATTTACTTTGCACCACCCCGAAATTTGCTTTAACCAGTATAGCTAAAGCTGAAAATGGTAAAATAGAAATATTAAAGCACAAAGAAAACTCAAAAGCTAAGAAAACTGGGATAAATTTATTTTTAAAGCAGTGCTAAAGTAGTAGCTAAAAATTTAGTCAAAGATAAACATTTTGGAGGCTAATATCGAGTTTTCTTGTATAAATTAAAATTATTCAATAGAATAAATGCAAAAATATCATACAAATTATTTAACCACAATAGAAATCACTTTGCAGTATGTTTGAATACTGCATCAAACTATAAGACCATTTTGGAAAAATTTCGGAACACTAAAAACTTAGAAAATACATCGTTAAGTTCTATAATTAACGCGGACGCAATAGTGCGCAATGCGAAAACGACAATGGAAACAATTTCTGCGGACTATATTATTTACATGCATAAATGCCAATTAATTTTCTAATATCTCCTGTATGTTTGGATATATTATCTGCATATTCCTATATGTCAGCAGATCTGATCCATTTTTACCCGGGTGTTCAGTAAATTATGTTAAAATTCAACCTACTTCGACCGTAATGCCTTTTTAACCAATATTTATTGGACGCAAGTTCAAATAATCTAATTTAAGTAAAATAAAAATTAGTATTACGAACACATCTGCCATACTGTTTAATTTTCGAACGAATTCGAATGGGTAAGTGCCACGAAAACGAAAACGAATTTCGTTTAACTTGGAATCGGCCCCCTGGATTAACTCGCTGATTATTTACGTACAAGTAAATATTTAAAAAAAAATTAACCAAAAAAATCAGTGTTCTTGGTTGCTAAAAATCGATTTTTTGGCCATAACTTTTTAAAAACGAAAAATTGAGTGTTCTACCTAGTCTCAATCGATTCCTCAGATTAAAATACATCTCCCGTATATATTTTAACGATATTTCGCTCCGTTTTTTGCCGGAAAAATTCATTAAATCGAAAAATTGAACATCGATTTTCAAACATCGAAAAACTGTTCATTTTTTTCGTTTAATCGAAACTTAAAATATCAAATATCTCGAGAACGGGGCCGAATTTTTGAATTCTGTCAATTCCAACGGATTCCTTGGATCAAAATACATCAGATAGGATGTAGTTTGGGCCTTGAAAGCGTAGGAAAAATAAGTTTTCAGTAAAAATAGATTTTCGACCTAGTCGTTTTCTAAAAATCGGTTTTTTTCGACCATAACTTTTTTAAAAACGAAAAATTGAGTGTTCTACCTAGTCTCAATCGATTCCTCAGATTAAAATACATCTCCCAGTATATACTTTAACGATATTTCGCTCCGTTTTTTGCCGGAAAATTCATAAATCGAAAACTGAACATCGATTTTCAAACATCGAAAAACTGTTCATTTTTTTCGTTTAATCGAAACTGGAAATATCAAATATCTCGAGAACAAGGCCGAATTTTTGAATTCTGTAAATTCCAACGGATTCCTGGGATCAGAATACATCAGATAAGATGTACTTTGGGCCTTGAAAGCGTAGGAGAAATAAGTTTTGAGCAAAAATAGATTTTCGACCGAGTCGATTTCTAAAAATCGGTTTTTCGACCATAACTTTTTAAAACGAAAAATTGAGTGTTCTACCTAGTCTCAATCGATTCCTCAGATTGAAATACATCTCCCAGTATATATTTTAACGATATTTTGCTCCGTTTTTAGCCGGAAAATTCATAAATCGAAAATTGAACATCGATTTTCAAAACATCGAAAAACTGTTCATTTTTTTCGTTTAATCGAAACTTAAAATATCAAATATCTCGAGAACGGGGCCGAATTTTTCAATTCTGCAAATTCCAACGGATTCCTGGGATCAAAATACATCAGATAAGATGTACTTTGGGCCTGAAAGCGTAGGAAAAATACGTTTTGAGCAAAAATAGATTTTCCACCAAGTCGATTTCTAAAAATCGGTTTTTCGACCATAACTTTTTAAAAACGAAAAATTGAGTGTTGTACCTGGTCTCAATGGATTCCTCAGATTTAAATACATCTCCCAGTATATATTTCACCAGTATTTTGCTCCGTTTTTAGCCGGAAAATTCATAAATCGAAAATTGAACATCGATTTTTAAACATCGAAAAACTGTTCATTTTTTTCGTTTAATCGAAACTTAAAATATTAAATATCTCGAGAACGGGGCCGAATTTTTGAATTCTGTAAATTCCAACTGATTCCTGGGATCAAAATACATCAGATAAGATGTAGTTGGAGCCTTGAAAGCGTAGGAAAAATAAGTTTTCAGTAAAAATAGATTTTCGACCTAGTCGATTTCTAAAAATCGGTTTTTCGACCATAACTTTTTAAAAACGAAAAATTGAGTGTTGTACCTAGTCTCAATCGATTCCTCAGATTGAAATACATCTCCCAGTATATATTTTAACGATATTTTGCTCCGTTTTTAGCCGGAAAATTCATAAATCGAAAATTGAACATCGATTTTCAAACATCGAAAAACTGTTCATTTTTTTTCGTTTAATCGAAACTTAAAATATCAAATATCTCGAGAACGGGGCCGAATTTTTCAATTCTGCAAATTCCAACGGATTCCTGGGATCAAAATACATCAGATAAGATGTACTTTGGGCCTTGAAAGCGTAGGAAAAATAAGTTTTGAGCAAAAATAGATTTTCGACCAAGTCGATTTCTAAAAATCGGTTTTTCGACCATAACTTTTTAAAAACGAAAAATTGAGTGTTGTACCTGGTCTCAATGGATTCCTCAGATTTAAATACATCTCCCAGTATATATTTCACCAGTATTTTGCTCCGTTTTTAGCCGGAAAATTCATAAATCGAAAATTGAACATCGATTTTTAAACATCGAAAAACTGTTCATTTTTTTCGTTTAATCGAAACTTAAAATATTAAATATCTCGAGAACGGGGCCGAATTTTTGAATTCTGTAAATTCCAACTGGTTCCTGGGATCAAAATACATCAGATAAGATGTAGTTGGAGCCTTGAAAGCGTAGGAAAAATAAGTTTTCAGTAAAAATAGATTTTCGACCTAGTCGATTTCTAAAAATCGGTTTTTTCGACCATAACTTTTTAAAAACGAAAAATTGAGTGTTGTACCTAGTCTCAATCGATTCCTCAGATTGAAATACATCTCCCAGTATATATTTTAACGATATTTTGCTCCGTTTTTAGCCGGAAAATTCATCAATCGAAAATTGAACATCGATTGTCAAACATCGAAAAACTGTTCATTTTTTTCGTTTAATCGAAACTTAAAATATTAAATATCTCGAGAACGGGGCCGAATTTTTGAATTCTGTAAATTCCAACTGATTCCTGGGATCAAAATACATCAGATAAGATGTACTTTGGGCCTTGAAAGCGTAGGAAAAATAAGTTTTGAGCAAAAATAGATTTTCGACCAAGTCGATTTCTAAAAATCGGTTTTTCGACCATAACTTTTTAAAAACGAAAAATTGAGTGTTGTACCTGGTCTCAATGGATTCCTCAGATTTAAATACATCTCCCAGTATATATTTCACCAGTATTTTGCTCCGTTTTTAGCCGGAAAATTCATAAATCGAAAATTGAACATCGATTTTTAAACATCGAAAAACTGTTCATTTTTTTCGTTTAATCGAAACTTGAAATATCAAATATCTCGAGAACGGGGCCGAATATTTGAATTCTGCAAATTCCAACGGATTCCTGGGATCAAAATACATCAGATAAGATGTACTTTGGGCCTTGAAAGCGTAGGAGAAATAAGTTTTGAGCAAAAATAGATTTTCGACCAAGTCGATTTCTAAAAATCGGTTTTTCGACCATAACTTTTTAAAAACGAAAAATTGAGTGTTCTACCTAGTCTCAATCGATTCCTCAGATTAAAATACATCTCCCAGTATATATTTTAACGATATTTTGCTCCGTTTTTAGCCGGAAAATTCATAAATCAAAAATTGAACATCGATTTTCAAACATCGAAAAACTGTCATTTTTTTCGTTTAATCGAAACTTGAAATATCAAATATCTCGAGAACGGGGCCGAATTTTTGAATTCTGTAAATTCCAACGGATTCCTGGGATCAGAATACATCAGATAAGATGTACTTTGGGCCTTGAAAGCGTAGGAGAAATAAGTTTTGAGCAAAAATAGATTTTCGACCTAGTCGATTTCTAAAAATCGGTTTTTCGACCATAACTTTTTAAAAACGAAAAATTGAGTGTTCTACCTAGTCTCAATCGATTCCTCAGATTGAAATACATCTCCCAGTATATATTTTTAACGATATTTTGCTCCGTTTTTAGCCGGAAAATTCATAAATCGAAAATTGAACATCGATTGTCAAACATCGAAAAACTGTTCATTTTTTTCGTTTAATCGAAACTTAAAATATTAAATATCTCGAGAACGGGGCCGAATTTTTGAATTCTGTAAATTCCAACTGATTCCTGGGATCAAAATACATCAGATAAGATGTACTTTGGGCCTTGAAAGCGTAGGAAAAATAAGTTTTGAGCAAAAATAGATTTTCGACCAAGTCGATTTCTAAAAATCGGTTTTTTCGACCATAACTTTTTAAAAACGAAAAAATTGAGTGTTGTACCTGGTCTCAATGGATTCCTCAGATTTAAATACATCTCCCAGTATATATTTCACCAGTATTTTGCTCCGTTTTTAGCCGGAAAATTCATAAATCGAAAATTGAACATCGATTTTTAAACATCGAAAAACTGTTCATTTTTTTCGTTTAATCGAAACTTGAAATATCAAATATCTCGAGAACGGGGCCGAATATTTGAATTCTGCAAATTCCAACGGATTCCTGGGATCAAAATACATCAGATAAGATGTACTTTGGGCCTTGAAAGCGTAGGAGAAATAAGTTTTGAGCAAAAATAGATTTTCGACCAAGTCGATTTCTAAAAATCGGTTTTTCGACCATAACTTTTTAAAAACGAAAAATTGAGTGTTCTACCTAGTCTCAATCGATTCCTCAGATTAAAATACATCTCCCAGTATATATTTTAACGATATTTTGCTCCGTTTTTAGCCGGAAAATTCATAAATCAAAAATTGAACATCGATTTTCAAACATCGAAAAACTGTTCATTTTTTTCGTTTAATCGAAACTTGAAATATCAAATATCTCGAGAACGGGGCCGAATTTTTGAATTCTGTAAATTCCAACGGATTCCTGGGATCAGAATACATCAGATAAGATGTACTTTGGGCCTTGAAAGCGTAGGAGAAATAAGTTTTGAGCAAAAATAGATTTTCGACCTAGTCGATTTCTAAAAATCGGTTTTTCGACCATAACTTTTTAAAACGAAAAATTGAGTGTTCTACCTAGTCTCAATCGATTCCTCAGATTAAAATACATTTGATAGGAAAGTTAGCCGGCCTAGGTATATTTGAGAAGGCTCAATACACTATAATGTTTGCTTAAACAACAACATTTTTAAAGGATCGAGAATCATTTATAATTTAAAGCGAGTAGGGGGTTTGAATTTTACTATGTAGTTTTAATTACATCAAGGTGATTTGGCCTTATTTTATTAAGTACTCGCACTTTCCGAAACGGATATGCACTTAATCCTGTAATGAAATTCGATTACATCACGATCTACTTGTGACCGCTCGTTCTCATAGCGTAAAAAATTTTCCACAAATTCGTAATTTTTTTCTTATTTCATCTGCAAAAGATGATGACAGACCTCACACGATCCGGTTTTTACTTGAATATCAGTACTTCTCAGGTAAAAAAATTTTTCATACAGTATTGGAAACATAACTTTTGCTCTTTTTTTTCATTATGAGTCTCAGGCATCATCATGAGTCAACATTTAAAATGACGTGATGGGTTCAGTGAGTCATTTCTCGGTCATGTCGGATTCCGAGTTATACAGTATAGGGAAATTGAAAACAGCTCGGACCTAATGAAGTTTAGTACTGAGGAGATTTTAAAAAAAAGTTTGCATCCGCTTTTGTGACAGCCGAGGACTTGCTTTTTAGGGTAATATTTAACCATTTCCTTTAGCGATAAGCAATGAACGTTTCGATTTAACGGAACATAAATCTGGAAATGTAAATCCGTAGCTCGTTAATTTTTTTAGACCATTTTACGGTTGCAAATTTTTTATTGATTTTAAAAGAAATCATAATGGTAATTAAATTTAAGTTTGCATCTTTTAAGTCTTCATCAAAGAATTTCAAAAATAATGATTCGCAACATAAATATTCAAGCATTAAAAAACATCGCGAAAAAAAAATTTTAAACGAGAAGAAATGAACAAAAGAAAATGCGTTCCTCATGAGAACAAGATACTTGTTTCGCCTAAAGGTTTTGCGATTAGACTATCGGTTATTCATGTCAGTTCTACAAAATAGACAAGAATTTTAATGTTGATGCATTTCAAAAATGTTGTATGTTGTCAGATGGCAAAATGGCCTGATCGAAACCTATGTTTGGTTTTAGAGAAGGCTTCGGCACAGAAAAGCTTCGTTCTCGATGCTGGTCTTGGTATAGCGTTGCCTGGATGTGAGCATGACGTGTTTTTCTGGTTTAATAATTATAAGAAGAAATTTCAGTACGGGAGACCACTGGTAGTCCAGAGATGCTAAAAATTGGAAGATCGAGAAAATTGCTTTGTTGCCAATTTACAATGGATCCAAAGGGCGAATGTGCGAGTGGCTGGGCCCTCTCAGAAGAAGTTGAAATTAGATGTGATTTTGTCCAGAATGCATACTAACTCCGATTCTCTTCAATTTGTATTAAGAAACGATCCTGTTGGAAGCGCTGGATAGATCTCAGTAGACTCAGATAGACTCAGTAGCGGAATCATCGTCAATGGTGAATTCATCAATAACCCTTGATTGAAGAAATTGCAGATGATCTACAAACATTGTTGAACAGCGTTAATGCTGTCGGCAATCTGAATGGCCTCCGAACCAACAACCAAAAAAAGAATTTCATGATCCTTAGGAAAGGGGACGTTGATTCTCAGGTATCAGCAGCCAGCGATGATGTTGAGCTTTTCACGCCTATTAATCCCTAAAATGCTGGCTAAATAATACAGGGGACCGGAGCCTGGAAATTAAAACTCGAATAGAGCAAGTCAGAGGAGTCTTCGTAAGGATGAAAAGTTTGTTCTACCATCGAGATCTTATCCTAACCATAACCATGCGGATTGTTTTGTCCCTGTTCTTTTTAATGAACATTAACCAAGACATCGAAGGTAAATTTAAAACTAGTCGCTCATTCTTAATGTCCGCTCCTGATAAACTGTCTCCTGGCATTTTGCCTGGAAACAAGCACGACCACTTTTTGAATCATGCAGATGCCACCCGCATTACTCAAACTCAGCAAAAATGTTTTAGCAACAAAATCATTCACACAAACAGATCATTCATGATCTCTGACCTATTTCTATAATCAACATACGTTATGAACGTTGTCTTTTGTCAATTGATATCACTTTAATAATTTCCTATATTTTTTTTCTTTTGTGAAAAAAAAAACTATTCACACGTTAGAATTGATTAAAACAGAAAAACTTGAAAACACTCATCCTCTAAGTATTTTACACATTATTATTAAACATTGTAACGTCCTTAAACTGAGCATACGCAGCCTTGGCACCTGCCTTTGATTTACATTGAAAAATAATCGTTTTGTCGAGACCTTCCTGTATTTGCTTCTGGATATTCATACCCTGACCATCCTTCATAAACTTTATAATGCAACCAATTCTTACGATATTTTCCCAACGTTAAAAAAATGGAATAATTAATTGCACCCGTATATATTGCACGCCACAACGCTTCCCCACCTTTTTCACGCCGTGGAACATCTCCGTGCAGGGGGATATTCCTTAATTAAATATATATTCGGCTATTGTTAAACCCGTAGGCGCTGAAAGACCCTAAGCTTCGAAAGGGCAATCCCACCTTTTCCTCTAAAAAGTCAAGGTTGCCAAAACTCAAATGAAAATTTAATTCCTAAAGCCAGGCGTATTATATAACCGTATAAATATAGGTTACATCAAATATGCATAACGGATTCGAATCCCTATACATAATCTCCCTGGATAAACTTTATTATTTTCAATATTGACGGGAACAAAAAGAGAAAGGAAAAATCGAAATTAAAGTCCACCTGATTTTTTTTCGCCGGTGACACGTCGAGATATTTGAAATAGAAGGATCCTTTAAGCAGACGCCCGTCGCCGAGAGCGTCGGGGACGTCAGGAACGTTGACCTGTTCGCTTTGAGAGTTTGTGGCTTTAGAGTTCGATGACCCGACCCACTTCCAAAGCGAAATTAACGACCTTCGTTTGTGTTAAAACGTGCCATTTTCAAGCTAGCTAGGCAGTAGGCAGTAGACTCGGTGTAATCAGTTTTGAAAGTACATCGCCAGGACTTTGACCTTAGGTTTGCTTTCTTATCGATCATTTTCTTCCGTTAAAAACTCGTATCAGCAACTAAATTTTTTAACTGTATCGGAGTAACTCGATATCGCAAACTCATTATTTAAAAAAGTAAAATAACAAAAATAAACCTCCTGTACCTTAACCCGGATGACCTTTACCAATAATAGAAAAAAATAAAAAGGAAAGTTCGAAAAGGAAGACCGGTCAAGGTTAATTTATTATTCTTTTTTTTTTTGCTGTTAATAATCATAAAAATTTTTAAAGGAAGATCTAATTCGTCTTTTCTCATCCTTGGAAAAGTTGCCGACGATAGGGAAACACGTTAATAAAAATAGCGAGCCAGGATTCAAGCTCGAAATCTCCTTCTTATCTATTTTAAATGAGTTAGGATGGTTCCACATCACTGATAAATGATGAAATCGGTGTGTAGTTGTTAACGACTTTCTTAACTAAAACGCTGCTCTCTTTTGAGACGATGTGCCATATACTTGCGCAACTAAAGGATACACGTGTTGGGATTTGAAAGAAAAAAAAAAATTAAGTCGAGTCATAGGTGATGTTTTTAAAGCTTCGAATAGAATTTCCTGTGATTTACAGATCAATAGCACACACGCATTACAAGAATCGCCCTATTAAATCTCATTTCTCGATTTCAAAATCAATTGATATCTATTTTCTCTCCAAACGACCTAATAACTCTTCAAAAAATTTTGCCTTTGGTCCATCATGCAATTCATAGTCGCAGCAGCCAAAAAGTTTTAGAAAGGGACCGTTTATTTGGCCACAAAGCAAAACCAAGCCAGAAAAGAAAAAATTTTTATAAAAAGAGATTTAGGAACCTAAAGACCGGAGGCATCAGGTTAACCGAATTCCACATGAATAAACTCTTTAAGTGAAAGTCCTAATAACTCAGCAAAGGAGAAATAGGCCTAGTTTTTATGTCTGTTTATTCCAACGTGTTATTCGGGTATTGCAAACTCCCTAAAAAAAATTTTACAGATAAGATTCGTCCTAGAATGAACGTAAATTAGAATACTTCAATATATTATGCATGAGTATAGAGTTCTCATTGATTTTGAAAACAATTTTGAAAACGAAAAAATTAGAACTTTGGGCTAGTCTTAATTCTTTGTCTAAATACACGTTCCTAAGCACAAACTTGGATGGTCGCTGGAACTATTAGCAACAAATATTAGGACCTAAAAATCTAATACGCCTCAAAATGTGGCTTTAAATGTTTTTTTTCGATTTTGCAAGATGTTTGAATGACCAAAAACGATTTTTGTCTCATGTCTCATTAAAATAATATATTCCATCGGTAAGCCCCAAAAATATTAATACCGCCAGACATTAACTTTGGATATAAACCTATCCATAGTCCTTTTGGGATTCACAGAAAACAATGCAAATGGTCCTGTCTTTTCTTAGAATTATTAAAAATCTCTTGATTCAAAGCTTATTATTTTCAGCATATTTATTGGCCGCCCCAAGATAACAATTATATCTGGAAAATTTAAAAATTCCTTTTCTACGATTTTCGCGATGGGAAATTTTCCTAGAGTCGTAAAAACTTTTCATAAAATAACTCTAAACTTTTTCTAGCTCCCACCCAAATGTACCACAAAGAGACTGGGATCTTAATTCACTTCGTTAATTTAACTCCGGGTTAAACACCTCCATTATTTTTCGTTAATATTCAAATTTAAAAAAAAATTGTGGACTAATATCAAACGAAATTTCTTGGCACTTACATTGCGCTCTAGAAATAATTTGTTTTTTTTTTTTTTTAAATATTTAAACTACTGGAAAAAAAATTTAAGCTTTAAAAAAAATCTAGCCGGATAAGCCGTGCAACGAATTTGCAAAAAAACGTAAAAACCAGTTTTGAAGGTTAATATTTTAGTTCACCCCAGTCAAGGACATTTGGAACATAACACGCTTTTCTTTCAAACGAAAAACCCGCGCCTTTTTTTTTTCATAAATCGAGAATTTGGTAAATAAAACGATTACTTACTCGTTTTCTTCTTTTTTGACAGGTGTAAGTCCAAGAGCTAACAGAAGGTTCGTCTCGTGGAGAACTTCCGGTGTCGGAGATTTCCGGTTTCTCTCATAACTTTCATATTTTTTCGTTTTCTTCTTTTTCCTCACCGGCCTTTCATTCACATTTAAACTATTTCTAACTTGGCTTCCCGATTTTTTAGTCGTATTTAGCACTCTCCTTATCGGATGTTTTTTAATCGGGGTTTGATGCCCGTTTTGTTGTTTCACGTCCACTTTTTTATTGTTAAACTTTTTTTTAATGCTCGTTATTTGCTTCATTATTCTTTTAATATTTGGCAATAGCACTGGAACATCAATATCCGGGTAAGCACCTCTTCGTAGTCGAGTTCTAGGCGGAAGCCCTAGCAATTCGTGCTCCAAGTCTTTTTCATAATTATCACGTGAAAAATGTAACGAACACACGCGGGCTGTTTGGCAGTTATAAGAAGGATCCTTTCGGCCGCATATCGCTTTCCAATGTTCTCTTATATACTCTTCCGATGGGAAACGATGATATCGTACATTCGATGCTTTTCGATAATTATTCCCGCAGGTTATCACAGCACACTGAGGCATTCTAATCCTTGCGCATTTATTTTATCCACTTATTCACATTTTCTGGATTAATAGTTTCATTTGGCTAAACATTCGAATAAGAGCTTTTAGTTAAATAGGACGGACGCACCCTTTTAGATTATGCTCATGCAACAGGAAATCGAAAATGCGTACACGTTTTAGAGGGAAAGCCCATGAAAAATCATAATTCACTTGTTAAAAAAGCTGAGGAGAATGAAAAGAGTAAACGGTTAATCACTTGAGATGCAATCCGGATCGCCTGCATCCGTGACTCATCGACAACGACCCCTTTTCGGAGACGAATAATCCATTAGGAGGGAGTAAATTCTAAATAGGACTAGACTTTTCTCAGCACGAGAATCAATATCGTTTCTATGGTAGCCAAATTAGCAATATCAGTCACACGTCTCCCGGATATCTCATCTCCAATCAAACGTTAATCCTTTTTTTTTTTTTGAACAATGCTCGAGGTTTAATGGTCTGTCATAGTCAGATAGAGGTGTGCTTTAGGACAAACCCCCCCTTCGCTTTTTTATGCTTTGAAGATCAAATGTCCTCAGAAAAAGTTGCTGCTGTCTGCAAGTGCCTTGCCCACATGGTTATTCCATTGGTCTTGTTCTACACAAGTAGAGATCTTATAATATAAACTTGAAGAAGGAACACTTAACATAAATGGAGGAGCACCGGATACCTAGAATGGACTTTTCAATTATGCACGAAGAGAGAAATTTGAAGAAGCAAAAATACTCATTTCTAATTCACATACTGTCAGTGAAGAAAAAACAGACTTTCCCTGACAAAAGAGAAAACTTTGAAGAGAAAAGCTTTCTAACCATCCGACACGCCGGTAACTTCATAAAGTTTGGAAGCAACGGCTGCTACAGTTAAACGAAAAAAGCAGCTCATGAAAACTGGAAGAGCAATCAGCACCACAGAGAACCAGCTTTATGTTGCAAAACGCCTGACAAAAGCCGAATGGCGATGGGCTTAACCCAAATTGTCAAAGATTACCCAGGAAGATAACATCAAGAAAAATCAGCCAACAATCTGCGATAAAAACTTTAGGCATTTAAAAAAAGTGCCAGCAAGCTCCAAAAATGACGGTAACAAACTATCGAAGAGTGTTGGGACTTTGGTGGATGTAGAGAAAAAAAGATTAAGAAGTTGGTCAAGACCGGGGGAAACGTACCTCTTGAGATTATAAAACATGACCTTAAAGAAAAAGATCCGATAGAAACCTTTTATGTGAAAACTCTTCACTAAAAAGAATTTCACTCCTTTAAATTGTTTCTCCAAATCTGGACCAGTTCTCGGATAAATATTGCTTTTGGAGTTTGCTTGTTTCTTCAGTGAAATCCGATAATCTCATTCGATCAAATCGTGAGTCTTGGGCCTTTCAAAACCAAAACAAGTCGATCCCATCCTTATGATTACCTTACGGCACCATAAAAGCTTCATAAAACGGCTGCGTCGGCGGAGAGTATACGTTGTAAAAATAAACAGCTGATAACGGAGAGAAAAAAAGATGTAAAAAGAAAGATAAGTAAATTTTAAAAGCTTTAGGAGACAAATAGGAACATAAAGGCTGGAAAGTTTACTATAACGAACATCGTTAGACAGTTGTAAGTTTGTCACTTACGCGGGTAAGATTTCAAACTTACTTTTTATAGTAAACAACGATTGCGTGCCCTATAAAATTTTCCCAGAATTTATTTTCATTGGCAGAAGAAACCAAATTGAATTTTGATACCATAGGATTCTTTTTGATTAGCTTCTTTCGAATAATTCGCAAATGAAACCTAAGTTTTCTGCAACGTGGCCATTATGTATAAATAAACTAAGACACTGGTTAAATGGGCCGAACGAGTCAGAAGTCGAGCAAAATTTGAGAAAAGTTGGCTGCAGCTATTCCCCAGACCGGTTTAGAGTAAGTCCAAATATAAATTTGGGTCGTATCTAAAGCCAGCCTGTTTGTTTGACCAAAATAAAACCGAATCGAGGCGTCGCTTGAGTTGAACCTGTTGAACGTCAAAGCCACCTACATGTTCAAAATGGAAACATTCATCCTTAGTCAAAGAGAGTCAAAGAAGTATACAGCAGCAAGGATAGGAGGCGACTTCGTCCAAGCAAAAAATTCATAAAAGTCGATGAAACTTCTTTTAAAGTTACTTCCCCCGGCAATGCCTCTAAGCCGTTTTTCTGTTTCAAGCTAAGAACCATCCTAGAGAGTTCCAGTTCCTATCTGGCACTCAATGCACCGTCCTAAAATCTTTTCAGGGTCCATGCGGGATCACCACTCCTATAATCAAAATTTCCTCCATCTTATTTCTGGCCACATCTTCCAAACCAAACTTTATTCTCAAGAGACCGCAAGCTGGAAGACTCCCCGACATAATAAACCATCCTGCAGCTATTAAAATTGATGTGCTTTGAAATTATAATGCATCCCCAAAAGACCGCGCATTAGGGACAAACTACACGTAAAGATTAAAGGGGGAGAACCTTGCCTTTTCCCTTTCCTGCAAGCTCTTCGATTTTAATGCCGGTCATCGCTAAAGAATCCGTCATACGCCTGGGGAATTATCCGCCCTCCATACAACTGCACCTTGTTTTAATCACCTGCAACTAAAACACTCTTCCGCCTTTCTTCAACTCAAAGAAATAAATAACATCCTTAACCTTCATCCATCGAAAAAGGGTTGGACGATTTCCAAAAACGGTTTTGATAAATGAATCGAAGCCTCTTGCAAAAATTAAGATATTTAAAGGAACCGAGAATAAAAAGATGGTGGATGGGAATATGTGAAGGTTGCAGACGACCTGGTTGACGACCTATGGCAGACACGCTACTGAGCAGTTGTCCTACGCAGTTGGGATGAACGAGGTCATAGAGCGTTAGGACCTTGGCTAAATTCAGGCAACCAGTTTCAAGGCTGCCTTGTTAGTGGAAGATTTGGTGCTCATTTCGTTTTTTTTTTCCATCTTATCCTCGACGCTGCTTTACTCTCTCGAGTGATGTATCTTATTCCTTCAGAAAAATCTCGCGCTGTTCCTTTTCTTAAAAATTACCGAACAGGAATATCCGGATTAAATTACAACGACCCAACGCACAAAGAAAACGATCCGGAATTTAAGAAGACGACTAAATGATGCAATCCCTACGACAATAATATATTTTTGTTACATAAAAAAAAGTAATCCGAGTTAATAAGAAATTGAAAAATAAATCTCTCTCTTAAGTTAATAATATCGCATTTCTTCATCTAATAATTTTTTTAAAAGAGGTAGAAAGTTAAGTACAAATGAAGGTCAAGGTATCATCCCTCAAGCATGGTATTGTTCATCTTGAAACCCTCTTCGCTTTCTTACCAATAAAATTAAATTACGTATGAATAAAGCTTTTCCACGAATCATTATGCAATAAAGCTTGACGGTTCATCTCAATTTCTACGAATCAGAATTGAGAGTTTTCCGTTCCCCTAATTCCATTAGTAAACAAGCCGTTCTTTCTGTGTTTCATTTTTCCTGACGTTTCCTGCAGTAAAAAGAAAGAGAAAAGCAAGGATCATGGAAAAAAGCTAAAAATGATTCATGGTCACGTATTATGCCGAGGTTGCAAGAGATAAGAAGCAGGCTAAATGACGTCACATACCGACACCCATATTGGCACGTCATCCATTTACTTAAACTCAATACTGCCATCTACACAGTCATCTTTTCCTTTTCTCATTTTTTCGGATAACTTAAAAAAACAATTTATCTGAGTTCATTCACACAATTAATAAACACAATCACGTATCATTAAACTTGAAACTCAACTTCACAGCCTACATCTTAATATAATTATTCCTTAAATATGATTGTTTTAAATTTTTTCCGCATGCATATATTCGTTTCAAAGTCAAACCAGCAAAGGTGAAATGGGATTAAACTTGAATTCAGGGAAATTAAGTTCAAGAACTTTGGTTTCAATGAAAACAATTAACACAAGTCTTTGCTGTAGAAATTTTTAAATGGAAATTAAGGTCTTGTAAGAAGAAAAATATGGAAGAAGAGAGGGAATGATTTTTTATATACATGAGCTTCTCACTGGATTGAAACAGAAAGAAGGAAAGGATGCATCCCTTTCTCGTCGCGTAGGATTGATTATGGGGTGTTTTATGTCACGATTTGACCTTTTTTATACTTTCAAAATACTAAACAAAGATTTTAAAGCCCTGAATTTTGAAAAATGTTATTGTTAACTGTAGGAATCCGACGAAGAAATAAATTTTTTAAGAATAGGAACAAAATAGAAGCATACTGAATCTGTTACTAGTAGAAAAGAAGCCTCTGAACTCATTTGAGGAGAAAAACGTGCGACTAAGAAATATTTTTGATCAACGACTACAAGTTGCTGACGCACAAGCCCTAAGTAGACTGATTAAGAGTAGTTTGAGAACAAATCAAAATCTAGTTGGGGTAGCAAACTCTGGCTCGATTGGTGTTCAGCCCCAAAACGTTTTCTGGGGAAAGCACTTGCCCAGAGCTAAAAATATTTTGGAGTTTCTGTTCCCATATTTCTTTTTGGCATGAGGTCTCGATTAATACTAGCAGGCCACATACTTTTTCGGAAATAAGAACTCATTTGAAAAATATCACCCATAAAATCTCGGGGAAGGTGAAAGATGTGGTTACTGATGGTCTGATAAGTAAGTGAGTAGGTGAAAGGGTTTTTATGGCAACGGCAAAAAAAATATTTCACGGTAAGCTAGCTGATTTCAAGAGAAAATTTGATGCAATATTGATTTTGGTGACAAAACAGCAATTTTGGCCCTGACCCTGACTAAGGACCCCTGACCTTACTTTAGAGATTATCTCACCAACCCCTCAACTGCCCAAAGAACAATGAATTCATTAGAACCCTCGGAAAGAAAAATTTAGGTTCTCTACCCAACGCCTATATTCTGTTTAGTTTAAGACCCGAATCGTTAACAAAAAGTACAATTCAAAAGCTCTCAAGGTTTTGGATCCAAAGACCAAATATCATGGATGGCAATAAACCATTAAAATGCCAAATACTGTGGCTATTATTTTTCAAGTTCGTCACTTCCTCCGGTATTTTGACCTGTTGGTCCCTGCTCAGCCGCCCTTCCCCCCTTTTTTCTTTCTAAAAATTTGAACACAAAAAAAATTTAGTATAAATCGGTTTAAAATTTCATCATTTAAATGCTTTTTTTTTTTGAACCAACAAGGTCAACAGACCCTCCTCAGTAAAATTATTTTTCAGATAATGATTATTAAGTTGAAAATAAATTCGGACAAGACACACCCTTTCGTGTATCCAGTTCACTATCGCAGACTCCAAAAGAGAAAAAAAAATGATTTCCCTCAAAAGCACAACCATTTCTAGAAAAATAAAAATGAGTCCACCCCTTAAAGTGACGGGTTTCCCCTTAAGAAAAAAAAAAGATTACAATAAGAATCAAAGCGGATTTTAAAAATAAACTACCCCTAACGGGGGCTGTGGAAATCGGAGGGTAGAGAGCTGTCAAGGTCAACGATTATGAATCCAGTGCTAGTTCTTTAAAATTCAAAATGGTGAACACAATGAGATGATGATGGTGAATTCATATGGTCCCTCCTGAACTAAAAGTATCATTTTGCACCCTTAAAATTTTTCAGTTGTGCTACCCCAGTAAATTTCACAATTTCTAATCAAAAAGCTCGCCAAGGGTAAAAAATGTTCAACCTAAATTTTATTGGGTTCCAATCTTTCTTAATTTTTCCCCCCTCGCCTACAGAAAGCAAACACAGATGAATGGTTAAACATCAACTATCAATATCAAAATGTCACTAACATTAAGAGGCGGGTTACAAATTAACAGCTGCTTCAAGCATCCGCGAGTCTTAGGACTAGGAGTGGCCAATTTGATCGATTGACTTTAATTTTCGCATAATTTTAAATAACCTTTCACAATATTTCGGGATTGCGTTACCCACGTGGAATCGTTCGGTGAAAAAAAGGAAAAGGCAAACGCAAAAAAGAAAAAAGTCAAGGATCGATCGCCTTTGGACTGGAAACGAAAGACCTTCGAAAATTACGTAATCCTATATTTTTCTCGAGTCGTCAGGTATACTCGCTTATTCACAAGGTCACTTGTCCCCACGACTAAAAAATAAGCTAAAAGGTACGAAACCCAACTGTAAGTGCGTAAGTAAAAAGATCTCATAGGTAAAACTCATTCACGTGCAAACTTTTCTTTTTGTCAATGGCTGCGCCTTTATTTATGCATCAAAAATATGGTGCACGGGTTTCAGCTCCTTTTGACGTCCAGGATCTCTATGAAAAGCTTAACCTGATCGATAACGCGATTTATCGGAAACGTAATTCCGTTTAAACTTCCTCGGCTACACCTCGTCGGGTTTTTAATCACGTTTACCTGCATCCGGCAAAGGTGAAAATTTCCAAGAATCCCCGAAGTGACGATTTCACGTCAAACAGAGATTACGAAATGTGTCGGCGAGGCGAGTCAACGTGGCACAAAAACCATTCCGATTCACCTCCTCCCAAAAAAAAAAAAAGGATAAGAAGAAAAAAAAAAGAAAAAGGGAATCGGCCCCCTTCTCGAAGTAAGCTCATGCAAAGAAGCGAGGTAAAACCGTGTGGGAGCACGTGTGACCTTCGGATTTAATTTTTTTTAATCAAAACATTTTTAAGAATTTTTTTTAGTAGAGCGATCGTTAACCGATTAATTAACTCACAGAAAGCGTGTTAAATGAATTTAAAAAGAAAGAAACCCGCACAGAAAGGATTGAAAACATGATAAAATAAGATGAGAAACGCGTGTACGCAGGTCCCGAGCATAGACACACTAAGACCCCACGGTCGTAGTGCGTCCCCTCCAGTTTTCGATTTCTTCTTTCACAACTTTTGGGTTTATTCACCCTATTCGAAGCACCCCTTGATATCTGAAACACAATAAACAAAGCACTAACTCACAGCGAACCACACTTGTAGCCCCGTCAAATGCGACTGAACTCGATCTCTCCTCTCTATGCCATTCAATACACTGGTGTTATGAGCACCAGGTGACGTCACACGCTTCCATTTTACCCGGTTGCACGTTTCATCCTCGCTCTTTCTTCTGTTTTTCTTTTTCTTCTTTTTTTTTCTCCACTCTTCTCGTCCCGTTCTTTTCCGAGACCAGTGCAATGTCTATTTTCGGGCCCTCATTTTTTTCCCTTCGTTTATTTTCTCTTTTAATAACGACGATTTTATTTAATAAATGGAGAATGAAAATCGATAAGCTTTAAATGCGTTCCCGGAGATTTAATTTTTCAGGATTTAAGGTTTTTCGATTTCAAAAATAGACATATTTTTATCGGAGGATTTTTTCTGATCAAAAATATGAAAAAGTTGGAGTGTGATTCGACATTTTTTTTCTGGAGGCATATTAGCACAGTCACAAGGGACTTTCCAAGAAGAAATAAGTCATCCCAAAATTTTAAGTATTATTCATGGAATATAACCGGACTTGTAAGATATTATTCCAGGGCTTAAAAATTCGAATAAGGAAAAATGAAAGGCGAGTTAAAACATACTCTTCCCCCTTTAACCCTCCCTTATTTCTAGGCTACCTGTAAAAACTCTGTACTATTTTGAAACTTGAGTTAAAATTTTTTTTTAGCTTGATGCATCGGTTTAATATATTTTTCTTTCACACGCTTATTTCCATTTATTCATGATCTCTCTTAAATAATTTTAAACATGTAATTAATAATTCCAGCTTTTGTCTGTTCTATGAAGCCATCGAAATTGGGACCGTTGATAAAAATGCCCAGTTTAAAAAATGAAGCCATGAATAGGCCTTGAAAGTGCACATGATAATCTATATAGTTTTAGAAAAATGAGTCTGCCAAAATCAAAATTTTAAGCAAGAAAAATCTAGAAATAAATCATTCAAGAAGCTGCGACTGTGTACATTGATTTGTAACTGGGATTAGAAAGTAATAAACTCGAAGGAAAATTAATAGTAAATTCAAAAACCAGCCTCTTTTAGTGGTTTCATTTTGGGAAGCAGGGAGGCACTCGCCCTTTTTAACCTTCTCTTCCCCTCTTTCATAAGTTAACTATAGGGACATTTTTTCCCCTCACCCACATGAAAATAATCCCCCATAAAAATCTAAAATGATTCCACTGCTTTTTTTCATTAATTGTAAAAAAAAGACAGTCCCGGAGCCTTTAAAATATACAATTCCTAAAAAACCAATGATCAAATACCGAAGTACTAATTTTTAAATACTTCATGGAGGTCCTGAAGCGTTGCTTTTCGTAGAATGGCCGTAAAAGAGGGCTAGCGCCACTAAAGTTTGAGGAACGCACCACTAGAGAGCTCCAGTGTCCTTTATTTAATTATTTTATTAATTTGTACAAACTGTAAGTCTCACCAAGAGCTTACGCCAGCTTTTATCGCTGAGTCCTTATTATCTTTACAATCTTCACAATCAATCAATAATCGACAAAATCAGCAAATGAGCAACAACTTATGGAACTAGTTTCTATCTAATATCTTGAAAGAAAAAGCATCATCCGAACCACATCATTTTCATGTGGAGAAATGCTAAATTTTTCAACATTTTTACAGTAGAGCAAGAAGTGACAGCTCTCTCTTATCTAAATTATTTTGCGGATCTTATACATTGGGCAATTCTTTCTTAATGTTCAACATGTTTTAAA
The DNA here is from genome assembly GCA_023512825.1 of Liposcelis brunnea. Classification (NCBI taxonomy): domain Eukaryota; kingdom Metazoa; phylum Arthropoda; class Insecta; order Psocodea; family Liposcelididae; genus Liposcelis; species Liposcelis brunnea. The sequence continues at coordinate 16,533,536 of CM042065.1, read as the reverse complement.
GATCGAACATATTTATTTTACCAACTTTGGACTATGGAAACGTTGAAGACAACTTTTCGAGTTCCTTCTAAACTTTACCGGTCAAAGTACTTTACAAGAGGTTATCAAACTCTATGAATCACAAGACTCTACTCTGTTGAATAGTTCTCTTCAGCAATATTGCATTTAAATCATTACGTCATCAATGTTTTAAAGTTCCTACAAGGGATGATTTTTTTAAATTACAATCTCTTCTTTGACGGTCAATATTGACACGTGGAGCGTTTTCCTCGCCGCCATTTTTACTTCACCAAAAATAGAAAAAGAATGGAAAACATCCTGAGCACAAATCAAATAAACATCATAATATTAGAGGACGATTCAAGAACGAATTCGACTCCAAAATGTATGTTTCCACTGCGCCTGCGCCTCTGTCTCAAGGTCAAACTATTCATCACGTTTATTATCGAACACAAGGTCGATACATATACTTAGTTTCCATTTTCACTGATACTGATAACAAATGTTGCCATATGAGCAAAAAACAACGAGAAAGAAATTAAGAAAGAACGCGGAGAGAGAGAGAGCGAAAGGAAAGAATTTTCAGCAATATCTTTCCCACTTACATTGTGAAAACTGATACTTGGAATGTAATGTCTAGGAAGCGTTATCAGTTGATCGTTAAATAATTCCAAGTAAGCGAAAAAGTTCACCGATTTCAATTTCTTTTTCGTAAATGCAAATGGAAAAGAAAATCCCAAGGGCACTAAAGCCTTAGATTTTCCTGGGAAGGGAGGAAAATCAAACAATGAGTTTTTTTCGAATATAATTCGTTCAGCACACAGAATGGCAATTGATGAATGTTTTGGCAATGACCTGTGATCAAATACGCAGGCTTGACCTTACTAATGCCAAGGTGACTCACTATATCGTTCATTTTTTTTCCCGATCTTCATCCAATAGAACCAAAGGCGTTGGTTTTTAAAATGAATTCCTTAGTAAACCAGTGCATGTCAGTAATTGATTTGGGAAGTATTAAAAAGGCGCGGACGTACAAAGAAAACGAAAAAAAGAAAAAGAAAATTGAACTCACCATCTTATGCTTTTCTTCTTGATGTCTTTGGCCACTTTAGTTAAGGAGCTTAGTTCCCCACAGAATCTTCTGGTTTTTTTTAAAACTTTTAATTTCTTTTTTTTTCTTTTGCCGTGAGAAGCAGACGCCAGTTTTTCGGTGGTCAACTCAGCTTTTGCCTCCGTCTCCGCTTTCGCCTCGCTGGCACCAACAGTTTCTGTTTCGCGGATCTTTTCCGAATCTTTTGCAATTGGAGAGTTTTCATTTTTGATTTGCATTACTCACTTAATGCCACTGTTCTGAAAAAATCACAAATTTTAGAGTTTTGAAAGTTGAGAATCGGTGCGGCGACAAAAAATCCAAGAGAGAAAGAGGACTCCTCCTGAATTTCTTTCCAAGAGATTAAAAAATACCTAATACTTCTCATTTAACAAGATCCATTTTTATCTTTATGATAAATTGCTGTGAGAAAATTATATGCTGTCGGTAATCAAAACACTGGAACTTGGAAGGACTCTCAGGATTTATCTGGAAAAAACAAGGAATTAGTTTTCCATTGCTATAATGATATCAAACGATATGATTTAGCTTTCTGCGGCAACAAAATTTTCTTGTCAAAAATTATTACTACCAACAAATTGACCGATTAAAACCAAAAAATTCAACCCTTAAAATTTGAAAATCTGCCAAAACAAAAAAAAAATATCTGACAAGAAAACTAAACTTAAAAATTAATCCCGAAACAAATTGCCAAAGCATTTAAAACTACTTAGCCACAAAAATTTGACAATTGGCTCAAAAGCAAAATCGAAAGCTTATTTACATTGCATGCACTGATTTTTATTTATTTCTACATCTTTTACATAAAAAAACTCATCCGAAAATTTCATTTTTCGAAAAATATTAATAAAAAACCCCCTTTGAGCTGCAGCGTCAATTCTTAAGAGTATGACAAGTTGTTTATTTAAGAAATGAAGGCTTTGTTATCAATCCAACGTAAGGTTAAAATTTCCAACGCATTAACATTACACTATACACGGATTCATTAACACTAAATAAATAATTACCTGAAGTAAATATTTCTGACTTAAAAAATCTCAAATCGAATCTAAAATATTGATGAATTTGACATAGAACAAAAAGAAAAGACACAGCCCACAAAAATGAAAACAAACCACCATGCGTTTTTCACTCTAAAGTGTCTGACAAAATGTGACGTAATAACCTCTCGACCAATGAGAAACGATATTTACTTCTTTGATATTCTTCGGTATTGATTTGAAAACGCTTGCCCCAAAAATGATAAAAACGTGCTTCCATCTGGCCGGATCTTCAGAGAACTACGTTAAAGTCATAAAAAAAGTTGACATCAGAATTTTTTCTAAGAAATAATGTTTAAATTACGGAAAAATGGGTGTGTTGATTGTTTTGTTTTATCTAATCGAGAAGATTCTTCTTATCTTATCAGATGAAAAGCATCAGGCGTAATTGTGCTCGATTTTTAAAGGCAGAGAGTATTATTTCAAGTTTTGCAATCACGCAGCAATTTATGAAAAATTAAGGAATTAATTTTGTTGAATATTTTTAAAAAAATTCAAATTTTTTAGGTCTTCTTGTTAGCAGCTAGGGATATATCTGACCCCTAAATACTAAAAGCTCACAACGTTAACCTGTTAAAGCTCTAAATATTTTCATAATATTTGACTCTTCGTTGCAGAATATTTGACATCGCAAGGCCCCGAATCCTACAGCCACAAAATAGCAGCCCTACCAAAAGGTCCTATTCTACGCTGCTATATTCAGTGAGGCATCATTGAGACATAATCTTTCTACTGTACCTCAACTGCCGCCTTCCTAAAGCTTTGAGGCAGCTCGAACCTCATTCAAATCTTACCTAATGCAAATCCAAAGACATGAGGTTAAGGTTGAATAAATTCTTCATTTGTTTAAGAAATGATGGCTCCTCATGAAATGATCCTGCTTCCAGCTTTAGTCGAAGCATCTAGCAGTATATGAATTGTTGTGGTCGAAAAATCTGAAAAAGAAAAAAATAACATTTTAAAGCAGTAAGCCAATTTTATTTTAAAAATTGAAAACCGTACTCATTTTTTAAAAATTTGCTTATTAACTAGCGAAAATTAAAACATGAGCCACTGCCAACTCACGATTAAAAATCAACTTAGCTCAGCAGCAATAACCTAAGCTGTACACAATCCAAAAATTTATCAATGAAAAAACGTGCAATATGGGCAACGCTTGTGGAAAATTTTTGGTAACTTCAAGTATTTTACCCTAAAATAAATTATTTCCAATACCTTGGGCAATTTCCATCAATCTTCTAGATAAATACAGAGGCAAGCAGAATTCTTTGAAAGGTATTCAAAAATAAAAATAACCGCCTTTAAGTGCTGCGATCTATTTAAAAACGACACAACGAACTAAAGTATTGGTTGTGTCGAATGCAATTCGTTGCATCTCTAACAGAGGGCAGACAATTGCAACGGAAAGAAAGGATGCTACTATTATCCTTCCCAATTTTAAAAGTACTAAACTATGCACTTAACGATTTTATCACTAAAAAAAGCCATTCGAATTTGTAATACTTCAATTAATGTTATTAGTTATTAATTCAAAATTATGATGAAATGTTTACATCATGCTGAATTGACTAATGTGGGCTATGGAACAATTCCGCCATCTATAGGCGGACTCAAGAACCGCTTTCAAGATTCTCGACTTCGAATATGTGCTGCCGTCTAGTTGTTGTTATTTTAGTTAAATCCCTTGTAGTGGATTGTGCGTGAATTTATTGACGATAATTAAATAGGCTTTTTATGTAAACCTCGTAGAATGTCCTAGAATTAATACGACAAATGACTACTCTGATAACATATTTTATTCAGTATTCATATAGGGTTACTAAATCAGGACCGTATTTAAAACAAAAGAAGCAAATTCTTCCAAATCCGGTGAACGTTGACCTTTCGTAATTTTTTATGTCCTGTACAAAATTAGGTTACGGATCGTTGACCTCAAAAAATAAGAAACGGGAAAAGTTATAAACGGAAGCTGCTTTTGATAACCATACAAGCAATCAAACGAAATTAAGTGACAATTTTTTTAGGCGGAAAAACAAGAGAATAAAAAAAAACGAGTCTGCATAAAAAACAATCTAGTCTTATTCATCTAGACTCCAAGCCAGACAGTACAATCCAGTTTTTTTCTTACATTGTAGCATTCTCGCCATCGGCATATTAATAATTAAAAAAGTTACCTTAATTAGAAAAAAAGAATTTTGCAAGCAGAAGGCAAAATTTATGCAAACTTGACGAAACCGTACGGGCACGGCTTCCGTATTTGGCAAGTCACATTTTTCGATAACACGATCGTTTGTATTAGATTAACGGATTATTTCTAGAACATTCATCGACACAAAGAGAAAAGCAAATTGAAGTGAGAGAGATAGATGAGATGCGATATAGGCTACAAGGTAACCATGGCAACATGAAACCAAGTTTTGACTAGGCTCTTCAGCCTGCACGTGTACACTAGCCCCCGGGATTGGGGATCCGGGACCTAGAAATTTTTTCAAAAATAAACCAGTAAAAATTTTTCGAGAAGGCTTGTAAATGCGTGGGAGGAAATAAGGTCAACGCGTCTCGTTTTAGAGCAGGTCGCATCTGGTTTCCGGTGTGACCCAAACAATGAATCATTCATTAAAAATGAATTTAAATAAAGTCAGGATTGTGTTTTTTTGATGGTAAAATTACTAAATGAAAATTAGTACTGATAATAAATTCAAAGAGATAAAAAATGTAATTACATAAAAAAGCTGAGTCAGCTTGCTTTCCATAAGTAATGAACCGATTCTTTTTTAAATCGATCACTCAAGAAGAAACTTATTCGGAAAATTAGATTTATTTCCATAAAAAGATGAAAGCTAAAAATATATCCAGCGATATTTTAAGAGTTATGGGATAGGGGCGTCAGTAGTAAGGATTTAATGTTTAAGAGTTCAGTCTGAATTCTTTGGGAACTGAAGTACTCTCAACCACATAATAAAGAGAAAAGCCTGCACTGGCAGATTCTGTGGAACAGAACCCCTAAAAAAAAATCGACTCATTTTAAAAGCTCAAGAAAATATGTTCCTTTTGCCAAGCCTTCACAGTTAAGACAAGGAAGTTTAAATTGTCTTGGGGCTCCAGAAGATTGAAGAACGCAGTATTTAAAAGAGACCTTTTGCAACAATTAAAAGTTACAAAATCGAAGTGATTTGATCTAGCCCTGACCGAAAATATAAAGTCCGAAGTAATTTCAAAGTCAAGCTGGGCCAGGGGCTTAATCTAGGCAAAGTCAGGTTAAAGGTGCCTACCTGAGCTTTTAGCTTTTTCTTAGAGGGTAAATTCTTTAAACTACAGGACCGGATTGTGACAAATGCAGCCCCTGGGCAAATTCCAATCTGAGGCCCTTGCAAAGTAATTCGGAAACTAGGTAGGTTGGCTGCATTTTTTTGGCATTACTTGTAGCTTTGATTTATCATATTCGAGTGCAGCGCCTAGGGTTGCTGCAGTTGCTTGGTCTGCCTGGAAAGTCTGCGCCAGTCTACTAAGCCCCTGTTTCTTACCCCAGCAAAGGGGTATATATCGTTGGCTCTACAATATTTCTTTATGCATGAATCGCTTTCATTTTCATTTACTTTTTGGATGTATTACAATGTCCCTGTTTATTTGATCCTTTTTAATCCTAGCTTAATAAACCATCCTGTATAAACTAAAAACTCAAAATTTAACCCTTGCTTTTGGAAAATTCCTGCTTATCGTAAAGATTCATTGTTTTTGATCAAAAGCATAAAGTACAGTAAAAACAGGATATCTGTTTGTACAAAGTTAAACGAATGTAAATAAATTTTGAATTTCGGATTTTCCTCTTTAACCAAAGAATATAGAAGGGAAAGCTGAAAAAAGATAGAGATAACAATTTTAACAAGAACTTGAATATGTGGCTCTTATTAATTACAGGGAGGCCCTCGTAAGGTGTCTAACAGATTAGCCAACAACTACCAAATCATTTACTAGCCTTTCATAAATGCCAGTTCTTAAAACTCATCTAAACGTTCGCAAAACTCGTGCCCCTAGGAGGGAGCTATCATACAGAAGAAGAGTAGTGCAAAGGGAGGGAAAAGTAGAGTGCAACAAGAGAACTTTGCAAAGGGCGCCAAAAGGGATAAGACCGGTCCTGCTATCGAATCACAACATAGCAACCTAAGGGCTAAAACAAACCAAGTTTCATAAAATTACATTTCGTCTAAAATTCTCAAAAAAAATTTCACTTTACAACAACTTTACTCCTTTAAATTCGATTTCAAAAATCTTTTAACTGTCTCTTTTGGCTATTTATCCAAAGTCTTAACTTAAAATAAATGTTCACGAATTTATAGGCATTAGCATAAAATTTTATGGTAGATACCATTTCATTATTGACCTTGTACAACTAATTTTAAACAAGGAAAAAAGCTCTAAAAGGTTATTTTTCCTCATGGCACTCCACATGCTAAAGTTTTTTTAAGAGATTAATCTAATGTTATCGATTTTCCTACCTGGCTAGAGCAAATTTTTCATCTTCATCAGCTGCCTTCCATCCTTGTAATTTTTCACCATCCCGTAGATCGTAATCTTGTTTGGAATCAGCAAGAATTCTATAATAAAAAAAAGGTATTATAATTGAAGTTTGACAGTAGAGTTTATAATCGATTTCAACCTACCGAACCTGAAGAAGTCTTTTATGCAATCATTCAGGTATACAATCCATGACTATTTCGTATCACGGCCCCTAGACTCTTCTTTCCTGCATAGCACATACGTTGGGCCTGTGAAAAATCAAGAAGTGCATGCTACCTGGTTTGAAAAAAAGCGATATGGCACAAACACGTCGCCACGGTTAAAAATATAAAAGGGTGGCCGTAAAGTGCCGTTAAATCGCATTTTTATATTGAATAGGGTTTGGGTGAAATTCCAAAGGACTATTAGAGGGTGCAATTCTAAGAAATTAGATGAGGTGATGTTGGACTTATAAACAAGGGTGAAAATAGTAACGGGCACGTGCCGTCAGTTCTTTCATTTCAAAAGGGGGAGGTTTTTATATCCTGCTTATGGATACCCTTTCGCAGAACTTTCGGCATTCAACTTTTTAAAACTTTTAATCGAATTATAATTGCTGTATTAATTTTTTTTATTTGTATATCACTGCGTCTACTTTTTTAAAAAAATAATAGAACTTTTTTTAGAACGAGTTGTAAATAATAAGCATTTTTGAAAAAAATGCTTTTCATTTAGGATATTACTTTTTTATTTTTTTTACAATAAAATTTTAATGACTACGTTGAGAGCTTTAATTCTTTACGATTCATAATAAATCCCTATTGAGAAGTTTACTGTTTATTTTATATGGCTCTTCCTATTTCCACTCCATTTTTTTCAAAAAAAAAAAATTATTCTGTGTTTGAAATGGGAAAAATGTAGGTAAATTAGCTTAAGCTAACTTACCCAACACAAATTCAGATAATACGTTAGCATCTTAGCGATGCAAGCAAAGTTTGAGATCGAGCCCCCGTTCCCCCTAATTATAAAAGTAAGTTTATATTAATTTTTGTTGAGCCAAAAGCAAGTAGGTACCTTAGAAGTGCAGGAGTTCTCAGCTGGGCCTAGTAAAGGATCTAAACTAAAGCTTAAGCTAAAAGGCGAGGTCATACCTCAAGGAAGAGAAGTGGCCCAATATTAATTTTATTAGGATACTAAGCTTTCCTTGTTTCTATCACTAATCCTCACATTGCCACTGATAAATCTTGCGCTTGATGCATTTGAATTTAGAGGAAACAAGCTAATATTTTATATATGTTACGGGTAATTCCCGTTTTTGGGCAATTCTAGAAATGCCCGGGCAATTCTCAGAATTGCCCAGTTAAATAAAATTCTTGGTCAATTCTGAGAATTGACCAAAATGTTGCTGGGCATTTCTAGAACTGCCCAACCGCTGGCAAATTCTAAAATTGCCCAAAATATTTTCCAGGCAATTCTAGAATTGCCAAGTGTTGGGCAATTTTAGAATTCTTTTGCTAAGACTAATTTTGGTTTTGCTCATAGCAATAAATAAATATAATAAGTAGAGAAAGTGATAACTTTTTCCCATTTATTTTGCAGTTTTTTCCGACTAGTGTTAAAATAATGGAAGGAAAAACTGAAAAATAAATTATGTCAAATAAAAGTATATTAAAATGTTCTTCTTCCGGCAGAGACAACGGTTAGTGCGGCATTTAGTTTGGCAGTGCCACCGAATGAAGCCTTGACCGCCTCCCATCGCAGCCGAAGTGGCTGCTCTCCTGAGGCCAACCGTTTCCTCTACAGAAACATCAGCACAAGTGATGAAATTAAATCTAGTACTTGGGGACGACTGTACAGAGATTTCAGTTTTCCATTTTTAGTGCCCAACTTTATACGTACCGTCTCCTTGTTTGTTCATTATCCCGCACCCATAATGTTCCTAAACTCAATTATTATTTATTTTTCAATTTTTCCTTCCATTATTTTAACACTAGTCGGAAAAAACTGCAAAATAAATGGGAAAAAGTTATCACTTTCTCTACTTATTATATTTATTTATTGCTATGAGCAAAACCAAAATTAGTCTTAGCAAAAGAATTCTAAAATTGCCCAACACTTGGCAATTCTAGAATTGCCTGGAAAATATTTTGGGCAATTTTAGAATTTGCCAGCGGTTGGGCAGTTCTAGAAATGCCCAGCAACATTTTGGTCAATTCTCAGAATTGACCAAGAATTTTATTTAACTGGGCAATTCTGAGAATTGCCCGGGCATTTCTAGAATTGCCCAAAAACGGGAATTACCCGTAACATATACTGTATATCTTTACTTGAAGAAGTACAGGTCTTAATTCTAAATCACACGAAAGTATAAAAAAATGGTTAAACAAATATTAGTTAAATAAACTTACCTACCTAATAACTGGTAGACCCTCTTTTCCGACCACGGCAGGCTGGCAAATATCAATGCTGCCCGCTGCCGGCTGCCACAAGCTAAAGGTCTGAAAATCAATTACAAATCCGGCACACTTCACTCTGCACTATCTGTGGCTAGTATGTTTTCTTTTATTTTGGCTCTGCTTCAGATCTTCTATGATGCCCTTTATTTCCCCACAAATACAAATTAGTATTTTCTTTTCTCTAGCCACTCACGATCATTTCCATAAAATACCTCCATCTCCTTTTTTATCCTGTGTTATCATACATCTTTACAATTTGACTGTTTTAGTACTTGATTTTCCATTGGAACCCTAAAAGTTAACAGAGATTACTTTACATCAAAAACGAGAAATGCATAGCATTAGGCTTCTTACCTTGAATACAGACGAGATTTTCTATAGCTGACTTCATGAAAATTTTAATAAGTGTTTGTTTTATCACTTCCTTGACAATCTATTCACATCTAGTATAACTCTTCAGATTAATCAGCGCTGTAATGTCTTAGCATTAAGTCCATCCACACATATTTGTTTCCCATTCCATTATTCCAAGAATATGTACTCCCTAATGTCCTTTTCTCTTTTGTCTTTTGTCTTAACCGACCATATGTCCAGCTCCTTTCCTCTTAATATCCCGCTGTTCCATTGAGTAACGCAACCTTACACTTGTTTACCAGAATCCATTTTTTGTCGAATTCCTCATTTCTTCATCTTTTCATAACAAATGACCTGCTTCACCCATTTCAAATCCAAACCATTCTAGCCCATCTTGATAAAGGCTTATTGAAATTAGCAATCTACATTTGAAATTAAGATTCCAAACGCCGCACATTCGCGATGTCGTACACATCTGATTCTATATCACCCACCGACGACAAATTTTCCATATTTTTTCTGTCGGCTTCTCTTTCTTATTCAATTGACTCATTTTACGACTGTCAAAATCAAACCCCATTTAATAGATTCTTTTCAAAAACCAGCTTTCTCCTGAAAATAAAAAAAAACAACCTTTTTTTAAAAAAAACATGCCGCCGAATTGCAGGTAGCATTGAACTAGTTGGCATAAATAATTCAAAACCCTTAGATTCTGATATAATTCCAAGAAGGAAATAACTTGTACAGTTATAATGAAAAGAATTTTCCTCGAATTCGAATAACAAGGTTAAATTGATTTTTAAGGTGCACAACTCAACTGAATACAATTCTTTGAATCGTTCCTTTTTCTCATCAAAAAAAAAAAAATCGCAGTTATACTTGTTTATTGCTTTTGTAAGTGACAAATCATAAAATCCCCGATATTTTAGCACTTCAACTACATTTTCGCAAACCTTAGGATTCGGCAGTTTTTGAGCACGCACATCAAAAAATGACATTAACCTGAAGAAAATACAAAAGCGAGATAAAAAATTGTAGCACCGTTGGCAAACATTCTTTCCTTTGCAAGTTACCACAGAATAAATGACGAAGTGTGAAACATTTTAAGACTTTCCCCTTTTACCAGCTGTTGTTTTACAGGAAAAGGATTTCTTACGCTCCATCATTATTTTATACTTGCGCCTTTTCAACCACCGCGCTATATTTCTATTTACAAAAGCATATGTGCCCCATATTTCCTTATTTTTCCTATCGATTAGGGCGGCTTCGTGAGTTCGACAACAATGGTCTGCTTTTGAGGAATTTAAATTTAAATATATAGGATAACAATGAGTCACGAGGAAGTCTGCTTTATAATTTTTTACTACGGGAATCGAAGTAGGTTGATTTGCTTTTGTCACTTTTAGCCTTCACCTCCATAATCATGAAACGTAACTTAGGCGACGCCTCTGCTTCAGCCTTTTTTTAATCTTCATCATTTTCATTTTCTCCCACTAAACGTAATTATAAAAACAAGCTATAAAACATTTTCTTTTCTTAAGGAACTTTTCCTGGAATGGATATTTTTACGATTGTCTTAACAAGATGTAACGATGTTGTTGAAGACGGAATCAGTCTTCCAAAACGAATTTTCAACGGTCTGAGTATTATGTTTATGGTCTAATTATTATTTTTTTTCATCTAATAATATTTCTTCTTTTTAACCGTTTATACGTTTATTTAATTTCGATCGTAATGAATTCATGACGTTCTCTTTCTGATCAATTATTCTTGATAATTGAGTAAAATATTAATAAGAGAAAAATTTATGATATTTGGTCATCAAGGTTAGGATTAATGAGGAGGTTGTTAAAAATCAGAACCGTAATCAGACTTATTTGTACAAACTTATCAGAATTTTCACTTCTTCAAGTACTTGCTCGATTATCAAGTGTTTGCGACCTCTTTACTTATCTATATTAAATGCATTAACAGCAATTGTGTTTACAGTTTAGGAGCCATGACTACTCAGGCAAGATACTGTTTACTATTGCCGCCTTGCATAAAGTTACACAGACCGTCAGATTAACCGACACAGCCTGTTTCCTATAAAATAAAACATGTTCACAAGATGAAGCTATCATAACCCATAACTATGAAATATGATTAAATTAATAAGATCAGAATTTCAAAGTAGATTCAAAAATATTCAATATTCAAGAAAAATCATATAAACTCTATTTTCAAAATGAAAGCTTACCGTTTTCTTCAAAAAAGTCATCATATCTCCACATTATTTTCAACCCACCCAACACACCTTCAAAAAAAAATTGAGTGGTCAACTAAGAATTAATTATCCCTCAGATGAATATACATCTCCCAGTTTATATTTCAACAATAATTAGCCCGTTCATAGCCGGAAAATTCATTAATCGAAAATTGAACATCGATTTTTAAACATCGAAAAAATGCCCATTTTTTTCATGAAAGCGAAACTTAAAATATCAAATATCTCGAGAACGGGGCCAAATTTTTGAATTCTGTAAATTCCAACGGATTCCTTGGATCAAAATACATCAGATAAGATGTACTTTGGGCCTTGAAAGCGTAGGAAAGATAAGTTTTCAGTAAAAATAGATTTTCGACCTAGTCGATTCCTAAAAATCGGTTTTTCGACCATAACTTTTTAAAAACGAAAAATTGAGTGTTCTACCTAGTCTCAATCGATTCCTCAGATTAAAATACATCTCCCAGTATATATTTTAACGATATTTCGCTCCGTTTTTTGCCGGAAAATTCATAATTCGAAATTGAAACATCAATTTTCAAACATCGAAAAAATTCCGATTTTTTTCATGAAAGCGAAACTTAAAATATCAAATATCTCGAGAACGGGGCCGAATTTTTGAATTCTGTAAATTCCAAAGGATTCCTTGGATCAAAATACAGCAGATAAGATGTACTTTGGGCCTTGAAAGCGTAGGAAAAATAAGTATTCAGTAAAAATAGAAAATCGACCTAGTCGATTTCTAAAAATCGGTTTTTCTACCATAACTTTTTAAAAACAAAAAATTGAGTGTTGTACCTAGTCTGAATCGATTCCTCAGATTAAAATACATCTCCCAGTATATATTTTAACGATATTTTGCTCCGTTTTTAGCCGGAAAATTCATAAATCGAAAATTGAACATCGATTTTCAAACATCGAAAAAATGTTCATTTTTTTCGTTTAATCGAAACTGAAAATATCAAATATCTCGAGAACGGGGCCGAATTTTTGAATTCTGTAAATTCCAACGGATTCCTTGGATCAAAATACATCAGATAAGATGTACTTTGGGCCTTGAAAGCGTAGGAAAAATAAGTTTTCAGCAAAAATAGATTTTCGACCTAGTTGTTTTCTAAAAATTGGTTTTTCGACCATAACTTTTTAAAAACGAAAAATTGAGTGTTCTACCTAGTCTCAATCGATTCTTCAGATTAAAATACATCTCCCAGTATATACTTTAACGATATTTTGCTCCGTTTTTAGCCGGAAAATTCATAAATCGAAAATTGAACATCGATTTTCAAACATCGAAAAAGTTCCGATTTTTTTCATGAAAGCGAAACTTAAAATATCAAATATCTCGAGAACGAGGCCGAATTTTTGAATTCTGTAAATTCCAACGGATTCCTTGGATCAAAATACATCAGATAAGATGTACTTTGGGCCTTGAAAGCGTAGGAAAAATAAGTTTTCAGCAAAAATAGATTTTCGACCTAGTCGTTTTCTAAAAATCGGTTTTTCGACCATAACTTTTTAAAAACGAAAAATTGAGTGTTCTACCTAGTCTCAATCGATTCCTCAGATTAAAATACATCTCCCAGTATATATTTTAACGATATTTCGCTCCGTTTTTAGCCGGAAAATTCATAAATCGAAATTGAAACATCAATTTTTAAACATCGAAAAAATGCCCATTTTTTTCGTTGAAACGAAACTTAAATTATCACATATCTCATGAACGAGGCCGAATTTTTTAATTCTGTAAATTCCAACGGATTCCTTGCATCAAATTTCATCGGTAAGGTGTAGTTTGGGCCTTGAAAGTGTCGGAAAAATAATTTTTCTGTGAAAGTATATTTTTGACCTAGTCGGTTTACGTAAGTTGGTTTTGAGCCATAGCGTTTTTGAATTGAAAAATTTAGTCTTGTAGTTTGTCTTAACGGATTGTTTGACAGTCTTATTTGTTTGTATTAATCTTTAATATTATATCAGGCTATGGGCATGGCTCGTTGTAAAAAGACACACATTTTTTTGCTTTTGCTTACTTTTTTTTTTTAGCGCTGATTTGGATTTCCGGTTTTTTAACTTGTACCGCCTTTGATGCATCTCAGCGAAAAGTATGATCCATGTTTCGGGATTTGGAAGGTAGTTGTTATTGCTAGATGTCTCCTAAACAGTCGGCTCAATTGCAGCATTCTTCATATTATAGATGTTGTTAATTTTTATCTGTAAAAATAAAATTTAAAAAAAATATATTAACAACAAAAACCCAATTTCAAGAAGCACAAGATCGCAGAATTAATATATTGTTTTTCCAGTCAGAAGAGACGATTCGGTCTCTTGTAGACCCTAGAAAGGCATAGTTTCTTAAGCTCCGTTGCCTGGACAGAGGACACCACCTCTGCTTGATGCTCCTTCCTCATTATTTTCTTTCTCATCTGAGCTATATGAAAAGAGAGAAATTACTCATTTTCATATGAAGATCGAGGACAAACCAATATATTGCCCTTTTCTTTTGCATTTTTAACTTTTTCATCATTGTTACTTGCAAGGGAACAATTCTAAAATGGAAATGGATGGGCTGTCAACAACGTGACAATGTAATCACGGCCCTGATGAAACTTCCTCTTCTCGCAACTCATTTCAAATGGATATATATTAAATTAATCTAATCCCCCTTCTATAAAAATTCAGGAATGGGGAATATTTCACGCTTAATCAAAGCGGAAAATTTCAAAAAAAAATTTACAGCTAAGTCCGGTGTATATCTTTATACGTTACTTTCATAAAATCGAATTCCGAACAAAAACTAAGAAAAAAGATCTTTCACCTACTAACTAAGTACGTTATCGATTTATTGTAAAAGAAAGAAGCAGGAACTTTTTAAAAGCGTAAGAAAATTACGGTGAGAATGAGAGGTCACTATGAAAAGCTTTCTTTTTTGTTTTGTAGACTTATGTAAAATAAGGTAGTACACGTGACTAGAATATAAAGACTTTAATATTTTAGGTATTGTAAGAAGATAAATCCGTGAGTTCCCGTTTAGGGATGTTATATATCAAAATCATGACGGATCGTCCAGAAATGAAATTATTAGCTTAAGAAGAAAATTCATAAACGAAATGTTATTTGGATTTCTATTTCATCTTAATATTTAAAACGATCGTGTCCATTCGGAAATAAAATATTATGTACAATAATAAGAGTTTCATTCTCTATGTATTTTTGTTTCCCATTTTTTGTGTTTGTATTTAAAAAAAAAAAAAACGAAAGATTACAGGTTCAAGGTTGGACCAACACAAAGGGAATGACGAAAAGGGTAATTTGGCTTTATTTTTGTTTTAATGTTTTGTAAAGAAATCATGCCTAAGCATTTATAAAAATTTTTCAGACGAGTGGAAATTGAATTCAGTGGCAAAAGTATTGGCTGAAAAAAATAATGATCAGAATTTGAATATTGAAAAACAACTACTGATATTAAAATCTGCAAACTTCGAGAGAATTTTCAAATAAGGACTTGAAAGATTAATGAGAATTGAACGTTTAAGAACATATTGAGAACTTTTAAGAGTGATTTGAGGTGTTTTCCTTTTTAGAAATTTCGATTTTTCAAGAAATTTTTTTTGAAGAGTCAGCATTTGGTTTTTAGCGAATGAAATCGATCGAGGCTAATGGTTTTTTATAGCGTTTTCCTTGCTCGACCTTTGATGATGTCTTGGCACCCAACGTCGGTAATTATAAAAAAAATTGGCGCCCAATTTAATACGTAGTTAAAAGACTATTACTTGATCTTAAGAACTGAAAATTAAAGAAATCGGAAAAAAAATCATCTGGATTCTAAGATAATTAACCGGAAGAAGTATTTCTTGATTCAGTTTTAGGGAAATATTTTTTGTGGTTCTTCTTCTATTAAACTTTTGCATTGATTTTTCTTCAGGTCAATCGTTTCTTTTAGCAAAATAAATCATGAAAAACTAACGCTTAGAAATCAGGCTTCAATTCCAATTTCAATTCGTTTAAATTTTAAAAACTTAACGCTTTTCCAAAGCTTAACTAAAACTTTGTCAACTTTCAAATCAAAGTTTTAAAACAAAACTTTTGCTTTTAAAACGATCAACTCTTCGAGGTGATATAAAATACATAAGCAAAAAAAAATTCCGAATAAGCGGATAGTGATGAATAACTTTTTAATAAATTGAAGAAAAAACATGTAAATTCTTTCCTGAAAATTCTGCCTGTAAAAAAAAATATACATATCGCTGAGATCGTAACAAAGATAAATATTCTTCCGGGAAAAAACACGGAATCAAGCAAAACCAGCTGGTCATGGGAAACTATCAGGTAATACAAGAGCTTGATTGGTTTCAAATAAAAAAAAACTAAACTAAAACGAGGGTGAAAAAGATGAAAAGGAAAAAAAACAAGAGAATGCTGGGTCAGTACAGATTTAAGTCGAAATAAAAAAATAAAAATTCCCGTGTATCTTCGGCGATTTTAAATGTTTAATTCCGCTCTATTTTTATTAACCTTTTTTTTTATAATAAGAAACCCTCCTTAGAAAGAACCCTTGCAAATTAGAATAAGAACCGGATCCATGTGAAAAAAAAAATAAGTAAAGGAAAAAAAAGATGTGCACCGCGTCAAAGGTCCGCTCTCACACTTGACATTTTTATAAATGCGCTTTCTTCATAGTCCTCCTCCTCCTCCCGTCTCCTCTTCCTCATCCCTCCTCCTTTTTTCCCGTATGACCCAACAGTTCGAATGAGTTTATTAAGAACGAATATGTGACGTAACAGGCGTCCGCACTCGAGTTTAAATGTTTGACCTATTTACATTTAGGCTATAAAACCCTTTGCTTGATTTCATGACAAACCAGCCTTTTTCTGCTAAGTCTTTACAATTCCAACTTTTTTTTAATGGACAAGGGGATTGGAAAAACAAAAGCTTGCATTGTCCCTTTTTTAAAAAAATGTCTAAAGTGACAAAAAGCAGAATTTTTTTAGAGCTTTTAGATTATTGCTTTCTAGAGGGGAAGAGTTTTCATCAAGGAAAACATCCGCACATAAATTGGCTTTTAAATGTAGATTTTTTATTATGGCGGCGAGCGAAAATTCAGGAAAAGGTTAGGTCCTCCACTATAAGAGATCCATAGTTGCTCTTCTCTCCAAATCTCGACAGCAAATAATTTCCATGCAACCTGGGCTTTCCCGTGTGAAGTTAAATGGCCAGCTACGTCAAAGGAAATTACAACAATATGATGGATTACCTTATACCTCACACCTCACTTCTCTTTTTTTCTTCAGGGCAAACTCTTAAAGATTTAGAGACACCGTTAGGCCTAACGACCACTCATTGCGATCCCTTCCTTCAAAAGTCCTTCCGAAAATCGGCTAATTTTCTTGCATACAAAAACCTCCAGCTCTTGAATATTTCTGGCAACATCCCAAAAGCCGTTAATCTAAATGACTTTCTTATTACTGGAAAAAACCAAACCAAACCAAAACAAAAATAATTTTTTAATAAAAAATGCATTAGATGTGCCTGGATCAATCAATCAAAAAATGAATGGGAAAACCTATTAATCAGAATTAATGGATTCACTGAGCTTCGTCCCCAGTTTTCCAGCGCCCCTTGCAATCATTAAAAGTGGACAATATATTATTTTTTTAAATTTCCTATTCAAAATAACTGACCTTCAAGAAATTTTTTTCCTGTCGTAAATCAAGGACAAAAGCTTATCATTTTAAAATATTTAAAGAGGAAAAAAATTTTAGTCTGGAAATAATTGAACATGCAATATTCCCATATATAACCTTAATCGAGTCCTTGTTGACCTATTTTTTTAAGACAGACGTCCCATCTATAATAATAGAACTCGAGCTTTAACAATTTTCTCGATCTCGAAATTAAAAAAAATAAAAATTTTAACCTTACGATTGGTGTCAAGGGTTTTTCTTTTTTAAAAATTTTTATAACAGGTGTAGTTTCCTTCATTTTTATCACCGGATGCATCTTAAAAGGCCGATACAACGATCATTGGTCAAGGTTAAGTTACGTGAGAAAAGTTTCCGATTACCGAAATTGAATAGCGAAATTTTTTCACAGATGATTTACGTCATAAAGACACAATGGTGACGGTAAAAAGGGTTCAACGGGTGTTTCCAGTGAAACAAAACTTTTTATGCCTGTCAGGAAATCCTATGGATGCTCTGCATCCACTTTGAGGAGATGTATTGATTTTAGAAGAGTGCACAAACAGATTTTGTCAAAAAACCAACTGGCAGATACCATGATTCAAAATCTGACGGCCATAAATAAGCCTGGACACGGGATCGGGAATTTCCTGTCCCGTCCCGAGTCCAACCCGAAAACGAGACGGAGTTCGGGACGGGTAAAACTATTTTCGAAACAGGCCAGGTCGGGACAATTCAAGTCCCGAATCCCATCTCGAAATCCCGTCCCGTTTCAATTGTTTTATAGGCTTTTTTCGGGAATGGGACAGCTGGCTGAATTTCTGGTCGGGATCCCGGAAGAGACAAACTTTTTTCGGGACGGGACGGGAATTTCAAATATCCCGACCCGTGTCCAGCCCTGATAGGCAAATATTTCCTACAAAAATGAAATCGAAAAGCCATCAAACAGCCTAATCAAATCGCGGCAATTAGTTCATTTTTGGTTTGTTCTAATACTTTCAGAAAGTTCAATGTCGCTATTTAAATCACGATCATTTTGATTGACATTTTTGAAGGCCTTCATCGCTCATTTTTATCATCTTTGAACTTTCAGTGCTTCTTCATTGATTTTAAACGTTATCGATAATAGCTGGGATGATTCGTAATCACGTTTAGCCGACCGGTCTTCTTCCAATAAAAAGAAATGAGTCGCTGACCACGGTCAAGAAATAAACTTGACTTGCGAACTTTTCCTCGATTTCGGTTGGATGGTTTTAGCCTAAACGAAATGGACACGTACGAAACCATAAGTAATCGAGCAGGTTTTATTATATTTAAGAGCTCATCGAAATCGTATTTCACAGCTCTTTACGAGGAATTCGTGCTTTTTAGGATCACGTTTGCAGCCCATCAATCCGGCAAATATTATGGGAAAAAAAGTAGCGTAAAAGAGGTTTTCGATTATTTACGGATAAATGAGATGGCTGGATTTTCCAGGGATAATGCGTTTCGTTTCGATCAGTCGCTTCGCAGCTGGAAAAATGTAATCGTAAGATGTCGAACGACGCTATGAGCTGCTAATCCATCTTTCCAGTCTTTTAATTTTTAAAGTGTAGCGCAAATTACATTTTCACTTTAAAGGGTGGGATATTGAGCTATTTGGGAAAACTGGAGCTGTAAAATGCCTCCGGATATGAGTTTCACTTGCATCCTCTATAGCGAAACCAAATTAAATGAATAATTAAAATCTTATAGTAGTGGGAATAAGGAGTGATTTACTATTGGAAAGATAGAATGAGAGTTTTGACGGGGAAGAACTATCGCGATCCTTTATACAAATGAATACTTTGGAGATCGTTAATCTGGAGAAGTTCCAATTCCAGAGGGCTTAACGATTGCGATTGGAGATGATGCAACGTGTCGGGAGGAACAATGAGCTTGTTTAGTTTTTTTGCTGACTATCGTAATTTTTTTTGATCGATACGTAATCAATCCTGGCAAGAAGTCGATTGCAAAGTGAGCGTTAATAAATTTTTAGATTGATTTTTTGATTGTAAATGATTTTGTGAAGAGCCGATAGGAAGTTGAAAATACTATTGAGCTGACCATATTGTCGCCTTTTTAAGGAGCCAGGCGGTATATTTTTCTTGCAACATTTATTTCCCACACTGACGAGATATCTATGTGCTATGTGATTGGCCACAGTTGAGGTCAAGCATCGGTCATAGAAGAAGGAAGATGGGGCTTTAGAATCCACAGGAGGAAGATTCATAAACAGCAAAGTAAATTTGAGTAGTCAATTATTAATTTGCTAAAAGAATTTTTGTGTGCCTAACACCTAATGAAATTTTTTCCTCAATCAAGCACGCATCATTTTTGTTGAAAACATGATGAATTTCACGGCGATGATATAGCAAATTTCGTTACAAGAGGATGAGAGAAAAAAAGACAATAGAAAGTATTTTCGAACCATACAGTGACCATAACCCGTGAAGAGAAAGCTGAACATAGGGAATATATGCTTTTCTTTTGATCATAAACAGTCGACAATATAAATAACAAGGGCGTGTGTTTAATTAGGTTTAATCGTCGATATTTCTTTTAACTTTTTCGATCGGAATTTTTTCCCTCGAAAAATTGGTTCCTAGTTAACCGAATCCGGTGTTGAGCGGCGAGATTTCGCTTCAAATTTATTGTCGGTCCTAAGGCAAACATGACACGCGTT
This sequence comes from Liposcelis brunnea, assembly GCA_023512825.1. Classification (NCBI taxonomy): domain Eukaryota; kingdom Metazoa; phylum Arthropoda; class Insecta; order Psocodea; family Liposcelididae; genus Liposcelis; species Liposcelis brunnea. The sequence goes on along the minus strand of CM042065.1, from coordinate 16,513,433 downwards.
CTATTAGTAAAACTAGTTGGTCACGTCAGTTTCTACAATTCCAAATCATCCTTCATATCACGAACTACACACCCATTGCTTGATATCCTGCGCGACCATAAATAAGTTAATGACATCCTAATTGCTGATTTGATTTCTTTTCTAATCGTTAAAGTGGATATCTTTCCTATCTGAATCGCTTTTACAGTCACCGAAATGGAATGATTTGCTTTATGTTTTAGCTAGAGTTTGGGATGTTGAAATGAAAGGCTGAATCATCTTAGTAATGGTAATTTGGATTCCGATTTTCGGGGGTATTGGTAAAGGGCGGAATTTCACATGTTCGCAACCTTGATGATGTAAACCGACCATTAATTGTCAAAGTGCATATTACAATAGCTAAGCCTTTTATTTTTGTACTGTATTTATAAAAGGACAATACTTTCTTGCGAGCTTCAAAAAGGACCTCAACTAGAGTTGAGGTCCTCCGTTAATTCGAATTTGTTTCACGATATTAAAATATCTCGTAAGGATGGTTCGTTGGGCAATGTAAGAGTGTTATGGGACTCAGCCTCTCAACGTTCTTACAGCTTCAGCTTCTTACGTTCTTACGAACTAGCGTTGGGGTTATTTGAGGTATAGAAGCGCCTAGTTCCTTAGTTAAGATTTACGGGCAGGGGCAAACCCCTCGTGCCCCCCCTCCCCCCCCGCCGCCGCCACAGGAAGCAATTGCGCGCCTTTTTCCCTCTTAAAAATTTTAAACTTCAAACTTCTAACAGAAAAAGGTCTTCAGGTACCTGTGCAGCGCCCCTTGCTGTTGGCGCTCCCTGCAACGCTTACCTCGCTTACCGTATTGCCCGGTTGACTCTTTTGACAGTTATAATTATTTATAAAAACCGCCATATGCTATCGAACTCATTGAAATTCCTTAAGCTTACAGTGCAAAAATATTGTTTTACTTAATTTGGCACTAAATTAATAAGCGAAAGTTTTCGTTGTTGAGCATCTTTGGCACGACTTCTTCGCAACCGCAGGCCATAATCCTTAAATCTTTTCTACAGTTTTATTGTTCTTTGTAATTTGATGGTCAGATAAAAGCCTGCGGTTTTTAAAAGGATTATGTGTTACGGTTTTTTCGGTCAGGCTGAGAAATCAATTCTTACTTTGTGCGTAGCCAAAGTTTCGTGTCTTGGTTAAGATTTAGAAAAATGCCGGCCAACAAGATCTTTGTGTACGAATGAAAAGACGAGCCGTAAACTACACACAAATTCCAAAAATTATTATTTTCAGCAGAAGCTTTTTGACCGTTTTTCGCTGAAGAGTCATTTTCTAAAATAACCGAAATAATGCAATCGCGAGCTGCGATTTTCCATCGTTTGAATTAATCGAATCGTCAGATTTCATAGAAACCACAAAATGGTAAGTAAATACTTAACGTTGTTTTCTTAAAAAAAAGAAAAGAAACATTGTAATTAATATGAGTGTATCGATTTTCATTAAAAAATACTATAGAACTTATTGGTTTTACAGATGGGAAACTTGTGGGATATAAACAAGGACAGAGTCTGTTTGAAAAAGCGATGAGACAACAAATGAAAAGAGATGAAAAGAAAATAACATTACTAGAGCCCAGTCAAGGTCAACAATAGTTCCGTCCATCACCGCAAGCAACTAATGTCGCTACGTTAAGCGAGGGTGAAAACAGTAAAAGTGGGTGGGATTTGTAGTAAAAGTTTCCGCCTTTATAGCACCACTTTACATAATTTTTATCCAACTGCGTACAAACATACAACTACGGTTTGTTCGTATAGGATAGCAAAGATTTTACGTCACAAAACCCGAACGAACTTCGGCTGTTTTCGGTTTATGCTTCGGAATTTTTCGTTTTCCATTCGGGTACGGTCTTCGAGAAGTCGAACGAACCCAGTTTGTGAGAAGTTCTTTTACGCAGGGATTGTTATTGTTTCAAAGTTTTTACTTTTTCTCAAAAAAAAAAGTAAAAAAATATCAGTGTTTCGTCAAAATGGATACCTTAGCGGATAATTTCCGACGTTTTAACGTCGACAAAGTCGTGAAGTGGTGGTATTTCCCCGTTTGAATATGAGTACAACTTTAAATTTGCCATTCTGGCATTGTAGTAGTCCCCCCGATGTTCCAGATTGTTCAGAGGAGCTAGATATTATTATACAACGTTTAGCTGCCGGTGATACCGATTTAGATGGTGATTCACATGTACAATCGCAAATCCCACTGGATAACGGGATGCCTGCGAGCGGATTGCCCCCCATATGTGATAGTGAAAGTGCGGATCCGTCGAAATATAACGATATTTATCAATTAAATAATAACGTGAGTGACATTAGTGATTACAAGTGCGGGGAAAAAAACGGAAAATGTAACGTCGAGTATCTGTGTCAAGATGAAAACGGAACAGATAACCTGAAACCGTTGAAATGTTTCGAGGATAATTGGAATAATGTCACGGACGAGATTTCTAGTGATGTAAAAATCGACAAAGGGAATACTTATGAAGAAAATATTGAAAATGAGACTGAGATGTGTCAGACTGGGAGAGTTAGTGTAGAAAATAAAGTGTGTGGGATATCGAATGAATACAGTACGGGTACGGTGGGTGGTGACGGCGAGGAGAGCGATAGCGAGCGCTCGTCGCGTCAACAACACGAACTAGTTCCTACTTCGAACGAGATCAATACATCTGACGTCACGATGTCACGTGATCTAACCTTAAACCCTTTACACGATGTTAGCTCGAATTCGGACGATGGTAAAAACACGCCGAGCAGAAAGGGATACGGTTTGGATTTTAAAAATTTACGAATACGGACGAATTCGTGTTCGACTGCTTCGTCGACTTGCTCTGCCGGTTCTTATTCTCGTCGAAAACATCACAAACACCACAAGCATAAGCAAAGGGTTAAAAGCCCTCCGCCCGAAGATCCCCCTCCTGTAACGCCCAAAATCAATCCTATTTTCCTGTGGGTGCGACAAGAGGATACTCGAATCGTTGACGTGATGTGCGAGGATTACGATCATCGAAATCGCATTCGTCTGACGAAAACTCCGCTCGGTTGGAGAGCTATTCCTAAAACTGAAAGGTTCGCGGCCGTGGTCATACCGAAATCTACCGCGGAATCGGTGCCGGTAAAACAGCGAGGGCGAAAGAAAATAACAAAACGGCGAAAATCGAAAAAATCGAGAGCGGTTAAGACTTTAGGAAAAAAATTGTTGGTGGATTTAAAACCGAAACTTGCAGACAATCCAAAAATCATAAAAGAATGTTCGGTTACGTTATCTAGGGAAAATGTCGAATTTTACCAGAATAACATTTTCCCGAGGAGAGACGATTCCGTTGACAGTCAAGAGAGTGTCGATGCTAGATCTAGGTCCGGGTCGAATAGCAGGGACGTTGATTCTAGACATTCATCAAGACCTAGTTCTAGACAAAGTGTAAATAATTCGCGATCGGCTTCTCAAGAATCGATCGATAAATTATTAAATCAAGAAACATTAAAACGATTGTCGAGTTTAACAAAATCAAATTCGTGCGAGTTTTCAACGCGGAAAGAATCTCAAAGCCTCACTAGATCTGTTTCTTTAGATTTTAATATTAAAAATGAGGGTCCTGCAGTATTCGAGCCTGAAAATAAAGTTAAAGACATAGAGGAGTCAGTGCTTCCAAACGTTAAAAGCGAACCAGATGCCGAAAATACCAAAGAAGATGCTAAGACTGGGTTATCGGAAGTCCGAGCCGACGACGAATTTCACGATGAGACATGCGTCGAGAAAAACGACGAAGAAACGAGCCAAAGAAATCATTCCGAATCGATCGTTATGGATATGACGAAGCACGACTCCGATTTTAACGATACAGACTGTGATGAACTCGGGCAGTTACTTAAGGACATACCCGATTTGGAATTTGTGGAAGAGGAAGAATTAGAAGAAGTGGAGGAAGACGAATGGCCCACGCCTACCGATTTATCGGTACCTAAATCAAAAGAGGACGAAAGCAAGACACCGAGGGTAAAATTACCCATACTACCGCCTAGCATTTCCTCTCTTGTGACTGTGACGTCATCTAAAAAGCCTCCGGAACCCCTGACTGCTCCGCTTCCTGAAGTTACTATCACCCCAATTCCCAACCCCAACCCTAAGCCTGCCCATCAACAAAAACCGCAAAACAAGTTTCTCGAAACCCTTCTTTCGACCCCGCATGTGATCAAACCGGAGAGGGATGAGGTGACCATTACAAGAACGTCATCCGATAAGAGACCATCGGAATCTGTGAAAATTGCTTCCGGTGAAAAGAGAAGCAATAATTGCTTAGATACCGAATCCAAAAATAAAAGACTAAAAGCGGAGAATATTACGTTGAAGAGTTTATTAGCCAAGCAACAATATGACAAATCAATCAGAGGATTGGATCTCGAGAACTGCGTTAAGAAAATAAAAAATAAACAAGAAAACGATAATGCAGATTGTACGAAATCACGACTACACGAATTGTTAACCGATGGAGTAAATTCAATCAGCGTTGATCCTATCGCACAACTGAAGCAAGTTTTGTCTAATCCTGACTTAGCAGTTCCTGATCCTCTTTTAGTGCCTCGCGCCAGATTACCGGCATTAGTCGCCAGTCCTGCCAGTGAAATTCCAAGACTTCTTACAATGCACCTAGATAAAAAAGTCGAAGAAACTCCTTGTCCTCCGTTACCTGATCCTGATATGCTCGAAGTATCCTTATCGAATCTCCGATCTCTACTTTCTTACAGTCCCGATAAAATGAAATGTACCGATGCAGAAGATTTAGCCAATTATCAAAAATCCCTGGAAGCTTTCCTGGAATGGCAAAGGTACCAGACCGAATTAATGGAAGCTCAGATGAAAAATTCGGCGCCACTTACTCCTGGATTGTCGCCTGGTGATATTGACGTTGCAACTGCTAACGCCTTAAATCAAATGCTTTGGCTTCCGTACCTGAATCAATTAGATCTAAATTGCAACGGCAATCGGGATATCATGTCTTTGATGAACTCAATGTTATCTCATAATTATTCACAGCCTGGGAATAATTTATCGGCTCCACCGCATATTAGCACAAATCATTTTCCTCAGTCATCTCCGTTTTTAACGCCTACATCGCCTTTGGATATCGAATCTCAGATGAAAACTTTTGCGATGTGGCAAGAAGCCGTTATGTCTCAACAAAATATACATCCACCTCGAAATAATTCAAAAATTCAAAATACTCCGCTGTCACCATCGGAAAGTCGGGGAGGTATTAAAATTCCGAACGTGCCACCGCCTTCTACTCTTAAAAAGCAAGCACCGATGTTGAGCCCGATTCCTAGTCCTCAAAAAATTCGGGGGAATAATTATTCTCAATATTCACAGAGACTCGATTCTGCTAATCAAAAAAATCATTTTAATTATGATAATTATCAAATGCAAATGCATCAGCAACAGCAACAACAACAAAATATTCTTAGGCAACAGCAGCAGATGCTTGAATATCAAAGAAAGCAGCAAAAGCGACAGTGCGAAATGCAGATGAGGCAAGCAGAGCATCAAAGGCAAATGGAAATGCAGCAAAGACAAGAACAACAAATCCTACAATTCCATCAAATGCAGCAGAATTATTCTAATTTCCACGAGGAAATTTCTAGGCAGATTAAATCCGAAGCTGATAGATCGGAGAAGAAAGTTAGAGAAAAGACGGGGCCGGCTCCAGGAACTATATCAGTCAAACCATTATCGAATTTATTAGAGAAAAATGTAAATTTCCAAAGGGAAAATAAAAAGTCTTCATCGTGGCAACAATTCGAAGAGGAACTGAAGAAAAGTGCAGAGCTTACAAATCAAATGGCTTTGAGATGGAAGCAGTTTGAAGAGGAAATGAGGAAAAGTCAAATACAAATAACTAAAAATCAGAAGAATAAGATTAAATCCGAAAACGCGAGTGAATGGTTACCGATTGAAAATCAACCGCGACATGTGGAGGAACACAAAATGAGGAAAGAAGAACCTGCACAGGATAAACGGGCAGAGCCTGGAACTGTTACAACACCAAAATTAAAAGTGAAGAATTTAGTGGATCCAAACATGTCACCTCCGAAACTTCTCAAGCAGATTCCTGAAGAACATCATCTTCCGGTCGTGGTGGATGAACCTGGACCAATTCCGGATGAATCCCAGGCTCACCTTTGGCATCCTCTCTTTGGAAGGTAAGATTTTATTTATATATTTTTTTTGTTTTGATTAAGGAGAAATTTAATGGTTATCTATCTGGCAATATTCCAAGAGTTAAAAAAAGTTTTACCTTGAAGAAAAGTAATCCACTTATTTTTTCACCCTTCCCTTTTATCTATGAGAATAATTTAAAAGGCCTAGAAGTGTATAAAGCTGTACATTTTAAAACCACAGAATGAGACGATTAAATTTTTTAGTGAGATTCTTGTTGTCACGCCGTAGCAGTGTGTGAATCTCATGCAGATTTTGCTGATGAAACTCGATTTCAGGCCCTGCTAGAGCCATTGGAGGCTTCTGGGCTAAAGCCTTTGGACAGTACAGTTTAGCTAAGGCTAAATCTAGGCTCTTATTCTTTTACGACATGGGATTAGTTCCTGAGGGATTTGATTTCCTTTTGAATTTTATATGTGACCAGCCCTTCTCTGTAGATTGCTTCAATAATTCTGAAATCGAACTTAGGGAAAAAATATTCTAGTCGGGATATTTTTCTGAAGTATCGTTAAGCTATCCAAACAAAGTTGAACAAAAAAAAAGCGAATAACGTTACAGGAAATTAAAGAAAGGGGTCGCTTTTGTCAAGGGAAAGAGAAAGGAGGGTCGGGGTGCATACGTTGTGTGTAGTTTAATCACTTTCATATAGGGATCTAATTTCGTATGAATGGTTTTTTTCCCTTTTGAATACGGTGGTTTGTAGGATATTACTGTAGACATTTGTATAAGAATGTTTGTATTGTGCTTTTTCACAAATGGAAGGGTTTTCTATGATTGGATGACTATAGATGTCACACAAGTTCAAGGTCGAGGCATAAAATTTTTCAAGGCTTGGTTTACAGCCCGGATTCAAAATCAACTGAGTTACGCAGACTTCAGCTCTCGACCATATAAAAAATATTAAATTAAAAGTCAGTGCCTAACCTGAGTTGGTTTGTAGAAATTTAAAACTTGTAAGTTTGATTTGACTGACCTGACATGGCAGAACTTAGAGCTCTTGTGCACCCCTTGGCAACGAATTACTTTTTTCCTTTGTGCACTTATCCCGAAGTTTGCAATAATCGAAATTTGTTTGAACTGCAGTCGGGAGTCTTAAGTAATCAAAAAGTTTTTTAATAATTTTATACTGCCATCCCTCTTATCCTCTTGTCATTTTTGACATTTAAAATGAAAGCTGGCATAAGGTGCACTTTAAGTAAAACTTCAAAACAGCATGAAGGAAGATGAAATCCTGAAATTTTTACCTCTTTTAACTAATTACACTATCGGTTATTTCTGAATTGCCGAAGTTTCCATCTCTATCAAATTTTCAAAGCTTTATTTTCATGTTCTTCTGTTATTCACAAAATTGAGTCAGAATACTTTCATTTCCTCGGTTAAGCGAAACTTTCAGTGCAACTGAATTTTTTCTTTGAAAGACCAAGAATTTACAGTTTTCCCTTGTAAATTTTCGGTTTATGTTAAAATTAATTTAACAGGAACAAGATCTTGAAAATCCTGAACGTAAAGTAAACTTGATATTCTTGTCGTTTTGTCGCTCAACTTTGATAATATCGATACCTAGTCTAGACGAAATTCTACTCTTGGACGAGATTTACAGTGCACTCTGCTTAAGGCTAGTCTAACGATTCCTAGAAATTTATATCACTATAAGCTTGATACTATCACATATTTTATTAGAACTTTGCCACGCTCATTGCAACATCTAAAAATCAGGATATATTGCCAGTTTGCCAAGATTCGTAATAAACATTTCGCAATGGAACCTAAAAAATAGGACATGCTTTTTTTAAAATCCCATTAAAAAAAAAAAAAGTAAAATGCGAGGTAAAAATTTGACAGACAAACACAATTTCAAAGTTGATAAAAAAAAATAATTAAGCTGTAGACTGACAAGTGATAATTGAAAGAAAACGCTCACCGAGCAAGGTGATAATTTCATTTCTCCTGTCGGTTTGAAGCCTCTGCTACAAAAAAAAGGAGGAAATAGGGTTCGAGGGTGAATTTTCACTTTCGAGTCTTCCTGCTCGTTCTGTCGAGGAGTTTTTATCATTGACCTTCATAGCGTAACACTGATAACAATACCTTTTTTAGTTGTAAAAAGATGTCAATGTTGTAGTTATAACCGCTCTTAACCGTTCAAGAGGGTTCTTGTTATGACCTGAGTATACAAATCAACGCGGCTCGACATGACATTGAGTTTGACGAATATTGTAACTTAACCCTTTGCCTACCGAGGGTTCGTATACGAACCCTTCGAAAAAAGTGCGTTCCCTACCGAGGGTTCGTATACGAACCCTTAATAAAAAAATTGATTCCCGTTTTATTTTTTATCCGATTTGCATTAAAATTTCAGCTTAGGGGTATTTTTGGGTCTAGATTTCGAATATTAAGTCAGAATTTCAAAAAAATGTAAATTCAAGATGGCGGAAGGCCTTTTTCAAGAGTACCACTGTAATGTCTTAATTTGTTCATTATTGTGACTTCATCAGTTTTTTTATGTCAATACCCGTTGCTATCAAGCCCTGGTTACCATCCAGAAGCAAAATAGTGTGTAAAAAAGAGCGTTGGCAATGAAAAAACACATGGTATATTTATCCTATATTCAACTTATGGCAGGTAAAATTTTTTAAAGGAATCGGTGTAATACATTTTTTCAACGTATCATAAGTCAATAACTCCATTGTAACACAAAAGGTTGGCATGTTTAGGCACCAAAAGATTGCTCTATTGAAATTGTCTCACTTATGTTTAGCTTATGAAGCGCTTATAAAAAATTTCTATCGGCTTTTTTCCAATTTTTGGGTTATATTTTTGAATTGAATATGGTTTTTTATGAATCTTATTTATTTAGAAATGCAATATATTTGATTTAAAAAATTGGGGATCCAGTTTAGTGGCTTCCAGCTGCCCCCACATGAAAATTATTGCGAGATTTGAATTCTACGACCTCGAAAACCTAATAAAAGAATACTATGAAGGATTTTATAAATTCTAAAAATTGGGGGGCCCTGCTTAGTGACTTATATTGGCCCCCCACATAAAAATTAATGTCAGATTTAAAATCTACAACCTTGACAACGTAGAACTTACTTACTTTTGAATATTCTACCACGAAAACAAGATTTCCTAATTTTTTTTTTGGTCACAACTCGATATTTTTAGTCCGAATTGTCGGCCATATTGGATCGGCCATTTTGAATTATTGAAATTTGACATCAGATTCGAAAATAGAGACCCCAATAATTCTTCAAACCCCTTAGAAAAATTTTATTTAAGAAAAAAGACATTTTAGAGCAAAAAACCCGATTATGGTGTATTGATGGTTGCCTAATTGAAGAGATTTAGGAGTTTTAGATATTCAATTTTTTTTTCCGGCACTAAGCTTTACTATAGAGGGCTAAAGGTGAAAATATAAAATTTGGCTGGAGTGACCCACACTTCATTCAAAAAAATGGTAGTAAAAGGGTTAAAAAAAGTAAACTTTGCTGGACATCCGATTCATGGCTCACGGCTAAATAAATCACGTTTTAAAATCCGTGCTAAACAAGCATTTCCGTTTTAAATCTCGGAGATGACTATCAAAATGCCGTTCGTATAAAAGATACGACCGTGCAGCTGCATCAAAAATTTACGATGCACAACCGAGATTATGCCACTATTTTATCATTCACCTTCTCCCCCTCTTTACGTAAGCTCTTTACATTTTCTCTATTTGCTGACGTTATCTGAGTTTTTTCACTCGCAATCTTGAAATATGCAAGGGCATAATTTGTTCAGGATGTTTTAGATTAGAAAAATAATGGATTTCCAGGAATGGCAGTTAAACCGTTTCATCGAGTAGGAACTTACATTTCCGGGCATCGTTTCAATTTTTTTTCATAATTGATTTTGTTTTGAATAGTCACGTTTAGAAGTTTTCGGTCGGTTGCGTTCAGTGGCGGATTGAAAGCTGTCAGCTCTGATTTGTGCTAAAGCCAATTTAAAGGGTTCGAGCTGCGAGAAATCGACTGAAAGTTAGAAGCCTTGAAAAAGCTCGAAATTTAGCTGTTGATTTGGCCTGAACTGCTCTAATAAAAGATATGTGGAGGTTAAAGCTACACTCGGTATGGAAGCCATTTAAGTTCCTATGAGCTTTTACAGACTCGGACTTCGTGTAATGATCGGATGGTCCAACTTACCTGAAAGAAAAGAAAAATATCAATCAATTAAAATATTAAAATCAAATGCTTACCCAATCTTATCGTCAAAACATTTTAATTCGTAAACCCGCACAAGATAAACAAACACTAAATATAAATAAGCAAAAGACAGCCATTTTGTTTCCCAGTCACCGCCAACATCAAAGACCTTTAGAAATAGACCGAACGCTCTTACGGAGGTCTTGAAGCCAAAACAAATCGAGTGAGTGTCCCGATTTCCGTTTAGAAAGGATCATTTCTGAACGGAAAGTTCAGAAAGGAACCTTTGACAAATACTGTGCTAACTGAACGGAATTCCAGACACTCAGTTGATTTGTTTTGGCTTCAGCGCTAAGCACGGGAGTGTTCGGTCTATTTCTAAAGGTCTTTGGCCAACATTAGCAGTTGGGGCAGAAGACAATGCTTCCAAAACCTGATTTTAAAATTGTGTCGTGGCGGGATGAAATAAATAGAACCACCCCGAGCACAGCAAGTTCATTCGATCTTGGGAACTACTAGAGATCGGGTCAGAAAGCGGAGACAAAGACCAATTTTGTTTTTGAGGACCTTCAGGCCAGAGGTGCCGATATAGTCACTCTACCATTCATTTCTTTGATTATATTCGAAATCCTTGACACAGGCTAGAGTTTAATTCTCTTCGAAATTAAAAGGATAGTGATCACCAAATGGTTGATTTAGAAGTCGCCTCAATCCCTCGTACTTTTTAACAAAGCTATTAAATACAATGATTCGTCTTGGTAAAGCCAATCCTTATTTCAGTATTTCAATCCTTTTTTCTCTCTCTCTCTCTTCTTTGGTGACGATAATGGTCCATGGCAATGTAATCTTGTAATCAAGATTGATGACTTTTTTTAAATCTTTTTCTCCTGGATTCATTCGTTGTAGCCAACATGGCTAAAGGGGTGGAATGTTTCCCCAGGTAATAAAAAAATCGTGGCTCAATATTTGAATTTGAATGTTTTGAAATTCACGGTTGATTATTATGCATATACGAAACAAAACCCGACATTGACTTTTAGTTGCAGTAAATAATCACCGTCATTAGCATATAATGCAGCGTTTTTTTCCACTGCAGTTTTTTTGTTTGCTTTGTTTATTGCCTGAGAGGTTTTTTATTTCAATTTATTTTGGTGAGGGAGGGTGGACGTCCAAGTGGCTTAAACCGTAAAATCGAGGATTTGCGGTTTTGTTATCTCGGTTCGATAAATTTGATTTTTAACACTTTTATTTTCTTTATTCTGTCAGTTACAAGGTCAGTTTTCTGAGGATACTTGGGAAGATTTAGAAATATTACAAGCCATGCGTGTTCTGGAGCCCGAGATATTAAGCCAATGATTTTTAGCGGTCAAGATTTCAGTGAATCGTGCGTTAGCTGAATCATATTGCTTGAAAGGACGACTATAGATTTCTAACTTTTGACGTGCCCATGTTTTCCTGGGAATTAGACAGAACTGGGATATTGTAATCCTTTTAATAAAGTAATCCAAGTTCAAAACCATTCTATTTCATTTCCCACAAGTCCAAAGCCAATTCAAAGTTAAATTAGATATTAACCCTTTCGAGACGTCTGCATTAATACAATCAAGAAAAACTCATCTGAAATTACTTTTCTCCGAAAATAGACAAGAACCAGGCAAAAGGGGAAGACACGCTTCAAAAAATGACACGAGAATTGACTGACACGAAAGAAAAGAGATTGAAGCGTACACAGTATTTTGGGGTCACAAAAACTCGCATACGTACCTTGTAAAAAGCCCCGAGAGAAATATTTTTATTGTATAATGTATCATGAATCACAAAAATCTTTTCATTTATTTATTTAATTAATTAAAACTGCTTGAGAATTTAAAAAAACTTTTTACAAAGCACTTAAATTTCCTTTTAAATCTATTAATGACCTCCACTAGGAAACTCTCAAATATGCATGTAAGCAATCCAATTAATGAATAAAAACAATACATAAAGCCTACTTAATGCAGCAGATACCAGTAATTAATTTTTTATCGAGCTTTAACGCTCTTTTTTTAAACCATCAATCACTTTAGACTTGTACATTCTTTTGTTTAAAAAAAGATTTAAATCAAGTTTTAATTGATTTTAACAAGGCGACATCAGATGTTTCAAAAATAGGGTTAGGAAAAGATTCGAATAAAAAAAGTATTAAGGGATTCGACGAAGTTTTGATTTTTTCACAGAATCGGATCAAAGGAGCAAAACTAAATGAATACCGGAAATCCGCCGTTAAATTGAGTTATAGATGATTTTGCAATTCGCCATTGTTGTAGTTAACTAACTTGTATGGCAGTTCGTGCTTAGCAGGTCCATAACCTCACCAAAACCACTGCCCTCTCTTGTCCCTAAGCATTCCAGTTTGTACGAACTCATTTTTCACCATTACATCGACTGCTATTTTATCTCTAAGTGTTTTTTTTCCTCCCGAGCTTCTTTCTACAGTACTCGATTGAAGTTTTGCGTGTTGTTAAAATTTAATAGAACTAAGCTGCATTTACGAACCGAGTTAAAGAGAATTGCGGCTGCTTGAAAAGCTTTTTAAGAAATAACAACTCTGATTTCCCTGTTTTCTAGGGCGATTCCCAGGAGAGCAAGAGGCTAACATTTTATTCTCCGAATAAGACTTTTACAATATAAGTGTACTTTCCCTTTTAAACCGATAAAATTAGATTTAAGTCATTTAATTTGTCAGGACTAACCCCCTTTATTTTATCACGGGGGCAATGTCAAGGGAATAAAGGAGAAAAATTATTCGACCTAGTAATTTTTTGACTGCATAGGATCTGCAATCGATTCCCGTATTAACAAGGCGTGTACTGATCGGTGTTACCTCCAGCAAAATAATATGTGTAATTTCACACTTACTTTTTTGTGCTACTTCAATTGATTTTTTTAAGTATCCACCTGGCAACGTTGAACATATAATTAGACTTCATTTACATATTAAGCACCTAACGAGTATCACGTTTCCTGTTCTATATATTCTAACAACAAACATTTTTTTCGACAGAAACAAGTACTATTGAAGCTAAAACTCCGTAAGCGATACCCGCATCAAATATTTAGGTCAAAAGTCAAGAGAATTTTGTTTTCGAAGGAGTACCTTAGTAGCCATCGTTGGGACTTTATAACCCGTGAAACACTTTTTACTTTTGAGTTCTCTCACAATGTGAAGTATTAAAGCCAATCGAAAGTTTGTAATCAGTTGAGATTTGATTCATTATAAGTATTTCATTAACAGGCCGATGACTTGACAGTTAAATGATATGGTCATTGTCCGGACATTATACCATTTTGAATTCATTAATTGAAGATTCCAGCTTGTTGGCGAGATAGATTTAAAGCAAGGGACTGGGGGAGATTTTAAAGGAGTTAGGATTTTGCATCGAGCATGTTCATAAGCAAAATTTTTCCGCCTGAAAAGCATATTTAAGGATTCAAATTGTCCTGGATTGTTGTTCATTTTCAGTAATGCGCACAAGACTGATGTTACTTTTAGGGTATCGTTGTACTTTACATGTTTAGTTCCTAGCTTCTGGAATTGAGACTAGTCATTTCCCAAAGCATGGTTCTTGCCAGTAAAAGTCCTGTGTATTCTTCGAAGGAAAGATCCCAAGAACTAGGCCCAAAAATTATTCCTGAATTTTTTCCTTCTGGCATCTAAGGTGTCCTGCAAAAGTGTTCAGTGGAATGAACATTGAACATGGTCACAATACTTCCTGAATGCGTTTTAAACATCAAGTAGACCTTTTTTCTCGTCTTATAATCTTCTTTTCAGTCGAAGAATGTTCTTGGAAAATGTTCAGAAAACGTAGAAGATAGAAGAAGTTTGTTTTCTTCAATCTTCATTTTCTTTTCGCAACTTTTATCATTCTTTCGATTTGCTCACAATGTTTTAATCTGTCCAGACCTAGCTATTCTTGTCCACTCTTATCTATCCATTCCACCTCTAACGTTTTTTGTCTTGGGATACTGTTCCAACAGTCTTAAATGTAGTACAGTACATGCTTAGGCAATTCCATAAAGTGTTTCAAAAGCGCTCGGTAAACAAAGATCTTTTTTTTTGAAAACAGCAAAGTGGCCGCTGTAGCAGACGATATTCACTGGCTGCTCATAATGGAACAGTTCATCTTCAGTGTATCCATGAGTTGCAAAACATCTACAGTATGCAAATTTTATGGGCGGAAACGATTAACAATGTTTGACCTCTGGGTGCTGAGTACTCGTAAAGTTTTGCCCCTGGGTCAGAGCGTTTACGTTTTCTAGGCAGGGTGGAGGATGTTCACGTATCGACCTTAATTTCCCAGGCTTTTCACTTGCCAAAGATTCGAGTATAGTAAAGCAAAATATAACACTCATTTATATGGTTTGGGTTAGCAATGCCTGATTCTTCGTTGAGCATGAGAACATATAGCGTGCAAAGTTTCATACCCTTTGTTTGAAACCCCACGCTACTTGATTTCTGTATATTTATTTTAAATTACGAAAAAAATAAGATTTATATTTTGCTCTTTAAAATAAATCATAAGTGGCATAAGATGTGTACCTGTACAGCGTTGCGAGCACCAAATCGTGAACTCTCAATATGAAATGATTATCTTTAAAAACTGTTATTATTCTCATAACCCGAGGTGCCTGCCAATTCTTTATCTCTGCATTTGCTACATAGCATGATCAAGTAAGTGTTTGCCATGTTTTCAATGGATCAGTCTCGGTAAAGTTCGATGATTATCAAACGGTCAGAGTTCGTAAAAATCTAGGGTCATACCCCTTTTCATAGGTCGTGATTAAACAAACATGAAATTCTTTTTCAAATCTGCCTTTTTTGGAGTAGTTGTTTTCTTTTTTTGAATATTTTTAAATATCGAGAGGTATGAAAATGAAAAATGAAAAAATGAACTCTGCTATTCAAGCTTAGCATTTAAATGCTCGAGTTTATTTAAACGTATAGCACTTTGCTAATTTGTTTTTTATTTTTTTTCAGCAATCAGATCAAAGGACAACCGTACAACAGCCCTTGGAGATGGACGACAGTCACCGTCAACGGGGAGTAACGTTAGTGACATTGTAAAATGAGGGCATCATTTTACAATGGCAATTAAAAATCTCAAAAAATGAAAAAGAACTGCAGTGGAGAAACTTTTTTCGAAAGATATAGCAATCCTCGTCAGGACGATACCACCTTATTGTTCCCATTAAGACATGTAATAGTTTCCTTATAAATGAATGACCCTGCGCTTTAAATTTGTTACAATTAACCACAATTAATCGTCAAGGACATTGAATACCGTGGTGTGTGTGTGTCTCCAGTTTAGTGCTCTTCTTTTTTTCTGTCCCCTCCATCATAATTTCGGGTTTACGATGATTCATCCTTGTTATGTTACAACAAGGACGAAAAGGTGTTAACGTTGAATGATTGGAAAATTCTTGATGCGTGTCCAAATATGTGAACTTTGGCAGGGGCCCTCGAAAAGAAAAAATTTGATATTCCTGGTGCAACTTTGAAAAATTCTAACCGCAATAAAAATCCACTAACGAAGGGGATTTCAAGTGTTCCTTGAAAATCTCTTCAGTGTTTTATTTTCCCTTTGTAAAGAATTTTAAAATTTCATTGTTTTTGCTTGGGGATTAAAAATTGAATAAATCATTTCGATTCGTGGCTCTTATCTAATGAATATTAATTTACAAAGAGATTTTTCAGCTCTTAGTTGGCAAGAATTTTGAAGCAGGTGTTGAAAAATTGTCCCTGATTTTATACATAATGCACCTGTTGATGAAGAAATGATAATCTTTTTATTCTTATGGTTGATTCGAAATTTCGTAGCAGAAAAGCTAGGGAAAAAATATCTTGAAATTAAAAAAGGAAAGGGATCATTAATTTCCATCTTGTCAGTTTGTTCAATATTGCTGCAGCTTTGATTTTTTTTACTTCTTTTGAATGTAGACGTTCTCTCTACGAAATTCCGTTATTATGCGAATAGTTGACAGGTCATATTTCACAAGCCTGGTTTGACGAATACTAATGCTTACTCTAAAATCTGATTAACCTTGAATATTTGAAGCTATTAATCTTGATTTGTTTTAAATTTAAATTCTGCCCCAAAAGAGAAATATTTTACGAAGGGGATCAAGATTGTGAAAGCTGCTGCCGTAAAATGTGGGAAGAAGAAAAGTACTGGTATGCAGGAAACACGATCGCATGCTGATTCTTTGTTACATTTTTTAAATATTTATAAAAAGGTTGAAGGATAAATGAAATTTTAAGCTCGCTAGATAGTATAATTTTAAAAGTTGGCTGCGTTTGGTAGCTCACAAGGCTCTATTTTTTTTTTTATTTAATAAAATTGTTCTGAAGTACCAAAAAATACACTTGAGGCTCATTGTTAAAGGATAACGATTGTTACTGTCGAGGTAAAGAGAAAGTTGAAAAAATTTGGAAACTTTTGGCAAGTTGGAAAACTAGAATGGAGACTTCATTTACAATACCGATTACTTCTTGATTTGATCAAAAAGAGCGCTGCCGCCAATTAAAAAGCTTTCAGTTTGCTGAAATCTGAGAGAAATCTTAATCGTCGAATAATGTTCCTTATCGCCAAATCGAGAAGAATTAGCACAGTGCCCATTCTGAGTATTCTGTTGCAACATTGCCGCCATTCATTGAAAAAGAAAATGCTTGAATTTTTCCACCTGAATTTCCTCCAACTAATCCAGAACCTTCTTATTTTATCTACTACTAGCCACTTTTTTCAAAACTTTGAGGCATTTTCCGAATCAGCCTAACTAATTCGATTAAAAATTTTGATTCACCCAATAACGACAACATGTGAAATGTTGCTTCTTAATTCAAGATACATTTATGCTCTAACGATTATAATCCTGTTAAACATTATTATAGATAACGCTCTAACTAACGAATTTTTTACATCGATAAGATAAATCCGGTGCCAACTTCTTCTTCGGTGAATTTATACTTTTCAACTTGTTTCTAAAATTATAAAAAACCTTTATATTATCGGTGTTACAATTTTACAACTGAAGTAGAACAACATGTTTCCAAGTATAATCACCACCAATGAAACAAGTTTGTGCACCCTTATCCTTGATTCTCTCATAATCACCGTAATAAATACACAAAAGAATCCAAAATGACTTTCTATTCTTCCA
Source organism: Liposcelis brunnea (assembly GCA_023512825.1). Classification (NCBI taxonomy): domain Eukaryota; kingdom Metazoa; phylum Arthropoda; class Insecta; order Psocodea; family Liposcelididae; genus Liposcelis; species Liposcelis brunnea. The sequence continues at coordinate 16,495,815 of CM042065.1, read as the reverse complement.
ACAAGACGGGAAACGCGATAAGAGAACTTAACAATGCTTCTAAGATTAGCCAAACAAACAATAAAATAACAAAAAAAAGTTAACATGAAAGAGCAATAACTTTTTCTTTGTTTTCATTTTTTTCCCCGAATCTTTTGTAATTTTTTTTTTTTGGTTTTGATACAAATTGATCGTTATTGGTTTTTTCATTTTTTGAAAAAATTTTAATTGAAAATGGAATAAATGTAACAAAGAAACCGCATAGGATTTTTTTAAAACAAAAAGTAACGCTATGATGATTTCGTCTTGACGATGTGGCAACGTCGCGTGTATGACCTCAGTGAATAAGTGACTGTCGTAAACATGGCGCTGCCACTTGAAACGTTGAAAGTTGCACCAGGTCAAAAAGTGGATCGATTACATGTTACTTTTTTTGTGAATTATGTGGGCATGAATATTTTATCCCCGAAAAAATTTCGGCAAAATTTAGGGATTTTCAAGACAAATCAATTTTATATTTTTTTTTTTTTGTAAAAAAAAAAAATAAAATAAAAACCAACAATGCCTAAAACCGGAATTGCCTAACTTTATACCACAATGCCAAAGGTTGTTTTTTCCAAGTATGTTGTAACCGCGCCGGAAATATGTTTTATAAAAACCTGTATACTTTTCTCTTTGATGTATCGCTTCCGGGGGTTTCTTTTTATATTCGGTGGTTCTTATTTCAACATTTGGATTCGTCGTCAAAAAAATCTTTTTAAAGGTCTTCCAGTGTTTAGTTGCCTTGGAACGAGGTGATAATACCTCGACCAAATATAAAAATTTTCTTGAGTTAATTTTTTTCCAAGTGCCCGGGTCTTTTACAAAAAAAAAAAAAAAAGAAAAAAAGAAAAAAAATCTGTGATCATAATGTTAATATGACCGTGAAGCATGATGATATGATCCGGTTTTTCGTAAGTTCTTTTGTGATTTGAGAAGAGGGCCTGCTGACTTGCAAGGCAATTAACTCGCCTCGCTAGGGAGGGGGGAAAGAAAAGAATTTATCGGTTCCGCAAGGAAGATTAAGTTATTGTCTCTAGTCAAAATAGAAGTTTATAAGCAATTCCAGATGAACTGTGACTATGACTGTATAATTAATGCGCTTTTTTAAAAAAAATCTTGATGTTGATAAACTTCTAATTTAACCGTGATTGATTGTGTTAGGAAAATAGGAAATTTTAGAAAATGTTTTTTTTTTTTTGTAGGTGATCTTTATTGTATGTAGGTTTTTAAGCAAGATTGTGTAATGGATTTTCCAGGATTTTGGTTCTGAACTAAAATTTTTAAAGTAATGTTTATACCAAGAAACAAGGCCTATATTGATTTCTGAAGATAAGTTCTGTTGGGTCTGTTTCTGCTATTCATTTTGATCAAATTTTAAAAAAAATAAAAGAAATTCAATTGCAAATATTCTCTTTAAGAAAATTAAAATTGAATTAAAATTATTATTTAACAAAAAAAAAAAAAATACTATCCATAATAAACATTTCTCTGATTGGTCCTGATGAACTGCAATGTTTCATTGCAATGCTTCTGCCTTTGGAACATTGAGACTACTTGAGCCTTTAAAAAATATTCTCACTAAATTTTCAGCCATGTTCTCAGTTTATATTTCAATCTCATCAAAATAATTACGTTATAGTTCAGAATCTTATTATTGTAAAATTTGTTATGCATCTTAAATTGTGACCGTCTATAGGAAAAAAGAGCTTGAAGAGAAAAATAAAATTTACCAAAAGAGCGAAAAAACGACGTAAGGTTTTCATGGTCTTTTATGGGATTTAAAAACTTGCATCCCTTATATCTAGAATTTTTTTCCAACGAAGCAGCATAAAATTTTGTGCCAGAATCTAGCAAAAAAGCTCGATAAAAAAAATTTTTACTTTTAAGCTTTCTTTTCCTGCAACGATTCACAATTAAAACTGTAGATTACTCCTTGCATCAATGTCAAAAAAATGTTACATTTAGGGATTGCAATGCTGGGGATAAAAATCTTTACAATACGAGCCTTTGATGCTCGTGACGATTATCCTAGCCAGGTGCACCAACACAAACAATGCTATTATATATCCTTATAACTTTTTGCACATTTCTAACTCGATCCAGGAAAAAAAAATAAACCACCTTTCCTGGACTGTAACAATATTTCACCGTTTATTGCAAAAACTAGTTGCTGCTAGCTAGGAAACATAAAAAGAACATTATCTGCAATGCAATCCTTATTTGGAATGTTGTAATGGGGAAAAAACGTATTAAATATTACAATAAAAACATATCGGAAAAGATAATAATAATGATAAGATATTGATTAGGGTAATTCACCCCTTGTTTTTATATACTAAAGAAAAAGACAAGGTTTCGGAAAAATAGTGAAATGATTATGAAACTTGATGTTGCAAAATTATGCAGACCCTTTTTATAAATTCTAGTTATTCAAGTTTGGATCGGAACAATATTCATGGGAAAAAAATCGATATACTAAAATGCTTTTTATGTAAATGATGGAGTCATCTATTATATTATTTGAGAAAGGAAAAGGATCCCTTGTAGACGAGATATATTTAGGTTTTAATTTCCTACTGGAGAATTCCCACGCCTGTAAATGTGAATTATTCAAAAAAAATTGTTTCCATATCATTTACGATCCAAATTTTAAACAAAAATCAATGTTGTGGTCAGTTTATGACATTTTAGGAAATTATATGTACAGTAATTAATGAAAGCTAAAGGTTGATGATAACCAAATGATTAGACAAACGGGACGTTAATGATATTCATTATTCTCTAATCTTTTTTTTTTTAAAAAAAACAAATAAGATAAAAAGTAATTATTATAAAAATCTGTTAGGTGAATGTGTAAGTAATTAAAAATACAAGGAGCCAAGTGTTGTATACCAGTTGTTGATACATGTCATTAAGTTTTATTCATAGCCGGGATTTTAAATATTCCTTATTTGAATTTAAATATCCTTTTTTTCGCTGTACATATATTTGGAAAAAAAAAAATTATAATTGCAGAAAGTTTCGGTGTTGACATTTTTCCCTCCCGATTTATTTATTTAAAATTTAAAATAGGGCAATACTGTTTTAAGTATTAGCTTTTTTGTTTTCGATTTAGAAAATAGATTATTTAGGGACCTTATATCGCCTAAACGTGAGCTATCATCATTTCACGTAATATTGGGATTATTTCATTCAATCTTATATTTTCTTAATCCTGTAGAGAAAACTGAATCATGATATAAAAATTATACGTGATGTAAATGTACATATTATATAAAAATTGATTATATTTAAACGCAAAATATTTCTTAGTAATATGCATATATAAATTACGATTATATATGCCCATTAAATTCCTTTTTGTATACCAAAGAGAATCATATAAATTATTGAATGTATATTATTTTGTACATAACGTGTAATATTAAAAATAACAATAAACAACAATAAATATAGTAATAATATTAATAGATATTAGTTGGACGAAATTGAAAAAATTAGATCTGATAAACGTTTTAGAAGAAAATGCAAGAAATAATAATTTACAGCAGTACTGGATTTTAGGTTATTTCCTATAGAGGTATTCCACATGAAATCGGCCTAAAATGCTCGAAAATTGACAGTCACATCACCGATTTTGACGAAAATCGGTGTGTGGGTAGTATTTATGATTCAAAGAAACTAATTTGAAGGATTTTTGCGAAATTTGATTTTTTCGGAAGTTAGCGGCATTTTTGTGTTTTAGCCAAAATTTCAATATCTAGTGGTTGCCTAAGTTTTTGACTTACTGTGTCCATATTTTTTTTACGATTCTAATTTATCATATGGGGTTTTATAGAGGATATCTTAGACTAGTAATCACCAAGTTTTCAAATTTTTTCCCCGACGCGTTTTTGGGTGACGGGCCATTTTCCCGGGAGTTCGAATTTGGGCCACACCCAAAATACAACATCTTGGATTTCGGCGAAAATTTTTTTTTATGTTCTCCATTAGGGGTACTATTACCCCCCAAAATTTTTTTTTGTGTTTTCAATATTTACGGTCAGGGCGATTTTTTAATCAATTTTGGCACCACTATGGAATTCAAAAAAATTGATTTACAGTTATAATACGACTATGTAAGGGCCTAAAATATTAAAAAATTTATATTTTTATAAAGGATATACATTAAGAATTTAGTTTTAGTGCCCAAGCCAATTCTTAACCCTTAAGCTACGGCCCTTACTAAGCTGGCCCTTAGCTATATATAGCCAAAAATTTTTTTTTGAATTCTGAACGGGGCGCCCTTAAATTTTCTTCTAATATATGAGGAAATAACCCCCAAAAAATTTCAGGTCGATCGGTAAAGATTTAGGGGTATTCCCACGACTTTGAAAATTTTACATGGGAAAACATAGGTGATTTTAGCTATTTTCAAAGAATGTTCTTTGAAATCGTTAAGAAGCTCACAATTTTTTTTTTCATTACTTATTCTTATATTTTCGGGGTCGTAGAATCCGAATTTTATCATGGATTCGTTGTTCGACTTTGCCTAAATTGGGAAAAGACAGTTTTTCGTTTTTTGGGCCATAAAGTGACGATCGTTATTAATAAACTTCTTTTCCCAATTTAGGCAAAGTCGGACAACGAATCCATGATAAAATTCGGATTCTACGACCCCGAAAATATAAGAATAAGTAATGAAAAAAAAAATTGTGAGCTTCTTAACGATTTCAAAGAACATTCTTTGAAAATAGCTAAAATCACCTATGTTTTCCCATGTAAAATTTTCAAAGTCGTGGGAATACCCCTAAATCTTTACCGATCGACCTGAAATTTTTTGGGGGTTATTTCCTCATATATTAGAAGAAAATTTAAGGGCGCCCCGTTCAGAATTCAAAAAAAAATTTTTGGCTATATATAGCTAAGGGCCAGCTTAGTAAGGGCCGTAGCTTAAGGGTTAAGAATTGGCTTGGGCACTAAAACTAAATTCTTAATGTATATCCTTTATAAAAATATAAATTTTTTAATATTTTAGGCCCTTACATAGTCGTATTATAACTGTAAATCAATTTTTTTGAATTCCATAGTGGTGCCAAAATTGATTAAAAAATCGCCCTGACCGTAAATATTGAAAACACAAAAAAAAATTTTGGGGGGTAATAGTACCCCTAATGGAGAACATAAAAAAAAATTTTCGCCGAAATCCAAGATGTTGTATTTTGGGTGTGGCCCAAATTCGAACTCCCGGGAAAATGGCCCGTCACCCAAAAACGCGTCGGGGAAAAAATTTGAAAACTTGGTGATTACTAGTCTAAGATATCCTCTATAAAACCCCATATGATAAATTAGAATCGTAAAAAAAATATGGACACAGTAAGTCAAAAACTTAGGCAACCACTAGATATTGAAATTTTGGCTAAAACACAAAAATGCCGCTAACTTCCGAAAAAATCAAATTTCGCAAAAATCCTTCAAATTAGTTTCTTTGAATCATAAATACTACCCACACACCGATTTTCGTCAAAATCGGTGATGTGAAGGTTAGGCATAGGCCGACTTGATATGGAATACCTCTATACGATATTTTTCTTTTTTTTCGTATATGTGCAATTTAAAAAATACCGTACTTTGGTTATTTTTATGTTAAATTTGTTCTTTTTTGAACTATTCACATTTGTTTTTAGTTACTCGGAAACGGGAAATAAAAACTGATGTTTTATTCTTTCATCATTTATAAAAATGATGATTAGTTGAGTTTTATGTACTTCGATTCCTGTTAATTCTTTTTTCGTTCGGGAGAGAAATTGAGGGTAAAGCAAATTGTTTTTTTTTATGGCCAGAGAGCGTTTATGTCCAGAGAGTAGGTAGATAGACCTAAATTCCGACTAGAAAATGGCGCTTAATGCATTTGAAAGCATAAACTATTTCCGCTCTCTAGATGTAAAAGCTTCGTAAACCTTTTATATTTGTTTTAATATTTTTTTTTAACTTCAGCAGTAGTGCCTTTAGTCATTTAGTTGTATTATTTGCATTTTACCCGAGATTTGCCAATATTAAATAGATGCGAATTTTTAGCGAAGTAAGCTCAGAGATAATTAATACATTTTTATGCATTCCTAGCTAAAAATCGCATGTATTTTATTTTTGTTTAATTATTTCGTATTTTCTTTTTCTTTTTAATTTGTTAAATTATATCTTTAAGGAATCGACTGCTTGGAATTAAAAGAGACTGTGAATTTAAAAAAAAAAGTGTCATCCATTGGTTTAAAATATTAATCATTATTTTGTCGCCATATTTATATTATTCTATGATATGAAATAATCAGTCGTTTTTTTTCTTCCGTTTTTTTTTCTCTATTTCAAGTTATGTAATAAAAATAACTTGTAGTTCTCATAGTTCCAGAGAGAAGAAAAAAAAGTTTTACTTATCGAAATAAAACGCATTGAAAATAAATGTTTCTTTATTTTAATTGTCCCGTCCTTGCCAGTGACGTCGGAGCTTCGTTTTGTGTATGCAGAAATTTTTTATTTTTGCGGGAAAAAAATTATTTTTTTTTGGGTTTTGTTGAGGAGTTTAGGTCACGGTCAGGAACTGATGCTCACACTCAACTCAATAGACATGGGAAAAAGGCAGCGTTGCCAGATAAGGTAATGAAAACTATGTTTAGCTTATGTAGGAATTATCGTACGTCTATTGTCTCCTGGCATCCCTGGAAAAAGGTTAGACGGCGTGTGGCTGAGGCCGGGAACTGAGCGTCTCCTCCGATTTCCATTCGGTTCAAAACATTTTGGCGGAAATACAAAAATGACGTTTTTTTTGTATATCCCCCAACGGTTTTCCCATTCTGATCCGACTTAGAATTTTCTCTCTACAACGAAATAGAACTCGAAGATAGCTAACTCAATAAGAAGATTTGGGAGAGAACCATTGTAAGTAATTGTGCAGAGCGCTAGGGCCGGTAAAAGCCATTGGTTCGCCACAGGAAGCAATTGTGCACCTTTTTTCCTCTAAAAAAATTTTAGACGTAAGCAAAACAAAAGTCTTCAGGTAGCTTTGCAGCGCCCCTTGCTGTTGGCGCCTCCTGCGATGCTTACCTCGCTTACCGTGTTGCTCCGACCCTGCAGAGCGCCTTTAAAGAACGAAATGGCAACGAAAAATGACTAAACTTCAGGTGATCTTCATTCGGCAGTTGGTCCTGGCAGATTCTGAGCCAGTTGGGCACTCGCACATTTCTGTTCATCCGCATCGGAGGAACTGTAGGTCTTTTCGAATATTTTTGACTTTTCTTGTTAAAAAAAAATATCAGTTAACTAAATATGAAGGAGGTAATGCCATTTTAAATTTGAGCTAAATTAAAGTTCCACTAAATTTTTGAATTGGTTTTTTAAATCGTGATAGAAAACTCAAATGAAAACTTCAACAAAGCTCTGCATTCCAGTTCTTTATATCACTATTTAAAAAACTATTTAAATCTTTATATTTTTCCAAGCAATAAGATCTCAAAACTTTAAATCACCCAATTATTTTTCCCAATTTTCATTTTCTTGACAAACTAGACCGGTAGTCTACAGATCATCCGGTTCTAAAATAACATTTTATGTCGACAATATACATTTCAAATAGTCGGTTGCATTAAAATGCAACATGTTTCTCCATTTTATTATAACGATAGCATCGCAATTTCGCAGTAGGAATTCTTTTACGGGCGATTTGAATATTTCAAGGTTGCACAATGTCTAATTATTCTTATGCGTACATTGGCGAATCATTTTTCATTAAATATGGAGCCGTTATTTTCCATCCCATAAAAATACTTTACATGCTGACGACCCGAGAAAAAAAAAGCCTACCTATTTTATACATAATTATGTGGCTAAATTGGCGGAATGGAATCATGTATTTTTATGCTTTTTTAGTAAGTTTTTAAGTATTTATTTATAAAAAAAAAAAATTAACGACCCAAAATTTAATATTTTTTTATTAAATTATCAGCAAAAATAGATAAAACTCACCCGTGAAAAAAAGGAAATACATAATTATGTATCTAAATTGGCGGAATGGAATTATGTATTTTTAAATGAGTTTTATCTATTTTTGCTGATAATTTAATAAAAAAATATTAAATTTTGGGTCGTTAATTTTTTTTTTTTATAAATAAATACTTAAAAACTTACTAAAAAAGCATAAAAATACATGATTCCATTCCGCCAATTTAGCCACATAATTATGTATAAAATAGGTAGGCTTTTTTTTCTCGGGGAAGCCAAATAAAATACATAAAAAAGTAAAATTTTATAATTCAGCACATTTTTTTGTATTAAGTTATCAATTTTTCCTCTTTCCCTAAAACCATCGAATCCTTTTTTGATCACGTAATACAGATCATATGATATTACAGCATCATATTTACGGTAAATAGTTAATTATCCATCATGCAAGGACGTCGCATCAAATATTAGATCTAAACTTTCCAGGTTTTTAAAAAATATGCGATTCTGAAAACGATAGAAGTTGATTCCAATATATTTTCAAGTGATAGCAGTTCGATCAAGCCCCCAGCTGGTAAAAGCCATTAGTCTGGGAATATATCATGTTACCGACAAAGTACAACAGTATCTCTCCGTCTAGATTGCAGTAAAGATTTCCAGCAATCGTCAGCTTTGAATTTTTCCCACCGCAGCATCGTACAACACCGAACTGTCCGGTTTAGTTCAAGATACCATGAGCCTAGGGAATTGAAATAACGAGGAGCTATCCCCGTTCTAGTTTTATAAATTAATCCCAGCATGTATAATTATTTAAACAACTAGTCATTGATACGAAACAGATGTCGATTCCGCGAATTATTTTACTCAATCAACCCCAAACAATGAATAAGGTCACACTTGTAAAATATCTCACCAAATATTTTATATCGAAGGGTTGAAAATTGTAGGGTCATGAGGGAGTCAACCCTTATTATCTACAAAATCTGAAAGGTGTGTATAATTGGGGTGACATATGTCCATATAATGCCGAGATTCAAAACATATTGTTGATCGTTTTCAATTCCTTTATATTATTACAGGAATTCGGGATGAATTATTTTAGGCGCGATTATTAAAAAAAATTCGAGTCCACTGCTGTGGCAGTTTTTTAATGCCTCCTTTTTGCAAGAGGAGTAAATTTCGGTAAATCGAAAAAAATCTTTTCAATATTTCACCCATTTCTGCGCGTGCTGTCACTATTCCGGTTCATGAAGGTCATTGTCCCGAGGCACAGAGTTATTGCGCTCAAATATTGAGTTATTAGATCGAACGTCGTTCCGTGTTTGTTTATGCATATTGTAATAATGACAAAAAGGGGAAAAAGAAATATCACTGAAAAATCATGCGGCCTTAGCTACCAGAGATTTGCGATTTTAATGTATGCAGATTGAGTTATATATTTTTCACGAGCGATTCTTATCGAAAAATTTAAAGCGTTTCAGCGGATTTGTTACGGGGTAAATGCATGTAACAGATAGCCAGATCGCAGCTCCGATATTGTACGAAACGACTTTATCCGGTTTTTATAAAAAGAGCATTGTTTGAAAATTTCGTTGATCTTGATTAGATTCAATTCGGTTAGCGATGGACAAGGTTTCGGGTCGAAACGGTTAAAATCTATGAAACGTACAGTGAATTCTTTGGTAATTTATAGCTATTATGCCCATTAGCTTTTAAAATGATAGAATCTCGAATCATTATTGTATTTAAAATACTATGCGAATTGGTCAATCACGCTTTTGTGTAAAGATTACTATTTGTCTCATGAAAAATAAATCATTTTCCATAAGTTTAACATTGTTGTCATGGCAACCCATTTTCCCATTTCCCATGGTTGTCAACTGGTTGTCATGGCAACCAGTTCTGAGATTTTTCAACCAAGATGTCTTCCTACGACCAGGTCTGCGCCGTCCCTCAATATTTCCTTGCATTAAAAGCTGTATGGTACTTTTTATTTCTTACAACGAGGCCGAAATACAGAAGCTTTCGCCGCTTAATGCCATTGAGTCCTTCTACTTCCTTGCCAATACGATTCAGCATGTCGGTATATCTCACTCTGTCTGTCCACAGTATCCGGAGTATGCGACGATAAAGTCACATCCCAAACGCCTCCAGCTTCTTTTCCAGCGCCTTTGTTAACGTCGACCTCTCAATCCCATAAAAAAGAACGGGGAGAACGTACAGTGCGAAGTCTACACTTTGGACTGAGCTCACGTCGACAAACTAGGTTCTTCATTTTGATGAAAACACTCCTGGACTGCTCAATGCGGGCCCTGACTTCCTGGGCGCAATCCCATTCTCGTTCAGCAAACATCCGAGATATTTAAAGGAGCGAACTCTTTCTAACTCCTCTTCGGCGATGGTTAATTGAGCATCAACATCCTCCCTGCTGATCACCATGAATTTGTCTTCCAAACATTCATTTTCAAGCCGTAAGCATTATATTGACCATATTTACCCGATCAAGGAACGCTTGCAGGTCGTCCTCACTTCCTGCTATTAAGGCTGTATCGTCTGCATATCTTAGGCTGTTGATAACTACGCCGTTGACAATGATGTCCCGATTGAACTAGGGCCGTTGGCCACTGCCAAAGTTCGTGGTAAAAATAAAAGTTTTAAAGGTTTGTAGTAGCTGAGAATCATATAAAGAACCTTTTCCAAGCATGGAAATACGTTCCTCATGAAATATTGAAATAGAATTTAGTCAATAACCAAAAAGAAAAAGAGGGGAATAAAGCCAATGCAGGTGAAAGCTCTGAAGAAATGCCCATTTATTTTTTTTTTTAAAAAAAGGGGGAGGAAGATTCTCGAGCTCTTACCTAACTTCATTTAGATAAAAATATTACATTTTTACTCGACCGTATTGAATTGTCATGGATTTATCATCATTCTCTATTCCCCGATCTTTGTATATGAAAGAAAAGAGAGGAGGGATTCGGGATTCGTATCTGATCGACAATTGGCACGGACAAAGGGTAGAGAATGTACAAGAATCTATAGGAGGTAGATAATTGTCCCTTCGAGCATGGCGACAGCTGGCCTGGGGGCCTGTCGGGATATCGGGAGATGGGAACCCCTGCTCTTACGGGAGGTGGCGATAAAATGGATCGATGCTGATTATAAAAAATTCGATGTCATTCTCTTTTATCGGATTTTCATTTTAATTTCAATAATATATTCCCTTCTTCTTTACACGGTGCTCAAAGCCTAGACGATAATTTAGTAAAGATTTAGTACGGTGTTCTTGTCAAAGAAAAACTGAAAGCTTGTTTTTAATATTTCGAGAGGGGAGAAAATAACAAGCTCGGAGTGTTAATATTCAAAATGTTGATTTCTTTATGGGTTTTAGTAGGTCTAACTCAGAATAAAAACTTCACGTATACTTTTTAACGCAAAGGTTAGGTTGGCAGGCAGGCACAATGAACCAAGCCATCTATTTTTTATAATCACAAATTGATAAAAGTCTTTTTGTGCGGAAAAAAACAAAAGTCGTTCAGCATTGAAAAGACTTGGCAAAGTCAGCTGCCATAGCCTCCCCCTGAGCCAAGTGCCACTGTACCATTCCTCAGATGCCTCGGCTGAAAGCGTCTCGTTACTCGAAGCTAAAGATTATACTTTTTTCCATATGTCCGATTGTTCACAATCCTCCGATGAACCTTCTTCTTCGCAACAAACCTTGAGAAGCTTACAAAAGCCTGATCCGTTCTCGAAAACATAGTGACCTTTTCCGTCTCGCCAATGCAAATATATGTGCACATTACTTCCACCGGAAGGAACTCTCAAGAGGTAACACATCATTGGTTTTCATAAATGTGTAAATCGATCGAGTTTTCTTTTTACGAGGCAAATCCTCATTCCCGCCCTTCTGAATTTTTAACCATTTTTTCTTACATTTATAAAGAAAAAAAATTAGTGACACATGTCACTCAGTTGTTAGAGTAATGGAACATTAATGAAGCTCTCGGCCTTGCATTTATCCACTTACGTTTGTTTCGGTCAATAGCCATTGAACCGAAAATCAATGGCAGTTAGTAGAGTGTTTTGTCAAAAGCTTGGAGATCATTTTAACAAGTGGTTTTTCGGGAAATATGAATAAATTGAGTGGGTTAGTAGTAAGCGAATCATGAGAGGATATATTTCGAGGATTTAAAAACAGCAGGAGTTATAACTCGTTAGGTTATAATCGTTACTTTTCCCGACGATGAGATAGTTTGCCGTCAACATGATTTAATTAAGGATGATATAGTGGTCGTGTCAAATAATTAACGCGTTAGCAATGGCCGAAACCGGTATGCCAGAAGTTGCTCCTTAAGTAATGAAACTTTTCATGCTAAATGCAAATCTCCTCAGGAAGTATCATTATTAAGTTTATTGAAGAAAGATGAAAATGAATTATCTGTGTAGGATAGTAGCACATGATTGTTCCCATGACCTCACCACCGGGGAGATTTACAATTTCAAAAGGGGAAGGTGGGTCGAATGATATCCGTACAATAGACTAGGCGCCTTTCCCACTCATTCCCTACAATTTTTTTTTATTTTTTAATTAAAACTCACTGTCCCCGATAATACGAACCCCTCCTGTTAAAAATTCTCATAATTGAAAAAAAAATTTTATACACACAAAAAAATATTTCAGATTAAGTTTAATAAAATTTGTACTAAAAGATTTTGCTTAACTTTTTTAAATCCATGTTGATTAAAAATCAAACAAAAAGGATTGTTTATTTTGTGCCGAAATAAATATTTTCCTCCGGATTTTTATCCAGATATATATTTAATTTTAATCTTGGAGGGCGGTGGAGGCGGCTTGTCATCCTAGTAAAAGTCTCCATAGTCTAAGGCAAAAATGAACAAGTCACTGCCTTGTTTAACGAATTCTTCAAATTTCGTCCGCTTATTTATTTATTTTCGCAAAATAAAAAATAAACAATTAGTCGAAGAAGATTAAAAATGAATCACATCGGTGTGATTTTAAATACGTAAGTCTTAAAATTATTTTAATCTTTTGGAGTGTAGTGACGATTAAGAATCCAGGTTAAAAGTTAAGAGAAAAAGTGTGGACTCGATTTTAATCCAAAAAGCCTGGACTTTTTCGCGATAATTTTTTTGTGTGTACCCGATTTTTCCACCTTAAGAAAACCTAATTCAGAATTGCTTATATTCACCTATTAATTGGCAGAAATAAAAAATAAGTTTTCTGTAATCGCGTAACAAGTGACTGAATATAAGAGGGTCGTTGATAATGAAGGCAGACAATTATAACGAAGGGAGAAGGGCTAGGAAAAGGGGTCGCGGATAAGTGTAATTGATAATTAATTAAGAACACGTGATTTACACGAGACCTAAACTGCAGCCGAATCAATAAGGTTTAAGATAATTAAATTATTTTAGCACCAAATAGTCTGTCAACTTTTATCTACAACCAATTGAAGAGTCCACGGGAAGAACCGACAGACCACATTCAAGCTGTTTGATATCGTTCACACAAAAGGTAAACATAAGAGATAGTTGCCATCTTAGAATTTTTTCCCAATGCGATCTGTCGGTTCTTCCCGTGGATTCTTCAATTGAGAAGGGCTAAAACCAAAAAAAACTGCAAAAAGGCACCCCAAGAACGAATGATGAGTTCGTGAACTGTGCGGATGCACAATTAAGGAATTAACTGCAAGAAAAGAATTTTTTAATGCTTACCTTATGGCAAAAATGCCCTTCTTGCACCTAACTCTTCAATTTCACAAAGGTGAAACAATAATATAAGTGAAAGTATTTCGAATAGACTACATGCACGTCGTTTGTTTGGGGCTACAGAAACCAAACCTGAAAGAAGCTTCATTAAAGTTATCGCAGGAAAACGAGCATTCCATTACAATTTTTACCATTTGAAACGAATAAAAACTTCATACACGTTGTTATTGATCCAAAGAGAAAATTCAGGAAGATGTGAATTTCCATTCGACAGTGAAAAATGACCAATAAAATTATATATATAAATCAAGGCTTAACTTTTTTACTGCTTTCAAAGAGTTATAGCCATTGAGATACACAAAAAGATATTTGCTTAGCTCAACAGTAGACTAATAATGTGCTGTATATTATAATATTTCTTATTTGTAATAAAAACTGAACGTATCATTCTTTAGCAATATTTGTTTGTTTCCAATGATCAAAATCCAATATGGGTGCCTCTGACAGCAAGTTGCTTCAGGAATGTTCTGGAACATTTATCCAAATCTTTCCGGCAACATCTTCATGCCGATGAATTTAGTTCCATATTAATCCTATTTTTTCGTTCTAAACATTTCGCAATTAAATACACTGCCTGTCACACTAGAGCATCGTCTAACGTCAGAAAATCGATAACTTCTCCCTTAACTCTTCGCATAGGTCTTAACGACAAGCTTTAAAAACCGCAAAGAGTAATAAAAATAAGCAAGCACACAAAGGCTACAAAACCAGCAAGGGGAAAAAAAAAGGAAATTTCATTGATCAGAGAAGAAATCCCTTCAAGGTATTTATTCGTGAACTTCGATCATAGATTTTTTGCACGGGTAGTGGAATTCTCAATCCTGATCCGCTCTGCAAGACTATACCTCGCAACACCTCTCTCTCTCTCTCTCCTTACTTTCTTCTCAAGGGGCATGATATAAATTAGATTTACTTCACGGTTTCCCGATTTCTGATTTTCTTTCTATGTCTGCTATCATTTTCATCTAGCTTTCTTTACCTCCCTTCCTACATAAAAAATTTTTTTTATTAAAAGTCATGTAAAAAAATAATAAGAAGTTTCTTTGAAAGAATAAGTGGTCGGGAAATAAAGATTTCAAGAGAAAAGCCGGATGTAAGATCATATGAGGTCACACGAGGGAAAAACTTACGCAATATTAATGCCTCCCTTTAGTTTTTAAGCCTAGAAATAGCTTTCATGAAAAATTAATGGAAAGTGATGACATAAATGTACGACCTCAAAATGACCTTAGCTTATACTTTACGTCAATGCCATATTTTTTAACGCTCTTCAAAAATGTTAACTCGAATCAACTTTTCACTTTGTTCGTATATTAGTTTGTTGGGTATGAGCGTCCGAGTTACCCAACTTTGTACTTCCTGCAATAAATCAGTCAAAAACACACAAAGACACAAGCTAGAGTGAATGAGCACTAATTGCTAAAACCTTATGAAAGAATACTAATCAATTTTTTTAAACATGAATTCTGAAAGAAACTTTCAGTTAAAAGAAAAGCCAGGCGTTAATTTTTCGAGTTTGAGCAATATCGAGAGCAGGTCGATCATGTTTAGGGCAATGTTTTGTGTGTCTAAGCCGAAGAAAAGAAGTAAATTATTAACAATAAGTTTTAGCAAATAAGTTAAGGTTCTCCATTTAAATATCCGAATATTACCAACTGAAACGCTTGAAAAAAAAGGGAAATTTAAAAAAATGAAAATCTATGATCTACTTTCTCGAGAAAAAAAAGGAAATGAGCCAAGTTAATTTTGCCAGTTTGGACTGAATCCAAATCTTTGACATTCCTGTCTCTGCCGAATAATTCGAGCGCCACATATTTTCCCATTTCACTTTCCGTCCCTCATTTAAAATTGCAATTATCGCCAATTTTTCATACAACAAACTTTTCCTTCAAATTAATTCAATAATAAATTCTCCTACCAATCAATTTTTCAAAAATTAATGATAATATAAACAACTAATCGATCCTCCGAAAAAACAAGCTCCTCAGGACGGTATTAAATAATACATAACCTTGTCAGCGCCACAAAGGGGCGTATTCTATCAAAGATTAACCCATGAGACGTCACCGATAAATTCCATCTTAAGGAAATTTAATAACATATTTCATCACCGATATGGTAGATACTAAAGCCTTAAAGGCCAATTAATAATAGAAGATACGCCACTGTAACAATAAAAAAAAATGCAGTAAAGATCGAAGGCCGCTGATTTCAAAGGAAATCGATATATCGATAAAAAGTTATAGAACCTTTAAAAAATTTCCGATCGATTAGGAGTCGTAAAATATCATAACGGCTTTAACTATTTAAACGATAAGTTTTCACAAAATTACTTTCAAAATTTTAAGCGAAAGACTTGATAACATTTTCCCTGAGCTAATTATAAAAATCATCTTCATTTGTCAATTTCATATTATTAAATTGTTCGACCTTTGATCTTATCAATATGTGAATACTAGATGATGATGTTCTAAAAGTGTTCGGTTATGATATTAATGGAAACAGGTTAACCTTTACTTTCAATTGTAATCGGACCTTTCATGGATTTAAATCATGAAAGTCTATACGGTGATCCTTGAATGTAAAATCGAATTGTAATTAATCATTATTTGTGTAATGTCTTGTTTACCAGTTTGATAGGATCAACTGATAATAAACACGACCCTTAATAAAAAGAAAATAAGGAGAAAAACTAAGTAAATAAAAAATGTATCAAAGAGATTTTTTGTTCCACGTTTTTTCTCGAGGAAAGAAAAAAAAAATTTCAGAGAAGAAAAAGAAACCGGGAGAGATTTCTTAAATGCAAATTTCATGTTTTTCTTTTGAACAGACGCGAAATTGTTTTTATTTAAATACTTTTGAATACACTTTCTTGAATGTTTAATGCGTTGCTGTTTTTTTTATAATGCTTAGCTTGTATGGAAGTTGAAAGCTTTATTACGAATAATAATGTAACAAAAGGTCATAGCTTTTCGAGGTTTTTAAAAATTAAGAGCTTAGAGAAAAAATGCCTTCATTTAATATTAATTAGCAAATCTAATAGTTTAATAAAGAGTAGGCAACATTCAGGCGAAACAAATTTGGGCCAATAAAAAAATCATCAATAAGCAAATGATTCATTTAATTCAACAGCCACCAGTAAACCAAGCAACCGCCCAAAGGTTGTTGATGTTTCAGATGTTAAAACAGCTTTTTATTGGAGCTGGTCACCATCGATTCAATATATATCTTAAAATATTTTGTTGCTGAATATTTACAAATCCAAATACATGAAATTGCTTGAATTTCGTGAAACTTTTTGGTTTGAAATATTTTGTAAGAACCATTTAAACCTTGATAGATCTCTTTGCCCAACCCTAAAATGCTGTCTTAAAAAATCGGCTTTTTCCTTAATGATGAGATTGTTATGGTTGTGGAAAAAAGTAATCGGGCTAAAGGTTTGATATAGTAGCACAACTATAGCCGACCAATTATCGAAAGTGTATGGATATAACCCATTTCTCGATTCCTGTCTTTCCCCTAATTCTAAAACTCGATAATGAACATTACTGATCGGGTCAACCCAATAAGGAAAACCATGTAACATTTCCAACAGTAAAACCATTTCTTTCCTTACTCTATACTTTTGGTGTGTCAAATCTATTATCCATAAAAGGTTGAATCACTCAAAATAAATCAAATACTGCAATACACTAGAAGAAGCCTCTAATTTAAAAAAAAAAGAAACCAATAAAAAGGGACTTGAAAATCATTTGCACAGAAAATTACAGGATATGCTGTATTTTAAAATGACTGCACGTACGTCTGACTTATTTCCATATACATTCCGGCTTTTATTGGATTTCATTCCCAACCTTTTTTCCTCGATACTTTTTCCAATAACGCTTTTTCCAAGGTTTCTTTTACTTTCTGAATCCGATTGATCTAATTTTCCAACTTAATTACTAAAAAATCAATAGCACACAACGATGATATAATCTTTTTATATTCTTTTGTCACGAAAACTAATAACTTTAAATGGCGATGAGACGGGTAACATTTGCAGGAAATTTTATCATTAAAACGATACCTGCCACGTATGTAAGTGACAGGCAATGGAAAAAAAAAACGATAAAATCCGCTTGTTTCATTGACAATGCCACTCAAATTGAAAGTTAGAGAAGAAAAAGAGAGAAAAAAAACATGACAAGTGCAAGTTTCCACTTTCGGGATATAGAAAACACCGGGGGAAACGGCTCTGGCATCTATTTCATTTAATCGAATTTATCCGGAAACAATAAAAAGCATAAAAGAAAAATTGAAACACAATGGCGTAAATAAATCAGGACCGTATTAACATGTTTAATGAAAAACCTTCATTAAAACCAATCCATTTATCTTGTGCTACCATTAAAAACATTCAATATTGCAACTGCGACCATTTGCCAGGCCGAAAATACAACCGTAACATAAAATATTACTGCTCATTAAAAAGCGACATCGATAACCGACTTGTTAAAGAAATAAAATTATGTCCGCTTTAAATGCTAACAAGTAGCTTTAAAGGCATATTTGTAGCAATCTTTTTTTTTTGTTCGACGAGATAAAAAAGTCGTAGGCTCCGCATTGTGAAAAATAACCGAAACAAACCAACGGTATTTTGATTAATTACTTTAAGGTTGGACTTGATTGTCACTTTGGTATTGATTAATTACATTTGCGGTTTAATTTAATGTTGATCTCTTACTAATCAGGTCGATTTAAATAAATTTATTAAGGCAGGAGATGTTGTGACGTGAGATCTTATTTTAATCGAATCGTACAGATCTTTCAAAATAAATGTCTTGTTTTCCTGAGATAACATCCGTTTTTATTAATAATTCAGTACGTCAGTGCAGATCTCGACCAAGTCCATTTCCAAGATGGCGGTTTACAATAAGGCACAAGTCTTAAACCGGAGATGGACTTGGTCGAGTTCTGCAGTGACGTACAGAATTAATTATCCCATTATGGGTGGTAATGTTGAGAAAATATTTTGAGAAAGAAAAAGGAAAAAAGGGAACAGGATAAATTTTTTCTATAAACCAGTCTATTGCAAACGTAGCTAACTCAATTTCTAATTTTTGGTTTTCCCGAGAAAAAAAAACAAATATCTCCTTTTCATTTTGTGTCGTTTGATTGTATGAAAGTGTCACAGACATATGGCAGAAGAGAAAGAGCAGGCTCTTAATAAAAACAAAAAGAGAAAGAATTTTGTTCTGCACTTAAGTGTAAAACTCGACCAAGTCCATTTCCGAGGATGGATTTGGTCAGCGTTGCCAGATATAATGAAAACTATGTTTACCTTTTGTAGGAATTACCGTACGTCTATTGTCTTCTGGCATCCCTGAACATGGTTGAGTTCTGCACTAAAGTACAGAATTCATTTTCGGATTCGAATAAATGTTATTAGGGTTTGGTTAAAAAAGTTTTGTGTTATGTCGACAAATCAAAAACACTTAAGTTCCCATCCAACGAAAAATTTTTAAGATGGAAAGAGGAAGAGGAGGAGAAGACTTTCTCTTATTTTACGAAAGCTAATAGAACTGTTGACACATTAGGGAACCTTTACGAAAGATTTTGCTGTCAGTTCCACGGGTCTGATAGAAGCAATGATAAAAATTTAGATAGATGTGGTCGTCTTTCAATTACTGAAAGGATAGGGTCTTGATACCTATAGTAGATCAATGGTCACTCGTCTATGAACCAATACCACCAATTTGGAGACTCGTAGTCCACTACTCGTACATGATCCACTATAAGTACCATGACCCTATATTCCCTACTAAGATTTTTTTTTCTGTAACGGAATAAAATGCAAAAATATGATAAGTCCGTAAGGTGTCGAACCCTAACGGGTAATTGGGGAAACTAGGTCGTGCTGCTGAGAGAACGGCCGCTCAGGATTAGTCTCTTTCCGAACCGCAAATATGTAAAACGATATCGTTAATATAAAGCATTCAAAACCAATAAAAGTTTTTTGGATTTTTATATTTATTTGGGGCTAAAACTTTTGAAATAAAGCTGAGCTTTAAAAAAATTCTAGATTATAACCCTACATCCTGATTATAATATAATAACTCAACCAATGAATGTCATTAGCAATTGCATCTAAGTGACGTCATTACCCTAATCGCTACAGTGCTACATGATCGTTAATTCGAAATGACGATTTTTTAAGATTCATCGAAGACTCATCAATAAAATTCATTATGAAATAGTATCAAGATCGATTTAACGAGACATAAATGGCAAGGAATATCGTTTCACATATCTTATCAGGTAGCTGGCTAATAAATGAAAACGAAATGACTAACATTATTGCACATCTTGGCACTTTATGTTAATTTATGTTTATCTTTCTTTCTCATCGTGTTATTTCACGTATTTAGTTCGTAAAATTTTTTTTTTAAAATGGGTTTGCGGGTTCTTGCGCAAGGCGATTCTGCGGCAAAATGATGACATTAACAGTGTCATGAGTAATAAAAGCAAGTTTTTAAGTATTCAATGGGTTTTCCTCTACAAACTAACTTTATCTTTTTTAATATGGGAGTTTAGTTGTATTGACGTTTTCAAAGGTATTAAAGCAAGTGTTCAAGGGCCACTGTCGATGGTATTAAGGCAACAAAGCCATTTCTCAAAATTTTTAGAGAGAGCGAAGCTTTGAAAAACTTCATTTGATAAGTGAAGTTTCCAAACGATTTAGTTGTACCTGTTCCTGATCACTTTAAATAATTTGTGAACAGTCTAAAATCTTCGATAGGCCAATAAAGAATTTTTCAAACTTTCAGCACATCCGTCTGACGAAAGTCCGTTTCTAATTTTAGGACAATGAATGATGTTGACGATTAGAATTGGCCTAATCACATATTGATTGTAACCTCTAAACGAGATTCCCGGATATGTCTCACTCAGTCTATTATATTGTATTGTGTTTTCTCTTCCGTCATGTTTTATTTTTGCAAACGGTTTCAGGGAATTCCTTAAAAAATGATGTCGTAATCAAGTGAACAGAAAAGTGTATCATTCGAAGCTTTAATTACACAGCTATGAATATAATACACGGATCAAGCGATTATTTTTAGAACTTGAGTTTAAAAATAAACACTTTACTCTATGTTTCATTAAACGATTATGAATGATAAATATTAATACAGAATTTCGCGATGAAAATCTTTGATATGTTAGGTAATTTTAAAAAGATTGAAGAAAAATCCTGCGATATCGACAGATCAAACTGAGTTTCAAAATTCAGACTGTACGTTTGTAACAATATTTTTTTGTTTAAATAAATGAAAATTTGAAGAGATATGGAATGAGCTATTATTATAGACATAGACATAGAGCTGAGGATGAAAATCTTCGGCACTAATTAGGAAAAAATCGAATCCTAACCAAGAAAACTTGCTCGGGCCGAAAAAAAATGCGGCACCAAAAATATGGAAGCAAAGCCTAGGAAACGGGCCGTGCAGTCATCTTCTTAATGTCCTTAGGAAAAGCAACGGTTAAAAGTAAAATATTGGAAACTGTTACTGTACCTAGTGAACTCCAATGATCGTTTTGACGTTAATTTTACAAAACGCAATAATGTTTGAATCAATAACGCTCGAAGAGTACAAGGAAAACTCAGAATCACAATTACAAGGTCCCATTTGATTCATTAGTGACGTTGTTACTGTAAAAACAATTGTTTTCCAAAATTTTCACGAGACTGATTACGTCCCCTTTGACAGTCATGATTTTTTTCAATAAGGAAAAGTTGAGCCAACGCATCCTGAATATGAGGTCGCCGCCGTCTGAGCGTCGTCTGACGTATTATATTGTTCAGCCTGCTGACGCAAGAATGTGGGCTTTAATCTCTTTTCAAGGTCCGCATTTCACGTGGGAAGAAAAGAAATGAAATCCATACAAAAAGCCGGCGATAAAACCAACATTTCCAGCAGACTTTTATAATTGACAGATTTATCATTTTTCAAATAAAATTAAATAAAGTGTGGATATTTAAGAAATAAGAACGGAATCTTGGGGAGTGGGCGGATCCGTATTATCATAATTGGATCACTTGGCTTAATATCAGAAGATTGAGGATCATACAAGAGAATCGTGACTTATGCGTCGTTTAATAACTGCGATAAACTGTCAACCGGTTGAAAATGTTTTAGCTACAAAACACATCTTCTTCGAATAGTAAGAGAAACCCTTCGAGTTTACATAAGAAAATTACGACAAGGGATTAGACGGCGTCTAGAAGCGAAAACTTCAAGTGCTTGCTTTTAGTGGGGCTGCTCGGTCGAAAGTCATTAAGAAGGGTTCTATGGCACATATTATGGTCCCTTTGCTGTTGTTACGGCGTGTACTTAATTATAATAAGGGAATAAAAGCAAGAAAACGAGGGATTTTTAAAATAAGTAAGCATCGGTCAAGGTTAGTCACAAGAAATGGCTTTAGTTTAAGATGAAAAATGTTTGCTGTTTAGATCACAAAGCAGCTAATGCTGTGATTTTGTGTTTAAATGGGGAAGCCTATATTTACAGATAACGAGTCAGAACGTAAGTCATTACTTCTTTAAGTGTGCTCTAAGTATAGTAAGGAGGTTTTTGTTCAAAGATCAAAATGTTTAAAATGCAGAATATCGTCATATTCTTTTTACAAAGGTAATGAAACCTTCAAAGTATTAGTTAGCCCCTTCTGGGTTGATCACATTCCATCTGGCCGGTCGTTGCCAAAAATACCGTTGCTCGTTAGTAGCCAGGGACCTTCCACTATTTACACTAATCGTATCCGTTAGTAAGATAATACATATTGTAATGAAAGGGATTATATCAGCGCAAGGGCCTCATGAATCCAACTCAATCTCGACTAAACTCAGGCAAAAAGGTTTTAAAAATATTTAAGAGCTTCGCAAGAAATTTAGACACTTCAGCTTTGGCTTCTGTTAAATCCTGGCTACTCTGTATCGACTTTTCAAGTTAATCCAGGTTTTCCAAAAGTTCAGCAGCGCAGCCACTGTTTTGAAAAGGTTCAAAAACCTGAATTAGGACTTTAACTGCCTTGCAGCTTCATCTCAGATCTCCGAAAGCAAAGCTAGCTTGGAGTTTTGGGCCTAGCTAGGACCTATAGTAGCAACAGTGATCTCAAATTAGATCTTTTCAACCTCCAGTCGCCCAGATCTTTAACAAGTTTTCGAATTATGAACAGGAGTATCATATGACTCGCTCTTAAAAATTTTTTTTTATTAAAAAGATCGCGGTGGAAGGAGTCTCATTTATTCAAAAGTTTGTTTGATTAATAAAGATGAGACGGGGGAAGGGATGAAGTTGGGAAGAACGAAAATAATAATCTTTAAAATCCTTTAGAATTAACGTTGGAGATCTTCACTTGAAAAAAATTGCGGAAAGTTTTTGTGGAAATCGATTTGATATTTAAATAGAATTGATTTTTTTATTACGTTTTAAATCGGCTTTAGTTCGAAAAATAGGAATTGGTTACCATAGAGATGCTTCGTATTTAATAACTAGAAAATCAAAAACCATTTTGAGGGAGTCGTTCTCGTCTGTATTTAAAAAATTTAAACCTTAAATTTCCCCCCCCCCCCAAGTGGCAGATATTCTAATTCGTAATGAATTTCGGAATATTCATTTGTATTTTAATTTTTTATGACGTCAGGAAAGAAAAGAATATAAGTTTTGTAAAGTTTTTCCATTAGAAATCTGCATTTTTGACGAAAGATGGTTTTAATAATACAATAGCGTCTGCGCGGACTAATTTATGTGACGGTTTTTTTTAAAAAAAGAATTTTAGCCGTGAATTTTAACCTTGATTGTTTGTGATATGAATTACAAATTAGCATCTTTACTTTTGTTAATAAGCATTGTGATTTACTTCCCTAATCAACGGCGACCTTTGTATTTCTTAATAGTGGAAAATATTTCTCTGGGCTGAGTTCGGCTGATTGGCTCTGGTCGCCACTGTAAATGGATGTTTTTCAAGCAACAGTGAACAATTTAGCTTTCGAACCAGGGATCGAAGACTTATTAAAAGTCTGACGGTTTCATCTTTATTAATCAAACAAACTTTTGAATAAATGAGATTCCTTCCACCGCAATCTTCCTTATAAAAAATTTTTCTTCAGAGCGAGTCATATGATAGTCGTGTTCATAATTCGAAAGGAAATCATGTCAACACGAATAAATCCACACGGCTGTGTTTTTACTTCCTCCGGGGTATGTATTACATGTCAGATGCCAAAAGAGAAGATCCCAAATGCACGGTACATGTAAATCCCCAGTCACCCCAAAGGGTTTTTTAAATAACTCTATATTATTAGATCCACCCGATCGAATACGATCTTCTCTAATTAAAGTTTTTAGGGGTGAGTTGATTTCCCTCTGATGTTTATTCGGAAATAGGAATCATATCAGCGATGTATCGAGCTGAAGATTAGATGATTTAAAGGTCTAGGGGAGCGGCCTTTTACCAAAAGGAAAAACGAGGACATAGAATTCATGGTATAAAATATTCGAGTCTAGGTTGGTGCTAAACTTTTAAATCGTCATAGGTTACGACGGGTCAGGGCTCTTGTACGATTCTCGTATTTAAATTTATGTCATTTTAAAGTGTAAGATTCTAATGGTTCAATGTTTTGTTGCCGTTTCATGCTGGTTTAATATTCCAAACGCTAACTTTTAATAAGGGTTTACTTAGGATCCGTAAACAAGATTAAAATTGCACAGCCTGCATACGGCCGGTTTGGCTTTTGAAGATTGTTTACATGCATTTAATTATTTACTCCAAAAGACACAACAGGTATTTCTCAATGACACTTCTTAGTGCGATTATCGTGGCTAAATCCAGGGGCGCCATCACAGCGATTCATGTCTTAGACCCTAAAACAAGGACGACTCCCCCTCATCGTCCCGTTTTCCTTCCTCTCCCTCGCTAAATCGAATTTCTTAGACAACGGTGGAAATAGTTTTTGAAATGAAGATAAAGATGAGGAAAGCTTAAAGCTATTTGATAAGCTTGAAATGATGACTTGTTTTCACAGTTTCTGACTCATCAGCTGCGAAAATGAATCAACCTTAGTTGAACCGTCATCCGGATCGATGATGGAAAAATCGACATGAATCGACCGCGACTTTAAGAAACATTTATTTCCTCCTTTTAAAGTTATCTCCAAAGCATTCAGTATAATCACAAAAATGTCTGCTGAAGGAAAATGCAAGCAATATGGTGTATTTAAACATTACGATAATAAAGTTCCTACTAAACTGACCGTGAAGATTGCTGATTAGAACGCCGAGGAAATATTAACTTTGCAGTAGCGTCAGGATCATTAGTGCTGTAGGGTCTCCAATCATCGTAGCCAACATTCTGTGAATGACACTCCAAAGACATTATGAATAGCGAAAACGCCCAAATGCATCCATTTACAATTTACAAGGCAAACATTGAAGCTTCCCGGCGCCTAAGGACCAACTATCTAAAGCACTTAATTTTTACAGCACTCAGAGAACTATTTATGAAGAACATTCTCACACTCCCAAATCTGCTGAAGCAATTTTTAGGATTCGCCCTAAACACTCAAAGGACTAAAAAAAAAAACAATCCAAGCAATTTAATTCTCATACAAATAAAATTTAGAAACCCCTGACTTCAGACTTGATTATCTCTTTAAGTAAACATGTCCAGACGTCCTTTAGTGGTTTGTCCATTTGAACGTCAGCCCTAAGTCAAAGGGGTCGATTCCCTTCATTATCTCCTGACTTTAGACGAAAATCGACGACATGGCGCACTTCTCCCGTTCCAAAAGTGTCAACCACAAATATCTGGATTGTTTATCTAAAGGAAAAGGGGGAAATCCGAAAATATAAATCGTAGGTTGAACTATCGAAAAATAGTTTGTTATTATCATCAAACACTGGTCGGTACATTACATTTGATAAGAGAAAAAAATATACGATTTTTTTTTTAAAAAAAAAACCACACCTATCATGTTTCAGATAGCCGAAGATTAAATCGCAATGTTTGTTTAGCTTATGATAAAAGAGTATTTATGAAAATATTCAGGTCATCATAGAGAAAGTTACACACATAAGAAAAGAAATGTCCATATAAAACATTTAGTTCGTATGTTTAACTTATAAGGATTAACAGCGCAGAAAAAAAAACATCAAGAAGATTTTGTCATTGATTATTTCTCCTTCAAATTTTTAAAAACAAGCTTGTAAACTGAAAATATTTAATTGTTTTTATTTTTTAGCAAAATTAAGCTTGGTAATTTAAAAGAAAATGCGAAGATGTTTGAATTTCAAAAGGGAATTTATGGAATTAAAATGATGAAAGTATGAAAATATTGGGATTCTTAATATCGTAAAACAAGTAACACGCATCGAGGCAATATCAAAGAATTTGGCAGTAAAAGTTAATGACAATGTTGAATGTTATTTAAATGATTACTAATTTGACTTTCTCCATTGTCAAATGTGTTAAAATCAGCTGAGGACGTTAACCTTTCCCTTAAAATGTCGATACAAAATAAAACTAGAAATCAAAAAATTATCTTAAGGTATATTTATAGTTACAGGGGTCAGATTCAGTTGTCAAATATTTCTGGTTTAAAAATCTCTTTTGCACTTAAAAAAGTTTTAACTTTATTTACCATTCGGGGCAAACCGAAGACATTGGCGCTAGCATAATACAGAAAATGCAAGCTTTGATGAGTCACTGCAATATATAAAGTAAAGGCATTAGTTAATAAATCTAGAATTCTCTGTTGACAAATAAACTAAAAACCTGGATACCTTCAGTTCAGAATAATCTTTAAGTAGTTAATGGATTTATGAACCGCCAAGAAAAGAAAACTTTACTCTATTTTAAAGAAAGTTTTCTAATTTCTAGTTTTATTTTGACAACTTTATTTTCATTAAAATCTCTCCTACAATTTTTCCTTCTGCAAAAATGATTCCGCTAACGAGCTCTGCGATATAAAAAAAATAAACTTCGAAAATTCAGACACTGTCTGCATTTTATTTAGATTTGATAAAAATGTTGACATTAGTTGAAAGACACGTGTCCGAGGCCTACTTATTAATCATGGACTCGATGGTGTGTATTCGGAAACCATAGACATAAAAGACCTCTGCCGGTCACAGAGGGGAAATTTTTCCCCGAGAATCCCTGAATACACCCGAGGGGGTTTCAATAAAGGGTAGGAACGTGATTAATCGCCTGCACTTGAACGAAAAAGAGAAAAAGAAACAATAATAACGAACCAAATAAACACAAAAGAAGGATAAAAGGATCGTCTTGATAGCTGTTTAATTGTGTAAGAGTTTTCTATCTATCCAATCGGAGCTTTTTTTAATATTTGTCTTTAATTTTTTTCACTTGATCGATTTCTTCTCATAAATTATTTCAAAACCTATTAAAAGCTTTCGAGGGAAAATTAAATGTCATATACATAAACCTCTTCCCTTCTATAAAATGTTAAGCCTGTAATTATAATCTTTAGAACTGAAACGGAAGTCCAAATGATTTTATAATATGGAAAGAAAAGTCACCTGGTTGAAAATACAATTGAGAAAGAAATCAAAATCATATAGATAAACGATTCAATAACTCGTTCTCAAGTTTCAAGACCGGAAGCATTGCTCTCGGTGCCGCCTATTTAATTATACCCGTTACAACGTGTTTAGGGCTGTTTGACTGTGAGACCCGAGTCTACTAAATGCCATTATTACGGCTCCGACATCGACATTAACAACGAAATTTATGTACGAAAATCAATTTACATATCATCTCAGAGTTCCCCCGCTTCAATATTGCCTTCAGCTTTTATCGATCCTGAAAACCACCCCATGTCACAAAGATATACGTTTTTCGAATCTATAATTGCTTCAAGGAATGCGATGTCGGTGTATGTGAGTTTAATTTCACTTTTTCAGGGGAACAATCCAACAACGGTTCAATGTTTTGAATCAGGATTCCTTTAAATTGTTGATTATTTGTTAACTTAAGATATCATACATTTTGTCCATGAGCTTCACATTTTGTCCACGTTGAAAGAAGATTCAAGTTCCATTCTAATCAATATTAGAGCCAAAATAACAAAACAAGTTGGAGCAACAAGGTCATATACCCTGCCTTTAATATAACTTCAATCCACTCATCATAATTGAATGCTAGATGATTATTGTAATTAAGGTCACATTTAACCCGCTTATTTCTTTTCAAAATGTTACATTAGTTTACGTTTATATACTATTGACCTATGTGTTTTAAAAACCGACTTAGAAAAATTATCTATTTGTAACAAGCTACGGATGAAAAAAATCGAAGAGAAATATATGTGATATTATTCACACTGAAAGGGCACCTCTAGATTTCAAAATCAAAAATGGGACAGTGGAACATGGCAGTCAAATAATCATCTGCAAAAAAGATAAAAAGACAGGTAAATGATCGCATTATTAATAGCATAATAATTATTCGATTACGTGCGATTAATAATTGATGCGATTACAAAGAAGGAAAAGTAGAAACATTAGAAGGCAGCAAAGTTTTTCTCCCAATTGTTAATTATCAATTATCAAAAAAAGCGAAAAGCCCCAGGACAATGACGTCATTGTTAATGGACGGAATCTTCAATGAAAGGGAATTGCGAACTTGTACTTATGGGGGGGGGGGGGGGGGGAGTAGAATCGACAGGCATGCAGAGCAAAAAACGGCATTGCCAAAAAACAAAATTTTGGCCCAAAGCGCTGAAATTTAATCCCATTGGATAAGGCCGGGGAAAATTATTCGGCTAGCATGTTATTACCTGAGTTAATTAAGGCGGATTTGTTATGGTAGCAAGCCGCTTTGTTGGGCAATAATGGATGTAAAATTCGATCCGGAGTGTTTTTCACCACTATTTTCACGGACCACTATTTTCCCGGTGTTTTTCGCCATGCCTTCGGATTCTGGAAAATGCAAAGCAATATTTTCAAACTGAAATAAAATTTTGCAAGCTAAAAAATGTTGTTCAGAAAGTTTAATGTCAATAAGGGTCGAATTTAATTTAAAAGTCTATCAAAAGATGACTTTCTCCTGGGACTAGGCAAACTACTTTAAAACAAGTAATTAAAGAAAATTTTTTTTCTTTTTTCACCTTTATGGAGGTGTTTAAATGTAATAGTATACTGTAATCTTGTTCGGCAGCCAAAAAATAGAGCTGGCCATCGGCATTTTTCATTGCCGAATATTTTTCAGACGACCTTGTAATTAAGAGCTGTGAAAAAAAGAGACAATGTCAACCGCTTTTTATTTTCGTCTTTTGGAAAGTCATTTTTTGCGCAGGAAGAATATTCTTGATCGTATGTTTAATATAAAACATTTTTTAATGCGATAATCTTTCAGATCATCAGCCTTATCATTCACCTAATTTTCTTTATTTGTCTTCAGGTTTTTCTAAAGATTATCACAGCCCTAAAGAAATTCCAGCAACAGCGCCGTGTCTGCAATTTTCGTAAAGGATTCGTTCAATAGGACAAGCCTCCCACAAGATTTCTT
Organism: Liposcelis brunnea; assembly: GCA_023512825.1. Taxonomy (NCBI): domain Eukaryota; kingdom Metazoa; phylum Arthropoda; class Insecta; order Psocodea; family Liposcelididae; genus Liposcelis; species Liposcelis brunnea. The sequence goes on along the minus strand of CM042065.1, from coordinate 16,466,466 downwards.
AGATTATCACCAAGAAAAATCGTTAAGTGGGAAAAAAGCATTAACTACAAACAACTTCAACGTATTTGGTAAATAAATTTTATGCAAACTCAACAAACTAACGAGAAGGAAAGAGAAGAATCTGTGAGATTAAAAGCTTTGGAAATTCGCTAACATTTCTAGCTGCATGTATGACTTGATTCCAGCCCGGAATGTTAGGACAAATTAGTAATTTAATTGCAGGAAGCGATTCTCTATTCTCTTTTTTCTCCTTCGGGATTATGACACGTGTGCACTTTACCCCAAAAACCAATTCTCGACACGTGCCGTGACCCTTGCAGTATTTAGACAGAATTACAATAGATTAGGAGAAATTATTTAGTAGTCATTAGAAAATATAGACATAAAGGACGAGTTCACAAAAATTTTTCCATTAAAAACGACTCTAAAGAAAATTTCAAGATTAAATTAAAATCTGCTGATACCTTACACACAACTACTTAATTGGCAAAAAATGTTTCAATTAAAAACCTCGCACTAAATCAATTATTCATAAAAAATTGCACTCATTAAACCCAATGGCATGAACAGCAACCAAATATGGCAACGTTGTGGCTTATCTACAATGTTTTAATTGCGGCGACATTTGCAAGAAAAACACAAAGCTCACAAGCTCAACATTAATATCACACCCTTATAACGCTCAATGCTTCAATTAAAACATTAATTTAACAATTAATCCTTCTCGACTGTCAAGAGTATTTTTTTTCGATTCGGTAAAATTCTTAATTAGTGACGGTGAAGTGGAAAGTATGGTTATACTGAATTAACAAAGCAAATACGGCGATGTATTGTGCGATTTATTATCTAAATGTTTAACTTTCACACACCGTTCCCGTTTATTGCAGATCAGCGCTATTGTCGGAGACAATTTCCCGTTATCTGACGGAAAAATTTCCTTTGTTTAACAAAAGGGTCACCCTTCATCCTTAGATATATCTTCTTTGATATTATAACAAAAAGGTTTCCCTAGGCGAACATACGTCCAAGAACTGACTTTTCACAAATGTGAAAACTTTTAACACCAACTTGGCTTCAGACAATTCTGTTAAGTCAAAACCATTCAACAAACACTTTTTTTAATTAATGACATCATTATGAAAAATGGCATAGGGAGGTGGCGATCCCACAGCCCAATGCCAAAATATTCCATACCGCTTCCTCTATACTCAAAATGATACAAGAATCTTCGTTCAATAAGACGCAGCCTTGTCCACTGAAAGGAATTCATAGAGCTATGGGTCTATCCCTTTAGACCATTGCTCTAACTCGCTACAGATGGGGTAGTATCCCGCCACTTTATTGTAGCCGAAACCTAAGATCGGGCCAATACTGTATCATTGCCCTTTGGGCTGCAGCAAACCAGAGTCTTATCAATGGCAAAGCCGCTAATTACTGATGAGACTGTTTGAACCGACACTTCAAACGTTCCACGGCTTTCCTAGCTTGGTTATAGAATTAAGGCTTCACCATGATCCATGCCTCCAAAATTCATGCTCCCAATAAGACTTAACATCCTCTGCCGTTAAGATAAGCCATAATTCTGGTTCTTCTTCTTCAGCCTGTTCGCATCCACTCCTGGCCTCTCCCAAATTTTTCCATGTCGTACGGTTCTCCGTTCTCTGAAACCAACCCCTTCCGGCAGTGTGAGATTCAGAGCCCAAGGCCTTACTCTTCTGGGGTACTAGTTGGGTTCTAATGTTAGACATGTTTATGTTTGTTAACGTCCGAGCGTCCACCTAAATAGAACCGTAGTCGCTGCCGTTCGCCAGTTACGTTGAGCTCCTCTGCCACCAAACCCGAGACCTTCCCACCACATTGGGCCAAGCTAACCCACTGAACCCTTCTGCATCATCTTGGCCTGCAAAACCAAAGAGATTTATGGAACTTGCTTTCTCGCCGCTTTTTTAAAAAACTGGCCACCAATAATTCATCCCTAGAATTTTAATGATAAGCTAAATATCGGGGGAACCATATTTTTACAACTATATCATTACGCAATACAAAAATTCCGTCCCAGATTCAGAAACAGATGTATTATGTAAGAAATAAACCACACAGAATTAATTAGATTACCACATCGTTTGTTATGTCGATTGTTAATAGAGCCTTATGATGAAGGTTTAATGACATTTCATAAATGATAATTAATTAAGCTCAACAAAATATATCGTGGATCAACGGCGAGCATGGAAATGAAAACCTTTCAAAAACCACTTCGACAATCGAGATAGAAATATCGAATGGATGATAGAGTAACATTATCATTTTAATATTTATATAGTACTTAATTTCTTCGGGTTAATCTTAAAAAAGATTATAAAAAATGATGGAGTAGTCCAGTTTAATTTGATGAATTTTTACGACCATTAATATTCGAGAAAAGGAAATTTTTTTCACTATTTTTAGGATCTCTTATTTTCAATTTTCTTCGTTGTTTGCAAATGAAAGCTTAGCAGGCCAGTTTTAATCTTTAAAGAAATGCAAAAGTTCCAAAATTGGGCAGTACTTGGTCCTGAGCTACTCATAAATGAGTTCTGGCCGCTTCCATTAACAGGCGGCTCAAAGTTTGTTCAAATTAAAATTGTAACGTCCCCCAAGCTATTATTTAGCATGTAAGAAAAGAAAATTGGAAATTTATAAGGACTTAACAAAGAGGGAAAAGCCCAAACGTTTTAATTTTTACGTGCAAACCTTGGTTCCATTAATATAATTGCAGGAAACATTCTTATTTAAACTAAATTTATCATATGACGTCACTTAAAAATTTACGTCAAAGCATTTAAATTAGACCGACTATTTATTCAAAAAAAAAAAGCAAGATAGAAGAATATCATCTCTTAATTTCAATGAGTTCTCTTACGTCACTTATTCTACATTACGCAAATCATCGTCAGATTTTGTGACAAAAACGAAGTATAGCAACTATTTGCATAACAAAGAACTTAAAACATACAACGGATATTTAAAAAACCACACCGACAAGAAAAAGTGATTACCGCAGAAACCAGAAAAAATATTTTTGCAAGAATAATAAAAGGAAGCTTGCCATTATGTCAAATCTAAAACGTAACGACGTTCGAATCATTTTTTTAGGACAAGAAAACAACTCAACAAACCGACAAGAAAAGTAACTGGCCAAACGTAAGAATTTAAGGAACAAGGAGGGAAATTCCGGATTCGCCTGAGGGAGAAAACAGAAAGGGGCAGCAAGATAAGGGACCAACGTTCCGTGTCCCCGACAATTTTCAAAAGCACTCACGCGTGAAAACCTAACCTTTTGTGGTTGGGTTCTTTCATTACGTCTTGCAAACTATTCATACTGATGTCATTTTTAAGTAGCTCATGTTTATTATACATTTATAAGGCTCAGATATAAAATATTTAAGTTTTTGCCGCCTAAAAAATGTTATCTGAAAATGTGATAACAAGCGAAAATCGTGATGGAAATAAATCAATCAAGATTATACGAGGTAAACAGGGCAGAAACATTCCTCGCTATCCTGAATGTTTGTATAAAGGGGAACGGAAAATTTAAAACTCGGGTCACGTAGAAAAACATTGATTGACTTGAAGTTCCAAAAAAAAAGGAAAGAAGAGAACATCTCGAAAAAAAAAGTCATAATGCTAGTGCGTGTGCTACATATAGCTGAACCGATGAGCTTTAGTCAATTTTTCTTTTCACTCTCATGCATTAAGTTTCCTTAATATTATTTATTGTAACTTAGGTTTGTCGTTGGCCTACGCCACTGTTTGGACAAGCCACGATCCAAATAAAAAGAAAGGAATTTAATATTAGTCAATACAATCTCAGTCTACATCAATTACAAAAAATACCTTCGGGCAAAATGTTTTCTATTTAAAAGAAATGATAGGGGATGAATTGAAGAAGGGTAATTGAGATGGGGGTTGGCGTTACAGTCATTGTAACTGGATTATCGAAATCAAAAGTGAGATTTTTATTGGTCGGGAGGTTGGGTGCTTTTTTTCTGAAATGTTGGATACTCAAGAAAACGGGGATGAAGGCAATTTCCTAAGGCTCAGTGCCTGATTCGCTTCAAACACCCCGCAGCATAATTGAATGAGAAAATTGATCCTGGAAGCGAAATCGGCTGTGTAAAGAGTTGCCAGAATTATTTATACTTGAAAGAATGAATTAAGGGCTTAAGGATGGTTTACATGGTCGAGTTTTTTTTCCACTAAACATTTAGTCAACAAACAATTTTCGAGGAGATTCTCCGGCGATGACTGCATATCTACACGAACTCAGATTTTATTTAATAAAACAGCAAAGATTAAATTCTTATTTACATGATACAAAAAAGCGTTAAAGAAAAGAAGAGCGTTACGACAAAACTTAATAATAGAAATTCCAAATTGGCAGAGCGGGCATGTTGTCAATGTGAAAGCATAAAGAAGGCGAAATAAGCGAATTAAAACGAGAAAAAAACTAATAATCGATGTTATTGAATTGGTAAGGGGCGATGGAGAGTGTAATTGAATTTTTGATGTACTATAATTATTAATAACTTTCGATATGAACTTATCGATAACGCTCTTTTTTAAACTTGTAGTTTATTTACTGGGAAATTGACAAAACTGCCTGTGGATTTATTTTGCTTCTGGATTAATTTAAGAAAATCTTCCTTAACCTCTTTTGAAGAAAAGATGCGATGAACATTTCCTAATTAACCTCGCTTTGTATATTTTGAACTTATTTCCGTTAGTCATATGACGATTCTTCCACATAACATCTCTAAGAAAAACATTACGATACTGATTTTTTTTACGATAAACATTGACTTTTTGGTGTGGTTACGGACCAATTAATCAATATGATTTTCGATGAAGCGGAAAGTTTCCTTCAAAACGAAGCGATGCCTTTCAACACGCTCATCGAAAAATTGACGGCATCCAACAACGCCCATGGGAGCCATGAAAATTAAGGTTGCTCCGCATCTGGTCAAACCGTAAGTTTGCAGATGCAACTTGCCGTCTGCAGTCAAGGAATCCACTCCACAAGTTTCTGATTGATGTTGGAAGAACCGGAAGAACCGTAGAAAAAGGCGTGTGCCAATTTCTGCCAAATTCCACGAGGAAATACACCATAATGAAAATCTGTACCTCAGAGCAGGAACGTCGAATTTGAAAACCCCAAGATGGCCGATTTTCATTTTCGTAAACACGAAAAATCGCCATTTTGAGATTTTCAAATTCGACATTCTAGCTCTGAGGTACAGAAATATAAAAAAAGACATAACTGGATCAATGTTTGAAAGTCAAACTCAATATTAAAATACAATAAAGAAGACAGGTAATTGGTACAAAATGATTAATTCTCGATTACTTTCTATAAGGTGTGACATTAAAGGCCAGACACACACAGCACCTTCAGAATATATTAAGAAGTCGTTATAGGGCTAATGGTAAATTATTTTACATAAATTATAATGCAATGTAACCTTTGTTTTAACCTGGTCTCTATCAGGTTAATGGCGAATAAAAAAAAACGCAATTTTTCTGCTCCAAGAACCAAACAACGCACCAAGATTACATTTTCCTTTTCCCTCTTGACAAGTGCTCCCAGGGTTGATGTATAAGTCGCCCTCACTCCACGTCCACCCTCTCTCTTCTTGCTGACATGATCGATAGTGGGGCTGAGCCGAGGGAACTTTCGAAAATATTATGTTTCTTACATGCTTTTTTCTGAATCCAATTTTTTTCTCCTTCTTAAAATTGGAATCTTTGATTCAGCAACTTCTAATTCTATTAGGTTCTTGACCCTGCCAAAGCTGTAAACTTGGCAGGGTGACCTTCAAATCCAAAAATGAACAGAAAACTTGCAATCCCTGACCATTTTTCAGTCGAAGGTGAGTCCCATGTCGGCGCTGTCGGATTATTTCGAAAAATTGCCAAAGGGATAAGTTGTTTCTTATCAAGTTCGGCATCTTCACACAAAAAACGAGAGAAATCGTTCCAGCCTTTTTTGAGATAATCTTTAAAAACTCATTATTTAGCCTTATTTGGCCCTGCCAAAGCCGTCAACTTGGCAGGGTGGCCTTCAAATCCAAAAATGAACCGAAAACTTGCAATCCCTGACCATTTATTAGTCGAAGTTGAGTCCTGTGTCGGCGCTGTCGGATTATTTCGAAAAACTGCCAAAGGGATTAGTTGTTTCTAATCAAGTCAGACATCTTCCCACAAAAAACAAAAAGAAATAGTTCCAACCGTTTTCGAGATCATCTTTAAAAACTCACTATTTGGCCTAATTTGGCCCTGCCAAAATCAAACTTGCCAGGTGGCTTTCAAATCAGAAAATGGATCGAAAATTCTCAATCCCCGATCATTATTTAGTCGAATCCGAGTAACATGTCAGCGTTGTCCGTAAAACTGGGGAATTTTTGCTTTTTCCGGGGCGGGCGATTTTTTTACGGAAAAAGGCCAAAGGGAAAAGTTGTCCCAGATCAAAACAGGCATCTTCACACAAAAAATGAAAAAAATCGAGTCGTTTTCGAGAAAATTCTCGAAGCTCTTTTAAGGCGTTAATAAGACGTTTTAAAGACGTCATCTTGCACGCTGTTTAGTATTGGGTAAAAAAGCACAAAAAAATGTCATTTTAATTAACGCCATTAGCGTCAAAGCAACTACTAAACGAAATAAATAATTTTGATTTAATTTGAAGCGCAGAAAGCCGATTTGCCGATTTATATCCGCTCTTCTCCTGCTCTCCATGTCTTCTACCTTCATCCTGGCAAATCGTTCCTTACTTAGGGACTACTAGCCGATTCCAACAAATTAGCAGTCACACAATCTTCCTAGAAGACAAAGCTCCTCATTTAGAACTCACTACATCACCATCTGACTACTGAAGTCTGCACGCCTTGATTTCACAGATAATCAGAGGTACCACAGTCGTGCTTTAGGCGAGCCCCTGATTTTAAATCTGAGCTACTCTTGGTCTCACCCCTTCCTACAATATCAAAAGCACAAGCTAGCGAATAAACTAAACTATTTTCCTCCCTTGGGCCTCTAATTTTTCTCACTCGTCATGTGGCCAGCGCAACATATCGTGACTTTACTCCACATTGTTTTGTCTACTTCCACACTTATACCGAATTCGTCGGTTCGGTGTTAACAAAAGGAATTAAGCTATCTTAATCTTGAAATTATTTTTCTAATAAATACTAGAAATTGTAAAAATTATAAGGTTTTGGAACCTTATAGCATGATTTCAAAAATAACCCCCAACAACCGTATTTTATTTTTCCTCTGATTTCCTCTAATAACGCCGACTAATTAAATGCATCGCTTGCTTATAAAACTACCGATAGGTCCTCACAATCCGTTAAAATCGCCTTGCGAAATTTTTTTTCTTCCTTCCCTTCCCTTATTATTTTTTTAATGTATAAATATTGATCTGGAGAAAGACATGCCAAGCCATGAAGAAGAAAAAATTTCATTTGATATGATGCATAATCCAAATAGACTCTCAGTTCTTAATTTACGGTTTCACTAACGGATTTTTTATTAATTGTCACCAGTATGATTATGTAATATACAGTTTAAACGAATTCACACAAAATCCGACAATAAACTTCATTTTTTAAAAAAAAAAAATACACGACTGGCCCGCTGTTTTCGTTTAATCGGACAAGATTAAACGTGTTCATGGCGGCTGATGACGTCATCAAAAATTGGAAATATCAACTTATCCCCTTGAAATGGACTAATTTTTTTCCTAATTAATTCTTTTTTTTGTTTCAGGTTGAAACAAATGTCAGATGTGATAAAGCTAATTATTAAAAAATAGAAGAAACCTATTAGATTCATATGATCTGCCTAACCTCTTGAGGTTAATTTTTTCCACAATGAATGTTATCCCAAAAATATTAGTCGAAAGCAAAGGGTAGATGGACTCTTGACATCATTTACACTTTCGATATGATAAATCAATTCCTAATAATATTAGCTAAATCAGTTTTTTTTTAGAAACAATAATTAAGTGTCGTTAGGGATTGTTGATGGCTGATGATGAATGAGAAAAAAATGGACATTGTCTTCGCTTTCTGCAATATACATTTTTTAGTGATAAAGGTTGTTTGATTAGTATGAGAGCTAGGGGTGGTGATTTGTGATAAGTACTGAATGCAAAGACTACTCGATAAAAATTTGAACACTAATTTCAATGGGATGAGCTGAGCAGCTAATAAGGATTAATAAGCATAGTTAAAAACTGTAAATCTGCAAGCAGTGCACAAAGAAATTGTGTCGGCTGTAGATATTTTACAGGTGATTTTGGCATTTGATTTAGAGGGATTTTTAAATGGGGGCAAATTAGAAAAATAATTTTTAAAGGATGGAGGCTAACAAATGGGATTTGGCCAGATCTGTTAGTTGTTTGGTTTTTCAGAGGATCAGTGGCATCATTAGCTAAATTTTGGCTTCTGGCCAGCTTAATGAGTTGAGCTTGGATATTTAGCCAGCTTAATTAAATAAGTTCAGATCTCTAGCACATTCTATGGCGTTAAGTTGCTCTCTAGCCACTATAGGTGGCTAAAAGTGGTTTGGCACATTGCTTAATTAGGGATTTTGAGGATATTGTAGAAAATATAGCTAACTTTTTTGTGTTTCGATAAAATCTTACAGCTTGAATGTGAACAAATGAAGAAATGAACAAGTAAAAATAATGCAGATGAGGCAAAAAGACATAATGGAGGCATCAGATTGGTTTAGATAATCTTAATCTTAAATGTTAATATCCTAATCTTAATCTTACCCCTGTGGATCTGATGATCCTCTGCCCCTTAAATATGAAAAATATCAACTTACCTAAAAAAGAAAGAAAATCATCATTAGCTTCAACGATATTAATTTGTTATTAACCAACAATCTTAAAAAAATATTGACTAGCATTAACCATATAAAAAAATTTACTATACTTTGAGAATCTACAGGAATCTAAATTTTAAAATTCCAAATTCAGCAACATAAACTTCATTGAAAATCATCCTTTTACTGTCCTGCCTAAACCCATTTTAAACAATACTTGAAGTATACTAACACTACGATTGCAATTGCTTCCACTTTCATCTCACCTATAATCAAATAATTTTACACCTTGACATAAAAACATTTAAAAATTGAATTAGTTTTGAGTTAAAGCTTCATTTTTGCTTCACAGCAGAAAGGATTGGAATGAAAATTGACCCCCCTAAAAAAAGTTGATGAGCTGCAATTTTTTAAAGAGCTTTTTTTGAATTTGCTAGCAGGAATCCAGATTCCGAATTTGAAAACTTAATATTTCCTATCTCAGCTCTGTAACTATTTAAAAATTATCCATTCACCGCTGTCCTGGCTCACCATACACAATATCTGAATCATACTTAGATTCTAATCGCAGTAGCTACTTCTCTTGTTTTACATTATAGAAAGCTTAAAAATCAAATGCTTAACCTTAAAATGTCTTTACAAACAGACGATGGGTACTTGTTGAAGCAAACAGAGGAAAAAAGCAAAAAGCTTAAAATTTGTAACCACATTAATATCAAAGCTTTAGCTTTCTATAGTGAGAGACCACTAAAGCAAAAAGTTGTAGCCCTTTCATGCCATAATAAACTCTAAAATTTAAACGGATGAAGTTAATGATGAAAATTATTCCTTGCGATTGCACAGAGCAGCTCTAAATAATGCTTGTTTCAACAAAATGCTCTTATTCCCTAATGTGTTAAAAACATTTACCACAAAATTAGTTTCCTTAAAATTATTATTTCTGATCTTAAAAAACCATGTTTAAACACAATAGCTGAGTTTTGTTTACTTGGGGTAACATCAACTGCACCCACGGTCAGGTAGGATTAAAAGTAAGACGTTTGAATTGCATCCAAGCCAAGTCAAGGACATCTGATAGCACCCATAATTATAAAAAGTATGCTTAAAGTTTTGCAAGCTGCTTTCTGATGCTAAAGTTAAGGTCTATGCTGTTTGGAAAAGCATTTACAAGGCCAGTTTACTTTACTCGTTTTAGTCCTTGGTTCAGCTATCAAAATGTTTGAGATTGTTTCAAGTGAATGAGGAAAAATGTTTATATTACTTGAGGGTTCCAAGATAAATTATAAGGTTTTAAAGCAGAGGTAGATAGAACTTGACTCTTTTACTTACTTATCAAGTCACGATGGAAATTGTAATGTTTAAATCAGACTCAATTTAGAAAATAAATCAAATAGGTAAAAAACGTGCAATCGATGATGGATTTTTTGAGTGCAATCAACGTATGCCTTATGTAAGGGGGAGACAGCTCTGTGTGCAATCGAACCGACCTGGGAGCATGAATCCCGGTTTGTTTTTCATCAAAACTACACTGCCTACCCTAATGAGAGCTTTAAATTGATGTTGAAAAGTTATAATATTCCTGGGTGGCAAATTCCTGTCGATGAAGATGAAAATGAAAACAAGAGGGTAACTACGAAAAAACGTACCACTAAATTGCACAACTGCTGCATGTGAGGTGCCCGAAAAAAGATCATCTCCACTATCAGAATGATTCACTACTAGCCAATTGTTTAATAGCTGATTAGTAAATATCGATTCACCACTTTAAGCTATTTCAGTCACTTCACAAAAACACTTTTAATGAAAAAACACATACTCTAATGTCGAGTTAATAAAATGACTCCAGATTAGAATATTCTCTCTCGCACGCAGCCCCCAATTGGTCGATCGTCATTTGACTGTGATGTGACGTCATAGCGTCAGAGAAAAATGCGCGCGCGCCTTTTTCAAAATAATTCTTTTCTCAAATGTTTTATTTTTTTTTCTTATTCATTTTTCCTTTTTTTTAATGTTCGCGAGTAAACTTTTTTTAAAAAATGAAAATTCAAAGGTACTATATAGTGTTAATATCCGAAATGTTTCTATAATTTCTGCAGATCTAATTCTTGTTTAATATTGTATTTTTAATGTTTAAAATTTCAGCGGCAAAATTTTTACTTGGTATTAACAATCAGTTGTTTTTTGACATTAGACTTGTCTTGGCTTTAATATCCAGAATTTTTAAAGGATTTAATGTGCGTATGAACTTAGCTTGACATTGTCGGTAAGCAACGATCTTCAGTTCAGAAATATTGCATCAGTATGGGGCAATTAAGTTTTATATACGCCCTAAATATTTTTTCGCAGCAGGTACAACCCTTCAATCTCAACATATTGCTAAAAAAATCGGCAGCCTAATCGATTTGTAATTAAAACCATAGGAGGCCTGTTTAGGCTTGCATTAAGGAAAGATGTTAATCAAATTTTCCCTTTTTAGCATGAGACTTTTTAAACTTTTCGACCGGGAATATTACACCTCTATTTTTAAACTTTCTAAAATAAAATGAATAACGCATAAAAAAATATCTCTTACCACATAAAGCCTGATCAAACAATGCCTATTGTAACCTCGTTTTCGGGTTAGAGATAATCTACAAAATGGCGAATAAAATCAACGTAAAATGATCCCAGTTTTTAATAATATTCCTTTAATTAAGCACCATCTTCTTAAAATTCTTAATTAAATGGCAAGGCATTAAATTATTTACCGTGTTAAAAAAATGTGAAACCGAAACGAAATTAACTAATTAGATTTCTGATTTGAACCATTATAAATCCGCTTCCTTATTTTTGAAAAGAAAAATGTTCACGAAGTATTTTTTCATTGATTGAAATCGATATGGGCAAGCGACAGTAGCATGCCGCATTTAGTTTGTCGTAATTAATTGCTGATCTCTCGCTAATTAATTGAATGGACAATTATAAATATTGCCAGAGGCATAATTAGCGTAATTATGATTCTCTATAATATTTTATTCGGTGAATATGCAATACAGAAATATTTTAAAATTTTAACGAAAACTAATCAAAATGCAATAAGGGAATGCGCATGACATTAACAGCTATCGACAAATCATAAAAATTTCTAATAAAAATGATGAGAATTTTTATGGTACGAATAAACGCGGCTATGAAAATTCTAATAAAAAAATCGAAAATGACGGAGCTTAAAAAAAAGCGCGCGCGGTTTGGAGTAAATATTTTATTATTAAAAATAGTCATTATTCGGTCTTATAAATATCATAATGTGATTAAAATTGACAAAAAAAAATAATTACGAAAAAAAAAATTTGAGATTCCGCAAGGCACCGGGGGGATTCGAACCCCCGATCTCCTGTTTACTAGACAGGCGCTTTAACCAACTAAGCCACGGCGCCGATGTTTCACAAGGCTGACAAGTGGATACTTTAACCGAGATCGCTCTTTGACGTGTTCACGTGAATTATTTCTCCTGCCGTTTATTTATTTTGAAAATAAACGAGTATGATTCCTTTCTTTTGTTTTTTAGAAAATTAAAAAATGTTTAATAAATTATTTTGAAAATACAACAAGCAAAAATACAGGAAAATATTAAAATATCCATCGGTATTTATAAAAATAAGCAACGTCTGCACTTGTTTTCATAGATCAAGTGCATTCGATACCACGTGAGAATTTTTTTTCTAAGATTAATTTCATTCAATAGCTCAAACAATTAGTGGGCGTTAAAAAATTCATTAATCTTTCGATTTTTCAGTCAATATATTTTTAACTTCACATGATTAGTGGAAAATTTAGAAATTTGAAAAAAGCCACTTGATTTGGGTAGTAGGTGCCCTATAACGATCAATGGATGAAATCTTACGACAGAAAAACAAATTTAGCTGCCAATGGCGAAGCTAGAGCCTTTTTACCCCTATAGCATTTTTCATCCCAGGATGTCCCAGGGACACCCCTGGGATGAAAAATAATCCCAGAGATATCCCTGGGATATCCTGGGATGAAAAATGCTATAGGGGTAGATTTCAGAAAAAGACCCAAGGCTAAGCCAGTTTCAACGTGAGGCTGGTTACGCCCTTTTTTATGGCTCGAGCTACTATGCAGGCTCATTGTAAGCCGATTCGGGCCATTTACAAGCCCGAGCTACAATCACTTGATCATTAAACTTACCAATCCATTTAAAGGTGCCTAATAAGCTAAAGGCCGGAGCCGAATCGTTTGATGAAGAAACCCAAGCTCAAATTATAGGTAATTTTTTTACTAACCTTCACGGTTGATTAATTTTACCTGTACCGGCAACCGTGGGGCTTGAGTTTTGATGTCGATGTGGTCAGCGAGCATTAGAGGGCCCATAAATAGATCCCGTTAATTGCATCAGCCCTTCTGCCCTCTGGTCTAAGTCCCAATTCTGCCAATTCTAACCATTTGAGGTTAGGGTATATTATGTCATTTTCATGGATAAAGGCTCAGCTTATCACACAGAAAAGCTAATGGAATTGGCGACTTTCTCAGTGTGGCTCTCCAATCATAGCTTTCTAAAATTTATAATTTAACTCTACCGGCGATTAAAAAAATTTATATTAAAGCCTAGCTTGCTTTGTGTTATGCTGGACTGAGTTATTCCTACTTTATTTTGAAGTAGCCATAAGAGAACGCTAGTCCCGAATTAAAAACAACCAGATATAAAGGCTGCTTAGTGGCTATTGATTAGAAATATTTCTTTTTTATCAGCAGAACCAGAATAATGCCCACTGACTAGCCGCCATTGCACAGACTACTTTGACAATAGGATGAGAGAATTTTACAAAAATAATACATCACTGCCGTGACCTTTCTTCTAAGTTTCTGCGCCAAAGTCTTTACAAGAAGGGCAAGAAACTCAGAAAGTCAAAAATGCCTTCCTCTGGCCACACTGGGCTGCATAAAAAAACCTTTAATCAACACACTTTTCAAAAATAAGCTCATTTTTTAAAATAAATTTCAGTTAGTTTTTAAAATGATAAAAAATAAAAAATAAATGAAAAATGATAAAGTCGTTTTAGTTTCAGTAACGGTTGCTAAAGAGCAGTAATGTTCTTTTACTTTAAGGAACGATCGTGAAGAGCGCTAGCATCGAATCACGACAGAAAAATCCAATCTGAACCATTTGAATTTTTCTGTCGATAAACCAAACCTAAAATCTTCAAACTTTCGATTTCTACTTATTTCTTAAAATTCCTAAATTTTCTACAAAATGTTCGCTCTATTATTTTTCTTCTCATCTAGCCTTTCACCAACTTAAAATTTATAAAATTTAAAGTTTAAAAAGAATATTGCAAAGGCTTCGCTTGTGTAAATGCACTTTGTACGTTCTACTAAAATCTTACTTCGAAAAATCAATATCACAATAAAACATACAGAACACAGGTAGTTAAAAAATCAGTAGCTGCAAGCTTTCCATTGTTCTTATTATAATTCAATCTCTTTTATAAGAAAAATATTTGTTTTGTCTTTCATCAGGTTGTAAGTCTCAAGCGCCATTGAATTTAAATTAGCCCAAGCCGCCTGCATGCATTATTCTTTATCTCCGATATCCGCATATAATCGATCCCAGTCATTAACCTTTCCCTTGTAGGTCATTTTTTATTACTTTTCGAGGTTTTCAGTGTTTACAACGTATAAAACATTTGTGAGGAAGAACAACAACGCACATCTGTTACAGATAATGTCCGCGCTCCTCTCTCATTTTAAATGTATGAATTCACTGCATAACTTTTTAAATCCTAAAAGATTTATATTTCATAAATAAAAATATAATAAAAATGTTTACATTATTTACATTTTTAAATAATATTAACTAGACTAGTTGGTTTGTATAAATATCTTACTCCTAAACCACGATCACTTTTTTCTTTGGCTAACAACGTGATGAAAGTTCGAATTTTGGGAAATTTTCCAGGTTTGATCATTCTGTTCTTTTTTACCAATGTTTTTAATGAAAGATTTGCTCTAATTTCTTGACCTCTTTTCCACAAAATCAAATTCTTGAAATGCACTTGAAAGAGAGATTAAACTGCGGCGATCTGCAATAATAAAAAAACGAAAATTAGAACGTAGATAAATGCTCATGTGTTAATGATCCATTTAGAGGGTCGGCTTCCAGGTCAGTGAAGCAATACATCAAAAAAGCTAATAAAATAAATAGGGATATTTTGAAAAAAAATCAAAAAAGTGAAATACGGTTAACAGACGCAGAGCAATTAAAATGAATAAACACATGAAAAAAAAAAATTTACTGGGGGGATCGTCAAAAAGTTGAAAAATTGTTTTAATAAACTCACCTGAATTCTTTTCCTTTTTTTAGCGAAATATAATAGCCAAAGTATGTAAAGGATCATGATTATGGCAGGAGGTAGTAGACCAGCTAAAACGGGAGTTTGCCTCATTACGGTGTGGTAGAAAGCGATAAAGAGCATGATTAATGTTAAACCAACCGCTAGGTATCTGCCAGTTCTTTGTCGCTCCTCCTAAAAATAATGAAGATGAAAATTAAATTGAATTTTTAGAATAAAGATAAAATATATTTTTAATTATTTCGAATTGGAAGCAAATTTATACGCTTAAAACAGAGTAACGCCAGAAATGAAACTCGATGAATTTCCAAATAAGGTCTTACAAACTTAGCTCCAACTCCTGACAATGTAGTGTGCTCAGATTTAGTTTCTGATAAACCCTGCAGCTCAGAATTGCTCTTTGGCAAGATTAGCAGGCTTAACCAGTATACAGCAGCCTACGCACGGGCCTTTGACAGGCTTGAACAGCTGACGGATCTACCCTGCTCAGCTTAGATCTAACAGATTCGATCACCTCAACTTGGCTCTCATAGCCTTGGACCCTCAGGCAAAGCCTTTAACTACTCTAATTAGTTTTACACAGTATCTAACGGCCCCGGAAGACTCAGCCAGCTTGAGGCCTTAAGAAATCAGGTAACTTAGTTCTGGCATCTGAAGAATCTAGCAGTTTAGGCCTCTCAGGACATCAGTTTTATTCCCCTTTGCAGGTCGATTTTCTCCACAGGGCTGTAGCCACTATTTCCACCGAATATTTAAATCCGCTTTTCTAAATTCCCAAGTGACGTTTATTATCAGCTTAAGCGCACCATCAAATATCCACGACATTCCAAAAAAACAAATATTTAGCGAGTTTTAAAAAAAACACAAAAGCTTCTCGTTACTCTCAAATGTACTCATTAGCTCTATTCAATTTGTGTTTCTACCCTTGCCACTTTCATTCTTCATCCCTCTCGAAAACTTAATACTAGATAAGTGGGAGGGTGTCTGTGTAAAGAAGAAATGATGACAAATGTTAAAAGCTTGTTCTCCGCATTCCCTCCTACAAAATATTTTGCAAAATATTTATCAAAAGAAAGAAAATGAATAAAATCTAAAAATAGTAAAATGCGTCATTTAGGTGATGTGAGCTATCGTTTTTTTTCCGAACACGCTCGAATTGTAAATCACAATTCGACAGTAATGACATATTTGATTTTTGCAGTGAATGAAACCATCGGTAACTTTATAAATTGAAAAAAATACGATTCAGTAGCGGCGCCCCCGGCTCTTATTGAATTCTAAAAGCTTTATTAAAAGAATTGGGGCCTCTTGGCTTCACCTGAAAATTTTCCTCGAGTCCTTATAGATTATTCGCCACCAGAAAGAGGCGGCAACCTATAGCCCTTTTTTTCAGCCCTTTTGCTCTGTTACTTATTAAATCAGCCACCTAGAAAAATTTCTGACAGCGTCATTGTTGCCGCAAGAAAAAACTTCAGCAAAAACTGTAAAATCATTGACAAATCACTTTAAAAATCGATCAATTTCCTCAATTAAGATTTCAATGAACGGAAACATCAACCAGGGTCAATCACTTTGTTTGATTTTTTCCTCTTTTTATTTATTTACAACCACCATCGTGATTCTTGTTCTTGTCACGGTTCCCTGCTAGTATCAATAATACTTACAGCAGCTGTCACAGGATCACCGACATGTATCGATGATGTCGAAACCATCAAAGACGAGTACGATTGCTCTTTTTTCGACTCTCCATTGTCAGTCGTAATTTTCGGAGCACTGATCTTTTTCTTAACTTTATCATCTTTTTTCAACGTTTTTAAATGAATACTTTCCAGCGATCTATTTTTCCTATTCGGTAAAGGTTTATCTAAAATGTCACTATTTTCTATCAAATGCAATTTGTCATTCTTAGCAGACATTTTTTTATCCTAACAAATTCGGCGCACAAAATTTTCGAGACACGCTCACGCCATTAACTCACATCGACAACTAATTCCCCCGTGGATGCAGCAGAAAAAATGAAAAGAAGCTTAATATTTACCTTCGAACATTGGAAATGTTGACCAGGAATTCTATAACACAAAAAGGAAACCAGTTTTTATTATAAACAAAATCTCTTTCAACTCCTTAGAATATTGCAATGTGATGGAAACCATATGGCACGCGAATCTTGTTTATAAAACCATTCATACTTTTCTTTATATCGTCATCGTTTTGCGATTAAGTAGCGTTAAATATTTGCTTCCAATCGAAAAATGAACTTTATAAAAGTCATCGTAAATCATTTTCATATTAATAATCCATCTTAAAAAAATTTTAATAAATGATTTTGATTAATACTTACGGGTAGGATTATGATAAGCACAATTCTAAACACCAAATCAAGCGAAGCTATCAGCAGGTTATTCAATATAAGCTAGAAACACTAATTTATTAAAAATTAACTAAATGAAATTGAAATGAAGTTCCACGAAATTAAGGCCAAAGCTTTTGACCGGTTTTTATTTTCGAAACGCCAGCATGCATGTGAATCTTTCAAGAATTTTGATAGGTGCCGATATTTCGCATGCGCCATGTTGATTATTTCTATTCCCGCAACAAAAATTTGTTAAATAATGATGTGGAATGCAGGCGAAAGTAATGTTTTTCATTAAACAGTCCCGCAGCCAAGAAAAGCCCTATGAAAAATTAATTTAACTTAACGAAATTCATGCATTAATTAGTGTCAGATAATTCCCCTAGATGGCGTTAGTGTCCCATTAGTTTCTGAAATGGCCGTCTAGCGCATTTCAACGATTACTTTCAGAGCGTAATAGGCATAGCGCTCTCTGACATTTTTTTACAATTAAATTATACTGTTGCCAATTAAGAAATAATTATACATTAAGAAATAAATTTTTTCATAGCCAATTCTGGCTACGAGGCTGCGAACTGTGAATTTTTCACATCTTTCACATGCTAATAAAAAATGGTGACAATAAATATATCAATATTCAAAAAATAATTGTTTGAAAATGGGTTTGATTTGTTTTACAAAACATTTAGCCGAAGATGAGAAAAAAATTTAGAGAGCGAACATTTTGAAATAAACCAGGAAATGATATGAAATTAAATAATGCACATAAATTAAAGAAACTCATTGATCATAATGTGTATGCATGCGTTCATACGACCATAAGTACTGACGATTTCAGCAGTGGCTTCAGAATCTACCTCGAGCACATGGGAAGATCCCTGTTTATTAGTCTCTGCACAGATTGTACCAGGCTCGGCGGCTCGGGCTTTTAAGTTAAGAAACCGGTATAAAATTAGGCCTCCTTTACTTTCCACAATTGGTAGAAAGTTCTTTCAACATTTCACTCATTCCGATCTTTCTGACTCCTCCACCTTCTTTACAACTTAGATTTTACCAAACAATTATAAAGATTTTTCTCCACATAACATTCACAAGACTTCACTGACGTGAACATTACTACATCGACTAAACTCATGCGATTTACCTTTCCACTTAGATTCAAATTTTCTTTTAACTTAAAATTCTTAATTACATACCTCATTATGGTGGATCCAACTGGCACATTTCAGAAAATCTACAACCGAATACACTTTCTAGATATGAATTAACTATTTCATCTAAAGGGCATAATTCTTCCGCATCAGGACATCCTGGAAGTTTAATTGGACGTTCTTGATGAAGCGTCAACACTCTCAGAGCATCTTCACATCTGGAAAAAAAATCATTTTTTTTTTTAGAAAAATTCCGTGAAAAATGTTACAGTCAACTTAACCTTGATTATTATTACTGTCAATATTTGCCGATTTAAAAACTTCTCGCACCTGTCAAGTTTTCACGATTTTTTAAAAAAAGTTTGAATTCGTTTTACATTTTTTATACTCACTGAAATAGCACGAATCCTAAATTTGTTCCAAACGCATCGATTTGGCTCACTCTCCATAATCTACTCGTGTTAAATTTATCATGAGTCAGGCGAAATTCATCCTTATAGAGCCCCAGATGTGCCAAGACCTTTAAAAGCGTTCCGGAATGAGTAAAATAAAATATGGATTTAGCATCGTCTCGAGACCTAAAAATATAAATTCAAATGGTGATTTATTCTTTTCGTGACCTCCTTTATGATCTCGTAAAAGACTTTTAAGAAAGAGAAAAAAGTATTAATCGATCATGCATATGATTAATTGCTGGTTAAGAAAGTGATGGTACTCATTTTCACTCACATTAAGTGCTGCAGCATGTCACCGATTATAGGACAAGCTTGCTCGTAATTAATATTGTAACCGTAGCCGTCGACCCAGTAGTATTCTAAATCTTCGGCGTATTCTAAAGCTTCCATATTGCTTTCGGAGAAGGCGAAACACCAAGGCGATGGCGTTAGTGGATTCCAAGCACTTTCAAAGGCACAAGTCATGTACATCAATTTGATGTCGTCTGGGGAAAAAAATAGAATGATTTATATTTAATTACTAAAACCGTTTAAGGTTAATTTAAATGAGAAAAATTTTTGCACTTAAGCTAGGTTTCCATTTAGCCATGGGTAGCTTAACTAAGCTGTTGTTATGACTCTCTTTAAGGAAAGCGTTACTTAATGAAAACAGGGTTTACTTCCAAAAATGAACAAAAACACATGGGAATCACCATTCAAGTTGCCTTAAATTACAAGAGATTTTTGGCAAAAATTTCTATGTGTATAAAAAAACCTATCGAGAAAAGTTGTGAAACGCCCGTCTTAACTGCACAAGCTGTTTGCAATACATAACAGCCTGAACTATCCCACATTGAAATACGCTGATTCAGGCTACCCAGCAACGGCGTTTCCGTAGTGTAGCGGTTATCACGTGCGCCTCACACGCGCAAGGTCCCCGGTTCGATCCCGGGCGGAAACAAAGTGGGTTAATTTTTTTCCTCAATTTTAATATTTCACCCCACTCCTATTTCCACCGAATTACCACTTCCAATCGAATTCAATCTTTTAATTTTTTTTTTTAAAAATAAGAATCCTAAGTCTTTAATTTCACTATGTAATCAAGGTTAATTTTTCCCTTTAAAATAGCAAAATTTTTATGGATTGAAAAAATAAAAACTAACTAGCAGAACGTGGTTTCGATCCACGGACCTCTGGGTTATGGGCCCAGCACGCTTCCACTGCGCCACTCTGCTACGATTTTCCACTTGATTTTCTTTAACCTCTTGGAATTCATCCCCTACTTGTAGATTTATTGTAACATTTTTTTGGCATGAAATTTTTATAGGATTTTGTCACGTGACTTCTAACTTTAAGCCTTCATGGCTCAATTTTAATACTTATAATAGAAAATAATATTTTTTAACTTTACTTCAGGCAAGTTAAAAGGTATGAATTCTGATATCACAACTATAAGATTTCAGCATAAATATTATTTACGAAAAAAAAGTAATAGAAAGATTACTAGTACCAAAGAATGATTACTCGTCTAATAAAACATGACTAATAGAAGCACTGAATTGGAAAAAAATGTACAAACTAAAAATTAATGTTTCACATTGACAATAATAAAAGGGGAAAAAAGTACATTGACATTACAAGAGGTGCTGGGAAGCATGCAATGTAATACGTGCTATTTCACTGCCTCCCGACAAGAAGCCTCCGTGGCGCAATCGGCTAGCGCGTTCGGCTGTTAACCGAAAGGTTGGTGGTTCGAGCCCACCCGGGGGCGAATTTTTTTTTTCTTGATTCAAAAATTATTAAAAATAAGAAAAAAATATTATTAACAGTTCAATATCAGCCGACAAGCAGCGAAACTAAAAAAAGTCTTCATTTGCATATTTTTTTAATTCACAGTCCTCATACCCTCTTTTATCGTCCACACACACACCTAGGAATGTAGATAATGGTATGATAAAAACTGAAATGGAACTTCCAACTACTTGCAATAAGAATTCACAATTAACACATTGAAAAAGCATAAAAAGTTGAATCGAGAGAACAAATGCAAGCCAGTCGCAACAAGTACGGTAAGTTTAGAATTATTGCTTAGTTTTTTAAAAATAACGAAATTAAATTAAAGTGGAATTTATAAAAAATGCAAGTAAAGCTACACGAAAAATTGGTTTACATTTTTAATTAGAATTTCTTTGTAGAAAAGAAGTATTTCCCCGAACGTAAAACAGAAAATTGCTTTTTGATTTAATAAAAATTCAAAATGTCTCACTAATTCTCAAAAAATTTTAAAGAAAAGCTCAGCTTTCTGAGAAACAAAAAAAAAGTAATCCCACAACAAACTTAGAATATACCAAAACCAAAAAAAAACTCGGCCTTTCAAAAAAAAAATTACAGTAAAACTTAAAATTTTCT
The DNA here is from genome assembly GCA_023512825.1 of Liposcelis brunnea. NCBI lineage: Eukaryota > Metazoa > Arthropoda > Insecta > Psocodea > Liposcelididae > Liposcelis > Liposcelis brunnea. Next base: position 16,444,901 of record CM042065.1, on the reverse strand, counting down.
TATTTTAAAAATTTAATTTCTCTGATTAATAATTTAATTTAAAATAAACCATTTCAAAGGAGAGAAAAAAATTGAAAAAAATATTTTAGCAGAACGTGGTTTCGATCCACGGACCTCTGGGTTATGGGCCCAGCACGCTTCCACTGCGCCACTCTGCTACGATTTCACGGACTTGATCTTTCCCCGCATAGCCTTAGTTTTTCTTTTTTCACTAACTAGACAAAATTTTAATCTTTTTAAAACGTCGATTATTTTTCCCCAAGACTAAATTTGATAAAAAATATGAAAATAATTTTTTTTTACTTGTCAATTGTATTTTAATAAGCTATATTTTTAACGTAGCTGTTAAATAACTTAAAATGACCTTGGGATCATTTGCATATGGATTAGTTTTATTACTATCAAAAACCAATGACCTGTGAGATAGCAACAAGCAATTTTTTCAGCCCCCATTACTGTAAACAGTATTATAATTTAACTTACCAAGTTGCAGATTTGTGTTAAAACCTAAACGAGTGGAAACATCTTCAATGACTTTGTTCATATGTTCCGACTCTTCAAACTTTCTTCTCTCTTCTAATGATTCTGGGTTTTTATCCACTTCCTTTTTCCATTTAGCACAAAGCTTATAAAATCTGAGAATTGGATCTTTGTGAAGAGGATCTGGACTCCAAACATATCGAGAAACTCTTCTCCCAAATAAACCAATTGTAAAATATCGCTGGCTTTCCTTGGCTCTTTGGGTTGCTGTAAATTTAAACTAAAACACAAAAAAAATTAGACATTCTTTTAAAATTACAAATCATGTTTTAACACTTCAAATATACCTTAAAAGTTGCATTGGAATAAATTTCAGGTAAAACACTTGGAAATCGATTTTGGATTCGCTCTGCAAGTTCAAGCATTTCATCCTCTCCTTCATGTACTAATCTCTTCTGCTCAGCTACTTCAACCTGAGGAGACCATAATGTTAAATTAGCTAATTCAGCATCACAAAGATCACCTTTTGATTGATTATGATTATTGATTATGGCAGTCTTAAGCACAGGTAATCTGAATTTCATTTTTGTTATCATTTTCTCTCCTGGGTTTCGAGTGCCATGTCGAACGACCATCCAAATTTTAATGGGGTCACAACCCTCGTAATGAATCGCAGAATCATTTTTATTAGATACGGAGCGATAAGGAGTTTTGGTTGCAAGATGTTTAAGATAATAACTTTCGATATTAGAACAGTCCTTTTCTTTGACGAACCCTTCGTTCCCGAAAAATAAAATAAATAAGAAAAGATAAAACGTCCACATATTTAAAAAAAGTAAAAAATAATTTTTTAAAAAAATTCACGTGATTAGGTTATGTTTTCATTTGATTTCGGCGCCTCAAAAAAAGAAAAAGTGGCCCCAAAACAATTGTTGTCACTCGATCGTCAACTTTCTGCTGCCACGTTTGATAAAATTATCATCGAAAAATTAAATGTGAGATCCTTTTTTTTAAACATTTTATGAAATTATATGATAGCCGTAATTTTATTTTATTAAAGTCTTGCTGATAAAGTAAGTTGAGAAGTTTAATTTTTGAAATTATCAGTTTGTTTTTTTTAAAAAACCCGCTTAATCATCCGAATGGCCGCTCGACTGGTCATGCGTCTTGCTCTGTAGTTGTACTTGTGCACGAGGGGATTCATATATCGGCTTAAATTTATGATAAAATTGAATTTAAATCAGAGCCTTTTGTGTTTATTATGGCTTCAGGTGAAGATATAGATAGTGGAATGGATTCTCCAGTTCCAGATGACACTCCAGTTAAAAAAAGAGCCATTGAAGAGGATGAAGATGAGGTGTGTATCGAGCAATTTTGCCGACTAGGGTTTCGATTTTTTATACAGCCTGGGCGATTTCCCTTATCCTTTTTCCTTCATTTTTTATTTTCACATGAAAATTTATCCAAAATGTTTTTATTTACGTTTTGTGTATCTGCATTTGTTTTTATTTACAAGACCTGTTTTCAATTCAATGCAAAATATGATTTTGTGGATTATAAATATGTTGCAAAATGAAAAAGGTGGGATTGATTGACATACATTTTTTGATTTGTTTTTCAGGACTTTGAAGATGAAACTTTATCTGAAAGGTTATGGGGATTAGCTGAAATGTTTCCAGAGGAAGTAAGACGATTAACATGGACTGTTGTTACCAAATCATATAGCTCAGTTAAAAACATATATAGTTTTTCTCGGAATGCTACTTGGATTTTTTTTAGTTCTTCTATAATATTATTTGCTCCTGTTATTTTTGAAATTGAAAGAGCAAATATGGAAGAACACCAGCGCAGGGAGCAGAAACAGGTTTGCTCAACTTATTGTTTTAAAAAGCAAATAATTGCAACCACGCCTGTTAGAGAGTGCAATTGTTTTATAATTTACATAAGTTTTGGGATTATATTCCTGATTTGGGCAACATACACCAGTAAAATGGGAAACATATTTAATCAAGTAGCTATAAGCTTGATCTCTAACTAAGCTTTTTTTTTTTCCATTATTTCAGTTGCTAATAATTGCAAGGAATTACATATTTTTTTTTACTGATGAAATGAACTAGTTTTTTATGAAGCTAACAGTTTTTTATTGTGTATTTCAGGTGCTTTTAGGACCAAATGCAGCTTTAAGTGGAAGTCCAGGGCCTGGATTGGTTCCAACACGATAAATACCATTAGAAAGTTTAGATATGGATGAAGGAACGAATAGAATTTATTCATTTATGTAATTCATTAATTTTTTTTTCAAGCAGCATCTGGTTTGATAAAAGATAACCAGTTACATTAGCAGAAATTAAGTGATCTGAATGAATGGTTTTGGAATATATAGTTGGGAATTATCTTCAAATGAATCCGTTTTTTTTTCGAATTTGCGGAATGAATGCAGTTACTTAAGATTACTTACAATTTTTACCGAAACTGAGAATCTAACATAATTGAAAAAAAATTAACTTAAGATGGGACAGAAAACAGATTAAAGGCAAAAGCCATTACTCACTTTTAGGAAATAAAGTGAAAATTAAAATTGGCAGTTAAGACTTTGCCATTCTTAATCTTCACTTTATCTCCTGAAAGGAGAGGGGTGGAATTTGCTTTGATGATATTCAAACATATCATTCTATGCTTTTAGGATTCCAAATAATCGTGTTCATTAATTTAAAAAAAAAATATTTAAAGATTTTGATCTTAAAATGAAATTGTACTGCATTACAGTTTTCGAATTTTGTTTTTGAATGTAAAAAACCAGTTACCATGTTGATAGCTAATTCCACCACATAGTTTATCTCTACTTTATATTCTTTAATGAGTAAGGTGGCATTAGCTTTAAATTAGCATGATTACAGGCAACATTTTTTTTCTGAAAAGCATTCTTGATTGCCAAAATAATAATAATTTCGATAAAATTAGAAAATCGTTTCAAGTATCCGGTCAGCTTTAATTACTCCAAAGAAAACGTAGCATTAGTTGGTAGTAGAAGATGGTCATGTGAGTTTATTATACTGTATTTAATATCAAAAATTCTAGGCTCTACGGTTTTTTTAAAGTGAACTGAAATGAGTGTTGTGAAGAAGACGAACATTAAAGTACTGTTTTAAGCTTCATAGTAAAAATATTAAAAGTGCATACGCGAAAGAAAAGCTTGATGCTCAAAATTTTAAACATTGACTAATTGGACGAAATGATATACAGTGAACTAGTATTTAATAAATTTTTCTTGTTTTCGCTTACTTGATTAAATATAATTGTCGTCAAGAAAGAAAAAAAATGCCTTTTCAATGGAAAAAAAATTAAGTCCATTAATTTCTAAAATTTAAAAGTTTAAAAAAAAAATAGGAACTGATCTTAACTCTAAAATACTTAAGAGCAGTAAGAAAAAGAGTTACATCTTCTGACACTGAATTTGTTGGCAAGTGTTACTTGCGTTTAGTTGATTAAGTTAGTAACTTGCATCGAGTCCTAATTTGTAGTAATGGTTCGTATTATCATTAACTAGGTTCATCAGAAACTTCAACTACTAAGCACAAGTAATACATTGCATTAACTTAACGCTAGTGACACGGCGGTAAACATTCCAAATAAAATTATGTGCATGTAGTTTAAAAATTATTTAAGAAATTCAGTGCCGGCAATTGATATTTTTAGCCAAATCAAAGATTTAAATTTTAAAATAAAAATATCGGTAAAGTCTTGAATCTCAAGAATATTAATTGTAGGCATTAAATCAAAAGTTTAATTAGTTGAGCAAACGAGACCTGTTCCTGCATTGAGGGAAAATTTCTGATTTTGGTTGTTAGTTTTTGAATAATAAACGTCCAAAATTTTAAGTTGATCAAGTTTAAAAAGTTACTATTGCTTACCTTTGCAATTGCCGAATATCGCGTGAAGTGGGCGAAGGAATTCCTCTGCTTAACGATCTAAGGTGTTCTCTGAAACAAACAAATTAAAAAAATTTTTTATATACAAAAATATTAGGCATGCTTATATGTTGGAAGTGTAACTATTAATCTCACCAAAAAAAATAATTCAATAAAATAAGATTTAGTGCACGGTTCATTTTTAAGGAAATTGTGGTTAAATGGATAACAATGAAGCACGCAGGCTCAAAGCTCTGACATTAGCAGTTCAGGGCCTGTCTTTTTTTTCAAGAATCATCTCATTAATTCAAAAAAAATTTAACCGTGTAAAATTAGGAGCTCTGATAGCCTCTCCATTTTAGAGTCGTTTCGAGCAGCTTTTAGTCACTTCATGCAATATTTAAACATTCACGAAACGGCTCTAAACCGGATTGTGCTATTAGGGCAGCAACAGGATACTTCACTATGTAGAAATTTTTTAAATTAAAACTTAAGATCGCAATTAGTTTGAAATTTTTTAAAAAATTGACACTGAAGCACATAAAATTGCGTTTGATGCAATTTTTATAATTTCTTAATTTCGGTCGGTTTATACTTCAGTGTGATATTTTAAATTACTCATCTTTCTTTCGGCAACTAAAAATAATTAACTGTTAATCATCACTTAAATCTTCATAGTGACATTCAGCCACATCTAAGAAATTCCTTTGTTAAATACGAGGCAGCCAGTGCAAAAAGTTTACAATTAATTTTTAGCTATAGGCCATTCCTCTTTTTGCACTGGCTGCCTCTATTGGGCCAATCAAGCGAACAAATAGTTCATTTTATAAATCTGATTTCTGTCTCCTAGCTAATTAAATCTAAAAATTTTTGACTTATTCTCTGACTTCAAAAAATATCTATCGATCGAACATCAAAAAAAAATTTTAATTTAAAAACTATTAACGCCTTCGAGGTGTATCCAGATGGAGTAATCTTAAAATAGATACAGAACTTGATCAGAAAGTTTAAATCATTTTCGTTTTCATAAGGAAAAAGTAAAAAAAACGATATGTTATGTTTTAGGTTCCATGTTAATATTTTTTCATAAATTAGCAGAAATTATTAAAATGGGATTTATACGATAAAAACCTGATAATTAACTCGATGGCGTTCCTTCTGTAGACTGGCAAAAGTTTTTATAATTTAAAAAAATAATATAAAATAAAAAGTAGTATAGACAATTTCAATATTTTGCGCTTTAGTTGATTCATAATCCCCGAACGATCATAAAAAAAATTAATCCACCGAAATTTGAAAAATTACTGAGTCTAGTAAAGCAAATGTTTTCCGTTTCAATTCATCACGTTTTAATCCTTTTTAATGCCCTCAGGCTTGGAAAACTCATTTGGGATTGTGGGTGTCGCACACTTGAAATCCGTCTAGACGCGTCCGTTTTTGTCGTTCGTTTACAACCTTCGCTCAATATTTTTAAAATTAGTAAACTTATTGGTTTTTTTTTATGATGGGTAGTTATGAGATCATTCCTGAAAAACATTTCAAAAGAGAATGTCAGCTGTTCAATGAGTTAGTATGGGGAAGTTGGAAAACAGAAGCTCCATTAAAGTGCTGCTTAAAAAACAGTGGCATTTTTTTTTTAGAAAGGAGATTTTTTTTAAATAGCTTTGCACAGTTCCCATATTATGTTCGAACTTGCCATAAAATTTTTCCTATTCAAAATTTTCATATTGAATTTCAATGAGCATCTTGAAAATCGTTCTCATGTTATTCAACATTTCTAGAAAAAAATCTATTTTTTATCCAAAAAAAATTTACTTAAATCTAGTGATATAAATCTGGATTATTAAAATAAAACTTTCGCGCTTAAAAAATTTCCCAGTTGCATTTCAGTGATATGCCGCTGAAGTTGAAAAATTGAAAAAATGAATTCCCAACACGAGAATACAAAAAAATATAAAAATTTCCTTTTCCTCTTCACGGTACATGCAAAGCTGGAAATAACCCAGGAAATTTATAAACGGGACAAGGTGCAATTAAATCGGTGACGGATAAAAAAAATCCCTTCGGTCCCTTAGCTCGAGCCTTTTTTTTCCCATTCGATCCCTTTCGCGACCTCTTCTCTTGTCGCTTTTTTTCGAAATTTCCTATCCTTGTTTCAGCGGTAAGAAAAAGGATGTCGTTCGAGTCCTCTCTAAACAATTTACTACTTCTTTCCTTATCTTCAAATAAAATAAAAATAAATTTCCCTAGAAAATTTTTTTTTAAAAAAACGAATTGAATAAGTCGTCCGTTTTAATTAACCGGACTAGGTAATTAACACAACTTCTCTTTTTTTAAATTTAACGTAACGCTCGTCGCGTGCCTCATAATTTCATCCTTTTAATTACTCTACTGATATTCAAAGTTAAATTAAGCCTGCTTCAAAAATGTAGTTGGATTTTAATTTGAAAAAAGACAAATCTGAAAACCAATCCCTTTTTATCTTTGGAAACCTATGAGAGATTTTTCGCCCTCCCATAATCACAAACTTGCTTTTCCTTAGAAAAAATATTTTCTAAGTCAATCTTGAAAAGATGACGCTAGATGGCACATCTGTAGTAATTCAATAAACGGTCAATAGAGAGCTCTAGTGTCTTAGTTTCTGAAATGACCGCGTAAGGGTGCATGATCTTGAAAACCGATTTTAGCATTAAAAATATACAAAATGCATTCAACAATAATCCAAAAATATTTTCCCGTCCACCATGTTGGACAAATATCAACGCCATGTGGAAAGAATTAATTGAATTGAATTGCAATTAGTACAGATTTTTCCATAACTATTCGACTACAAAAAAAATCCTTTGAAAACGATTTCATTTGCACTGAAATTGTTATTTTCGAGGCCGGGAAAATTCATTTATCGGTAAAATCACGAACAAAACGAATCGATCTTTATGATCGCGCTTACAGATTCACCATTTTACGCTTTTACGCGGTTTATTTTAATGCGGAAAAGTCTAATTATAGTGCAGTACACTGAAGCAATTATCTCAGCGAAAATAAATGCTATCATTTTTACCGTTTTTCGAAACGAGAAAGTTAACCTTTGAACTTTAGGTTAAGTTTTACCGGAGAAAAGCTTTAGGTTTTGCTTGTATACGGGGAAACGTCGATTATGCTTTTTAGTAATTTTAAACTTTTCCCTCGATATTTGAGGTTTTTTAATAGGGAATTTTCAAAAGAGATTATTTTCTTTATGAAAAAAAAAAAATCTTATCAAAATATTTGCCGCAAATTTATCAGAAGCGATCGTGCTTTGATTAATAATTTAAAGAGGCGTCTTCAACACTTTCAAGAAAATTGTTAAAGTGGCAGAGTTCGAGGTGTGTGGGTGTGTTCGTGGTTCGGCTACTAGAGGTCGCTCGTGTCGGTTGATAGATAACCGCCAGCGTCACAAGTGTCAGTTACAGAAATTTACGAAGATAGTAGCTACCTCAAAAGTAAATTGAGACGCAAAATTTCACTGCTAGAATCATTGCAGTTGTATTTTTGATGTCAAAACGAGTGAGGCAAGTTTAGAAAACGCCTGCTGATTGGCTGTCAAGAGTTAAATGAGTTGAGGTTATGTTTTGTAAGATGAATCCTCAGAGGGATAATTTTTGCCTCTTTGGGTCAAAAAACCTTAAGCTTTTTTTGTGACAATAGGAGCAATTGAATTGAACAGTATGTACTATTGTCTAGTACCTTCTAGAAGAGGAACCATCGAGAGTAAACTAGTTGACCGTTGTATATTGACTATTGTGACATTTTACGCTTGATTGATTTACTAATCCTTTTATTCTTTTAATTGTTAAATACTTGGATGGGTTCCGTTCTAGAAGGTTCTAAAACTTTATTAATTGTTTATTTTATTATTTCGGTGAGGCCCTACACTATGTTTCACCTCGGACATATCCCTCGCTCATAATAACAATGCAAAAAACAATTAGGCAACAAGATTTCGAATTTGCCTGGTCTGCGCTCTGCTTTGTGTCTCGTTTTCCAACAAAGTCAGCAACAAAAAAATCCCAATCAGACGGAATGGAAATGGAACTAGGCTGAACTCGTCAAAGCCACTTTTAAGAATACCTGGATCCAGAAAGCTCAAAAATTTCAGATACCTCCTAATAAAAGGAAACCTATCCTGCAGTAATCAGAAAGCAAACGACCCATTTGCTGTTTCTTAGTGACCCGCACAACAATAACAAAGCAACATTGCGTAATATTTCGTCTCTATTAGTAATCGAAACAAAATTTGAATTGCAGATCCCATAAATCTATGTGAACGCTCTGCAGAAATGTCGCAGATACTCTGCGATCAATTGCACTCGAAGACGACGAAGCAACAAGTGTTCCATACTATGATCAACATGTGACAGTACACAATCCAATTTCCAACAAAAATGTGATCACCAACGTTTGTAAGAGAAGAACCTTATTTCAAAAACGGGAAACATGCGGCTGAGCGGTGCGTTTTCCTTTCGTGATCGTTCACCTTAAATTCGAAAACATCAAACATTTACGGAGGCAACAGCATAATAGAAAAAATAGAATGAAAACGAGTAACAACGAATAAGGAGCTATCTACGTGACATTTAAAATACAGGTAAACTGAAAATCCGTAAAGCTTAACAAAATCAAATGAAAAAAAGTAAAAAAAAAAAAAAAGTAAAATAGATCGGATGAGCGCAAGCGTCGGTCGCAGCTTCCAAATCCGGACCATGATATCTGTAGCACGACAGAGATGACGGGTACGCAGAAAGGACGCGTCCCGCGAAGCTGAAAATTCGCTGTTTTTCGTACTCTTTGTTCCATCGCGTCGAAATCAGTTTTCTTGTGCGAATGAATCCCCGCGAGAGTGCTTTTCTCTCAGAGTTGTGAGTTTTAAAGTTGGCAACAGGTTGTTCCTGGACTTTTCTTATTTCTTTCCCTTTCCTTTATTTTATTTACCCATAAAAACAAGGTGAGTTGTATATCCTTCGCTTGTTTTTTTTTTATATTTTACTATTATTTTTATTTGGACCCCAATTTAATGCGCGATCAAAGTGTTGTAAGTCAAAGTGAATTTTTAATAGCTTGCAATTTTATAAACTCCTAAAAAAATAAAAAACCGCGTAATATTATTGTTAAAACGAGGATATTTTTAAACCACGTTGTACGGGTATAATGGCTAATATGATGCTCTCGACCATTAATGGATTATATCAACACGGAATACAATTATTTTAAACCGTTTATTGTAAAATATGCGTTTTATAGCGACCATAACAAGTGAGTTTTTGCAAAAAGTGTTAACCGAGAGCTTTCTAATAAAAATTAGTGTTAAAATTTTCAATATCCGGTTTTTGATTGACAACGAATAAATCGATTCGGACTATTTTAAAAATAGAGATTAAGCTAAGGTATTTCATATTCTTTCAAAAAAAATATTTTGAACTTTTCGTTATTTTTAAAATGACAAAAAAAGGGGAGAATTTTCTCGACTTCTAATGGACTCCTTTTTTATATCTCTTTAACGAATCACCTTTTTTAATGGAACCTGAGAAAAGCCGAAATTAACATGTAAAAAGTACACCGGGTTGTAGCGTCCTTTTAATTTATTATTATAATAAAAAAAGAGGGATTAGTTTTACTCTAATGTTTGTTTTTAATATCTCGAGGATAATTTATGCGCTAACCTTTATTTATCATCAGCGTTTTTAGCATATTCTCTTAATTTTCTTCAGAATGACAGAAAAAAATTTAAGCTAAAAATTTTAAAGCTAAAAATCTCCACATTCTTGGAATTTGTTACAAAAAGCGGTCGGGACAATATTGTAGCTATTATTTCAGAGGCTAAACATGATACGGAATTACGATTTCAGAGCATATAGAACCAATTTGAGGTTATAATATGAAGTTAAGGATTTTAGAAGTTTCAAAGTCCAAACTAATTTAAAGTTTTGGTCTTACAAGACCAATGAAACAAAGTCTTTTGGGTAGTTTTACATGTCTTTGTAACTGCGGATATTGGTTTGGCAATAGTCAAACTAATTACACAGTGCAGCCAAAGCGACCTCCCTTTCTACATTAAAATATATTGCAGAAGGCAAACCATTTGAAATTCGACAAAAAAAACATTCACATAGATCAGTCTTGCGAATGAATGCCCTTAGGAAAAAAAATACGTTTTAAGGGCTGTATACTACAATATTAATACCATAAACAAAAAAAAATTAGCCACAGTTATCTCTCACATAATCCCATTTAGCAATTCAACTAAGTGCACGATGGGGATTTGTATACAAACCCGCGATTCATCCCCTTTGACAATTTTTTAGATTGCTGTGTAAGCTACAACATTGTGAAAACCCAGTGATAGTTGATAAGTTTGTTTTGGTATTTTTCGGAAGTCACTCATGAGGTAAATTATCCGTATTGAGTGTTTGGCCAGCGCTGCCTCACACTGTAACATTAAATAATTGTTTACAGCCATGTCGGCAGTCTTCAATTATGAAAGGCTGACAAAATTTCGACCCAACAATGAGGGAAGTTCGAATTCATGGAAAATGTCTTCTTGGTTGTTCAGAGATGCCCATACAAATAAATAATTTATTCTAGAGCTGCTGGTTTTGTGAATATAATCAATATCATAAAAGAATCTTTTGTAAACAATTTAAAAGTAGCAAAACATAATCAGGCTCGTGGAAAAAATCGATTGTTCCGATCGATAGTCAACATTAAGATAACGTTTCAAATTTCAACTCGGACATATTTTAATCATCATTCTTGCAAATCTTCAAAATTGTAAGTTATCCAACAGCGCCTCAGATATAAAAAATTTGATCCTTGTTAAAAAGTTCAATCTTGGCATCAACATTTTAAAACACATCCTCAACTCCGGGCAAACTAGATGGCACCCAAATTTAAATTTCTTCGTCGGATGCAAAACTTTATCAAATTAACGTGGGAATCCCCACAAGGCTTGAAATTCTACCTCTTTCGTAAATCGATCATCTTTAAACTTTAACCTCCCCTCCTCCTCCTCCCAGCTTTTGTCTGCAGGATTAGCAACGTTTTCCATCTTCTGTCCGGTAATAGCCGGGACTCTCCCGAAACAACTAACAAAAGTATTCAATCATTAATCCCGTATCGACAACGATCAACCGCAATATTGCAAATAAGCTTCATCTTCTACTTCTAAAACGGATCACGTTAAAAGACAAATATAACCGGGAATAGTTTCCTCATTTCTCTGTCGTAAAATACTCACATATCAGAGAATCCATAGACGTGACGTAAATAGAAACTACGTTAAGCTATGAATGATACTTTCAATTTATAAAAACGTTTCAATAACGAGAGGAAAAAAAAAGAGTAACTATACTCTTAATGGAAACGCATATACGAGTAAATTGAAAATGAATTTTCATTTCACCAGTTGCAAGGATCATCGGCTACACTTTTTGCATACGTTCAATGATTGATTAATAGCTATGAATGCGGAATTTTCGATGTAACCAGCAATATATGCTTAGATAAGAGTTTTTACTCCGCGGGGGATCCCTATTAATAACGTATATACTAGTATCTATAATCGGTTTCGGTTTACCGTTGACAGAAAATCTATATGTAACTTGGTGTAAGGTATTGAATGAAATTTAATTAAAGGAATCTATCATGCAAAAACTCCTCGAGGGTACTTAACGTTCTTGATCACATGATTCCCCCTAAAGCGTTTCCAGTACCGCAACACAAGTACGCAAAATTTTCATTCAAACTTTTAAACGAGCATCTTGAACAAAATACTTTCTTTAAGGAAGTAACGATAGTCTTCGTAGAAATAAGAGGAGTGAGACTTGGATTAATTCTGTGTGTTTGTGAGTTCTGTCGGATTCCATGATTGACCGGCCATAAGTGACCGTTGAGCTTGTGACTGCATTAAATACGAAGAGTTTTGCTCGGACCGAGAGGAGAATATGGCCCAAAGCAAATTGACAACGGTCTCCACTCTGGATCCGGGCATCGACCTCCCTGCTGATATCCTTGTCGCTCGTGACGAGAGATCCAAAATACTGAAATTCGGTAACGTTCTTGAACCTTATCCCTTCCACCTCCAGAGGAGTCCCATCCTGTCTAATCCTCGCCACCTGTAAGTATTCTGTTTTCCTTTCATTGAGGTCAAGTCCAACTCGTTGAGCCGTACTCAAAAGCTCAGCGCATAACCGACGAACATCTTCCCGGGTAGATCGCGGCTTCGTTGTTGGGAGGACAACGTACCGACGGATGTGGGTCGATTAGAAGTGCCTGACCAACGGGCCACCTGCCAGGATTCAGCAGTCTGGAAGGGTAACCGCGATGCGGCAAAAGCCATAGATAGATAGAGTTCTGTTTTGCAATCAGAATAGTTGCAGAAATTTGTAGATTTTACCATTGAAGAAAGGACAGTGTCTAAGTCCATCGAAGGGTCAGCGAAGCATTCTGCTTCTTGCCAAAAGCTTTGAATGGATTCAACCGAGAAACAGTTGGCAATGGCGATGACATCATTAATCTGCGATACGATGTTTCCAAAAATTTTTGAACCTCTGTTAATACGCACGGAATTCAAAACCGTCGGCAAATGATGTCAATGGTCACTCGCCAATGATGATGGAAAGAATGCTCGCCTATAAATATCTTGGATAATCACTGAACGTTGTTGTGGTCTTCAGCCACGAAAGCTTGAACAGAGAAAATCAAAACGGTGTCTCCGCTAAGACCAGAAACCTAATTGGTTGCGCCATCGAGATTTTACCCTCATCTTGAAATCGCGGAGTTTAGATTAAGTAACTACAGATGGAGCATTATACTTCGGGTTGAAGCAATCGGATTTCCGACAATCTTCGGCATTTTTAGTAAACCTGTGTGCATGTTTCACCTATATTTAACTTTCCGAGTTTAGACATCATGTATGTGCAATTTCGAATTTTTGGAGCTTCTTGCACAGTGTTTGAAGTTAATCCTCCATCTACAGTTACTTAATCTAAATTGCGGAGCGACATTTCTTACAAGAATAATTCTGACACTTTGTTGGAAATATAAATACTAATTCAGCCACAATGTCACATATTAGACGATTGAAATATCAACGCTCGGTTGTGTTTTTACAATAGATACCACAAAGACTCTCTCATAAAAACTTTGTAGGTATCGTTAGCAATGATTCGTATTGTTTTTCACGGGGCCAACTAATCCATAAATGACAATAGCAATCGCACCTACTGCAAACTTTTCCTTCCGATCATTTTGCAGCTGTAAACAAATCTAAAACGCAAACCATTCGCTCCCTCATTTCCGAAAAAATCCGCCTGCTAATGGTAATATATTTTTTCCTAAAAATCGATAAATGTTGCTCGAGTTTTATGACAATGCAAACAAATCATACCGTTCAAAATATGTAAACATAATCTTGCTGTGTCAATGCGGGCAAGGTTTTGTGTATTTCATCAAACCAAAATTTTTATTTTACGTCTTTGCACATTGTAAACGATTTATTAACAAAATTTTCCTCCCTCTTTCCCCTCCCGATATATTCCCACGACACCGGAAAATCCGGTAATTACTTTAGGTGTGGTAAACCCGCGAGTATGGATGAACATGTTTAAATAAAACCGTATCGGTAAAGAGAGAAAGAAGAAAAGGAATCAATGCGCAAACTAAGAACTCTCACACTTAATGAAAATTAAATTACATAAGAGATGAGAAATTTCCCGTCTATCAGGGGTCGCAACGGCAAGACAACAGGAACTGATTTCCTAGGGTTGTGGCTGTGTTTTAAAATTTAAATTTTCCGATTTGTTTGACGTTTTTGGAGTCTTTGAAATTTCCTTCCTTTCGATTTCCCTTTTTTCCGACTATCACCTATTCCACCAATGAAAATTCGATTTCCATTTTCGTTGGTTTATTTAATGAGTGATCCTTCTAGGAAAAAATTTTCGAAGGGAAAGTCCTGAAGTTGTCAGTAAAGGAACACTTAAAAGCAATTTCGTGTTGGGACAGTTTGATCAGGCAGATAGTGCACGGAAACAACTGTTAATATTAAATCGGTTAAAAAGCGTTTTGGTGCGAGCGAGTATCGTCAGTCACAGTTTCCATTTGCTTGGATGCACTCAGAAAATATAATTTTTATAGAATCAGGTGTTAGGGCTGCACGTTTCTGTTACAGTCAACAAAGTAAGAAAGCAATAAGATACGTTCAAAAATTATTATAAATTAGCCGTCTCCAAAAGTTTTAGACAGAAGAAGCAGTCGCAGTTAAAACATTTCAGAATTGTTATTTAGTGTTTGATATTTTATTTTATGAAAAATCAACTGGCGCAAACATAGTTTCTCCCCTTTTAAAAACTAAAGTTTTCATCCATTTTTAATTTAAAAAATTGTTTTCATTCTTCCTTAAACTTCTGAAGCACTAAAAGTTTTCCCGACTAATCACCTATTAAAAAACATCTTGTGTATCAATTCACAACTTAACCCTCCAAAAAAATAAAAAGGATTTTAAAAAACCCAAACAACTCTTCTCAAGACATTGTTCGCATAAAATATTGAAAGTTTCCCGATTTACTTGAAACTTCCTTTAAGTTCATAAAGCAAAATGAACTGAAAAGGTCTTTTCTGGGTTTGTTTCGTTGGAAAAACACAACCGAGGGGAGTTGTGCCCATTCATCCGAGGGACCGAAATAAAATTTACTTAAAGAAGATTATGTTTGCATCATTTCAAGAGATAACAATAGAACTGTTTTCGTGGGAGAAGAGAAAAAAGAAAAAGTAAATTTCTGATCCTGTGGGTAAACATGATTCCTTTTCCCGTTAAACTAAATATTTGTGATGGGAAATCGATTTGAATTTTAGAATAATCACCTTTCGAGATGAAGTTGAAACAAAAAAAAACTTTTTTCTTGTTCATCCCTTTTCACCGTAAAGCTTTCATTTGAATTTCATTATTTTCAAAAATAGATTCGGCAAAAAGAATTTTTAGAATGTAATTTTTTAGCCCCTTCGACGGGCAAAGACCTTTTTTAAAGCAAGAAATTTAAGTGGATGAGACTTGCAGGAAGTTTGAGTGTGTTTTGTTGGCCCTTCGGGCACGCTACACGATCAAGTAGGCCGGAGCAAAGCTTGGGAAAAGCTCATTAAAGGCGTTAGGCAGTTAGAAGTTCTAATAAAACTCGTGTAAGTCCCGTATGAGTCGTGAGAAAACTCACAAAGCTCTCAAGCCTTAGTAGAACCAACAGAGAGTAAGAAATCGATGATAAGTACTCGCAAATCTCTTCAAGCTGTTTGCTTTCTATAAAAAGAACATCGATTGAAACACAATACCCGTAAAAAATATTTTTCACCCAAAAATGACTCGTCTTGAAAGAATTCTATTCAACCTAGCTATTATTTTTATCGATTTCAATTTAAAATCCTCCCTTGAAACCATTACAAATAATTTCAAGTTAAGAAAAGACCGAGGGAAAAAGGAAGAAAATCGGGAAAAAATAAAGAGAGAAAAAAAACAGACGTTTAAGAAAATAAATTGTGGATTATTAGACTCGAAGAAATCTCCACCTCCACCGATGCAAAAGCAATTAAATAGCTACCCGTTTATGAGAAGATGTTTCGAAATAAATAGCGAGAATTATTTGATGGACAAAAGCTCTCCGAAATGCGGGTTTTAAACTTTTTTTCCCATTATTTTCTTGGACGACTGCATAATTATAACGCATCCTTTGGGATGTTAAAAAAACAAACTTTTTCGATTTCGACAGCATTTTCCCAAGGAAAGTTTTTTTCCTCTCTCCATTTTAAAAGTTAACTTTCGGTTTATATTTAGATTTAGATTTAGCAGCTTCCGCAATGCGTAAAATCAGAAGAATTGTAACGCCATTGCATATTTACGTTTTAACGCAGGACTTTTGCTCAAGTTGTCATGGAAAAGCAAAGGAAAAACATAATTGAGCACTTCATAATATTAAAAGGATATTTTAATGGAATGGGAGTCTTGTTTCAGCTTGATGTTAGTCGAGAAATATGAAAAGGCGGCCTAAGTTGAATTATAAAAGTAGATGGAAAGTGTTAAGTCAGTTTTCTAAGATATACTGTCACCAAGAGGACCAAAAGAATGAGAAAAGTGTAAGCTGTATTCTGTTACGTTAAATTTGTCTTGCAAAAGTTAACTTACCCGATGAAATGTGTTATTTTCTGCAGTATAGTGTGACGTCATAGTAATTTAAAGGCAACAAATCGTGCTTTTCCTTCACGTTTGAATTTTCTTGATGGCCAATTGCATCGCTCCAAGATTCTTTGACATTTCCTGAAATAACCTTTAAAGTAGAAAATTCATGAAGAGTAAAATGAAAACTGTTCATGTCTACTAACTTTAAATCAACTTTTTTTTACTAACTTCAAGTATGTCAAAAGTGCAGAGGTTGTTTCGAGTTTTCCACCTCGTTAAAAATATCTTCGCCGTGATAGTCAATTTGTACAGCTACGACAGGAAAATGCTTCTTTATGAGAAATCGATTGACCGACCAAATGCTGTGAAATAGGATTTCGTTCATTGCAACCTTGGAAGATTCTTTAAACTTCCTCACCGAAACATTTTAGCGCAACAGAAAAACGAAATAAAAACCCCGCATTTCTTCTGTTTAAAGAAACAAGCATTAAGTCCAAACTTTTGCCCATAAATTAAGCTCATAATAATTATTCCTTTTTGCAATATGAGGATACAAGACGGTAACTGCAGACAATTGAAATTATCAAGAGTATGTAATTTATTATTTTCATGAGAATTTCAATTTAAAATTTTGATGTTCCACATTAACATTTCTCTTTCTACAATGTTTGTGGTTCTCACTGCGTGTTAAATTTCTTCTTCATGAATGCTTTTCCGCAGGAAAGTAGGCAAACATTATACGATGCAGGTAAAATGCGTTCATGCCAATATTAACATTTATTTTCATTTTTCAAGTGGAGAATTTTTGGAAATATCATTTTATGCTAATTTTTCATGCTTAGCCTTCTAATTATTGAATTTGAATGCACTCCCATCGGGTTTTTAGCTCTTTTTTTTACCGTCTGTCATTTCCACTTTCCATTTTAGGCGAAGAACCATTTTTTAAATAATAGAACTTTTCCAGCAAAAGTGGAGTACTGTACTAACAAATCTACTGCTTCATTCTTTGTTCTTGTTCTTTGAAGACTGGCGAGCATTAGGGCAATATTGTGATGCTGCTGCTCAAAACGATTCCTTTGTATCTGGTCCGAACTACTTCCAAAAATCCCTCAGCTAGAAGTTTTCCTTCAGCCAGGTCTTCGCTAAACTTTCACGAGCTGCAGGAGAAAATACTTCTTGTTTTATATTACTTGGTCAAAATATTCGAGCTTTCGTCCTTGATGATACACAGCAGCTCCATTTTCTTAACCGGCACTATTCACTCTGTCCGTTCTTGGATGCAGGTCAGGACGCACCGCTGACCAAACTGCTTTTAACAACAGATTTCAATTAGTCCAAAGACTCGAGCTTACTTGTTCCGTTTTTGCCGCTTCGAATGATATTTTCTCCAAAACATGAAATAAAAAGTAATGCTTTTGTCTTTTACAACCTTCGCCCTAGAGCACAACCCTGTTTCACAACTTCCTAATATCCGCCTAATCAACCATGATAATCTAATATAATCGTTTTGTTTTTCCTGACCTTCCGTGAAATGCTTATTATTCGGGTTTCGCGGAATTATCCGCAATTAAGCAAAGGCAAACACAAAGGATTAGAAAAAAATTAAACCAAACAAAAAGTTGTATATATCTCATTTTGGGTTATGAATACCTAGAAGGGGAAATCTAACAATTTCGTGTAGCTACAAACTTTTACATCCTCATTTATTAGATAACAAATCCTGGCGAATCAGATGAGACGGAAATAATCCGGCATTATTGCACCTTTTGTGCTTAAAATTGTAAAATTTCGCAACTAATTTTCATTCCCAAAAATATTAAAATATCCTAAAAAATTTCCTTTTGGGCTTTTAGATCAAAATCTTCCTTAAACCGCGATATTATCCTTCCTTTCCCGATTCCGCAATAATGAGATGTGGCAGACCATTAATTCCAGGAACAACCGATTTCACCTAACTTGAAATTCGAGGCTCTCTCAGCCCACATGAATGTCAGTTATTGAGGAGGGAAGGAAAGATTTCGTGTTAGAGATTAAATCCTTCCTGGTTGAATAGCAAAGGTTATAAGTTCCATATTGTGACCGCGGAACTGACGTTAAAATTCGAAAAATTTTGAACAAACCCTACACTTGACATTTATCATTCTCGTTTCTTTTTTCGTAATGTTTACATGAAAATTCGACCCGTTTTCGTTTCCTCGCACAATATCCCAATCAATCGAACTAAAAGGTTTGTCTCCGATATCGCATCGGTGAGAGAGAAAGAGAGAGAAGCACAAGAAAAATGAATGCATGAATAAACGGTTTAGGGAATACCTTTCTTGATAAAAAAAAAAGGTTTTTCCTCGGGTTTGAACCGTTTTGATTCTAAGACGTAGATAAATTGGAAATTTCCCATTCCTTTTTTTTATTCTTCTGGATATTTGAAAATTGAGTAAATTTAAAGCGGCTGGTGTCCCTTTCATATTTCTTGCTGAATATGACATCGTGATCGGATGAGATCCATCAATGAAATGTTTTTGAATCGTCAGTAAATGTGATTTTCATTCATTTCCTCATTCTCGACATTTTAAATGTGCATGTTTAGAAGGGTAATCATTGACAGATTTGAATTCGATTCCAATCGCTTTTTGTAACCGGATCGATTCAGATCGTTTACGTTTTATGCTTTGTCAATTTTTTTTAAAATATGAAAGCATTCATCCCACAATTGTAGAACAATGATGAGTTATTTGAAGCGGTTTCTTTGAATGACTGGTTAATGGCCGAACATTAAACACTTTTGGATGAAAGTAGGGGAAGATATTCGTGACGAAATACCAAGTTTGCTAGTGACTTTTGGTTTTTTTCAGCTCGATAACTCAAAATTAAAATAATCTGAACACAAGACTGTTGAAAACAGCACTGAGCAGTGTTGTCGGCTTTAAATTCGCAAAGGTCAATGCTTTGTCAACATTGAAATTCATTTTCTTTGGATCTGTAAACTTACCATTAAGCCCAGTTGACCATCCAAACTTCCATATTGCAACCTATCAACTGCAATTACATTTCCTTATCGATTATTTGGCTAATTTGGTAGATTTCCATTACATCACCAATACATCAGTTAATCTGCAATTAAAAAAGAAAGATTAGAATCATTCCTACATTTTACAGAATGAGGGAGTTTTGTTTCTATAAAACTAATCCTGCGGCTTAACCTTACATTTTCTTAAACACTAACTCCCCGAGTTTGAAATTTATCTTTCGTGGGATTACCTCGAGATGAGTGGCTCAGAAGTATGACAAGAGAGAAAGCTTGTACTTCAATTCTTAGGTTTACTATTTGGTGACAGCAACGAGGCAATAAATCCTCTCTTCTATAAATCCAAATACTTGTTCCTAAACTCATTGTTTAAACATTTTGGGATTTGAATAGCCTGACAAATAATTTAAAAAAAAATAATTGCGGTCTCTTGATGATTCAATCACTAATTCTTTGAACTCGGAATTATAAAATATAGCAAAGGATTTTATTTACAGTTATGCGAATTCTGTTTTTTTCAAGTATTTGAACAAACGGTAATCAATAAATGAAACGGTGATGTTTTTGGAAAAAATTGAAAGTTTTATGTTTATTTTAGAGAATTTTTTTTGCAAGTCAGAGGGTCCTTTGTTTCCAAAAAACAATTGTTTTCTTGGTTAGAATAAAAATTTTTAAATAAAATTAGGCCTCTGTGGTTTGCGCTCAAGATTTTTTTAATTTCAAAATTTGGGAACAATAATGATTCTATTTCCATTTTGTAAAATCATCTGTTCTAACTCAATAATTGAACGTGTAAGTTCATTTAGCAGGAAACAAAATTCTAATCTCTTTGACCATGATCTGAATTTTTTGTTAATTTTCTTTGAACTTGCAGCACCTGATCGCCACTGATGGCAATCTGTAATTTGAGCCGATGTTCTGGAAGGAGTTTGCCCATTTAATGTTGGCTTTGCTATTTGCAAAACGATCTATCCAAAATGCGCAATGTAGAAAATTCCTTTGTTTCTATAATTCTGAAACTTAAAAAAATGTTTCCCTGAACTTTCATAACGTTATTGAAAAGTACGTATTTGTTATTTTTGTCACGATCAGCAAGTGGGGGAAAAAAAAGATTCTGTAAAAGATCTTTTCAAAAAACCTTCAGTCAGTGAGAGCGCGAATTTAATAAAAGCGTCAATGGCATTCGCGCTTCGATATTTTATTCCTATTTCCTTATTTTTCCAGAAGGAAAAACCGGTTCGAAAATGCGGTGAACGTGACCGACATTTTTGTTGTTAACCAAAAAAATTCAGTAACATTTTCTCTTCTCGTGCGGTTTCAAAAAAAAAAAAAAAAAAAAAAAACAGCAATCAAAACTATTTTTTTTCCTGCCCCGTGTATATTTACTCACTTCTGGGTTTAGAGAAAAACAAAATCAATGATAAACGATTTGTCCCCGATAAATAAATATTGTTCCGCACATCGCAGCCGTTTGTTTGCATTTTGGGCATCGAACTCCTACACACCTTAAGATGAAGGAAAGGGAAATGTTTCAAGGAAAACAAAGTCCGTCTTTGCTGGATTAAGGGAAACCGAAGCGAGAACCCGGAATCAGAGCCGAGGTTTCTTCGTGGAAAATGCTGCAGGGCATTTACAGTTACATTATTTCGTGTTTAAAGAGGAGACGAAACGACTCGATATCTCTTTCCGACGAATGTTTCAACGAAAGAAAAAAATATGGTGTTCCCCTACAAAAGAATCTAATTCTCACTCTGTCATCAAAACTTCATCAAGTTTATTCAGTCGTCCGGGACTATTAATCAAAAAAAAAACAGCGAAATCTTTGTGAATAATGAAAAGGGTTGAAAATTCTGAGAAATCTAACTCCGACAATCCCCTTAATTTTTTTCCTCCGTTGGAAACCGATTCCTAGGGTTTTCTACATCATCTGCTTTGTTGTTCTTAAAATAGAATGAAACTAAATGGAGTTGATTGTTTTGATCTCGTATTATTTCCCGATGCTGCGACCTTTTTTAATCGAATTATTTTATGCTTAATTTTGTTGTAAGATCCCTTTGATTTAGCTTTAATAACCCTAAAAAGCCTGAAGCCACCAAAGACGAAACGGGGAAAAAATTTCCTATTAGCTACTTGAAATTTTAAGAAAGGCCTTCGCTTTTTTGTCTCAATCTGCATTCACTTCAAGCTGAAACTTTCAAAAAAGAATTAAGTCTTGCTATATTTCTCCATTCGAAAAACAAATCTCATTTTCGCTATTGTGCTTCCCCTTTAGAATTCATCACACGTCTGAAACAATGAAATCACTTTCACAACTTTAAAATGAAACAATTTACAATATTTCCCAACAATACTTGCTTGAAAGAGAGTAGGCTGGTGAGATATGTTATTAAATTATTCGCGAAAACCGCTACGCTAATTAAGGCACAAGAATCTACTTTCTCAAACAGTAAATACTGACTTATTACTTGAAGGAAAATGCACAAGATTATTCTCTCATCAACTTGATATTAATCAAGCTTGGTCTTAAACCGCAAAGCTTACAAACTTTCTAACAAAAGTTTCAAGTTGTAAAACGTTTAACAGACCGAATAGAGAAATTGTATAAGTAAAAAGAATCCCGGATGAAAACAGCAACTCGAATGTGGATTTATTTTCACCTAACGTTACCACAAAGTTGGGAAAAGCCAAACCGTATTCAAAGAACTTTTCGGCCTACGTAATCATCTCCCTTTGTGCTTTTATTTTCTTTATCCCCGTTTTTTTTAAAAAAAGTCTCTTTGTCATTTCCGGGATTTAAATTAAACGCTGGCAAAATATTAGATACGATGTGGAAATATAAACGGAGCTTAAGCTTAAGAAAATTAGTTTTAACGATTTTAAACGATCGAAGAGAAACTGAATTTTACACCTTTGAATAATTTCGAGCTTTGGAACGTTGAATTCAGCCCCGTAGCTAGAATTTAAAATTTTCGATAAGGGTGGTAGAAATTCTTTCAAGAGAATTAGTTTACTTTACTTTATTTAAGTCTCCGTGATCTCTGCGAAAGTTCCAGTTTCCTGAATCCGGTTGGGCAAGTTCACCAACAATTCTTTCTGTGGAAGTCGCCATGATATTTAATATGGCGTTTAATTTTTGTAATGGCTGACAGTTTGCCAGTCTTTCTTAATTTAGGGTCTCTACTGCTCACCCCAGCCCATGACAACACAACAGCACCAGCAACAGACAGTAGTTTGTCGTAATGCGTTTCCACAAAGGCTTCTGACTCCAAAGGATTGTTGTCTCCACAACGGATCTTTAGATTTTCCAATCACCTTCGTCTAGATGAACTGATTCGTGACTAGAAAAGTTTCGGTTTGGCAAGTTTTCGGCCCACGGAGCCCTACTCCCGATGGGCAGGCAGGGGCTGCCCCTATAGTCTTCCGGCAGGATGATTTTCTGTCGGGGGGTCTCCCCTAGCCTTTGAGGATTCCTCCTCAGCAGCAAGGCAGCGAGGATAATGAGGAAATCGCGGCGGATGCAGTGGGCAGGTCATGTGGTTCGAGCGCCGGCAGAGCGGGCTATTGTCACAGCGATGAATGGGAGGGTGAATGCTGTGCCACCGACGGGGCGGCCTAGGAAACGGTGGTCGGACAACGTAAGGGAGGATGCCCAACGTCTGGGGGTAGGAGATTGGCAGAGGGTGGCTCTCAATCGAGTCGAGTGGAAGGCGGCGGTAACTGCGGCAGTAGGATTTCAAGTCCTGTAGAGCCATCAGAGTAAGAGTAAGAGTAAGCTTCTTCTAGATATTACACAAAGAGCTGTAGACAGCAAGATTTGATCTTGGGGGGGATGCTGAAGAATATTTTCTTCTTTTTCTTCTTCTCTCAACCTTTATCCGTCCACTCCTGAACGAAGGTCTCTCTAAACTTTGCCACACTTCCTTCCTTGTCTTGGGCTCTTTGCAACCATTTCAGTCCCACCATCATTTTAATGTCGTTGTACCATCTCTTTTGTGGCCTCCCAACGCTTCGAGGTCTCCACCTTACTGTCCGTGCTGTCCACCTATCCAGATCCTCCCAGGCGACATGACCTACCCATTTCCACTTAGCTGTAGAAGAATATTTCATAACTACTTATTAGGCTACCGAATGAATTTTTCCTTAAACTGATTCCAATTCATCTTATTTTTCATTTTCCAAGAAAAGGAATAGGAAGGAAGCATTTTCACCTACCTACGGAGCTGATAACGACTCGGCGTTAATTACGCTTAAAAATTAGTTTCCAAGGCAACGAGGAAGCTGAAAAATCGGATGATTTGATCTGTGGAAATTAAAATCTCACGGCTGCGATTACGATATTATTGAAAAGCCTTTTCTTTATGAAAAGCCTCCCACGTTCGATAATATGTTAAAGTTTTAATCTTCAAGGTTCGCAGCGAAGTCTTGCATATTCATTTTAATATTACCCTATACAAATTATTTACTTTCGAAAATGAAGCTGTATCATTTCGACTTTGAACCCTATTTAAGGACAAAAGAAATTTTCTTGATAAATTCGGCGTCGTTGAAATTAATCTCTTCGATAAAAATCGAACATGGAAAAGATGTTTGTTTAAAGTTAAAAAAAAAAGGAGGAAAAAGTTTATTTTCAGAAATGCTATGCTATTTCCTGTTCTTTAATCTTTCTTCTTGCAACTTCTTTCTTGAGTAAAAGCGGGAGCGTCTTGATATGTAAGGATTCAACCTGGAAAAGCGATTTTAATTTCAGATCTTTTGAGACTATTAAATGGAACCCGGAAGAAAGGTGATGGGATGAGATTTACCTGAACTAAAAGGCATCGAGACGGAAATGAAGTCGTAAGGGAGAATGATGGCTTCACCAAAGAGGTCAAGAGAGACCTTGAGCTGAACAAATAGCTAGTGTAAAATTGAATCTATTTTGGGAAAACCGAGCTTCTATTTTAATAAGGTCTCGACTATTCTTTTCCCTCTGTAATGTCATTTCCTGTTTGCGGAGAGTAGAAAAATAATTATTTTTCCGAGTCACTTAATATTGACCTACTCAAGTGATATACCCACTTCGGTTTAAAATAAGAAAAACCTTTTATGGATTCACGAAGAGGAATGAAAGGAAGGAAAGGGTAAAGGGTAGCGAATGAGGAAAAGGATGATATAAACGAAAGTAAAAAGCGAGGAATTTTTTTGTTGTTGAAATAAATGATTAAAGACTCGAAATTAGTTCTCTAGAAAAGTAAATGTTCAAGTTTAGAGTTGTAAGGTGTAATCAGTGGCGGATCGGGAGCTTCTAATTGACCCTGGAGAATTTTCAAAAGAGGTATACTAGTTCTGCGGATTGTAATGAAGGTTTTTTGTGTTGGACAAGAGAGAAATGTTGCGCATCAGGACTTGGCTCTGACAGTTTCAAACTTGACGGTCGAAAATTTTGCACTAAGCACTTAATGATTCTTCAGAGCTTCCATATTTTCGAAGATACCTCGCATGGTTTTTATACTCAAAGTAAGAAAGATAAGATTGATCAAGCGTCGACGAAGAAATGGAGTTATTAACTTTGAAGACGAAGCAGAACTCAGTCCTGATTAGGGCTGTCCGACACCAGCACTTAGCGGTTAGCTCCTAGTCCTAGTACGAAGAGTAATAAAGAAGAATGCATACCTAAATTATGAACGAAGGCTGCAGAAGTCATCATATTAGCTTCCCTTGAACCGTGTCTTTATCGGCATTGACTAGTGTGACATATTGATCCTTTTCTCATCTTCAATTTTCAAGCGTGAAAATTCCATCAACTTTTCCAGCTCATTGAATCCATCCTGCAAATGTAAAAATCATTAACTTTGATGCTTTCATTCCTTCGGATTGTGGGAACAAGGAAAAGGGGTTTAGCTATCGTAAAATTTTGAATAACCCTAAAATACCAGTTCTTAGAGTTACAAAATTTTAATCGCTAATTCAATTTTACAGAAAACTCCGACCAAAAAAATTTAATAAAACTAATTTTGAAATTAGCATACCGTAACTTATCAAAAAAAAATTTCTATTTTTAACTGTTCATAATAAAAAGCTTATAAGGAGAGTGGCCAATTGAATTGCTGTTTTTTGATTGATTATACATCAATACTAAAATCGACATCGAAATATTTTTAGTAACAACAATTCTGCCTCGAAAACAAGAGGGCAGCAATTAACACAGTTCATTTCAAAAAAGGGCATATCTAACCGAATCTTTGTAAGAAGGTACAATTAACAAAAAAAACTCATCCTCGCTTTTGATTATAAAAACACACGCACATTGAAAAAATAAAAACTGCGTAAAGATAAAATTAAAGAATCAAATAACCCATAAAAAAGCGAAAATCGTTTTTAAAAAAATTAGTAGAAACATCGACAGTTTCAATTTCGCTTTATCGATTTTCATTTTATGGTCAAACAGTTCTCACATTTGATCGCGCCATAAAAAAGATCGAAAATAAATTTTTTCCGTTTTTTTTTTTTTCAAAAAGAAAGAAAAAAAATATAAATTTCCTTTGTTTTTCCAGATGAAATAACAGGGATTCGCCCGAGTAAATGTCATCAAGCACAGTGGCCATGAAGGGGAGACATCAGTTTAAAAGACGCTTTAGTCTTCAGCCTTCATTTATGAAAGATGACTCTGACGATGAAAAGCCCACCAGGCACCACAGCCGGTACGCCAATTTTTTTCCTATCCTCTTTTATAAAATTCAGATAAGATGATAAAATATATTTTTTTGTTGCAGGCGTTCGGAACGTCACATGGAAAGGGAATCATCGGAAACAGGAAGTCCGGGGAGCAATAACGTGAATGTCGCTAATAAAGTCAAACATAAGATAGTCGTCATGGGATCTCCGCGTACCGGGAAATCCTCCATTATCCAACAATTTCTTTATAATTCTTTTTCGACTAAATATAAAAGGACGATCGAAGAAATGCATCACGGAGATTTTGAGGTGAACGGTGTGCATTTACAGTTGGAAATATTGGACACGTCTGGAGAAAATGAATTTCCAGCAATGAGAAACTTATCAATATCGAAGGGTGATGCGTTTATTTTAGTGTATGATATTTGCGACATGTCGACTTTCGAGGATGTCAGAGTGATTCGGGACCAAATATTGGAAACTAAAGGATCACCAGATGTGCCAATAGTAGTTGTTGGCAATAAGTTGGATCTTGCTCAAGAAGGGAGAGAGGTAAGTGACAAAATTCCTATTCGAGTTAGCAAGGCCGTAAATGCAAAGATTAAGCTACAGCTGAGCGCTTTACGCTGGTTGCTGGGTACCTTCAAACGCACCTGAGATTCATAATCCTTTCTTGGAATTATTGGCATGGCTCTGAATATTTCATAAATAAATAATAAAAGCAAATTATTTATGATTTTTTTTATGAAATATTGAGAGAGATATGACATGTATCGAATATCGAAAATTTTTTTCGCGATATTGACAAAAAGTGTAGGCCGCTTTAATGTTAGAATTCAGAAAAAGGAATACAATTTTAAAGAATTAAACTCTCTGCTTAAAAGATTTGCCCCATCATCTTTTAAAACAGAACGTTTAATATAATTTAAATTGTTATACCTCAGAAAACTTGATTTATCTTTACAAACCGAAAACTTTGAAACTTGTGGTAAATAGAAAGAAATAAGGAAAGCTTAAAAACATTACAATCTTTTCGGTTAAGGTGTAATAGTAATATTAAGGTCTGACCGGCCTAAAAGGTTTAAAATCATACCTAGGGCTTTACAGAAGCGGCCTAACAATCTTGATAGGATCACTCTAAGCTTCATCGGGGCCGATACATGCGTAGTGCCAATTTGCACGCAGACGTCTCAACTCAAAAAAGATGCAATATCAGAAGGGCCTCTACTTAATGAGTTCTCATGTCGACGATTTTTGCATTGACAACACAAGTGCTGTAACATCATCTGATAGATACCTCTGCTATCAAACTCATAATATTATATCGGACTCTTCTACGCAGCCTAGACAAAATTCTGAAACGTCATTGTTCGGGCTAATCCGTATTCGCGTGTGCTGTACCGGTAATCGCCCCAACAAAATCCCACAACGAGTAAAAGCTTTCAATATGTCACTGCCCTCAACCTTGAGCAATATTCCCTTTACAAAGACTTCCAACTTCAAAAATTAGATACGATTTAGAAAAAAAAGAAAAAAAGGGGAAGATTAAGTAAACTCTTTTAACAACATCACTTTTCACCGCGTTTAGAAAACCGGATTTAGCTGATATCATGTCACTTTAGATAAAACACAATTAATTACAAAAAGCCATTGAGAAACTTCACGTTCTTCTTCAAAACGTTTTGATTTAAATTCCATAGACTTTCATTTGTCATTTAGGGAAACATCAATTAATTAAACGGAATGTAATTGAAGAACATTATCGAGTCATTGTAAAACAATCCTATTTTAAAAGTAAAAAGAAATTTCCACGAGGTAACGACTTTATCCTCATCCTTTAGTTTTCTTTCACGTTCCTTAAATTAACTTGATTAATAGAAGTTAAAAAGACGAACGCAAACATCACATGACTAAAGCCAAACTTCGACTTTTTTAAATTCGATTATCTTACTCCCCTCCTCCCTTGATTCCAATTGAAACATCGAAACTTTTTAACCGTTCGACGCCGAACGACTTCGTCGCGTAAAAAATTAAAAAGAATTTTTTTTTGATAATTTAGTTAGCAAGATGAGAGAGGGAAATATTTTGTAGTGAAAAGGTGAAAAGGAAAAAAAACGAATGATAAATGGATGAAAGATACAAGGATTGTATAATGGTTTGCGTAGGAAGTAAAAGAAAATTCGGTCGGACAACCTTTTTTTTTTTGAAATTCAACAACTGAAAAGGAAAGGGGGTCATTCCTCACGGTAATATTTTACATTTGAAAAAAAAAGGTCGAAGTTGGAGGAAAATCCAGGGTTTAACTGTATAGAAGGTGCGTCTGTGCGAAAACTTATGAAAGTCTTTTGAAACTATAATTGGTTTTTTTGATTAAGACTTCATATTTTTAGAATGATTTATTAATATAAACGTTAGTTGCAATCTTCTTTTCGAATGCCGACCATTAAATCCGGTAAGGGTTTCTTTGAGTAAATGTTCTTTTTTCTTACCATACTCGTATCAAAGTTTAAGATTTCTTAAAAACGATCTTGATCGAAAGCGGCCAGGAAAACAACCTTTTCCTAATTCCATTTTTCTGTCTTGTTTTTCAAAAAAAATTAGGTTCTCTTGAGTACTTTCCTTCAAACACAAACCATTTCTAAGATGGCAGATAAGCAATCATAAAGTTAATCTGTAGATTTGAAGCACACATAGTTTAGGTATAGTTTGTGCCTTGGTTCCGTAGAGAAAGTTATTTTCCATAAAAAAAACGAATTTGGATTATGGTGGTTTCTGAATATCGGTTTTTTTGGTCGTAACATTTTCAAATCGAAAAATTGAGAGTTCTGCCTAGTCTCAATCGATTCCTCAGATTAAAATACATCTTCCAGTATATATTTTGTGCATATTTTGGCCAGTTTTTAGCAGGAAAATTTATAAATGGAAATTCGAACATCGATTTTCAAACATCGAAAAAATGCCCATTTTTTTTTGGTAAAGCGAAACCTAAATTATCACATATCTCGAGAACGGGGCCGAATTTTTTAATTCTGTAAGTTCCAACGGATTCCTTGGATCGAAATACATCAGATAGGACGTACTTTGAGCCTTGAAACCGTAGGAAAAATAAGTTTTCAGTAAAAATAGATTTTCGACCTAGTCGTTTTCTAAAAATCAGTTTTTCGACCATAACTTTTAAAAAACCAAAAAGTAAGTGCTCTACCTAGTCTCAATCGATTCCTCAGATTAAAATACATCTTCCAGTATATATTTTGTGCATATTTTGGTCAGTTTTTAGCCGGAAAATTCATAAATCGAAAATTGAATATCGATTTTCAAACATTGAAAAAATGCCCATTTTTCTCGTGAGAACGAAACTTAAATTTTCCAATATCTCGAAAACGCGGCCGAATTTTTTCATTCTGTAAATTCCATCGGATTCCTCATGTCAAAATACATCTGTTTAGATATAGTTTGTGCCTTGGTTCGGCAGAGAAAGTTATTTATGACAAAAAATGGGTTTTGGAAAACGGTTGTTTCTAAAAATCGTATTTTTGGTCATAACTCTTTTAAATCGGAAAATTGAGAGTTCTACCCGGTCTAGATCGATTCCTCACAATTAAATACATCTCCTAGTATATATTTTGTACATATTTTGGTCAGTTTTTAGCCGGAAAATTCATAAATCGAAAATTGAATATCGATTTTGAAACATTGAAAAAATGCCCATTTTTCTCGTGAGAACGAAACTTAAATTTTCCAATATCTCGAAAACGCGGCCGAATTTTTTCATTCTGTAAATTCCATCGGATTCCTCATGTCAAAATACATCTGTTTAGATATAGTTTGTGCCTTGGTTCGGCAGAGAAAGTTATTTATGACAAAAACTGGGTTTTGGAAAACGGTTGTTTCTAAAAATCGGTTTTTTGGTCATAACTTTTTCAAATCGAAAAATTAAGAGTTCTAACTAGTCTAGATCGATTCCTAACAATTAAATACATCTCCTAGTATATATTTTGTACATATTTTGGTCAGTTTTTAGCCGGAAAATTCATAAATCGAAAATTGAATATCGATTTTCAAACATTGAAAAAATGCCCGTTTTTCTCCTGAGAACGAAACTTAAATTTTCCAATATCTCGAGAACGCGGCCGAATTTTTTCATTCTGTAAATTCCATCGGATTCCTCATGTCGAAATACATCTGTTTAGATATAGTTTGTGCCTTGGTTCCGCAGAGAAAGTTATTTATGACAAAAACTGGGTTTTGGAAAACGGTTGTTTCTAAAAATCGGTTTTTTGGTCATAACTTTTTCAAATCGAAAAATTGAGAGTTCTACCTGGTCTAGATCGATTCCTCACAAATAAATACATCTCCTAGTATATATTTTGTACATATTTTGGTCAGTTTTAGCCGGAAAATTCATAAATCGAAAATTGAATATCGATTTTGAAACATTGAAAAAATGCCCATTTTTCTCGTGAGAACGAAACTTAAATTTGCAAATATCTTTAGAACGCGGCCGAATTTTTTCATTCTGTAAATTCCATCGGATTCCTCATGTCAAAATACATCTGTTTAGATATAGTTTGTGCCTTGGTTCGGCAGAGAAAGTTATTTATGACAAAAACTGGGTTTTGGAAAACGGTTGTTTCTAAAAATCGGTTTTTTGGTCATAACTTTTTCAAATCGAAAAATTAAGAGTTCTAACTAGTCTAGATCGATTCCTAACAATTAAATACATCTCCTAGTATATATTTTGTGCCTATTTTGGCCAGTTTTTAGCCGGAAAATTCATAAATCGAAAATTGAATATCGATTTTGAAACATTGAAAAAATGCCCATTTTTCTCGTGAGAACGAAACTTAAATTTTCCAATATCTCGAAAACGCGGCCGAATTTTTTCATTCTGTAAATTCCATCGGATTCCTCATGTCAAAATACATCTGTTTAGATATAGTTTGTGCCTTGGTTCGGCAGAGAAAGTTATTTATGACAAAAACTGGGTTTTGGAAAACGGTTGTTTCTAAAAATCGGTTTTTTGGTCATAACTTTTTCAAATCGAAAAATTAAGAGTTCTAACTAGTCTAGATCGATTCCTAACAATTAAATACATCTCCTAGTATATATTTTGTACATATTTTGGTCAGTTTTTAGCCGGAAAATTCATAAATCGAAAATTGAATATCGATTTTCAAACATTGAAAAAATGCCCGTTTTTCTCCTGAGAACGAAACTTAAATTTTCCAATATCTCGAGAACGCGGCCGAATTTTTTCATTCTGTAAATTCCATCGGATTCCTCATGTCGAAATACATCTGTTTAGATATAGTTTGTGCCTTGGTTCCGCAGAGAAAGTTATTTATGACAAAAACTGGGTTTTGGAAAACGGTTGTTTCTAAAAATCGGTTTTTTGGTCATAACTTTTTCAAATCGAAAAATTGAGAGTTCTACCTGGTCTAGATCGATTCCTCACAAATAAATACATCTCCTAGTATATATTTTGTACATATTTTGGTCAGTTTTAGCCGGAAAATTCATAAATCGAAAATTGAATATCGATTTTGAAACATTGAAAAAATGCCCATTTTTCTCGTGAGAACGAAACTTAAATTTGCAAATATCTTTAGAACGCGGCCGAATTTTTTCAATCTGTAAATTCCATCGGATTCCTCATGTCAAAATACATCTGTTTAGATATAGTTTGTGCCTTGGTTCGGCAGAGAAAGTTATTTATGACAAAAACTGGGTTTTGGAAAACGGTTGTTTCTAAAAATCGTATTTTTGGTCATAACTCTTTTAAATCGGAAAATTGAGAGTTCTACCCGGTCTAGATCGATTCCTCACAATTAAATACATCTCCTAGTATATATTTTGTGCCTATTTTGGCCAGTTTTTAGCCGGAAAATTCATAAATCGAAAATTGAATATCGATTTTGAAACATTGAAAAAATGCCCATTTTTCTCGTGAGAACGAAACTTAAATTTGCAAATATCTTTAGAACGCGGCCGATTTTTTTTATTCTGTAAATTCCATCGGATTCCTCATGTCAAAATACATCTGTAAGCCTCAGCCACTGGATTTTTGGAGATAAAACTTTTACTCATTAACATATGTGAATATAGTGTTAGCGTCAGGGTCAATGATTTTGGAAAATGTCTTGCAAAGTGGCAGTTCATGTCGCCAGCGACGGCACAGTTAGTAGGATGGAGACTTCGAGAGTCGAAAAGAAGCAACGGCAGGTCACGAAAGAAATGGTTTGACGACATTAACAAAGGGACGGAGCTTAAAAGGATACAAAGAGACCAAGACAAGAAAGTATGGCAAAGGTTGAGGGAGACCTTCGTCCAGGAGTAGACTGATATAGGTTGACAGAAGAAGGAAAAGTATTAGCGCCATCTTTTGCCCGTCTTCAATTTTAATGAAATCAGCCGTCACAAAGTACTTTTTATGTCACCAACTTCATATTTTTCCTCCATGATTGAAACAAACGATCCTCATGGCAAAACCATCAACAACAAACAAAAAACGATGGGCTAGAATCCAATTTGATTCCATTTGAAATATGAGTCCTGACAATTTCACAGACGCAAGATCATGAACATTTTCTACAATAAGAAAAATCCGCCCCCTCATTTTAATTCATATTTAAAAATTACTCGTCTCAGAGATTCCACTTTTGATCCTTTTTCTCGTCTGTTTATTCTCCGGTATGCTTATTTCAAAGGGATTTAAGTTGTTATGCTTCTATCTTTTCCCATCGACATAGTCCGAAGCTATCTTCATCCATTTTAATTTTACGATCCATTTCCCATCTTCTCTCTCAAACCATTCGAAAACGGAAAAATATATATATATACACACACACAATATACTTCACAGATCAAGCCAAAAAAGGCACGCAATTTCCTTTTCATTTTTCAAACTTATTTCTTTACGCTTTTATATAGTTGTATGGAAATAACTTTCAAATTTAAATACGATCCTAAAGAATAATATGTTAATCCTACATAAGGTATTTATTAACGTTTAATTTTCTCCCCTTTTAATATTTCCGACGTTTCTTTCGTAAGCCCTCCTCCAATGTAACTTAAGCTCTGTAGACTTTTACTTTTTATTTCCTTTCCCGTTAACCTTCTCTCCCGACTCGAAAACGTCTTCGGCGACGACGCAAAATTCTAAAATTAAATTTCCTCGTTATTTATGCATAGCCTGTACATTTAAATTTAAAGATTTAATATTCCGAAAATAGGTTCGGATTTAGTTCGACCTTTTCATCTCCTTTCCCGTTGATTCAAAGCGATAAATTCGAAAGTTACATTTATTGTCTTTTTCATTCGATTTCGTGTGCCATTTTTTTTTTAAATCAAAAGTGACAAACGAAAAAAAATGAAAAATTGCACGGGAAAAAAATACAAAATCGAATTATTTGATTTAAAACAAAAATACAATAAAAAAAAGCGCCAGATCGATTAATCATTTAACAAAGAATTTAATTTGATTAGTAACATTGGGCGAGAATCACTTTTCGCAACAGGCCAAGCCAAAGTTTTTTATTATCTGGGCCGAGCTTTCACCAGCGATCAGTGGTGAAGAAACAAACGTCCCTCAATCCAAACATTAGCCTAACTATAAATTTTAGCGACGCCATTTTCATCGTAAAGTCAACAATTTCAAACTCTAATAAATAAAAAAGAAGTAATCCTAAGAAATCCTGCTATCTTTCTTTGTCTCTACTCGAATAAATCAATAACATCACTTTCAATTTTACAATTATACAAATCATCAAAACTTAGGAAAAAGTTTTGAAAAAAGGAACAGGATTTTAAAATTTCTCATTTTTCGCCTTTCCGAACCAATATTTTCTTTGAAGTGGAAAACATTTTGCATAAATCAATTTCCCATCGTCAATAGGTGAATATTTTTTACGCTGAGGATCTTCTCCTGTTTTGAATGAGTTTTCTCGGCAAAATAAAAAATTGAGCTGATCCGCGGGGTAACTTAATACGATCGCATTAAAGTAAGCAAAAGCCGGTTTTTTTTTTGAAAATTACTTTCCTTCGTTTCAGAACCACTGGTCTGGCGTTCTCGATTACAGTTTTACAGAATCCCGAAATTGAGTTCTCTTTTGTAATTACGTTTGAATAAGGGTTGCCCTTTTCATTTGATTCCGTTAAAAGGAATTTTCTGTACTTTGACTATAGAGAAAAAAATTAGATGCGGCGGTTGGGAAAACTATAAAAGTTAGCTTTAAAGTCGCTTTTTTTGTTCGATTCATCTGTTTCAGTCAAAATTTTTGTAGCAAGAATTGATCACTTCAATTTCGACCGTCATTGTTCGTTTAATTCAATTGAAACTTTAGAAAGCAAAAAAAGAAAGTAAATTCAAAGTGGATTTAGAGATTTGTTAATCCTTGCTCGTTAAATTGTACGAATACGTTTTGTGTACCTCCTTTTCCCACAATTCACAATTTGTTAAGAATTAGTTACATCACCTTTGGAGAGCTAAAGCTTATACAGCAGGCGTAGTTATTATCAAAATTAAATATCTTTTCAAACACGTAAATAACACATGTAATTAGCGTCTCTTAAGATTTTGAGCTGTTAAAAGGGATTTTGCAAACATAATGAAACGCCTCAGTGCTCACTTTACCAAAAGTCAAAATGGCATGTAAACACTTCGCTATTGTTTTTTAATGTTTCAATTTTGTATCATTTAGATGTTGGCAGAAAAGGGTTTTCACTGTTCTTAATTACCAATCTGAAGTTGATCTACTGTTTCCACACATTTGAAAACACTCAAGATTGCTCTTTTCAAGACCTTTTAGGGCTGAGCCCCGCACGAAGCCTTCTTCTCTCCCTCTTTCAACCTAAATCCGTCCGCTCCTGAACAAAGGTCTCCCTCAACCTTGGCTACACTTCAACCCCGCCACCTTCTTAATGCCGCCTTACCACTTCTTGGGAGGTAATGAAGAGATATTTGTTCACACCGTAAAAACATACCTGAGAAACTTTTTACCGCGAGCATAATGCCACAACAGGCCATCTTGCCTTGAGCTCCAAATCGATAGTTCAATTTTTAAAGTTGATATTGACTGGAGACCATATGCAGTATTTGCAAATTTTCACATCGCAAATCCATGATTGTCTTGCTGATCTTCACGACTTTGGCAACCTGAAAGCGAAAAATGTTCATATTTATTACTGGATATTATTTAATTGGTTACGAACTGAAAGCTTTAAGAGCTTGAGAAAACACAATGAAGTCAATGGCGATTGTTGCAGTGCTTGATGAATTTCAGACAACACCAGCAACAGCAACGCCAAAGCCTTACGACGAAACCATAAGATTTTGGCCATACAAAATTCACAATAGTTAAAAATTTTCTGGAAATGTGATAACCTTTCAAAATGTGTAAGGATCCAACAAACCATTTCATTCAAAAAACATTTTTTTTTGTTGTTGCCAAAGCATTAAAAAAACCACATGATAGGACATGAGGGCAAATCAGGAGTACTCGGAAAAAACACATCTACCAATATTGACTTTCCGATTGTTTGAATTTACTTTTAACGAAATTAAAACGTATATTTTAAATTAGCACTTTCCCCATTGCAATTAAAAAGCATGAACTGTTAAAATATTTTTAATATACTCAAATACGGAGCCGTCTTAATTTGAGGAAAAAGGAAACACGACTCAAAAAAGCTGAAGAAGATTAAAAAGAAAAAAAAAAGAAGCAAAACTTAAAGACTAGCTAACGGAAAAAGTTCAGCTTTCAAAGGATCCTAAAAAGAAAAGAAAATGAAAATAATCAAAAGGAACTCTTTACTCTGACAAAAAAGAAATAAAACCATTCTTAAGTAAAAAAAAAGTTTCGTTCGACTTATGGCACGCACTTTATCAAAATATTAACGATGAAAATTTACGTTTT
The DNA here is from genome assembly GCA_023512825.1 of Liposcelis brunnea. Classification (NCBI taxonomy): domain Eukaryota; kingdom Metazoa; phylum Arthropoda; class Insecta; order Psocodea; family Liposcelididae; genus Liposcelis; species Liposcelis brunnea. The sequence goes on along the minus strand of CM042065.1, from coordinate 16,408,727 downwards.
CGAAAATAGGTTCTTTACATATTTATGAATGAAAAATATAAGCGAAGATTTTCCTGACCAATTCTAAGAAAAATTGTGAATATTTACATAAGTGGAGGAGTTTATCCATGAAATGAATGAATCTCGCTTCTTTTTCTTTCCTTTTGTTGATCTTTCAAAACTGAATATTTCAGACACGAAACCAGATAAGTGAGGCATTTTTCAGGATCGTTGTACCAATCAGCGTTGATATTCGAGTGAAAAATTTGGATAGATTGCATGAGTTTGGAAAACATTATTAACAGATTCTAAAATTCTTAGCAAGAAAAATTCCATCGAAAAAAATTTTTACAAAGCGAAAAATTCGATTTGAAGTTCGAAATCCAAAAAGCCCGCCAAAAACAATTAAACGCCATGTTTGGGCTAATGACGTCATAGAGTTTAACTCATACTGTATTTCATTGGTTAATTTTTTGGCGCGAAAATTCCACCAATAGGGACAAAGAATCAGACTCAGTTGTGACATCATAATTTGTTTTTGGCGGGCTTTCTAGAGTTTAAATTTCAAAACGAATTTTCTGCTCCCTAAAAAATTTTTTTTGCTTGACCTTTGTTAATGACTGAAGAATTATAACGATTCTAATATTTCTGCAAGATGACTATTGTGTAAAGGGCCCAAACCAAATTTTCATGTGCAATCAAACCCACGACACTCACAATTCCTACGCCATTGACATAACTAAAACTTTACACATCAATTCTCAATAACTTTTCAAGAAAAACGTTTTTTTTTATACAATCATTATTTGATTTTTAACAATTTTCCCTCTGATTTTACTCTTGAATGACTAGACTTTCATTGTTTCCGGAGCTAAAATTTAGTCAGGAACTAAAAACACAGCACACAGCTCAGGGAACATTTCCCCGTTACAAGTTAAATTTTCCCGGGGCTAAATTTGCTTTTGACAAATGTTCCGTTTACGCTTTTCCTTTTGTATTTTAACATGAAGCATTTTATAATCCGCAGGTGGATCTGAACACGACCGAATCCGTCGTAGCCGTCGATTGGGAAAACGGTTTCGTCGAAGCCTCCGCGAAAGACGCAACAAACATCTCTAAAGTATTCAAAGAATTATTAAATCAAGCTAAGGTAAAATATAATTTAAGTCCGGCACTTAGGAGAAGAAGGAGACAATCGTTGCCCCCTCCTAATGGGGGAGGGGGAAGTTCTTCTGGTCACACTTCACCGGCTATACCATCCCTTGCACAGCTTCAACATTTGGAGCAAATTCGTGAGAAACACGCAAGTGGCGGGAAACGAAATTCTTGCATTTTATCTTAAAAAACTTTTTTTTTGTCGTGTGCTTTATTCAAAGTGTCTGGATGTTTAATTTCTTACGGTGATAGAAAATTTTTGAGAGATATTTTTGTGATGAACTTTTTCTTTCGTAAATTTTTGAAACATCGTGTCAGGGAAGTCTGTCGGCAGAACCAATAATTTACTCTAGGAAAAAAATGTTTGTCGCAGTTTTCTTCTTTTCATTCTTTTTTTTTTTTTCGTTAACTTTTTTGTGTAGCGGAGTAGCGGCTCGCGTGCTATAGAAACATTCTTAGTAGCATAAAAGTTATTCGTGAGTTTGGAAAGAAATATACGGAACCGTGAATGTGATAATTTATCGATTTTTTATTGATCTCAGATCGTGATATATTACTCTAATACCAAAGGTCAAAACCGGAACAATGTTTTTTTTTCTCCCGCGCGAAAACCCATAATTTTCGTAGGAATGCAAAAAAAAATCGTGGGCGATTTCAATGCGAAAGGCCTAAGGTCGGCTATAATAACATAAAAAAAGGTTAAAGTCAACCAAAGAATTCCTTTACAGGTGACTTTTTGTAATATTCAGCGTGTTTTGCTCTTTTTTTTGAAAAAGAGTTACCTTAATATAAAAAAAGGTGGAAACTGCGAGAGTTTTGTATGGGAAGGTTTTCGTTTGTTTTTTCATTAATGAGAAACAATGGGAACTAAACTGAACCACGTCTTTGGAAGTTAAAACAAAAAGAATGTAACTTTATACAGGGTGATATTATTTGAAAATTTTTTTAGATGTTGAATATTTAGCAAAATATAAATTTTAAATATAAAAATTAAAGTGAGTTTTTTTTTTATAAATTTGTAAGTAGCACCGTCAAAAAATATCAGCCACAATTCGGATGTCTATTGCGACCTTATGTAAATATTTCTGTTTTCTCTCATTTTCTCAACCATCTAAAAATGTGAAATTGGATAAAATTAATAATTTTCCCAGCAATTAATTTTTTTTCTCATATTCCTTGGAATGGGATATCGGTGCAGCGATTAGGTTTCTTACTTTTAAGAAATTAGGTCAACTATATTAATTTTCAGTTATATGCAATTTCTTAATTTGTCTATCGAGAACGCTAAAACCCTCTATTAAATGAAAATGGCTATTAATTTACATCGACAACGTTTAATTTTAGAACCTCTTATCATTACAGCCTCTTTTGATGTCATTCAATTTTCCTCGGGCAGGATTAGAACTCTAAATCAAAGTGTGAAAATACGATATTGCTTATTGTTTGCAATTTATTGGTTTAATCGTTAGACGTTTAAATACCTTTCACAGTAGAAAACATTTATTTGCAAAGTGAGTTGGGTAAAATTTTCATGGCTAATATTTTTGATCGGTACTAAAGGGAGCAAATCAATTAGATTGATTTTACGAAAATAAATTTGATTGATATAAAATTTTTTTACGGCATAACATTTTGTTAACAGATTCTCTTGCACTTCTCGCTTCAATTTTTCTTACGCATTTATAAAAATAATTAATTAATAATTAGACAATTTTTATAATCAGAAAATAGGCGAATACGATTGAAATTTGGAGAATGGCTTGACGTCACATTTCACTTTTGAATGAAAAAATCGTTTTGGGGAAAATTGTAAATGCTCCAGGCACTTGATTAGAAGTGAAAAATGACATCGAGATAAATTTCCAGATTCTGCAACTATGTGCAAAAGCATTATACGTGGCAAAAAAATTTATTATGCCGCCTTTTTAGGGCAACCTTATAATTTTAAGAGCTTCCAAAATATCTACTCGATCTTATTTCTCAATTTCCGAGAAAAACTAGAAACTATTAACCAAGCTATGTAATTTTAATTCTCTGATAAAAAAATTCTAACATAGAAAAACATTCTTTATATAAGAAAATCTTTACAATTTTTGAAATAGCCATTTAAATTGTCATAAGAATTCCTTTACAAGAACACTCTTCTCTTTTTACTGTATATATTTGTTCTTAAAGCCTTCCATCAGCACGAATTTTCACCCTGTATTGTAAATATCAAAAGCCTCTTTGAAAATATATCCACAGATTTTTCACAAACAGACGCTTTTCACGACTTTCACACTTAATATTCAAGAAAAATTAAAATTTAAAAAAAAATTTCCTGCGTTCAAAGGTTCCGATATACAAAGGAAGAGAAAACGTCAAACGAAAGCATGACGCTGACGTTATTCCCCGGTTTCCACGAACGCTTTCAAAAACACTTTTTACTTTCTTTTTTTAAAATCTATAATTTTGTTACATACAAAAAATAATCGTTTAATTGTAAATGTATTGAAAATTTATGTATATGTGTAAAATACAAAAATAAAAGATACGAGTTAAAAATAATTAATTAACGAAACTGGTTTTCGAAGTCAATTAAAAACTCGTATTGTATGTAAATCACTTTTAAAAGTCATTGTCTAAAAATAAATGTAAAAAAAAAATAATAAAATTAACTGAAAGAATATAGCAATGACAAACTTCTATGACGGGTAAAAACTCATGCTTGTAGACTAAATCTTTATTTCTATTCAGATCAAAACAAATTATAATAAAAATATTTTTAAAAATTCTCAAATTTTTAAAAATTTATTTAAAACCTTTACAGGTAAAAATTCCTCTTGGTCTAAAATTACCAGCACAAAAAAATCTTGCCCATCCCTAGCTGATAGTAACAGTTCGCTAAAAAAAAAAAAAAAGAATCCACCTTATTTCTTTTCCTTTCTTAAAAATCCTTTTTATATTCTTTTTCCTTTATAAATATTTTATTTTTCACGTGTTTATTTTTCTGGACCTCGTGAGAAAAATCAAACTTTTCTTTAACAAAATAAAAAAAAATAAAATCGGCATGTTTTCATCAACAATTCTGTTTTACATTTCAGAATATAAAAGATGTTTCAAAATTGAATAACTATTCGATTGTCACAACGGAAAGGAAATTCTAAGGATTGAAAGATCCTTTTTTCCCCTTTTTCTTCCTTTTTGTTCATTCGTTAAGACTGCGTTTTTTTTTCCTTTTTTTTTCTCGCGAGTTGATTTGCTTGATAAATGAAATGTTTAACCAAATAGAATAAATTGAAATGAACGAACGAAACTCAAAAAGAAAAAAAATCTTTTTTTCTTTTGTAAATAATCAGGGAGGGTGATTAGTTCGATAATTAATGACTGCAATTAAGCCCCATTGTTCGGAACTCATATAAAAAAGAAAGTTTGATTGCGGCCGGAATGAGATTTTAGTTTTTTGAAAAAAGACGCAGTCATAATTTTTAACTTTCGAACAGATAAAGCTTTAAGTGGATACGTTGAACTTTACTGGAAATGAAATTTAACACGTAATATTCATATGTAGTTTTAGCCAGAAAGGCGACACCATGAAAATGGAGGATGCGATTATCACCGAGATACGCTTAAAAGGGTATCATATGTTCTCACTATTTTAACTTAGCATCTCATGTAGTTTCTTCGAATTTTTCTTCGCTGGAGGAAAAACAGCGATACATTTTGAAAAGTTCTGGGAAAAAAATCCTAGTTTATGATCGCTGAAAAAGCTCGCAACATAGCGGATCAACTTCAAAGACTAATCTAGTCAAGTGAAAATCGTTTTCCGAGTTTAAAAAAATTATTTATAGATGCTTTAGATGAATTTTAAATTCATTAGTAAATAAGTTTATCTTCGCTATCAAAAATTTTCAAATATGACAGAAATGTTGTTGATTTCAAAGTGGTGCCTGAATTTTAGAAGCGGACAGATCTGACTTTAGTTGAAGTCGCTTGAGACCAAAACTGAGACTGCAGAGCTGTCGGATGTTTAGAGGCTAATACAGACAGACGAAGACGCTGCAGCAATGAGACACGGACACTTGAACACCAATAGATCTACCAGACCTGAAGTTTATTGCTACCACCAGCAAAATCCTCCATCAAATGTTATTTATTATGATTAACACTCGTCTTCTTCTTCTTCATCATTTCTCTTTGAAGTTTAACTCAATGATAGGTGGACAGCATGGATAATAAGATGGAGCCAAAGATGAAGCTTCATTATCACGATGTGAAGTTTTAAGTCCGAATCACAAAAGATACAATGGACGACTCTCTCCAAAGAGGGGCTCGCCGGTTCAGAACTCCCAGCTGACTTCTATATTTTAAGAGTCCTTCTCAAGAAGCTGTATTTTTAAAAGATTTAGAATTAGCAGAGCGTCTATTCAGGACCTGCCTTACCATTCACGTTGGAGATGGGTAAGCAATCTTCTTCTTTCAACCTATATCTGACCACTCCTGAACGAAGGTCTGTCTCAAAATTTGCCACACTTCCTTGTATTGGGCTCTTTGCAATCATTTCAGTCGCGCCACCTTCTTAATGTCATCATACCATCTCTTTTGTGGCCAACCAACGCTTCTTTTCTACACTCGAGGTCTCCATCTTACTATCATTGCTATCAGGATCCTCCCTGACGACATGACCTGCCCATTACCACTTAGCTGTTGCAAGACGTTGCGCAACATCGTCGACTCTAGTCCTCATCCTTACTTCCTCAAAAGCAATATCTCTCGCTAACTTGAGTCTGCGAGTTTTGATCAGGCCGGTGAACTCGGGTTGTCCAATGAGCCTTCGAGTCTCTTCAACGCAACGAACCTTTCTTCAAGCAGTCATCGACTAGTTTTTTAGTCCCACTAAGGCTTATCTCCAAATTAACTCTGCCCGTCCCTCCAAAAGTCCGAAACAATGTTGCTGGAAAAGTCTTGCAAGTACTTCTAGTCTACACCACGCACCTTAACCTCAATCTTAACAAAACACTGAACTAAGATCCTCACACTTCTTGCAATTTTAACAACCACTGAAGAATTCGTCGTGACTATAACCCCTTTACCTTTTATTTCGGAATTTTAAATTGTGCTACTTTATAAAACTTTCAACGGAAAAAGCAGTTGACTATGCAAACAGGCACTCAAAGCCCCGCCATAAATCCAAGGTAAATATAAATTCCTGCCTAACCTCGCCTACAACTTTCCTTTCCACTGTTCAATCTTTATTTTTGTTTATTTACGAACCAATTTTTTTCTGCATAAAAAAGGTTTAATTCCGAAGCACAAAATAAACCCTCGGCAACAGGTCAATGCGTTTAATATCCCGGATTGATGGTGAATAATGGTAAAACCACAGGACGATCCAATTTACGCTATGATACGCGGGTAATGCGATAACTCGTCACCAATGTACATCAGCTCCAACCTTTCCCCTGATTTTTATTTTAGGAAGAACCTTATTGAAAAATATAAACGGAAGAAGAAAGTCAATTTTCCTGCCTAACGTTTAACTTTCGAAAGTGAGAGAAAAAAAAAACCAGGTGAAGTCGAAGCTGACAAGAACTTAAAAACAACTTTTCTCATTTAAGACATTTCCAAGCAATTCAAATGAAAACTTTTTCCATTGTAAATCAGATAAACAGGTATACAGTGTTTAAGAAAGTAAGAAGAAAAAAAATCGAAATGTCGATTAGGAAGCGTGGTCTTTGACTAATGAACAATCCAAATTAAAATTTGAATTTTCATTTGGAATATTTTGAGTTTAGAAAACTTATGAGACGTTTTAGGATGTGTAATGAACTATGCGCTAATTTTGTTAGCACGAGCCGGTTAATTAAGATAACGAATTTCCTTTAGCCAAACGTTTTCGTGTCAGAAATTGATATAGAAATATTTTAATACGTTCTGCGTGTATCACATTATAAGATATTGGATCCTTTAAGGTAATTTTCACCCTTTTAATGCGGCTGCATAAAATTTTTAGCAAGTGAAAGTAATCTACATCCTGAAGAGATACTTTGGCACAAACAAACAGATACGGAACCTAAGACATGACGAGACATGGGAAATGACAATGCAGGAGACAACGACGGACGCGACGTGACATGAGACACGACCGGAGATGAGACATGAAACTAGCCGAGACACGAGACTTGAAACATGATGAGACTCACGAGACATTGTACGTACAATGCGAGACACAAAACATGACGGGACATGAGGCATGATCAGTCTTCATGAGATTGCTCATGAGGATCTTCTCAGATTATCTTCAGTCTGGCAATATTTTCTTCTTCTTCAGCCTTTCTGCATCCAATCCTGGATTTAGGCCTCTCCCAAATTTCTCCTTGCCGTACGGTTCTTCGCTCTCCGCAACCAATCCTTCCTTGCAGTTTGAATGAGCCACAGCTTTTGAGGTCTTCCCCTACTTCTCGATGCGGCCTCCGTTTGGTTAATGTTATTGCCCATCGCTCCTGGTCCTACCTAGCCACCTGCCAGGTGACCCACTGCCCTTTTCACTTCAGCTCTGCAACAAGCCTTAATACGTCCATCATCAGCGTCTTCTTGCGCATTGTTTCATTTCTGATCCGATCTTGCTGAGCCACACGGAGTTAATTGGAACTTCTGATGGTTAGGGTCACCGTCTTCAGACCATAGGTTAGAACTGGCAAGACACACGCATTGTAGACCTTTCTCTTTGGATTCTTCTCAGCTCTCTCAATACATATCAAAGGCTCCACAAGCAATATCATCATCTTCTTCTTCTTCTTCTTTCAACCTACATCCGACCAATCCTGAACGAAGGTCTCTCTCAAACTTTGCCACACTTCCTTGTCTTGGGACATTTCAATCCCGCCACCCTCTTAATGTCGTCGTACCATCTCTTTTGTGGCCTACCGACGCTTCTTTTCGACGCTCGAGGTCTCTACCTTATTGTCCGTGCTGTCCACCTATCCGGATCCTCCCCTACGACCTGCCCATTGCCACGGCGGTCGTAGGCGTTGTAGCGTAAGCGATCCCACCGCTCGGAGTTTCCTCCTTCAAGAGTTGGTTTTTCCGCAATCAGCCCCCGGACTAGTTATTGAGGAAATAAGTACGAAGGGTCAAGAGAAGCAGGGGTAGTAAAATATTGTCGCAATTTTTGAGGGCTCGGTTTCTCCGGCGCGATCAGGGTAGGATTGCGGCAGCGGAGGATCTAAATCGTTTAGACAAAGGTGGCGCACACTGTCTTAAGACTAGAAGACGCATGGCCAGCGTGGTGTCTTATGGCCAACTACAAGCAATATACTTTCTCTTAATTTTCATCGGGCAGCATTGTGAATTTTTCTTAGGGAAAAAATATTAATCATAAGAAAACATTTACTTTTTCAATAAAACATTCAAAATTTGGGCTTCCTCCACCCATCCCTACTTTAAATAATTTACAACATCAATCACTACGAGTAAATAAAGTAAAGAACGATAGAAAAAAATCTTTGAGATTTTTTTATCGAATTTATATAAAAAATGTTCCCAATCTCTTTTTTTTCTTTTTCTTTATTTTAAAGCGCACGAATATATTAGATTTTCTTCTTCGACGCATAAGTTTTTTTTTGTTTTTATAAAAATATTCTATAAGAAATATCAAAGTGAAATGGATTGGTTTCTACGGAAAGTGGCTGGGAAGTTTGTAAAGTGTTGCTATGGTGATGCGTGTGCAGCTTCTACACCCAGACGCCGTGGTACACAACGAACGGATATTTCATTCAGTGGATGAGGCGAAAGCGAACGACAAGTTTCCAAATTGGAACTCTTTTTTTTTTCTCTCTCCTACCTTCCCAATCTATTTCGAGGAGTTTTTAATATGAAATGGGTCGTACGGTTTCCCTCCCAGATAAAAGAGCATCCCATTTTAAAAAAAATCGTCCCAACCGTTCGACTTTTTTCATACATTTCATTTGTTTTCATAATCTTTAAAAAAAAAAGGTACGGAAAAGCTCTTGACTGGATGATACACGCAAAATTAGAAAATTAAATATTCATTCCCTTGGCAAAAGAATCGCTTTAGCGCTTATACAATCATTTCTTTGAATGTAATAAATGAATCGGTCAGAAATTCACCCGCTTTCATCGTATAATCTTGAAAAATGGTAATTTTTTGCTGACAATGTTCGCTATTAGATTTTTTTTTGATTTTAAATATATGAAAGAAAATGATACTATTGAGCGATATGAAAAAAAATCTTATTTATTACAGAGATGGATGGTGAAATTTCTTTGATATGAAAATGTGAATTCGATTTTCCATAAAACTTGACACTGAATTACATCTTAGCGAATAGGATTGTCCTGTGAAGGATTTTGATCACGTTCGCAGTTATTTTCCGGTTTCAAGAGTCTAGCATGTGAAAATTTTACATAAAAATATCGTATTTCAAAAGACGAGGTAAAGTGGTTCAGCCGATATGAGAAAGAAACGAAGCCACAAAAATGTGACGTTTCTGGTCAGAGCTCAGATGGGTTAAATCTGTTCAACAACATTCTAAAAGTCTTAAAACTCGAGTATGAGAAACTCAAGAGTGCAAAGATTGTGATCAACGGGAAAATTTATGAAAAAGTAAGGAGATGCTTTAGACCATACCGCCCAAAAAAGAAGAACAAATTTTATGACTCATAATTAATAGTTAGTTGAAATCATGAAGCTTGAATTACAGTTCCTACATTGGAGGGTGAAAAAAATACGAGTGCCATTTTCTTATTTAAACATTAATTTGACGAGACACTGACAAAATTTTTCATTGCTGTGGCTGGGTATTTTAACAAACAATTAGCCGTTCTGTCCCACGTCATCACATTTGAAAAACGCTGGAAGGCTAAGTGTCACCCGCTGGACTAACGATGGTTTTTAAACAAAAATAAAAGCTAACAAAACTTACCGGTTCCTCATGAGTTGCTGAAATACAAACAGTCGGGTACATAGGTTGACGATATCGACCCTAAATCGTTTTATTCCACGAACTTTAAAAGCTCCAGCCAGCTGCCAGTTACCTGGAAATAAAAAAATAAATTTGTCAATAACATGAACTGCATTCACAGTCCAAAAAATCTAATAATGAGTAGAAATTAAAAAGAAGCCATCTCATTTTCCTATGAACTATTTCAAAAAATTCAATATTTTCATCAGTTTTTTTTCTCCCGATCATTTGTGTGACGACCTAAAATACATAAAAAACTCATCAAAACAATTTAAAACTCTGGTTTTCAATTACAATATTCGTTCATATTATTATTTACTGTGTTCGACTAATATCAATTCAAGCGTGAATTCCATCACCCCATGATAATTGAGATTCCTGAACATGTTATATGGTAATATACCTTTTGTAAACGATAACAAAATAGTACATTACATAATAATTTTCAAATAATGATTTTTCTGCATTTGAAGAACAGGACGAACATATAACCTGTTTACACTGGAAACAAATGCACTGCTGACAACACTCAAATCAGATTTGCACGGATAATAATGGCACAAAATCGACATGGTGTGTTATTCATAAATGTTCTCTGACTGGCTCCATCATTAAGACAGTTATATAAACAAAGTTTTTTTTTTTTAACTTTTTTCTTTATTAAAATTATTGAAGCTCAAATGTGCGAACAAGGAAAAATTTCCTCGTATCATTGATTGGAAACGAAAAAATTTCTTAGATTATATAATTAACGTAATGGTTGGCTGCTTTTAGGATAAGAAAAGATATCTTTGAATAATATTCGGTTTTTAAAAAGAAAAGTTTTATTAAAGAATTTTACCCTCATTAAAAAGAACATCCGGGTACATTCTGGGGGTTTTTCTTTTCATAAGATTTCATCCTTTTTGCGTTCAAATGAGCAAATTACCCCGGGAAATTTTTATATCTCTTTGCTTACCTCTGCTCTTCGTTTACATTTTTTTTTTTGTTCTTTATATTATTATTATTTATTCAAAGATGTCTTTTTGGACAGGGATTGATTTATTTTGAATTACGAAACGAAGTTTTGTGCTAAAAGGAAAAAAATATTAGCTTCCCCAGGAAAGAAAAAGCTTTACCCGAAGGAATTTTTCCACAGAGAGGAAATAATTTGAATAATTTACAAATTTTTATATTTTCGCGGGAAATGACAATGTAAATAGATGGTGAAAGACCGTGATAGGATAAGAAAGATCCTAATCTTTTTTTTTTTTTTCGATCTCTAAGATAGGAGTTGTCGGTTTTATTAGAAATTTAATATTTCAAGCGTAAACGACTTTCGTTGTCACCGCATCTTTTTGTCGAATCCGATTTCTTCTTTTAGAAAAACACGAGGTGGGAATTATTTCAAAAGAGTTGAAATGCGTTATGATTATTAAAAATTTAAAGGATTGTTATTGACAAAGCGCCGGTTTGAATCCGAAGCCCAAAGCAAGAGAAAGAATTTTGAAGTTGTTTCCTCCACTTTTACTTAAGGATAGAAGTTGTTTGTAAGGCCATGTCAACCAAACTAGCAAAATCTGAACAACATGCCAAATCCCTAAGCAAATTCCTAGCCTGGCACCACACTATACATCATAACAAGACTCCACACAGCTCAACAAAAAATGACGAGACAAGGCACAAGATAAGAAAAAAAGCGGGAATAAGGCAAAAATTGAAATAAAAACCGCTAAACCTTGCTTTTAACAAGTAAGGACAAAATAAAGAAAATCACAGAACGTCAAATGTGAACAAGTTCTTACAAGTTTGTAAATAGACTAGTAAACATTCTTAAGAAGCATTTTCTCCAACAAAGACGTCCTCTGTCGCTCTAAAAAAGGATTGATTTATGTTTCAAGTTGAAGATGCTTTACTCTTAATTCACCGATGAAAAATGAACTCAAACTTTTTTTTTTGATTATTTTAATTATGCCTGAAGGTATAAAGAACACTGCGGAATTATTCATATCATTAACGCCAAACCTTTTTAAAAATTCAACGAATATTTTTATAACTTTTTAAAATTTATCTGTTAATTTAACTTTTCTGCATTATAGCGACAAGCCAATACTTTTGAAACTAAAACACACAGCTCACCCAAAATCTTGTGATAAAAAATTGAAAAAAGCATACTCCTATCATTTCCATTAAAATTTTCATTAAAAATCTCCGCATAATTAATTTTGCATAAATGAATACTTTTAGTCGAATTAATAAAACAAAAAGAGTCAAGTTAGTTCAGACGTGTATAAGGTCTAACAATTAATTCATTTCAATCCCAGAGGAATGGGAGGAAGAAAAAAGAAAACTCCGCATTGGCTATTAAAGAATTCTTAACATCCTTAATGCGACTTCGTTGTTCTCTTAACTCACTACTTTCCTCTTTTTTTGTCTGGGTTGCTGCACTAACCTTGACCGGCAGATATTCACGAAAAAAAATACGAATTGCATTAAACTGTAAATCATTCTCAAGAGGGAATTTAGCAAATGGTCGGGAACTTACAACGTCATCCCCGATTTCCTTTCCTATAAACTTTGAAGGGAAGAAAAGACAAAAACGGACGTAATCGCACAAAAGCTCTACACGGTTGAAGAGATTTTAGAGCTTTTGATGATCGAAACATTTCAGTTTTAAACATCCATTAAGATTCACAGAATATGTATGGAATAAATGGTACAGACCTCGAATATTGCCTTTTCTAAAAATTTCAAAACTTTTTCATAGTTTCCTGTATTTTTGACGTGTAGAATCTAGCCGAATGGGGGATCACTTGCGATGCGGCTGTAAAGCCGTCTAATAAATGCCAAAACGAAAAAGAGAATGTCTGCTTTTTACATTATTGATTATCTTTTGTTTGCGCTTTGCAAGTTGTGAGGAAAACCTAGCGCCGATCCTGATTTGCGGTCTTTATTATATAGATTCCGTTTTAAAATGCTATGTAAATTCAAGTGACACTTGAGGCTTCCTTGAAGGATAAAGTTGTCAATGTAAAAATGTCTCTACTTTCAAGGAAATAAAACCCTGATACTCGGTGAAAATCATGACACATGACAATAATGTCACAACTTTTCTTGACTTACTACTAACTCGAGAACATTCTGGCTCAATAACCTGAAATGCAAATCGTTTGCAAGGAAACTGGATTGCCACAAAGAAGCACTTACATAAAATTTAGCTCCAGGGCCTGAATCGCCCAACTAGCTTTCTGGAATTATCTCGGGCTTGGTGCAAAGATTTTAAAACACAGTTTGGATTTGCCTGTGTTAGCAACAACAAAAAGTTTAACGCCTGTTGCTTGCAGGAGTCAAATTTTGAGTCGATTTTTCATTAAGTGTGAAATACATCGTAGAACTTTGCATCAATTCAAAATAATGCCTCTGAAAAAAAAAATGTTAAACTTCGTTCTTTTTAGATATAAATTAAACTGGAGAAAATGTGATAAACAAAATTTTTCATAAGCTATTTTCATCCCAGTTTATAAAGAAAAGACCTGACCTCGCTGCAGATATTTTCTATTTTTAGATTTTCTTCTAATGAAGATATATCGGGGCATTATATGTAAAAACAGCTTCCGTGAACGCCCTGTTCAATGCATGTAAATTAAATTCAGTTTGAATTTGAATCCCCTTATTCAATTTCATTCCCTCTCCCCATTTATTTTTCCCTGATAAGCGATATGAAAATCGCAACCAAATTATTTGGTGATCGCAAAAAGATGCATTAATTTAACAACTCGAAAAAGCCATATTAAAGACTTTTAAGCTTCCGCGGAATAAAATTGAATAAATGAGGTTTTCTCCGTAGCATTACATCCCCCCCCCATTTTTTTTATTTCCCGGCACCGCTTTGCCTCCCCTCTTAATTTAGGATTTTTCAGAAAGGGTGAGAATTTAATTTGCCTTTTACGTCAGTATACGGGATAAGGCTTTACCCGTTTCCTTTTTCTTCACCAGTAAGGAATCACTTCGCTGACGCCGTTTAAAAATTTGCAAGAAAAGCGTAAACGCAGGAAATGATTTCTCACGAATAAGAAATAATATTATACATATATCAAAAAAGATTAATAATTGAGTGAATGCCATAATCGATCGGATATCATGACCGCGATCTTCGACCTTGAGGTAAGTGTGTCAACGGAGGGTGGAATAGCGTGCTTGGTACGCTATGTCGAAAAAAATTCCTTTCTTTATTCTCATCCCCGACTTTTCTCATGCTGAAAATTTTTCCCGATTTCACGTGGAAAAATGTTATCGATATGATGGATTATGTAAAACCAGGATCACAGCAAAAGCAGTCTCAGATTCAGTTTGAAGCCATTGAACGTTTACTATCTTAACTTCAGCGAGTACGGTTTTGCTTGAGAGTCCATATCTTTGCTTGAGCGTCCACCATCCTTGCTTGAGTGTCCACTATGTTTGCTTCAGCTTCCACTATGTTTGCTTTAGCGCCCACTATCTTTGCTTCAGCTTCCACTATCTTTGCTTGAGCGTCCACTATCTTTGCTTGAGCGTCCACTATCTTTGCTTCAGCTTCCATTATCTTTGCTTGAGCGTCCATTATTTTTGCTTGAGCGTCAACTATCTTTGCTTCAGCTTCCACTATCTTTGCTTTAGCTTCCACTATCTTTGCTTTAGCTTCCACTATCTTTGCTTTAGCGTCCACTATCTTTGCTTGAGCGTCCATTATTTTTGCTTGAGCGTCCACTATCTTTGCTTCAGCTTCCACTATGTTTGCTTTAGCGTCCACTATCTTTGCTTGAGCGTCCACTATCTTTGCTTCAGCGTCCACTATCTTTGCTTGAGCGTCCATTATTTTTGCTTGAGCGTCCACTATCTTTGCTCGAGCGTCTAAAAATAAGTTTTTTTACTAATTATGAAATAAAGTACTTACTTCAGAGAATATAGTTCTTCCACGTTGATCTGATCACAAAAGTGTTTCAGTGAAAGAGATCTAAACCTTCAATCATCTCGTCCCCTTCTTTCCAGGTTTAAAAGCCAGCTTACTATCACTTGAGAGTGCTCACCGTACACCTGAAACAAAACACGATATTACTAATAATTGCTATAAAATTATTTGCACCCTTTACCCTGATTACAAACTGACCTAATTTCAAAATCTTATTAACAATAATTAAAAAATGGAATTAGGAAAGCAAGCAGAGCATCTAAGGGCCATCCCAATTTGAGATATAGTAAAACTCAGCCATCCTGGTAAATTAGATGAAACCCCAACTGCCCGTTCCCAAAGGATTAGGACACGAATAACAACTCAGTCGAATAGCAATACATGTCATTATACGTAAATGCTTATTTCAGACTCTAACAATAGTTATCATATTTATCAGAATTAGATTTTAACGTCAAAAGATAAATCATAGCTTTAATAAACGGGAGGAGAAAGAAAAATAGAGGCGGTAGAATATTTAAAAAAAAATTTTTTATATTCCAATCAAACCGTTTATTAAGACTCGGGCGAATTTTAATCATTTTTCAATTTTAACGTAATTGGTTCTGTCGGTGTTAGGTTAGACCGGCAACAAGTTTTTGGTTTTCTAAATAACTCATCATAAAAGATGAATTTTCTTTTTTTTTTCAATTTTCATTTTTCTTTTTATAACTTCATAAAAGGCGGTTGACTGTTTACAGGAAAACTGAGATCCTTCCCCGTAATATTTTAGTGGAATGTAACGTTTCAGAGGATTTCTCCGTTTCATCCCTTTTTCTCGGTAATTGTAAACTTGTCCTGATTTAAAAATAGCTCCGGAAGCGAGTTTAATGGGTGAATCGAGGAAGGAAACATTAATAACAAGGTGCGCAATGTTGATCGCTTTATTTTTCCCCATTTGTTTGGATTTTCTATTTCCTTGAAAATATTGCCGGGGAAAATAATGTTGGGGGAAATGAAATGTAAACATCTCGTTGTACTGGAACGAGTAGAAAAATTTCCAAAACAAATTCAAGTCACAATTCGCTTCAGGTCTTAAGTTACGAACACTTAAAATACGTACTTTTGTATATTATTTTATGGGCAAGGGCCGAGAAAAAAGATCAAGCTATAAATTTTTGGACTTTTAAAGAAAGATACGGAATTTAAAACGATATAAAAATTGTCAGTGACTTTATCCATTTAAAAAGCATTTTTGGCTCTTGGGACTGTTTTGGAATGTTGCATCTAATCAAATCTTTTGTCAGGATTAAGCTCAAACTTTTTTTTAACAACAGTTGCTTGGCAAAAATCTAAACGAATAATCTTTGCTGAAGCATCAGCTATCTTTACTTTCTCTTTCTTCTTCTTATAGTGCTTTCCCGCGACGGGAATTGGCGACAATCATGGTTAGAGAGCTTATTGCGGCGTGCAAGAGACCCTAGTTAAATCGACTGTCTTGGGTCCTGCATAACAAACCCTCGGCCACGATGGCTTTACTAGGGAGCTTAGTGCGGTGGCTTCCCAACACCTTCCGCATCGCAGCACAGGAGCCATACCGTCAGTCATCGACTCAGGTTTCTGGACTTAAGCCTAGCCAACTTTTACCGTCTTTAACCTTAAGCCAGTACTGGTAGGACTGCTGCCCCCAACCAGAATCCTTACCAGATTGCTATCTCCCGGGTCAGAAGGAATCTGGAGTTCGTTAAGGGCAGATGCGCCAAACCTGAAGCAGGACTCTTACTGATCCCACCGACTAATTAACCTTATCTTTACTTAAGCATTCACTATCTTTGCTTTAGCGTCCACTTTCCTTGTTTCAGGGCACCACACTTTCTTTGCTTCAGCGACATTTATCATTTTACAGACGTTTATTGATCCCTAGCACAAAAAACCCCGTTTTTTAAAAAAAGGTGGATCACGAAGAGACCTGCTGAACACATTGAAAGCGAGCTCGTTAAAGTTAATCAATTTTTCAACACTTGCCTAACAATGGAAATTGCGTTGGCGGTTGATCCGTCTTTTTAAAACCCGATCCATCTTTCCTTGATTTCTTTTCTTTTGGAAAGACTAAACCCGTTCAATCCTACTATTATTTAATTGATCCAAGAATAAATGGGATTTCGTGTTGCGGATAGTTTTCCTCGGTATATAATGACAATCATTATAGCACCTTTCTTTCCCCTCTCGGCAGTCATTAACAATGTGGAACTTTACAGAAAAATAAAGAAACGAGGAAAAAAAAAATGTAGGGCGAGATCGTTATGCGAAAAAATTCAAGACGATTTGACATTTTCTCTAAAAAAAAAAGGCGATTTTTCCTGAGGAAGCTTTCGAAAAATAAATCCGGGGTAATTGCCCGGTGGGGAAAATAAGCACGTAACATTTCCCTTTTTTTTAATGCGATGACAAATCTCTTTTTTTTTTGTGAACATTGATTCGAATAATATGTGTGCATAACGTGTGTGTATTTTGGGAAAGCACGTCCAAAACAGGAGTGCTGTAGCCTCTATGTAAGCCTCCAGATATAAGTATTAAAGTCTTTTAATCTCGACACATCACTTTCCAACAAAATAAATTGACTTTTATAACAAGTAAAGTTCGAATCTCGCTTTCTTTTCTTTCTCCCCCTCCCTTTTTCTTTATACAAGGAAAAGTATGAATCTTTTTCCTTTTTGAAAGCAAAACTTATATATAAAAAAAATTCCGACTTGACCAATTCCAGACTCTAGCAGGTAGCTTTTAACGCGAATTAAAAATAAACAATGATGTATCGCTTTCTCGCAGCCATGATAAAATTTAAAATCGCTAAAGCTTCTCTTCTCATTCCCCTTTCACAATTCTACAAAATGTCACTCTTCGAAAAAAATATCTTCTTAAAACTTTCTCGAACTTCCCAGGGAAACATTTTTTGATTTGCAATTCTTTCATTATTTTTTCATCTATCAAATAATTCTAGCCGTTCATCATAAGTCGCTTGAACCCTGACCCGCCTAATTTCTCTTCTTTTTGATAAATAGTTTCCCCCTAACATAATAAACGGCCAAATAAAGATAACATATGGCCAATGTCCTGAGCCAGGTGAAAAAAACTCCGTGATAAACGATTAAACTTCACGGAAGCTTTCTTTCATTTTCACATCATAAAATAAATCTGATCAATATAAAAACAGTTTTATTATATCCTAAAAAAAGCATTTTCAGGTTACCGGTTTATATGAAAAAAAAAGAGAACATTTCTCCTAAAAGCGGTCAGTAGGTTAAGTGAACCGTAAAAAAATTGAGAAACCTTGAAATGATTCAAATGCACTGTAATTTAAAGCTGTGGAAAAAACGGTCGAGTTCAAAGAACAAAGGGGTTCCTTGGGTATAAGACGCAGACGTGCAACTTCCATCTTGGAGAAAAAACGCAATATCGTACAGATCAACCCGTTAGGTTGACATCACGCAGGTTACACATAACGGTTCGTTTGCGTGCAGATTAGCCTTTCCGTGCAGTCCCTAACCTTTATAACATACAAAAAGTTTGAGATATGATTTATAACCGTTTCGTAAGTTTCAATTACTCGAATAACTATGTGAGACCTTTACGGTGTGCTACATTGTCCCTCGCCAAGGTTTTTAAAAAAATTAAATGGGATATACAGCAATTACAAAAATTGCTAATTTAGGTCTTAGTCAACAATTGGGTTGTCCCCGACTCGATGGCTACGTCGTCATGCAATGCAAGGTTGAAATTGGAATTGGATACAAGACTGCGATCTACAAATGGATCAAAGCAGGACAGCGAGTTAAAAAATTTGAGAAGCAGAACTAGCTAGATCAGTTGGGAGCTATTTAAAATTTTCAGAGCAATTTAGAACTTTCTAGAATCTTCACATTATAGTTCACAATATAGCAGGTTCATAGCACTGGTGAACGAAGAAAGTTAAAATCCAATTTTAATGCATTCATTAAGAGGAAAAGTATAGCCTTTTGAAACTTCCGAACGGTTTCCGTTCACTTAGAATCAGACGGACCCAGAGCAAAAAAATTGACAGGAAATGTTCTACAAGAGCTCTGATAAACGAAAAAAAGTTAATATCCCTCTCAAATGCATTCATTAAGTGTGAACGTATAACCTATTAAAACTTTCGAACGGTTGTCGTTCTCTCAAATGAGAACGGATTCTGGCCAAAAAGTATTCAGATCTTGTCCTTTGGGCCTTCTAGTCTCCTACCAAATTTGAAGGCTCTGAGGCTAAAATTGCGGCCGCAATCGAAGCACAAAAAATTGAGGACGGACGGACAGACGGACTTGCACGAACGGCTTTTCTTATGAAGAGTAATTCCCAAAAAAATTTGTCCCCCAACCCCCCGGTCAATCTTAAGGTTGGTTACAGAAACCCCCAAGGCGGTTGCAATATACTATTTGATATGAAAATTTAAAAAAGAATTTAGCAAATTATAAAAATCGCAGTAAGCAAAAAATAAGCCAAGCTTACACAGATACGGTGAACGCTCAAGAAAAAATAATGGACGATAAAGCGAAGGTAGTGGAAGTTACAGCAGATAATGAAAACTAAAGCAAAGATTTTGGTTGCTGAAGTAAAGATAGTGGACGCTCAAGTGAAGATAATGGACATTGCAGCCTAAAGTGAAGACGACGCTATTATTATATAAAAAAGATTTTAGCCCTCGAAAAAATGGCCGATCTTAATTCACTTTGGACTTTTATGCGGCTACAGAAAAATAAAGAAAATTAATTTCCCATTTTGACCACCCGTTGAGTGGGATTAACTAGCTGGGCCAAAATCGACTCTCGACTTTCAAGTTCTCTACAACCAAATCATTACGAAAAAATCAGAACGACGTAAAAGTGAAAACCGCACAACGATATAAAAGAAATAAGCCTGAAGGAGTATCATAAAAAAAAGAAAGCAAATCCTGCTGCTAAAAATACTCGAGAATAAAAGGATTCTCCTTGTTTTAAAATAAAATTACTTAATGAAAAGTTAAAAAGTAGATAAGATCATGAAAAAAAAAAGAAACTCTTAATTTACAAAAGAAAATGAGTTTCTTCAAAAGAAAACTCGACCATTCATTCAAGCAGTAAAATGATGCTAGAATGTGTACATTTCTACGAATTTTACGATACGTAAACATTAAAAGTTTACCTTAACCTCAAACCCAATCAAAAATTTTTGCAGCAAAGTACTTTTGTTTTATTTCCTTGGCAGGCGACAAGGCGGGGGAAAGAAAAAAAAAATTGTTCGGTTTGCATGGAAAATTATCCCGGAGATACATTTCCTTTTCGTAAATGGAAAATATTTTATTGCTCCTTGGTTTATTTTTAGGTTAAGGATTAACGAGCACATATCGTGATATAAAAAAATTCTCAACGTCTTTGTTTACCTTCGTAATAATTCAGCTCTTATAATAATAATAAATTTTTTTTAAAAAAAAAAAGGAGAAAATGGTTGAGTGAAAGAAAAAAAATTTGATGAAACGTGAAAGGTTAATTACATATATCTTTGCAGCGGGAGAGGGAGAAAGATGATAAAAGGAAAAAGCAATGTTTTCCTTTTTCCCACTATAACCATTTAAAGTATTTCAATGCCGCTCTCATCAATCATGATCATTATTCCTTTCCTGAATTCTTCCTTCCTAAAACTATTTCACTTTCGATTTTGTTATATTCATGCATGCTTCTAAAAATAAACACCGGCTATTTATACTGTTGTAATTGCGTCATAAGAATATGATATTATAGCTCTTAAGCGGATCAACGATCAGCTGGGCCGTCATTAAATTTGATCTAAGATTGCGAAAATTTTATATTTGATCAAAATAAAATTACCATCTTTGCTTTAGCCTCCACCATCTTAGCTTGAGCGTCCATTATCTTTGCTTATGTAGCAAAGAACTATCGCTTGAGCGAACTTTATCTTTGCTTGAGCGTCCACTATCTTTGCTTAAGCGTCCACTTATTTGCTTAAGCGTCCACTATCTTTGCTTGAGCGTCCACAATCTTTAATTGAGCATCCATCATCTTTGCAGAAGAACCCACTTTCTTCTTTTAAGCTATTATTATTTCTGATTAAGCGCCTACTAAGGAGAGCAACTTAAAAACCTGCTGCTGGAGTCTTAAGTCTCATATTATCAGCTTGCGAACATGTTGTCCCTTTCTACTAAGTGCTTTCTCTAGTCTAATTTTATCGATCTTCAATATTTTCAAAAATCGATTGCCTTGACGCCGAGTTTTGTTATTTTGAGGTTAAAACTCCTCTTTATTTTATTAATTTTCAGCTTTGATACAAATAACTCGAAAATTGCATTGCGATGACGTGAAAAACATAATCTAAAAATATCAAAATACTTCCGAAAATATGAGACGTCAAGAAAACAAGCTGGAACAGCAACAACAACGACTACGACCGGGGAAGGAAGATGAAAAAAAAAAACGGCAAACTTAAAGCTCACGGAATGTCACGATTTAACAAATCATGCGATTTTTCCCCAACAACTTTCACATCGAAGCACATTCCGAGTGTTCTCGTCCAAGGTTACTTCCTTCAATTTTTTTCAAGCAATAAAAGCCCCCGTTCGAATTTCAATGTAAAACGTCACGGAAAAAAAAATAATAGAAGAAGATAACCCGAGCGGGTAAGGTGAGATCGCATGTGACGTTTTAGTTTAACGCCCCTCGAAGGCATTTTCATGCCCTTTCTTTTTGCCACGGGTCAGGATTTTCCCATTCGGGGAAAAAAGAAAACTAACCACTTTCATGCCATATAAATGTTAATACTTTTTTAAGAGCGGGTTAAATGTGGATCTTCTACACGTCGAACGTGACCCGGAGAAAATCGAACTTTATACCCTTGATTATTTAATATTCCTTTAACGTTTTTATTAAACCACTAAGTTTTCTCATGTTGTTAGGCGAATCAATTTCGCTTTTAAAACTCATGGGCGTTTCTTTTTTTTCAATACAATTCCATGAGGAACATTTAAAAATATCGAAATAATCTTTTTTTTGAAAGATCTTGACCTGATAATTTTTTTAAGAGGGAAGTTTTTAAGAATTTCAACGTTTTTTCTTTGGAAAACTCGGGTAATATAAAATATTTATGTAAATTCAATACGAAATAATAAATATGAAAAGTAGTAATTTTTACAAACTTTTCTAAAACCTTTTCCGTTTTATTTGTTAAAATTTATTTAATTAAGGTATTAAAAAAAGAAAACAAGCAACAAGTTTATTTAATTTTTTTTTGGAGAGAAAAAGCTGACTTACTTTTTCATAAAGATTCACTAAAATATAAAACGGATAAGAATTATTCTTTAGGCAAAAAAGTAAAAAAATTGCTTCAATAATCATCAGCGTGCAATCTGCAAACGCGTTTTTAAATAGCTAAGAATTTGGACGCTCAAGTAAAGATAACAGACGCTCAAGCAAGGCAATGGACGCTCAAGCAAAGACAATGGACGCTCAAGCAAAGATAATGGACGCTCAAGCAAAGATAATGGACGCTCAAACAAAGATAATGGGCGCTCAAGCAAAGACAATGGACGCTTAAGTAAAGATAATGGGCGCTCAAGCAAAGCAATGGGCGCTCAAGCAAAGCAATGGGCGCTCAAGCAAAGACAATGGACGCTCAAGCGAAGACAATGGAAGCTCAAGCAAAGATAATGGACGCTCAAGGGAAGTTAGTAGACGCTCTAGTCGTCGACGAAAAGAGAAGATCGATGGGATCTACTTGATTATATTTTACTACATCTTCGACCATACATTTAACAAATAATTAGTGCTTAGTTCGTACTTAAGCGGCATAATATAATCATCCTGCTGAAACAGGGCAGTATATGCAAGAGCTTCAAAAATCGATAAATCTTCGATTTTTTAGAACATAATTATAGAATAACAATATTTGCAGATGAGATTTTGTAAGATGAGCGAAACAGACACCCATTAAGTTCAGGCGAACGGGTGGAATTACCAGATAGAACGAGAACGGCTACATCGACAGCAAAGTATTTCAGACCAGACTGTACTAGATAGGTTTTGCTCGGGTTCGGGCTGGCAGCTTCTTTTTTCTTTTAATAATTAATTATTCGCATTTCATCTTAAACCGCATTTTGATCTTAAATTTCGATGGAAAATTTTTTCTTCTTTAAAGAAATTATTTCTTATCATTCAGACGCTTTGTATGAACGTTGATAAAATTTGCGTTAGCTGGGGTAAGTCAAAGATATTTTTAAATTACATTGTGTAATTTATGCATTTACCACGCAATCACTAAAAAAACTTACCGCTTATTTGATTCAAGGCTCCGAGGCAACATCGTGACTGACCTATGCACCAGCAGCCCTGGCGGTAAACTTTGACACCGGACACTCCCTTTTAAGAATATTTGTGTTTCTTGATATTCAACAACCTGAAACAAAAAATCGTTAGAAAATTAATTTTAAAAAAAAGTATTTGGGTTGAATTTAATTGAGTGGCTTTTCTATTAGGAGTCCTATTCAAAGAGGAGGAAAGTGACCTGAGAAGAAACCTACTATCACTCCTTCGATTCGCAAAAAATCTGCCAAAAATTATCAACTATTGTTGTTGAGTTTACCGTGAAATCTTCTGAGAAAACAAAATCCGATCAGATAAAGGGCTTGCCCTACGAAAGCGCGAATCCATATCCTCGCAAAACGCAGTAATCGCCCAGGGCATAAAGCTTCAGGATCCCGACTCAGCCGGGAAATAAAAAATAAAGGATGAGTGGAGAGATTTTTAAGTCGACGTTAAAATCTGCAAAAGTGCTTTTCTCCCTTTCTTTTTTCTGTCACGCATTTGGGGCATAAGCAGACGTCGCGAGAAGGAGGAAAAAGTAAAATTTATCGGTGATATTTTTTATTTCGTCAACATCGCATACGGACACGGCTCTTTTTTTTAAATTCAGATTTTAATTTTAAATAGGAAAAGGTTTCGACGCCAGATAAAAACGAAATGGATCCCCGTTTTTATATTGATTCGGTTGATATGATACGAAAACGGAAAAAGGTCGAATCAGGAAATATATATATTTGTCTGTTGTTGAGGGAGAGTGGCAGAGAGAGCGGGGATTTGAAAAAAAAAAGCGAAATTAAAATATCCAAAACAGGTGTCGTAATGGCGAACATAAAAAGCTTTCATATAAACGGATCGTAAAACTTTTTTCTTTTTATTATTATAAATTGCAATTTTAACATTTTATGGAACCTATAAAGCGAAAAAGGGAAACTTCGCCTTGTGTAAACGGTAAAGGACGATACGGGGATTTACGTTTTTGCGATTTGTAAAAAAAAAAAGAGGAAAGTGTTACGCACGGTGCCCGGTACGTGGGTTCTGAGGAAACTGGTCACGGAGAGACCTCGAAATGAGATAACGCCTCCGTTATTTGAATCGTTACAGAAAAAGGTCTGGCTAAAAAAATAAAAACTTACTAATAACGTTTACAAATTGCCAGAAGATTTTTGTTATACAAATACGCCGACGACTTTTTGAATTTAATTTAAGTAATTGATTGCCTCGAAGAGAAGGGAAAGAAGATTTCCGCAAACATTATGATAAAAGGTAAACGACCCGAACAAAAATTTAAGGGGTTGAGGAAAATGAAAATCCAAAATTTCCTTCCTGGGTCGAAAAATCACATGCAGCTAATTAATGCAAGAAAAAGCTCGGTAAATATTGTCCCTGACCATACTCGGTATCGAAAGGCACGTGAATCGGCTTAAGCACTCCAGATGGTTATAGTGATAAAGAAAGGAAAATGCACGAAAGTAACCTTGTCGTGACTTAAAGGAAAATGGCGCATGAGGCTATATAGTTAAGTCTAATTTTTCCTTAAAGAAAATCCAAAAAAATTTTAGGGGATACAGGTCAGTTCAATATATTGAGATTTTCAACAGGTTGCACTGACGTAAGTATTGATGGCAATGAAAGAAAAAAAAAATTCGGATTTTTAAGCATGCGGTTTGGTGCGCTTTGTTTCCGTTCCAATCCTGCGATTTGAATTTTACTAAGTTCCGTGACTGGTTACATTTCCATAATTTCTTTAAAATATATTTTTTTTTTGAATTTCCTTAATCGATCCATTTTGAAAGAAAAAACTAACTTGGTGTAATGGATGGATTGGTGAAAAAACAGGAGCGAATGTGGTAAATTAAAAACGAGTGAGAAAGTGACGAATTCCCAATCAGTCACAAATTTTCTGGCTCAGCGAAATATTTATTTTAGTGAGAAATAAAAACCTTCAAGCATTCTAAAAAGCCTAGTGAAACTAACTTACCAAGAGATACTTAAGTCAGAGAGCGGTACCCAAAATAATTTAAAAATGCTCATTATAAGTTAGCACATCCTAAAAAAATTTTGAATCTTATCCAAAAATACTCAAAACAAAAAAAAAATCAGGCAGTAACAACTTTTAATTAAAAATCACAATAAACTAAAACTGAATTTGCACTGAACTGCACTGATTTAACTGAAATTAGAAACATTTGAACATTTTAGGAGCAAACAGATGTGACTTCGAATTAACACTGTGGTTGAATTGAGTGAGGGTCTGGTCATAAAAGTTCGCTCAAAGGTTTTTCTTTCCGTACCTGGTTTTAGGTATAAACTCTTTCACAGACAAAGAACGGAAACTGACTGCCTATTGTTGCAAATTTAAATAAGGTCGGGTGAAAGAAAATCCATTCTTAGCTAATGGGAACTGCATTTATTTAGTTTATTTTTTATAGATAGGACCTATTAGATTCGAGCAGGAGTTGGAATGCCAAAAATCCTAAAGCCTTATTTTTTTGCATGCTTAGCTAATGCGAGCATTTTTTTAAAAAATTAGTTTAATGACTTTTCGCATTTGATCACTTGCTTGACCATCGTTGAGTGTATAAAGTTTTTCCTAAAATCTGGGAAGGGTACCTCGGTTGGGGAGAGCACGGGGCGCGCCACGAAGAAGTACGAGCAATACTCAATTCGTTATACGAGGTTAAAAAAGTCAGAGCAGAGGGTCAGGCAAGCCGGCGCAACTTTCTTTAAAGAATTACCGGGGGAAATAAAGGGAAAGAAGATGGACAAAAACTTCTTTTACCATCTGAAGGTATTCCTGGCAGGATTGGTCCTATACTCTGTCTAAGGGTTCTAGGCTATCTAGGCTAACAGCCTCGATTCCACTTTCCGACCGTATTTCACCTCTGACCACTATCATCTGCGTCATGTGAACTTAATTCGAGGATTTGGGGATTCCGACAAAGCGATTAATGTGTGTTGTCGCACGGTCTCACCTTTCAAGGCAAAATGGCAAACCAGAAGGTAGTAACTTGCTTAGAACAGCCTCTCTACTTAGTCGTTCGGAGCCGTCATTAAACTGTCGGTCCCATGTAGCTGTGTCAACTCGAAACACACAAACCAGCTATATGCAGAGAGGTCGCCTACGCTCGAAAACGAGTATGGCACCCAAAGAAGATAAGTAGAACTGCTAATTCTAGAATCACAGAACAAACGACGAAACAGCAAATCTTCTTTTTCGGAAATATGACGCATCCTACTGCTTATGACACGGAAAAACATTTACGGAGAAGTTCCCAAAATCGAACAAGGTTCCGGTGCCCGGTGAACTCTAAAAAATCAATGCGAAATCCATCGCATACTAATATGACAAGCACAACATCAAAACATTTGTCATGCAGGTATTACAAGACCAACGTAAAAGCTTGGGCAAAAGCTCATCTCCCGAACACTTTGTCTCTGCATTCACGTCATGCATCCCCCATTCAAGGAATAAATGATCGGTAATGCCGTTTAAAGCCTGGATTAAATTATATTCGATGTCATAATGAACGTTTGTACATCCGGGATGAAAGTATTTAAACCAGACTCGTATGTTATATATAAATTAAATCTTCTTCTGTTTTTACAATTCCCGAAATCCCGCAGGGAACTCCCTTGGGCGAAAAAAAAATAAAAGAAAAAGCACCAGAGACCAGACGATGTACGCGGTCCCAGTCGTGTCTTTAACCTTTCTGGAATTTCTCCGACATCAACCCCCGCGCGAAATTCCAATGCTTTAAAAAAAGAAAAGTAATGTGCTAATGAAATCAACATGACTATGCACATCAGATAGAGCGGGCAAAGCTTCCTGGTTTATTCCCTTTATCTAAAAAAGGCCTCTGTTGTAGGATCGCATGATTGTAAACACTATCCTTTTATAAATAGAAAAACTTGGAAAAGCGATGGTTGCGTCAATTTTCCAGAAAAACCGTTTTTTTCGGGGTTCGAGATTTCCTATCATTAATACGAGGATAACGATGAAGTTCCGTACAAGCAACAAAAGGACGAACGTATGTGCGTTTTTAATAAGTTCGCAGCAAGGATTTTAATTACGAAATTTTAATCACAACATTTATCAACTTCTTTTTACCTCGGGGTAGTAAATGCCATGTAAACGAGGAAAAATTAATGACTCAGAGTGATACATGCGCAACGAGGTCTTAAAAAAAAATTTTCAGCTAAGAAGTAGTGACGAAAGAAAGGTCCTGGGTTAGTCGTTTAATATGCATTAATATGAAATGTGCATCCAGGGGTATGAATGTTTAAAGAGAAAAGCAGAAAATAAGAAAACTCGATAAACTTTCACAATGCGGTGTCGAGGTGAGTGGGGTGGAGCTCCGGACGGCTCGCGTCGGTATCGTTGCCGGTGCCGTGAGGCCCTCAGATCAGCCCCCGAAGAGGGCGCTCGCGGGTTACTTTCAAAAACTTTTTATTTGTTTAGTATGACTTCACAACTCATTGCATTTAGTATAATCAGGTAGGAATCGTGAAAGTTTTACAAAAAAAAAAAAAGAAAGTTTTTTCAAGAATTGTGAAACTAATGAATAAATAATAAACCGCGATCCGAACCGCAACAACGGACACTACGTCATCTTTTAATCTCGTTTCATCTCGATTTGATCTCATCGATAGATTTAACATTAAATCCTCATATTTGGAATGGCACCTGAAATTTAAACCTGGATCGAATGGATTTTTCAACAGAGCTTTTATAAACCCACCGATTTCATTCTTAGGATCGTTGATTATTTCATTCGAAATAATTTTCTCCCCCCCGAAAAAAAAAAAAATCAAATTGAAAATCACGATTTTGCTTAAACCGGAAAAAATCCAATTTTCGTTTACGGTTTGACCGTCACGTCCTCATCTCGGGATTTAACCTTTTAACTCTTTGAGCCACGTTTTTTTTATTTTTGTTTGCTCATTAGTTCCTTGAAAAAATCGGCTAACTATTCGTGTGAAATATGACGCATTACGTGGAAAAAGAAAAATTTTCGTGATTCCCTCCAAAAAAAAAATTCAAGGTCGGGGCAAAATTTGAGATTTTTAAAAAAAGAACATAAAAATCGTGGAAGGGTAACATTTTATAATATGGGAAGATGTCCTCCTCCTCCGTGATTATATGCATGCTACATAGCAGAAAATCGATCAAACATGAAAACAAAAATAGAACCACCGTTTTTCGAGGACCCCCCAGGTGGCCCGTATATTGGTGTCGTTAAAATATATGGAATCAATATCTGTATAAATATTATTTCATACCGTCTTGCTATCGAGAGATTAATCCGAAATTAATTCAATTAAAAATGTTTAATAATCACTCCTGCAAACTGGAGCAATTACATTGGAAACAATGTCATCGAAATGGCTGTTTTTGAATGGGTTTATTTGGAAATCAGAGGAGAACATGTTGAAAAATAATCAGCGATATTGTCTGGATTTGATTGGGGAGAAAAACCCTCGATGTGCAATTTTACGAAACGGATTGAAAATGATACTGAATTATTAAAAAAATTGAAACTAAGATGTTTGTTGTGAATTAAGCCACAGATTTTGTTTTCCGATGATTACTAATTAAAATAGTTGGTTGTTCTATTTAAATTACATTTCGGAATTATAGTGATAGATAAAAAATTAATTTTATTCGGTGTGGGGAAGTATTAAACCCGATGGACGCTAAAGCAAAGAAAATGGACGCTTAAGCAAAGATAATGGACGCTAAAGCAAAAATGGTGGAAGCTCAAGCAAAGAAAATGGACGCTAAAGCAAAGATGGTGGAAGCTCAAGCAAAGATAATGGACGCTTAGGTAAAGACGATGGACTCTTCAGAAAAGGCAGTCACGCTAAAGCAAAAAATACAGATTTTAAAGGAATGAAATCGGCGATGGAACAAAAATTGCCATCAATACAAACTCCCTCGACACGAAACGCACGCATTAAAATATAGCTGTCTTTTGCTAGCTGCAACATCTCCTGCTATTATTTTGTAAAAGGTGAACATACAGAGCTTTTCTACGAACTATGCAAAAAAAATGACGACAAAGGCCTTGGACTAAGCGAAAATAGCGGAAAGATTACACTCTTGCTTCTTTAAGTTTGAGTCTCGCGTTTAAATACTAAAATTCTCCTTAAGCATTAAAGTTCATAACAGTTATTTAATGATTTTGTGCTGTAGCAGTGACCGTTAACTATCGGTTTATAATTTACTTTCAAAAAAAATATTGCTTCTAAAAGTTTTGCAAGGCATATGAAAAACTGGATGGATCGTACAAGCTCATATATCGTGAGGAAATGTTTCATAAGGTTGACAATTAATTAATGAACAAGGCAAAAGGGTCCTAATGCAAAAACCCACATTACATTGAAATAATTTTAAATCCTAATTATGCCCTTTTCTTTCTATAATATTTCCCTTTTGTGTTCATTTACAGTATTCTTTATTTTGCTATTTAAAGGGCTTGTTCAAAAAGCGAATGCGTACATTTCCGCAAAAACCACAAATTTTAATTCCTTGCTTAGCTCACCTCTTTGATTATAATTGTAAAAAGACTCTTTCAAGCTTTTTTTTAAAAATCATATCAGAAGTGATTAAAAATTTTGTCGGTTCAGGTCGGATTTAACTGGCTGGCTGAACGTCGAATAGGTTCATCAGAAGCCACAAAATTGTTGCAGTGGTAAGTCAACAATCCTGCCAACAGGCCCACTTGAAATTTGAAGATGGTTTTAGCTTATTTTCGGCCGCAACCAAATGATTCTGGGAATTCTTCATTTCCCTTCAACGAGCCATAGAGAATACGTGATTGTGAGTTAAACAAAGATGACACTGCACTCATATTTCAAACGTTCCAATAGAAAAAGGGGGGGGGGCAAGAGATCACGAGTACCGCTCACTACACTTCTTTAGTGGCTCACACAACAACCGAAAGCATGCTTAAGCCTGCAGGCGGGTGACATATTTTCAATCTTCTTCTTTTTTTAACTCTCTAAAATAATTTGCCCTATAAAAATTTCTATCAACCCTGTTTAATTACAAAGTTCTTCATTACCGAGAATAATAATCATAACGATAAAATTACAAATTAAGGAATGCGAATGAAACTTCCCTTGCGCTATTAGAAAATTTACAGCTCGCATCTTACGACGTCGTTTTTCTTTTAACCGCGCGAAAAACAAGGTTCGATGCCAGAGTTTTTTTTATATAAAAATTGAAATTAAGGAGTTGAAAATGAAATTAAATTTAACCAACGATGGAACTCGGTTATCCTTTTTCATCTCGTAAAAAAAGTACGTGAACTTGTTGAGCTTGACGTTTCGTCACGTTTTCTTGTGTGACTTAATTTCGTGGAATTTTGCCCGGATAAAAAAAGAAATCATAAATTATTTTTTTGTTGTTATTACTATTGAATTATCTTAATGAAACAAGTTTATTTTCATCCACTGTCAACTTGGTCGGGTCGCGATAACTTTACCCTCGTGACGATGATAGACAACGCCCTGGTATAAATTAACGAAATCACATGCTTTTCGGTAATGGCGCTCTCTCAAGCATAGTATTCTAATTACACGTGAAGAGCTTCTCTCCATCCCGAGCCTTGAATAAACACGGTTAATCATAGGAATTACTTATATACGGTACTGTTGGGCGGTTTATTTAAATAACAAATGAAGTTCTTTTCCCGGCTTTTGTTAAAGTTATCGTAAAATAAAAGGTAGAGGAAGTGAGCTCGATGCTTGAATTTTTGTAACTAATTGCCAAGAAAAAAATTGTGGCATGGAGAGCTGAACTTTAATGTTTAATTGAAAATTGGTCAGTGGGTTCAATTAAGGTCTGCGAGAGAACGCACGTGATCACTGCATAGGCTGAAGAAGCAAGAGGGGAAGCAGAGGAAGATTTCAAAAGCAGTGGCTCGACGACATAATTGAAACAGCAAGAATTGTCTTGTTCTGGAGACTGGGAAACCGATCGGCGTGGAAAAGAGTGGAAGAGGCAGGGGTGATTGCAAAGAGGCTAAAGTAAACATACCATCACTGTTTTTCGGAAATGGCCTTCTAGATAAATTCTAGCGGCGGATTCGATTTCCCCACTTTTATGTTTACAAACAAAAGGAAAATTTCAAAAATCATAAGGGAAGGTTTTCACTGTGAATTCTATGCATAGAAATTGATAGTGAAAACTAACTTTTCAATAAATTGCATATGAAAACTATATTTTAAATTTCTATGCATGGATCTATGCATAGAAATTCACTGTGAAAATCAAAATTTTAAAGAAGTTCACATATTTATTTCATAGTGAAAATTAATCTTCTGAATTTCTATGTAAAGAAACTCGTAGTGAAAATTCACCGTAATTTTTTTCGTAAGTGATGATTGTAAAAGAAATTAAATTCGATAGCGAGAAAGTTTTGTAAGGGTGCACAACCACTCCACTTGGTTAAAAAAAACCAACGTGTATTTTTTCAATTTAAACACGGAAAACGAAACCTAAACACACAAGTCCTCTGAAAGATACACGTTTATCTAAACATGGATCGGAAGGCGAAATTTCATTTTGCTTTAATTTTTTTTTAATCCCCATTTCGAAAATTTTTTCCCCCAACGCTCCGCACGGCTCATTCCACAATTAGAAAATTACCGGGAACAGCACCACCCTGCTTTCATCATTACGCAAATTAACATTAATTGTACATTAATTAATTCAAGCGGATACTATTTCGGATATAACTTAAGATTGATCCGCCGATAATCAAAGATTAATCGCTTTCGATTCAATTAGTACTGCAATAAGTTGGAAGGAAATTAGAGAAAAGAGTTACGACGTTCCTCATGTATATAATGTTTAAAGCGTAAAATTTTAACTAGTTCCCCTCCTCTGAAACGAGAGGAATTAACCAAACAGCCATAATTATTTTCGAGTTTGAAAACGTTCAGTATAACTCAAAACGACTACGGCTCATTACGCATTCATTATGCAATAGAGGTGAATGGAAAGTATACTATCAGGTATTTTCTCTCATGTTAATTGTAGTTTTAAACGATAAAGAAGTTTCGAGAGTGTTTGGCTATTAAAAGAGAAAATAAATGTAATGGGAACAACTATAAGATGAAAATTTTTGCGGGGTATAAGCTTTCAGCGTTCCTGCTTAATGGGAAAGTGGATGAAATTAGAAGTCAGGCTGCGAGTAAATGAAATCTAGTCCCGAAGCTTAAGGATCTTCTGCATGGTGTAATTATCACCTTGTGGTTCGGAGGTTTTATGTGCTCGTACGTTTGGGATTTCTTTGGTTCGAACCTCGTTACAGTTATGACTGATCCCAGTTGTTACTTATAATGTTTGCAGTGGCACTAATTAAGGAAATGCGGGGTATGTAGTTTAATGATTATCGTGAATGGCTCAGCAAAAAAAAAGTTTAAATGTTGGATAAAGCTCAAGAAAGACGAGTGCGTTTCAACTCGTGAACAAACGACAGACATTGAAAAAAGGGTTTATTACATCAACGTTGAAAATCAGCCACCTCGACCACCCATTTCATGAGCAGGAATAACTAATCTCAGATGATCTCTCGATTTACAATGGTTAGCCTCATCTCTTCAATTAAACCTTTGTGTCGTGGCTTATATGCATTTGACACTGACCGCTTCGTCTAGGCGCATGTTCCCACTAGCAGTAAATAAGTGAACATCAAATTGTAGCCAAATCTTTATTTTATTGAGCAACTCTGAAAAAATTGAGTATGTATATCACAAACTGCATTTATCGTAAACAGGGCTAATTTTGAAAATTTTCATCGTTGGAAAACATTCGTGCGACATTTACTTGGTTGTAACAACTTTCGCCCAAGTCAAAAAACTTAGTACGAGTCTGGAATTCATTTTAATATTTTCTCTTTCCTTTTTCTTCCAGCTTATGCTGATTCTCCGGGTCACGCATTAACCATTTTTTATTTCTATACGACGGGGTATGTGACATACTCTAAAAACTCTAATTTATTTATTTCTTTCAACGAAACTTTGCATGCGGTTCGTTATTTTCTACATCATGGAACATCATTTCACATCCAATATAATCATTGACAAAATACATCTTATAGAATTTATCATCTTTAATGTTCCATTATTTTCTATTCGGAAACATCAAAATCGAGTCTGGCTATTGTGTAGCTTCCAGCCTAGCCTATCGTCAGCAGTGGCGACACTAAACTTGATAAGCTGACAGGAAATTAAAGAAGAGTGAAAAGCAGAGCTTGGGCTATCCTCTTCCTCTTGGGCAGATGACGGTGTAGCCGCTGCAGCTGCAACTGGTTGATGCCAATCTATCTCTCTCTGCTTCAGCTACCGTCGTTTAATGAGAAAGCAGCTATTTACTCGTAATTGCCAACAATATCATCAACCCTTGAAGCGTCTTCTGCATGAACTGTCCCACTAAATGGCTGCTGCTACCTCATTATAAACCTATAAGTCACTTTCGGTCAACTCATGGGCGCTACTACAAACAAAACTCTTCATATTTCTTTCAAAGTAACACAAACTAATCCAGTATGACCAAGATTACTCGCCACAAAACCGCAATGCCCTCTTCCATCTTAATCATTAGCTGAAATAAAACATATCGTTAAAATCAAGACCGTTTATCCATCTGTACAAAAGGTTAACGCTTTTAATTTCAAGCGCATGTTCTCTTAATCCAACTAAATGCCCTACTATAAAATCCCAAATCTCAAACACGATTAACATAACTAAACTAAATTCCTCCGATAAGAAGAGCACGAACAAGGAACATTCGGATAATTAATAGCAAACGTATCCCGTGCAAGTCTCGCAGTGGCATGGAAATTGATTTTCATATTTTCAGAAGTGATGCCAGTGGATATCAACTCTTTTTCGACCCATTATCATTTTCCCATATATAAAAATTTATTACAAGTAAATAATTCGGATTCATTTTCTTTTCAGCAGTGTTCTTTATTTGGTCGAAAGCGCTGAGGGGAAGGACCTTTTCGATTTAGAAACGGATTACAATAAAAATCTTCCACCTGGTAAGTAAACATTTCATAATGAAAATTTTTAATTTAAAACGAATAAATCCCCAATACCGCGTAAATAAACAACGTGCCCAAAGGGAAGGAAATATACAAACTGCGACATATTAATAAATCCATCGGCACTTCAAATATAATCATTTCATTAATGCGTTTTTAATTTTAAAAGATCCGATTGGTAAAATGAACAATGTTATTCCTGAAGCGATATCAAAATTATTGTGAGGGTTTTTTAATTACAGAAACATTTTTAACCAAAACGGAAAATTGTCTAAACTTTACTTGGACTGTACAGAATAAGCTCATCGAATTTTTTTACGGCCCTGAGATAAACCTTTTCTACGATTTCTTACCAATGAGGGATCTGAACCGAATCTGGCCCCTTCACCTACTGCCTAGCACCGCCTTTGACTTGTTCCCACAAACTTAACAAAACGCGTTATAAATTTCATTTTACAAGCTTTCGTCATGCATGATTAAAAGCACACGAAAGGTTTAAAAACTTATATGCAAAACCTATTTATCGATTAATAATAAGTGACTAAGCAATTATTTTCAAATAATTATAATAATAAAGCGTCGTTCTGCCTCTGCGTTCAATAGGTTAACTACCCTTTTTTCTTTTGATCAAATCAAAAAGGAAAAGGGAAAAAAAATTTCGCACGCAAAATTTGCATTGATGGTGGAATATTATAGCTTCTAACATTTAAGTCTCGACTTTTTTTAAATTGAGGTATAACATAACCAGACGGGGATAAAAAAAAGGGAATTTATACTGGCTGGTTAATTTCTTATGCTGTTGTAATATTACGCTAATGAGATTCGGAAGTATATCCTATTCATCTTTGTAACGGGATATTAGAATAAAGAAGTGATTAAGTCGGTTAAAGATAACTGGAAATGACCTTTTTGAATATTTTCAATTATACTGCAATGCTGAACAACAACGGTATCGATGTTGTAAAGCGAGCGATGTTCTAAATATAGACGCGGGTTTGTCGCAGGGAAAACGTATGGGGTTTCAACAGCGTGAAAATTTGTAGGATTTGTTTGTAGAACAATTGATTTTTTTCAAAGGCACATTTTTAGGTCATTAAGGAATACTCATACCTGTTACTCACATTCTTGTTAATTTTTGTGGACATAAGGGAGGACGAGAAAAATGTATCAGATAAATTGAGTTTAATCGCTTTGTACAAAATGCTTCAAACCTCGAATTAAATTAACATGACGCAAATGAGATGAGTCAGCGTGAAATAAAGTAAAAAAAAAAATGATAGTGGAAATCAAAACTAATCCTCAAGTGCAGTTCGCTCATCCATTCAGCAATGAGGCTAACAATAGTCAAATGAAGAAGAACCTTTTTTATCTTCTGCTTTTTTTGGAGACTTTTTGGTCTATTTAATAGGGAATTATCATAGCCGGTTTCTTGCGATGGCAACTGTCACAAGTCCTTGCATCTTTACGCGGGCAACCGGTGGGGACAAAAGCCTTAAGGTTGTTTCTTTAATTATGCTCGATCTTGACTACTAGCATCAATTCTCTGTACGTGGTCCCGCCAGTACTGCTTTTTTCGTCTGTCCAACGACGGTCTTTCATTACGCATTCTTATCAATCTTCTCACTGCAGAGTAGCCTAACTATTCTCAGCAAGATTCACAGAACTTGCTTTTATTAGCTTTGGTGTGGACCCAGCCTTCTATGCCCTCATGATTGGCCTCACGCACGTTTAATATCTGCAGACCTTCTTCCGTCTCCGCTTCAGAGATTCGCGATCATCACCGCTATTTAAACCTTCGATCTTGAAATCTAGTCCATACCAGACTCTTAAATTTCTGAGCCACGAGGTTTCCGTCTGCCTGGTCTGCGCTATCCCTCGATCTTCCCTTCCATGATTAGGTGCAGGAGCAGGTATTTTTCATTGCGCAACACATGGCCGAAATATTGGAGCTTCCGTCAATCTCCTTGCCCATTCGAGTTAGCACCTCGGTATTTCTCACTCTATCTGTCCACGGAATGCGGCGGTAAAGCCACATCTAGAATGCCATCAACTTCTCCTCTAGTGTTTTGGTCAATGTTCAACCCTCAAGTCCATAAAAAAGAACGAGAAGAACATAACACCAAAAAATCCGCATTCTCAGATTAAGGGGAAGATCTCGATGGCATAATAAGCTTTTCATCTTATGAAAACTCCTTGGGCTTGCTCCATACAAGCTTTAATTTCCTAGCTGTAGTCCCAAGAGTCATTCAGCCAGCATCCAAGATATTTATAGGAGCGCACCCGCCAGCATCAACGTCCTCTTTGCTAACGATCATGAACTTCGTTTTCTGAATGTTCATCCGGAGGCCATACAGATTGATGGGACCCTGCATGCACACCTTGGATGCTTTTTTCATGTTCAAGAAAACTCTAAACATCTCGATCTACCCACACACCTTAGTCTACATTTTACTGCTCTTCCCTCAGGTGCAATAAATCCTTAACTGTAAATTATTTTTATCAGAATAATCGTCATAACGTGATAGATCAAGTAAAAGACCACAAGCACTGCTGTAAAATTACCCTTGTCTTGTCAGTTCCAAGTGCATGCAATTTCATCCTCTTTGACTTATCGCATAATTTTGCCAAATATCCTTCATTCATTTCCCCGGTCACGTCCATTCATTTTATTTCTCAACGTTAAACAAAGCCATTTCAATCCTTTACCTTATTCAATTCTCCTTTTCGAATTTCCTTAAACATGTCTCAACCGATATATTTTATCCTTTACTTTTAGCCTGAATCCATTTCACCAATCCCCCCGTATTAAATTGACTTTCATTCAAATTTTTTTTCCCTCTAACCTATACCTGTTCCCCCGACACCGTGCAATATATTTTTTCATTGTCACATTCTTTACACATCATTTATCTTGCATGATGCTGACATTTGAAAGCTTCAAGACACATTTTAGCGAGATTAAGAAGTAATTGATTGCCATCTGGAGAAAGAGATTGATGTCTCTTTGAGAACTCAATAATCCACGACTATATCTCTGAATTAGTAATGGATGCATGTGAGAACTAAAAACCAACTTTTTTGTAGCTTGTCCTTTTTTTTTCTTCCCTAAAAAATAAGTAAATACATGACAACCGAGAATAAACAAGTTTCTCGGAACTATACCGTCCTTAGAGGGAATAACCGAGCAAAAAAGTAGATTTCGAACGACATAAAAGGAAGGGAAAAAAAACCACATTTACCCTTTTTTTCCTTTTTGCCGTTTAAAGGAAATGTATTTAATATTATAGTTTTTGCTGAAGGGTTTTTATACTTTATTTTTTTCACTAAGCGCAACTTTCTATTGAAACGTGTAACTTGAGAATATTAAGGGAAGTTTAAAAGGAAAGGGTTTTCACGTATGCAAGTTAGAGCTCGAATTTACATAAGGAAATCAAGTTAATCAAGTGAAAATTAAAGCGTTGAGTATGTTAAAGGTATAGGGTAAGTGAGTTTCTGACTAATTCATCCTCGGAGAATACTCCCTGCGTTTCAAATGGGTTTACTTGTGTTTGAGGTCTCTGACTCTTTGTTTAGCAGGTGAAATAAACTCTTAAGTATGCGTCCCACGGGATGAAAAGAGGACAATTGTAGGAGTCTGTTGGTTTTTACGTGGGAGGGTTGTTTTTTTAAGGATTAAGAAATTGAAAAGTATAGAGGCTGTTTAAGATTAATAATGTGGGGGTTTCCAGTTAATTGGATTGATCTGCTGCTGCCTTCACAATTTTATTGGAATACATTAAGAAAGCCAATGAAATAGATATAAATTGTGAAGGTAAATATGTAAATAAAACTTACCCCTTTAGAAGCATGCCTGCAGCAAAGATCCTACAGAATTTTTCTTGCCGCGTATATTTCAAGTAATCTCTCAGGACTAAAAATCTTGGATGATCAATACCTGCATAATGAGCGTTGTTCTTCAAAATGGCCACAGAAATTTTATCACATACCTGAAACAATAAAAATGTTTTAAACTCGGCTGATTGTTTTAATTGAGCTTGAGATGTTTAAGGTCCCTTCAAGGTTTTTTGATTTTTTGGTAGGTTAGGTAGCACTCTGCGGCCCCAAATGTGGTCCTCGCCTGAAGTGCAGGCGGTTTGTGGATGTTTATGAGTTGGCACAGCTATTTGTCGATAAGTTGACGACCTACAGTTTAATGCTATTTCCATGGAGCTAAAAATTGAGGAGCTTTGCAAGTAGGCAGTGTGGACTGAGTGAGTTTCTGTCTTGTCAGATTAACTCGTTTCGCTAAGCAAGTTAATCAATTATTGCTAATGTAATGCTCGAAGTCTTCGATTAACGACAAATGATGTGAAACGTAAGAATGACAGCTCAGGAAAAAATCACTAGATCTGAATTAAGTTTACGAATCATACTACATTCACATTGATTAAAGATGATCTACAGATGGAAAAAATCCGAGCCGCAAAATGAAATCAGCCATTTGGTCGTGAAAGAACTATCCTATCGCTTGCTACTTCAATTAATGCTACTTCTGAGCTGGCAACTTCTTCTGGGCCAGCCTTAAGAGCATCCTACTCACCCAACTAATACTATTTCAAAAAAGATTGAAAACTATGACACCTTACAATATGCCAAACCTTCAAACATTTCTGACGTTGAAAATTCCGAGTTAAAATTCCTGAGCAAGAAACCTTCGTCTAACCGTAAAGCGAAGTTTGCGATCGATGTTTTGATGAATGATCCTCAACGTAACGCGTAAAATGAAAAGCACTGCCATTCAGACTAATCATTTATTTTCCTTTCCCCAATATATCGGCAAAGATAAAAGTTATTATAGAAAATTATATGTAAGATAGGCACTTTAAAGGTCTCGTGAACGCACATAAACTCTCTCGACGCAAAGGAAATTTTATTTGCCCCTTTAAGTGATTTACATATCCCGGGTAGATATTTTCTTTCCGAGTTAGCCAAAGTCTCGGTTCGGGTCCCTCGACGAAAAACCGAACTATCACGTATCCTATTTTGTAATCTAGATCACTGACATCGTTTTGTTATTTTTCAATGAATTTTACTTGATCCAAGGGAAATTCATCCCCCTCCTCTAAAAATACCGCAGAATGTTTTAAGGATCATTTTCCTTGTCAGATTTCCTTCCACGAAAATGTAATTGAAATCGAAGAAGGGATGAAAGATAATGAAATCATTCTCCCCCCGCCCTGCAATTCTTCCCTGGAAGAAGATCATAAAAAAAAGTTTTAATTTTCTAAATCATTTGTTGATATTTATTTTTTCGATTTTAATGAAATCTGTTGTGGATGTTGCGTGGTACGAAAATGGGAAAAGGATCTTTTGTTGAAATCACTCAAGCATCTCTGCACAAGAGAAAATTTTAGCGGATGAGGGTTTTTATCGCCCGGTTCTTTGAATATCGCTTTCGATTAAATTAATCCAAGATTAAACATTAATGTTTCGGTCGGGAAACCCGACAGATGTTTCTATACAAAAAATGAATCGGACTGAAAAATGATTTTTGGTTGAAAAAGTACACGACCCGATGGATCCCGCGGAGATTATAATAAATGGCCTCTGTGACTGAGAGATATCTACAAAAACAAGGCTTTTATGTGTGTGTGACACTTAAAAAACTTTTTCCCGTCGACTAGGTTCGCGAACTATTTGTAACATGTTATTATATCCCCTTAAGGCAGAAAAGCTGTTTCATTTCGATAAACTGGGGGAAATGCAATGCGCAACTTTTAACGAGTTGTAATATGACTCGACGAATTTCGTACATGAAGAAACCTTTTTGTATAAAAGTCAACAGGAAAGAGAAAAAAACGTTTCATGCTTCAACTTGCGAAATTTGGCAAAAAGTAAAGAAAAGGAATTTATAATTGATGATTAAGCTTTCTAATGCGGAAAAACAGAAATTATAATACCGTTAAAATTACGAAAGTTGTAGCTGAATATCGATAACATCTCTATTGCGATCACGCTACTAGACGGCTGTTTCTAGGCCATTATTTCCCGGGATTTTCAAAAGAAACCCATCAAGGAAGCATTTTGTAAACTTGACTTCGCATTTTAAAAACGCGTAAAACTAGAGCTTCTAAAAAAGCAAGATGGAAAATTTTATAGTTATACGCCATTTTTATACCTCAATGAAAATCATTCTAAGAGGACTTTTGTTTGGGAAATGTACTATACAGCCAAGCATGAAATTGAGTTTATAACATGTAGGTTTATCATCCTAATTAGTTCTTCGCTGAGCTATAAGCAAATTTTTTTAAAATTAGTTATCTTGGGGGTCGTCTTGATGCTAGCTAGCTAGCCGGCTCTCTTTACATCGAAAGCATACTATGTCCTAAGCGAAATCCAAGAATTTTTAGTAAATGGATCTCAGTATTAAGTCTGGTCAGTAAGGAAGGACCACACTTGGCAGCATTTTCTTCTGAGGCCAAAAACCTGTAACTGGAAAACTTAATAATTTCCCTTGACGAATAATTAATTGAGACTCCATTTAAAAATTAATGGCAACAAAAACACAGCAACCGTGAAATAAAAAAGATGAAAAAGAGAATGAAAAGTTATCACTGACGTACTGGAGATGACATTTTAACGAACCCTGATACAGTTCCTCATTATGTGGCCTCACCTCTGGAAAAGTTAGTCTTCCTCTCTCACTTCAAAATAAAATATTTGTCACTGGGAAATTCCCGGGTTCGAATCAAAATTGAATTCGCGGGTTTGCAAATGTAATTCCTCTCGAAAAAAAAAGGAAATTCAAAATGGCGGTTAATTTTTGATAGGAAGTAGCTCTATGTTTTGATCGGTTAATACATTCCTTCCCACGCAGAAAGCGATGATGAAATATAAAAGACCCGTTATCATGTAAATTAGAATGAATAAGAAACTCCGAGCTTTTTATTATAGTTTTTTTTTTTGCGCTCAAAGGGCAAAGAAGGAAAAAAGTAATCATTTTATTTCCGCGATTCTTTTTTCCCTCCTTAAATAGATATCATTTAACAATATTAGCTATAAAAAAAAGTGGGACGGTGAAATAAAATCTAACGTGATTGCTGAATTTTACAAGAAAAAATTTTTTTGTCGAGAGTTTGAATGAATTCTTTAGAAAATGTTTGCACTTTGCTTTTCCCGGGTTTTTTAATAGGCGACGCTTTAGGGAGAGCTGAGTGTCCTTTAGCACCATCAGAGAGAAAGCTTCTAGCTCAATCCAAAAGATAATTTTGTCAGAATCTAATTTGCTAGGTCTATCTAAAGGGAACAAAAATTATTTTCACTCTAGAGAAAAACAAAGCGGTCAGTATTCGGTTGAGAGAATTTGAATATTTAAAGGGTCAGTCGATAAAATTTTTGGCGTTAACAAAGTTTCTATGTCAGCAACATTGATCTCGGAATAGTTTTACCTTCGGAGCCGGCCTCAAAAACCTCAAGTCGACATTCATTTGTCTGCACAATGCCGTAGGCGGCTTTAAAAGTGTCCATTACATTAAAAGATACGTTTCTAAGAAACTTATAGGGTTTTTTAAGCCTCATCC
Source organism: Liposcelis brunnea (assembly GCA_023512825.1). NCBI lineage: Eukaryota > Metazoa > Arthropoda > Insecta > Psocodea > Liposcelididae > Liposcelis > Liposcelis brunnea. The sequence continues at coordinate 16,366,748 of CM042065.1, read as the reverse complement.
ATTTTGAGATCTCTCGGGATATTCGATAGTTTTTTTTTTATTTGCAAGACGATATTTTATTTTGTATATAAAAAAAAATCATACGAAGACGAATGCATTTACTCCGAATAATAAAATCATTTACCGGGAATATTTCGAAAATATAAAGTAGGATCCTAGAAAACGAAGTCTTGATGATGATTTAGAAAGATGAAATCGCAGATATATTTGCGTGTGATTCTCTTGATGGCGTGATAAACTCGTTTATTCCCATTCAAAATTTTGTTATTCTTGCAAATGTAATAAATTCCCAACATAGCGCTTTTCCTCCTTTCCTTCAAACAGTATTGATCTTTTTCTAATTTTAAATTTTTTCTCCCCTTTTCCTTGCTTTTTTTTCAAATTTTCTAGTAAGCGTTTGCCTTAAATATAAAAAGTCCAGAGCTGCTCGACTCGCAGAAAACAAGAAGATTATTATCCCACGTATGTGTAATCCTTTATGAGAGTCGAATGTGATTCCCTTTTCATAAAATGTAGATTTTTAAAATTAGACCTTAAAATCAACGAAAGCTTTTCAAATCCAGTAATACCCGACCAGATTATGAAAGTAATCCACCTGTGGTCTGTAATTACTTTTGAGCTTCGCAATGTATAATGTCCATAAAAATTTCCCTTTTTTAGAAATGGCTATTACTTAATCCGGAAGACAGTTTTATGGCAAATACAATACTTTTACTCAATGTCTGATTCAATGGTGCAATCAAAGCATATCTGCAGACTTCGGTGTAAAAGCTTGAGCGTCCATTAACTTTGCTTGAGCGTCTATTATCTTTGCTTGAGCGTCCACTATCTTTGCTTGAGCTTCCATTAATTTTGCTTGAGCTTCCATTATCTTTGCTTGAGCGTCCACAATCTTCACCAACAATTGCGCCAATTGCAAGTTCAAAAAAGGTATTACTTAAGCAGTCTTTTTCTTACGAATTTATCAACCAAACCACGAATAATACATTCGCCAAACATTCAAAATCAACCAGATACTTTTCCGACTACAGCAAAAACTCTTATTCTAAAAGTTCGCGTTAAAAGGCATCGACAAACTTTTCTTCTTCCCGAACCCATTTTCCTTTCTAAAGTTGACATGAGGGTTTCTCGTTATTTATTTTTTGCTTTTCACAACACGAAGGAAAACAATCCCAAAACTCAACTACAAATCAAGTTTACATAGGCGATGAAAGGACCATATACAAAAGGATTCGCTTAAAATTTTTTTTTGCGCTCCATCTAAAGGAAATTATGGCGGTCTTATCAGGAAAATCTGCCACGTAAAAGCGTTAGGAACCCATTTATCCTTAACCCTCATCGTCACCTTAGCAGTACAATCTTCGCATTTATCTAACCTCTTATAAATAGTCCATTAATTTATTGTTTAATCCAAAATTTTAGGATAAACAATCTTAAATCACTTTAAATAGCTCATAACTCAGTAAACTTTAATAATTTGCCAGTGTCATTAATCACTAAAGTTGTGAACGTTTAAGATGGCCGATATGCATTCGTGATCAAACACAAAAAAAAATGGAGATTTTCTGCATTCGATGACATTAACCGATCACTAAATATCAGACCGAAATAAATTAACCTTTATAATACGATTAATTTACATTAATAAGTAATTATGATTGCTGCATTACAGATGCAAATTATTTTGTAATTATAAACAATTAATAATAGGTCGCGAGATTCAATTTTTTCGATAAAATTTAATCGATTAAATTTTTTCAGTTTTATTAAAATGTTCGATAAGAAAGTTCACAGGCGGAGCGATAAAGGGCGCGAAAGGATTGGACAGAAAATGGGGCTCTAGCCATGTGGACGGTTTTAAAAATAATAAATCAGCATGAATCGAAATATTTTTTTAAAAAAATGGTAGACTATTTCCGACTATTCGTCGGCTAAATTTTGAGTTTACAGTCGAATTAACTAAACTAAAGAATTTTTAACTAGCAACTCGAACTCCAAATTTTTTTAACAACTCCAACTCCCCAAAATCCAAAACTTTAACTTCACCTCGAATTAAAGTTATTTTTCTTCATCAATGATTCCAGTTTTCCAAACTTCGATGCATGACTGGAATCAATCCTTTGAGGATTCGAATCGGAATCAAGGGACGAGGACAACATAATTGATATACACGTCAAAAAGGTTAAGAGTTTCAGAAAACGAAAATAGAAACAAAAAGCATTCACTCAGGGACACATCACTCGATGGTTAATATTACATTTTTCTCCCGAAGAGAAAAACAAAAATATAAAGAAGAAAAGGAAAAAGAAAAAAGTCGGATCGTTTGTTAAATAGCAGTCACTTTGCTCTTGTTGGTATTCTTTTTAACAACAGGTAGTTTAGATTTGCATTTCACGCTTTTTCTTCTAGGATTCTCTTTTAACGACATCATTTTTTAACGTGTGTTTTTTTTTTAGCAAAACAAAATTTTTTAAAGCTTTTCCCAGTTATTTTAATTTCTTTTTTGTTCGATAATTAAAGATAAAATGTTTTCGGGGTACGCCCAAAAAATATAACATTTATAATTAACAATACACAAGTGACATCACTTTCCATGTGTTATTTCCTGTTCTTTTGAAAATCAAAAAATTATGGCGTCACGTCGGATTCATATGGAAAAAAATAAAACAATGACAAAGCAAAAAATTAAAAAAAAATCAAAGTTTAAAGGTTACGGTTAAAAAGAAAAAGAAAATACATTACAGGTCACGTTATTAGTGTCGAGTATGATGTGACTTAAAAATTTTGTCCCTGTTCGTTTTACTGCGTTATCCGCGACCTCCCGTGCTGCAAAATTTTGTTATAGCTTTTGGGGGAACAAGTTCACATATCACGAAAGACCTATTTGACCTCTGAAAACATCGAGGATTTGTCATACGATTTCATTTCAAATTAAATCGTTCTCTCTCTCTCGTCCGGCGATTGAAGCAGAGGCAGTAGTCGTGTTGCATCCTGGCAAGCCCTATGCCAATCGCGGATCTTAAATCAGTTCGAATTGTTTAAGACATCATACCGTCTCGACGACCTGGAGAGCGTAGAAGCTTCTTGTCCGGTACTTAATAATCCGTGATAAAAAGCTGGTTAGCCTGGAAGCCTTCGACCTTCTTATCAGCACTGGCACGCACTCGTCCGGTTGTCCGATCGATCTCACGTTCTTCGAAGGTCAGCAAGCTTTCTTGAGCCCGTTGGTGAGGGTTCCAAGACAATTATAGATGACTATCGGTTGCAGTAAGAAATTATAAATGGCAAAATTAGTGGTATACGATTTTAGGCAAAAAAAGTAACTCTTTGCTGCTAGACTCCAGTTTCCACTCTGGATCATGCTATGACTCCGTGAGCTGAGCATTAAAGGGTATCCATATCCAGTTTTGAATTGACACTAGTTTCGCATGAACCATTAGATTCTACATGGCAATTACCAATCGGGTGATGCGCACAACTAAAACGCACACAATATTTTTTTTACAGTCCATTGCTGAACATAGGCCTCATCAATTCTCGGGAGCTTAACTATTCCTTTATGACTGCCGTATCATAGGGGTGTTGGCTTACCCCAGTTTCAATGCCCAATCCACAGTCTCCACTCTATAATTTTCTGATTCCATCTATCAAGTGTCCAGCGTAGTATGTTCCAAGTCTTTTTTTAAGGGGAGGTGGACAAATATTTTATTGGGCACCCTTGGACTTGGTTCTGGTGGTAGTGTCAGACTCCAACTAACTAAAAAACCACCTACTTCTACTAACCAGTTCGGAACCGCCGGTGGCATTACTTCAAAGTCGGCCGCGCCTTATCTTTTCACGGCTCTCTCCGTCTCCTCCTTGCTCTTTATCACCTCTAATCTGCTACCATTCTCCAGTTTTCTTTTGACTCTAGCAAAATGTCCACTGCGTTTTCCATAAGCAGATTGGTCCCGAGCTTCAGATTGATTGAGTCCTTCTGGTCTCCCACCTTTCGCAAATAATGCACTCTAGAAAGTCAGGATCTCCACAATCCCAGCACGCATCGACCCATCTAAGTCTAGCTATGCAATCGATAACGTCAGCGACTTTGGTCGTCCCATAATGAGATTCTGAACGAGATTCTCCCGAGAGACTTCCTAAACATCGCCCAGCCAAACCGTTTCTGGCTCTCTATAGTAAACCAAACATTACTTATTATATTTTTATTTAAATATTCAACCTATTATCCAATCCTACGATTATCTCTTTCACATGTTCACCTTTGAAACTGACTTTCAATTAAAATCTCCAAAACACTTAAGGCTTCCCCGAAGACGGTAGGCGAAACCTTTCGTTTCCACGAAGAAACCATCATTAGGGCACCGGCGCAAAAGGTAAAACTTTGTTGGAAATAATCAAAGACTGACGAGGGAAATCGCATTTAAAGTTTAAACCTTTTACAAAATACATCTCTCGACGGTTAATTCCGTGGGTGAATCATTAATGGCCTACTTTCTCGCTTTACTTTATTTTTTTCCAAGACCATTTTATCCTTTAAACTTAAAGGATCTATCTCGTCTGTGCTCCCGTAAATCGCAGAGTCTTTCTCAGGGAAATCGACTTTTCGAAATAACAATCTTTTATTTTAATAACAATAAAGAACAACACCGGCGTAAATCTAAGCGGAATTATTGATTGATAATAAATCAGAATTTGTCGGATGGAAAAATTGTAAAGGTAAATCATGGGAGATTGAAGTGGGTGGTTTACGCGTTTTCTTTTCTCTTCCTCTTTCTCTAGTGATTTCCTTTTTTTTATTTTTTCACCAACAGGTAAAGCAATTTCTGCTTTCATGTCAGTTCAAAAACAAACCGAAAACTCCATAAAAATGTCGTTTCCCGTTGGAAAAGTCAATTTTCATTCCTTTCGGTTATCGAACTCGGATCGACTTTTTTTGCCTACTCAAAACGGCCAACACGAATAAATCGACATCAAAAAAAGAAAGTTTCAAGACTTTCTAGATAAGAGAGATAAAATTTAGCTAAGTAGATGAGCGAAAGGTATAAAAACTTAGAAAGTATAGTACTTTGGTTTGATTTTTACTCGATCGAGATCGCGTTTTTCCTTCGAGAAGAATAACAGCCATAAAATCGAAATTGAAGTTTCTTAACCTTTCCCAACATACGATGACATCGGTCAAATCAATTTGTGTCTTTTCCATAATTGCATCGTCTTCATCTTTTTTTCCCCCCAAAAACAGAGCTCTGATTTTTTTATCTCGTGGAAATGAAAATGTTTTTTATTCTTTCCTTTTGGAGGAAAACAAAAACTTCTTTGTTTCAAAAGAAATTAATTAAATCAAATAGAAATCGATAGCGTATTACTTTTGTTAAGAAAGATTGGCCTTATTAAGAAAGTTGAGTTGCTTGAAATAGGATTGCTGAAAAGGCAGGAAGTTTTTTGTACGTTGAAATCGTATGGTTAGTGGTTGTTACAGTTTTGTGAAAAGATTTCAGCAATAAATGGGCTTAAAAGATTTTGATTTAGAGAACACCGCTTACAGCTATTTGATGGTTGTAATATTAATTTGGCGGAGAAGCCATAGAGTCAACTGCAGTAGTTGCATATTTGAACAGTTTCTAACGATGAGCTCCAACTAAAAATTACTTAAGAAATTATGTTAACAACTTACCCGTGATCCACTTGTTGAGCCAAAGAAATGTTTTAGTGAATTTTTCCTCGATTCATTTTAATCTTTGAATAACCTAAAAAGAAATAAAAAATTAATTTATTTACAGTAATTAATAGCTAAAAATTATCTTTTGTAATTTCAGGTAAAAACACAGAAGTATCCATATCACTTTTCATAAACAGGGTATCAGCAGTGGACGAAAATAAAGAGGTAAATATCTGAATACCTTTTTATTAGATTAGGATGTGCTGATATCAACTTTTAAAAAGAAAATTTTTACATTTTTTCCTCGCATTGTAAATTTTTTTTTCTAATTTCACTCGATGACTCACTTATCCTCACAGAGGCAACTGCAGAATTTCCTACATCGCACCGTTAGTTTTCCTACTATAATTTTCAGCGGCGTTCGAATAACCCTTAATGCACTTGAACGTCAATTGCGATTTCTGGCTTGAGCAGCAGCCACAAAATTTACACTTCAGAACCAGAACCTCTCACATTAATTCGGGATCAATATAGATATGGAACACTTAAAAAGTTTCGCCCATGAGTAATGTAACATTCCTCTGCTTACAATTTCAAAACTTACAGCCCACGAAAGAATCTTAAAGCCCCTGTGCGACTGCGGCTTATAACATCCAAAATGGCGACGTTATGAAATCGTTCGATATTGCCACTAAAACTTCCCCAAAGTAGCTTTTATAACTTTCATATCTATTGTATTCCAAATGTCCTCATTAAAGTGACTTTGTAAAGAAAAATTCAAAGGAATCCTAAAAATCTTACATTGCCTTCTGCTATTTATTTTAATGTTACACCGAAGACACATAAAACGAAAAAAAAATTCGACTATTTATCTAGTTGATTACAACAAACCCATTTACTTTTTGTCCAGGATTAAATTGCATGAAAATTTTTCCCCTCCCAAGGCATTCCCAACAAGATGAACAAAGTCCGTATGGGGAGGCATTGTCAAGAAGAATAACGTCATGTAATATTCATCCATTGTGACGATCCCTACCCAACGTTATGTGCTCCGTACCGAAATATTATTGCTTCTTGCTTCCACCGGCATCAAACTAATGACATTGATTGATGATATTAGCAATAACTGGAAATGTTTCCTTTTTCTCCGGTTTCTTGCTAAGCCTACAGGATCCCGTCATATTCGTCCCGTGCATGTCATTAACAGGAAAAAGGTCGATAACCGTCTTTTTTTTTTTTAGAACGCAGTTTGATAAAAATTTCCAGAAATAAACGTGACAAGAGGGTGTGGGACATTCTCATGTATTAATAGCTTTTTTTTGTAAGATAAGGCGCGAAAAAGGGCTTTTTATTATGCGTCTGTATACAATTCGCGGAGCTTTTGATGTTGAAGTTATTAGTATTACCGAGAAAATGAAAAATTTATTCCTTTTTACCGATATTTTATAAACAACATGGTAAAAACCCATAGAAAAAAGACCTGTTGCTTCGGAAATGAAAGCACCCGAAGCAATTTCAAGGGAGTTGCCAGGAATTAAAAAAATTAATTGTTTTTCGTTCTTTTTTATCCCTAACGATTTGTCTTACACACACACAAAATATTCAAAACATCGCGCGAAATCGTTAGCCCTTTTAAAATGCAATCAGGTCAGTGATTTCAACATTGACAATGAATCCCAAAAAACGAATGTTGTGTCAGAGTAACGGGGACAAATGACGATGACGTCAGCTAGCCGTAAGGCGTGACAGAGAGGGGGAGAACCAATCGGAGACAACTGGGCAAAGATGCTGGAATTAAAATAAAAATACAAGGTATTCAGTGTCAGCAACCATTTTTGTAGCCGCCACAGTCGAGGTAGATTCAGGAATTAAAGGGGGCCTTTCCTCTTTTAGTTTTAAAACTACAGATGAAAAAATGATGGGCTTAAAAATTTTGATTCGACACTAAAGAGATTTCCATCTGACTTAAAATTAGGCACCCAGCACCCTTAAAGAGCTTCTTAACCATACAAATCACTCTCGAGTATATTTCTCACCTGACCTTTTGCAAACACTCAAGTATGCTTCCAGACTAAGGGTTCTTGCCTCCTACGTTGGCTGCAGTCCTTTTCAATTAACGGGATTCATGACCTTTCCACGATCTGTAAAGCACCCGACAAAACAATCACGTGCCCCTCTGATTTCATTATATTCAAAATCAGAATTCACTACTTGAAAGATCGATAGCCGCAGCTCGGCAGCTGCAATCGCAGTTACAACTGATACTCAACAGCTTTTGAACATAACTCTAGCAATATCAACGCCCCACCTGTTTCTTCCACCTCTTCTTCCGTCTCTTGCCTTATTTAACTGATTGCACAGGCCGTAAATGAAATTTCACCAGAGACCTCTGTCTGCAAACTCTTAAGGATGATGATGGCACAACTGCACGATCAATTTTCCCCTGGCACAAACCCAACCACTTTGTAGCCATTGGATGTATATAAGTATCCTTTTTCAGGAGATTTCCTTAGATGTCTTCCTTCAAGTCTACTGGGAAGATCCTAGAATACGGATCCTCGGCGACTTCGACCACGTAGAGTTAACTTGGCAACAGCGAGATCGTTTTTGGGTTCCCGATCTCTACATAAGACAACTTCGAGAAATGAAAGTTCTTTTATTATTTCAAGAAATGACTTCCGTGCGATTGTACAGAAACAGCACGATGAGAGTCAGCATAGGGTAAGCATCCGAATCTCAACTTTTTATAAAAGAAAAAGAAAAATGCAACGCTTAAAGTAAAAGTCGTAACCTGGAGCCAACGAAAGAAAATGCTATATCTTTCGTAATCCCTAACAGATAAAACGTTCTACCAATTTAAGAAATGACTTCCGCAAAAGTTTTCGAGGGTAAAAACTACGACGGCTCGCGTTAAAAGATAAATTTTAAAAAAAACTTTAATAGTGGAAGGGGAGTTGCCTTCGATAACTCTTTTCATAAGATAAACTGGCTTTGTTTGCCAAATAAATGATTCTTCTAACGACTCACAAAAAAAACCGATTTTCGATACACGTTAAAAAAAATTTTATGTTTTTCCGTTTCAGAGCGACAATAATGATCAAATGTGATATGGATTTCGTCCTTTACCCATTAGATGTGCAAAAGTGTGCTGTAGATTTCAGTAGCTGTAAGTATTAACTGAATAATTTTAATTGCAAAAGAGTTCCATCGTCTCCCTCGAAATCAATACAGCTTTTTTTTTAATACGATCTCCTGGAAATTATTCCGTTTTTTTTTCTTCTTGCAAGAACCAGAAGAACGTTTGACTGGCCGTAGATTTTAATTTCGCTGACATATGAGAAAACCCAGATGATGCTTTTATGGGGACGACGACCTGATTATCCTACGCAAGAGCTATTTCTAAAGCAATTATCATTATTTATTGTCTACTTTCTCTGTCAAAGTAAGACATGATCTTCGGTGAGAGCATTTCGTTTCCGTCTTGATGTAAGAAAAAGAACAAGCGCCTAATGATAAAAAATTTGGGTTCTTTCCATGGCTTTTTTTAAAAAGTCATTATTGCTAATTACGCAGAGGTCTCGAAAGAACTTGGCAGTTTTAATGGCAGTTTCTGTTCAGCATTCGCCAACGGCCATAATCAATATGTCCGGTTTGCTAGACTAGAGGTTTTAGCTTACTAGAGGTTTTAAAAATGTTGCAAACTCAAATGGCTGCAATTTTCATGTCTGCAGCCAAATTATCGACTACTAAGGGCCATTTTTCAAGGTTCCGACAGTCCTCGTTGTCCAAATTTAGCTACCAACGTTCCCTCTGGAACACCGCTCCTCCAGTTGGCACTCCAGCCTGCCTTTTTTTCTTTCCCCTAAAGACAGCCAAATACAAACTTGCAAGGGAGTTCTACTCTCTGGCATTTTGAGCTCTTCCTGCAGCTGTCTCTTTCTCTTCCGTTTGTTCGCAGTTGGTATTGTTGTTGCTCTAGCTTAACTAAGAAATAACTTGCTGCGCTGGGTCTTGAATTTTCTCCAAACTCCTGATATTAGTGGCTGTCTTCTATTTAATATCATTTTCAGCAGGAAAATCAGGTGTGCTTTGTCCGTCTTCAAAATAACTTCATTAAGCTTCGTGATCCATCCAAAAATCCAGGTTAAAACAATGTAAACTTCTGAAATTTAAGAATGCACTTTCCTGTAGTGTTAGGCCTTATCAATTAGTCAAAAATTCCTTAAAGCTTTAGCGATTTGAAAATTTTGTCTAGCTTCGAAAAGAGAATCACTAAAATCCCTTAAAATATTTATAAAAGAAAAAATCCTCTAGCTCAACGTATTAGTTAAGAGAAATAAACTTTAAAAGTATTATATAATATAAAGCAGCGAAATTGCTCTTTTCTCATTGGTTGATAAAAAAGAAGCCGAAATTGTATTTCATTTAATAGGAAAATCGACTCTATAACCTTTTTCCCTAAGACGCCAAACACCAAATTCAAAGAGTGAAGATGATACTTTTATAGCTAATAAAATTCACTCGGAATTAGATAAAACCAAACTTGATCGACTCTCTTTTCAACATAAAATAGTTAGAAGAAAATCTTTAAGTTATGTGGCTTTTGTTCATTTCACGTTTCCCTTTTTCCTCTTCTTTTTTTCATCGAAACCAAATCCGTGTTTTTCCTTTTAGCTTTACCCTGATTATTTTCTTTCAGCAATTATTACGAGGAAACGTAATGTTAAAATGCTAAATCATCCCGAAAGCTTTTCTTTAGAGAGATAGTTTAACTGGAAATTATTACACGAAAGTTTCACTCACAATGAAATAGGAATACGACAAAAGTTGGAACTTAATGTTGTTATCAACTATAGTTCCTCAGGGTTATTTAATCGGAGTAAATGTACGAATAATCCGACATGACTTTCTCCGTTATCAAATCACTAGTCATATCGTTTCCTTAAATGTCGGGTATGTTTTACAAGGGCGGTGACAAGAGAGCGCATAAAAAAAAGAGCCATGGCTTCAACTGTGAAAAATGGCTTCAACTCACTTCACCAGAAGATCAAAAGAAGTTCAGAAGCCTCCAGGATTCCTTAACACTGTGCCAAGCTATTTCCCTAAATAGGAAAGAAGACCACACTCTAGTCAGTTGAAAAAAGAAGCAAATTTGTTCTCGGTCTACTAAGCAATGACAAAATGCAGCTGTAGTTCGATTTGGAATTTCGAACTGGTCCTTTACAAAGGCCTCAGCAGTTCAGTGTCTAAATTCCGACTAAACGGTCGAATCTATTGTATATGATCGATTAATGCGTGTAGTCGCTCCCCTTGCAGAGTTTTGGCACGCTAGCAAGTGGTAACTTGCCTCATCTTTGCTGTGATATCAACCAGTTGCCTTTAACTAAGCCATAAACTTAAACAGAAAAAAGCTGAGACCCCTCGCTCAAACTAAACGTGCAGCAACGCTCTTAAAAATTTCTGGCCCATCTCCACTTAAAAGGAAATTACTACTTTCGCCACCCCTGGAGTTTTAAGTGTGAACTTTAAAATCTAACAAATCATTCGGGAAAAAATCAAAAAAAAATCTTGGAAAATGTGGCAAAGTCTGCATTTTTTTCATTCTCAAAATTAATGAGAGATTTGAAACGAAAGAGTAAAGGACGAGAAGGAGAACACTTAACAAGACAATGCTTTCGAGAGTGGAGAGGCCCTGTCCTAGAATTTCATTTCGAGGAATTACGCTTATTGTCTTGAAATGTGCAGTTGGGAAAATTGTCTTATTTTTGAAACTTTTTCATGACTTTCATTCTGAAAATGTTCAATGATATTTTCACGTTGTCACGAATCCTAAAAGCCATTTGAACATTTCACATCTTGTTTAGTTCTCACCGCAATATAAAGGTTATATTGAATGACTTCCCAGATTGTTTACTTTGAGAGTAAATTCTTCTTTGCACAAATCTAACCTTGTATATTTGATACGAGTGAGAATGTACATGCAAACAAAACAAGGATAACGTTTGTGCTTCTTGTTAAAATTTTGATGAATTAATCGGTTGATTGCACGTGCATTTCCGACTAATCTAATTACTTTCTCAAAGTGGGAGATTGATGAAATTTGTTCCTTGCAGATAAATATACTTCAACGGAAATGAACTTCAAATGGAGGGATGATCCTCCGTTAAGTTTTCCAAGCGATTTCGGCGATGGATATAGATTACCAAAATACGTAGTGTCCTTCGCAGCCGAAAAAGACATGCACATAATTTTTTACGGAGAAGGTAAGTAGAAATTTTGCAAAATCTTACGAGTATCCGATCTTGTCCGTCGGATTAGGCTTCTTTCGAGTTCAGTACCTCTATAGGACTTGTTTCTAGTTTATATTTGTCACTAAGCTAAGTCGGATGAGAAATGCCCCCCTTTTTATCTCTACACCAATAAATAATCATTTTTTCTTCTGATTAGAAGATTTAATTATCACAATGAAAATAAATAACCAAAATACAAAAGAACAGTGCCTACGGTCATTTGATGTTGAAAATTCCACATCAATGAACATTTTTTGTTTTCATTTTAAAGCGAGATAAAAAGGAAAATGCGAACACGCAATTACAAAAATTAATATGAATGTAAACTTGCTCGTAAAAATTCTAGGAAATCCTTTTAAAGTTTAATTAATGATTTTTTGATGATCACCGCAAAAAATGTTTATTTTAAATTGCAGCAGATCTGAGCTCAGCCGTAGTATTGTGTAATTTTAAAAAGTAAAATCTTTTTTTTATCAGTAAAGAACCGGCCTTAAGGCACTTTCAGCTCTAGCTCGAAGGGTGGCTAGGAGAAAAGCTAGGCTGCAGCTTAGCATAGAGCAACGTTTTGTCCAGATATTTAAGCAGGCTAAAGGTTTAGCTGCAAACTAAAGCAAGCTTTACTTGGAGCATTAACAATTTTTTCATCATGTAAACAGAATCCGAAGCGGATGCCATAGCTCATTTTTAAAATGTATCGAAAAATGTCACGCCATTAAGCAATATTTTCTTATAACAAGTATATGGCTGCCAAATAAAGATAAAATCTGCAAGTTTGATTTAACCGTCGTATCTCTTTTACCACACTTCTACTGTAATTAATCATAAAATTTAGGCTCGAGTTTATATCCCAGTTGTTTTTTCAAGAGCATCGAAATTCAGTTTTGTATGCCAATCATAATTTTTGCAATTCCTTTTCTTTCTTCGAAAGTCTCCGTTTCAAGCATTTACGTCCCAAATCGTTTTTCTTCTTTTTCCGTGTTGCCTCCGTGTCAGAGGCGATTATCATAGATATGCGAACCGACAAATAATTTCCTAAATTTTGGAGCCTAGAGGTTTTCCTTCTGCTTAGTATTCCTCGGTCTTCCCTTCCATATTTTAATGACAGAGGCAAGAGGTGGTATCTTTTATTATGTAAAGCTCATGCCAGAAATACTGGAGATGCTGTCTCTCAATCTCACAGACCATCTCACTTCTTCTTTCAACCTATATTCGTCCACTCCTGAACGAAGGTCTCTCTCAAACTTTGCCACACTTCATGTCCTGGGCTCTTTGCAACCATTTCAGTCCCGCCACCCTCTTAATGTCGTCGTACCATTTTTTTTGTGGTCTACCGACGCTTCTTTTCGGTGCTCGAGGTCTCCATCTTATCATCCATCTCTCCATCACTTGCCCATTTAATTTAGCACCTCTCAGTATTTCTCACTCTTTCAATCAATAGAATGCAAAGAATGTCGCGGTAAAGCCACAAGTCAAATCCGATGCATTTGTTAGTTCAGGAATAATTCTCATACCTGCGCTGCAAAATCGAACAACTATTTATCTAGCTGTTGTACGTTCACAAATTTCGGCTAAAACCGTGTCACAAACGCACAGATCAATTTCCTCCAACTTCGTCTAAATAATTTTATTTTTCCTTCTTCTCAATACCCTCCAACTCTTTGAAATGACCCAAACAAGGAAAAACTGCCACACCGGATCGGTATTTCAAGAACTTACAAACGATAACGCGTAAACATCCCGGGATCCTTAGGAATTTTTATAGATTGATTCCCGAATGCCGTCGAATAAAATAAAAAAAATTTTTCTTGTTCTCCGGTTTTAGCCAGCAGGCATGCTTCACTCTTTTCCTCATTAAAATAATTTGAGTTGTCTTCCACTTAAAAATTTTTTTCATCTTCCTCCGCGGGATTTCTTTGTTCCACACACAAATTTAGTTTCCAACTTTTCTAATCCAAGGGAATTTTTTTTTTTTTTTTAAATTAGCCATATAAACAAACTTGAGTTCCTACAGGGTACCACGACCCCCGCCGACCAATTAAAACAAAATAAACGGACGAGTTCTCCCGGAAATAGTCGTGACGGCCTCCTTTACATAAACCTTATTACTTAATCTAATCTATAAATCGGACATTAAACACTCAACCAACCAAAGCTCGGGGTTCGACTTTTAGGAAACCTAATTTTGAGAGTTCGTAAAATTAAATTGACGTTAAGAAATTTGGGGTCATAGAAAACGTGCCATGTGCTATGAATCATTTCGAGCAACTTGAAACCATCATTAAATCGGCTTTCCCCCGACTACATCTCTTTCTCTCTTCATCGACTGTCACGAATTTAATGAGCCCCTAGGATAACTTTGAGTTTCCCTTTTCAACTTTCAAACTATGTGTCAAGAGCAACAGATTTCATTCGCTAACGAAAGCTTTGACGTTTTTATAAAGCTATATTAAAACGTTCTTGAGGTCGGAGAACGGTCAACATTTACCCGATCCGCTAATTAAAATTTTTCCTTTTTTTTTTAGGGAATCACTCGACGGCAAGGATGCTGATAACGATGAGCAGGGAAATTCGAAGCCACCTATTGGAAAGCTATCTCCCGAGCACGTTATTTGTTATCATGTCTTGGGGTAGTTTCGTAGTTATGCCAGAAGTAGTACCAGGGAGGATGGTGTTGCTTGTAACGACTCTGTTATCCCTCGTCACGATGTTCGACACCGTAAGGTAGGTCAAATGGAGTTTTTTTTGGGTCGATGAGGGAATGAGAGAAGCAGGAACTTAACAGGAGCTATGGCGCGTACCAAAATTTCATTATCACAGCTTTTGTATAAATTTCTCATCCAAGTCTTTTTTTTTGTTGTTGTTAAAAGAGGGTAGGGGACCTATGACGCCCCCCTAGACACTGCGGCCATCTATTGTGTTCTATTGTGCCATGCTTTTACTATTTAATACACTACTTAAGTCGGAGTTCACTGAAGAACTCCAAGGCTTTCGTAGGGGCCGAAGCCCTAATCACCTGGGGTGAGGGGAATGCTTCCCCAAGGATTCTGAGCCGGCATGCGGAGGCAGCTTCGCAGAAACAGAGGATATGCTCCGCCTTTTCTCTAGCTTCTGTACACAGCCTACAAATTTCACTTTCGGCCTTCCTCATTTTGTAGAGGTGGGCCAGAAGGTCGCAGTGGCCTGTAAGAAGGCCAGTGAGCCTTTTCAGCTCTTTCTTAGAGAGCGACAGAAGTAGCTTAGCTCTGGTCCTAGAGTACCCAATAATGAACTGCTTGAAGTGTCGAAGGCCGGGTTCTCTGTCCCACGCCAAGGCATTCTGTCTGTCTTCCCAGTCTCTCAGAGCCATCCTGAGATAGCTACAGAAGGGTTCCGGGCCGATGAGAGACTTCTTCGCACCTTTTCGTGCGAGTTCGTCCGCTTTCTCGTTTCCTGGTATCCCACAGTGTCCTGGCACCCAGTTGATATTTACCTGGTTATCTTGCGCCCGCTGCCTTAACAGAAGTATGCATTCCCAGACTAGTTCAGTCTGAGAGGATGTTAATGGTTCCGTCTGTTATCCTCCAAGTCTTAAGGGACATACAAGAGAACCCGTGTGGGTCCTGTCCTCACTTCACGCTCCGGGGAGGCGGTTGCTACGCCACTGTTGACCTCTAAACGCAGGCGCTATAGCAGCCAAAGAAGTCAGCAAGTCAAGGTAAAATACCCGGTGGACTTAACGATATGAAGAGGCTTAAGATCTTGAGAAAGAATTTCAGTACTTACTTGAACTTTTCCTTCAGGATGGTTGTCGCTCCCTGCATTTACTCCTAACTATAACTCCCGTTATATGAATAGGCACCTCTAATGCTTTGAGGGCTGAAAGGACTACACCATCATCACTGTAAACCAAATAAAATTTTATTAAGCCATGTCCTTTTTAATTCAAACAACTCTGATTAAGCTATTGGGACTATAAGTCTGATTTTTCACAAGATCATGACAAGGAACTATATCAATGATCTTTTTATTTTTTCCAGAAATAATTCTCCGAACGCATTAGAGTTAAAATGCATCGAAGTGTGGATCATATCCTGCACGTTATTCGTATTTTTATCGTTACTCGAATACTTCGTCGTATTATTCGGGATGCGCTACGAAAAACATTGGCGACATAAAAAGAAAGATCTCGAAAGGATAGCCAACGAAATGGCAGGTCAAGGTCAGATGCCGCCAGGAGTGTCACCGATCGGGACAATATCGTCACCTAGCCCGCTTCAGCACACTCCATCAACCATCAATTTAGCAAATGCGAACGACGCAAGTGCGAATCATCACATAGCATCGCATTTGCAACCACTGCCGCCTCTTATCCACAGGGGATCAGCCGCGACCCTGACACAAGCCAATCCGACCACACCGACGGCAAATCAGAGGGTAGATAATTTGAGAATATTTGGATCAGGAAAAGTGGTCCCCGTACCAGAAAAAGTTAAAAAAACGACAGGGCTTAGGGTAAACCAAATAAGGATACAATTTCATCGGTGTTGTGGTCTGTGTAGTGGGATTTATTTCATATCTCATTATTATATGTCAATATCATTTTTATAAATTGCACGTTTGTCTACCTTTTTTCCATTT
This sequence comes from Liposcelis brunnea, assembly GCA_023512825.1. Classification (NCBI taxonomy): domain Eukaryota; kingdom Metazoa; phylum Arthropoda; class Insecta; order Psocodea; family Liposcelididae; genus Liposcelis; species Liposcelis brunnea. The sequence continues at coordinate 16,350,185 of CM042065.1, read as the reverse complement.
ATTTTATTTTTGAATATGAGGCTGCTAAAAATAACATGCTTTGTGTTTAGCCTTGTACAGGATGTCTCAGTCAGTTTCTTTTTTCAAAAAAAAAAATTATAAACAACACACACGATGAAATGAATTTCATTTTAAGGGCAATTTTAAATGGATGGAAAATTTTTTCCAGCATGAATTATTTTAATATAAGTACGTAACATCCATTTGAGAAGTGTTTAAAATGGAAAATTTAAGAATGTTTATTTATCGTAGCACTTTTAAATGTTTCATAAGTGTCTTTATTCGTCATTGCATTCCGGCTATTCTCACAAAAAAAATTTCATTTTTAATGTAAATAATTTTTCAAAAGCGAAATGATTGCTAAACAGATGTACATAATTGCACTCGACAACAAACGACACGAACTGTCACTAATTTTTATTTTTAAAGTGAAATATCGACAAAAAGGACAGTCGACAGCAAAATATTCAATTGAAATGCATCGTTTTTTTAATCATGCTAGTAAAGAATATTTTTTTCTCGATAAACATAATGGAAAATACTTTGGAATCTTCAGCAGTTTTAAAAGGGCTAAAATCGTGGCCAAAAACTGTTATTTCTTAAGTATCTTATCCAAGGGTAGACATAAAGGACATTTATTTGGCCTCGTAGGCAGCTTTCCCTAATTAATAAAACTTTACACGATTTTAGAAAAAAAGTTCCAGAAAAGTCCCTTGCAAGTTTTCAAAAAAATTTTGAATGTATAGAAAAATTCTACAAAAAATTTCGACAAAAACCAAAATTTAAGAAACTTTTTGGGATAAAAATTTTTTTCCACACAAAGAATTTTGAATTTTCTTTTTTCAAGAAAAAATTTAGGATAACATTTTAAGTAGCCAAAAAATTTTGTAAGATTACAAAAATTTTGAATTATTAATTTTTTGCTAAGAAACAAATTTTTTAATATTAAATTTCGCATCAATCTTTTGATGTTTTAAATTGGGACTGTAGCTCAACGAAGGGAACTAGCTGAACTACCAAACAAATTTTGAGACCACTTTAAAAAAATAAATCAGCCTGAAAAATCTGAGATAATGAGTTTTGGATCAGATATTTCAGTCGCTTACAAGTACATTTTGCTTAAGGTAAGGCAACTTTTTGAAAATTAAATTCATTATTTACATCGGAATGATTTTTTGCCCTTTCACGAACGAGCTTCATGTTTTTTTCGAATTGTACTAGCATGATTTTCTCCGTCAGCATGATGTTTTTTAAATTTTCGCCAACTTGAACTAAAAAAAGTTTTTCCACAAGAATAGCCGAAATGATCGTTAGAAATATTTAGAAGGAATCAGTCATACTGAATGTCAAAGTTCGTAGATGTCCAGTAGACTTCCTGTTATATGTGGATATGATCTGTGTAGGCCTAAACAGTTTTAGAACTAAATGTTAGAAGTAGGTCTAAATGTTTAACTTAAATCTGTTTTAATTTTTTGGCAAAATAATCCCCCAGCTCAAAAAAATAATTACTACGAACATTGATTGCTTACCCTTTTAGTTACAGAGTCCTCCTGGCGAAATATCTCCGAGAGGTAGCACAGAAGAGCCTCCAGCAAGGAAAAGATTCCGAAAGGTGGCGGAATACGTCGTCCTCTACTGCGGGAGTCAAAGAGGGACGTTAGATCAAGTTTCGTTAGTCTTGTTTCCACTTTGCTTCGTATTATTTTCAACTATTTACTGGATTTCTTACGTCAGCGAATCGCGGCGGAGGATGCAGCAATGACCAGGAAACGAACGGGACGATCCCGCTTTGTATCTTACAGAATAAGAAAACTTTTATACAGTGAACAGTGAGTTACCATAAAACATTGTGATAAAAAAATTATATAAAAAAATTGAGAAAAAAAAATAATATTTTTAAAGTTGCAGGCCTTCTCAGCTAAAAGCTGAAAACTCAAAAAAGTTAGTTAATTACTCTAAGTTTTAATCTTTTCTTGATTTCGGCGTTTTCTTAATAGTGCGAGGAAAAAGAAAGAAAAACAAGAGTTTATTAAAAATAAGGGAAGGTTTATCCTTTTTTTTAATAAAGCAATATTTTCTCAAGCGGATTATGATGTAAAATAAAAAAAAATTCGGCAGTTGAGGAGCTTAATTTTATTGTAATCAGGGTCGGCGTCAGAGAGACCAAAATTGATCACAATACTAATTTACCAAAATCTGGCACTATCTTGATCTTAATGAATAGGAATTTAAATCGATAGAGCTGAGCTATAGGATTTTAAAAAAATTCCACATAGAGCTATATGGAAACTTCGATTCAAAGAACTTCACATTTTCCTCATAAAAGTTTCATTTTTGGTAGTTCTTCCCTAGATTCAAAAATACGATTTGAGCTTAACATCAATTTTTTTCCCTGCTTTGACTTATGTCTCAGTCTTGTTGGCATTAGCTTTGAACTCAGGGTTCTTAGAAGCCGCCCCTGATTTTAATTTTTATAAACTACTACTTCTGCATTATCATTAAAATGGAAAAGCCGGCATGAAAATCGCTGATCGAAGCGCTATAATTTACGATAAAATTTTGTAAGTACATCAAATGAAAACTCGAAATCAAGAAAGTTCAGTGCTTGCAAACACAGTATAATTAATTAATTCCTGGGTAATTAATTCATTACGACAAGATGATGGGTTTCCAAAATGATGTTTTCCGTAATTGTTTTATTTCCCTGTTTTCAGTAAGCTGTTTTTAATAGAACACGAAGTTTTGAAACAAGCAATGAATTTACATTTTTGTAGAGTTTGATAGGAAAGAATTTTGTTAAAGTGATGTGAGGTAGATATGTTGTGATATATCGCATTAACATTTTTACAGAGACTGATTTTTGCCCAAAAAATCTGAGAAAAAATTTACTTGAAAAACCAGAAAGTCACTAAAATAGTTTTGAATCAATAATAGTCAAGAAAAAGGTTCGTAGAGAGAAAATTCTGCTTTACATTTAAAGACTGAGCCGGAGTCGTTAAATTGTCCCTAAGAAGCTTTCACATTAGAATTATTTTGTCTAATCTTTTATTTCGAACACAATTAATGACTAGAGCAAAAAGATCAAGATAAAATAATGCGATTTATCACAAATCTACATCACTATCTGCATCGAAAATAATAAAAAAACAATCAGCGTATTCATTCCGAAAAAATGTCTGCAATTTTACTAAATGCAAAAAAAATTCAAAAAAATAACCATTCCATATTATAATGTGAATAGCTAATCATTTTTTTATATTCTGAACTTTACTTAACCTTTAATACTAATTTAGAATAATTAACCACTTTGAAAAAGTTTTCCCAACACATTCAAACTGAGCAAATATTGGCTTCTGCTACAATTTTTAATAATTCCAAAAAAAAAATATAAAGGCGACTTCAAAAAAATGAAATCTTTTTTGAAATCGCCTGTATATTTAAGAAATTTTTCCATCTATGTTTTATATTCACTCAAAACATTGTTTTGTACATATCAGAAAAAACTTAATCGAGCTTTTTCCAAGATTCTAAACAAACGCCCACTATTTAAGAAACTTAAGCGGAAATAAAAATTTACCAATAATAGCTGAATCATCTGAATTATTCTTAAATAGTGGTTAAGCAGTCTTGTGCCTTCAAAATGCAACGAATAAGATGAAACTTTTCAGGACTTATCACGAGGCGTTTTTATTAACCACAAACGCTTTTCATCTTTACTCTTTGCATTATTACACATGGAATTTTTAACCATGCACATTAAAAATTACTGTACATGGCTAAAGGACAATCGGAAAGAATAAATTTGATATTGATTTAATCAGTAGTGGAGGGAAAAGTTCATTAGAGCCAACAAGCATAGGGCAGTCCTCATTTCAAAATAATTTTCTCTTTTGCGGCCATAAAAAAAATTTACAAAAGAGAACATTTAATTTTTCTAGCTTTTGGCCACTTTATTTTTTTCTAAGCAGTCACTCAGGCTATTCGCTCTAATAAATCCAGTCCACTACTGCAATTGAATAAGGAATTGATTCCAAAAAAGGCATCGTGACGCCTTTGCCCCTTTAAAATGAAATAAAAATTTTTTTAAAGATTTATTGTATCCTTTAAAAATATTTTGATTTCATTTTTCTAATCAGACAGCACAATGCCTTTCCTTGTTAAATATTGATTTTTTTTTTTAAATTTACTGTATTTTAACAGTAAGAAGAGCAATCAAGCCTCTTCTATACCTACCACTTATTAAAATCTTTTCTAATATCCAACTATATTTCCTTCCCATATGCTGCAATTGCAGCGTGACGAAATACATTTTCTTAGGAACAATGACTAGCTTGAATTCCAATATTTTCTGAAAATAAAAAATAGAAATTAGTTACTATTCGATTGAGCTTTAGCCAAACGCAGTAAAAATTTGTAAATAAAACTGTTTAAATTATAACAAGCACTCTACTTCCATTTTTCCATCTATTTTAAAATTTTCTTTCCAAATCAAAATTTTGCACAAATTTATTGTTAACATAATTGAAGAATTAATAAGAGCAAAAGAATGTTGGAGGAAAAATTCTTCAAATTACGTAACGATAAATACTTTGTGCGTTTAAGTGCCAAAGTAATCTTAGTACAAATATTATTCACTAAATTCACCTAATTAGTTTAATTTCCATAATTTTTTGTTATAATCTGCGGCGCATCATGAGTAAATCAGCAAAATTTAAAAATTTTTAAGAGTAGCTGATTTGATATGAAACGCCTCATTTGTAAATAGCACATTTTAAATCTACATTATATTTTCCAATAAGCTTCAAGTGTTGATCAGATGAGTAAGACTGTTGATTTTGTTTAGATCAGAAGTTTAAAAAATTTTATAAATTGTTTCGCAAAAAAAAAAACCTTGTTACCTTGTTGAAGTAAATAAAGAAAAACAACTAATTGGCCTAAAGCAAATTAAAACGTGCCTATAGCCCACTAAAAAAGCTCATGGGATTAACATGTTAAATAATACAAATTTTAAATAAAAATGCAAATTAATAATGCCTTAAAAAAATTATTTCAAAAGTTGTACTTTAAATTTCAAATATTTATTCAAAATCAAACGCCGTGAGTGATAAATTAATCAAGAGAGCACTGCTAACAATTTTAATCATTTAAAAATGTAATTGTTATGCAGGTTGATTTGAAAAAAATGCAAGATAATCATGCATCGTCGTTAATACTTCATAATTTTTTTATAAGCAAGTTTCTCAAATCAATCTGCATGAAAATGAAATTTAAATTTTTTCAGCAGAAAAAATGTGCCATAAGTTTTGGGTATATAATTAACTCAGGCTGTATATCACTTTAAGTATTCACTTTAAATATAATGTACATTGTTTATTTGAGTTATTATTTTAATTCCATCCAATCCTAATCCTAAACCTAACTGAAACATGATTTTATCATGTATTTGATTCGTAAAGCAGGTGAAAGGAGCTTTCAGAATCAACTTTACTTCTATTGGAGCAAAAATTTTAAGGGTAAAAAAAATGAAGCTCAAAATTAACTTTAAGTCTGATACCAGCCAATCATGAACTCCACGAAGCTCATAAAAATCAATCTGGTTATGAGCTTCATCATTCAAGAAAAAATACTAACTTGCTTAGCTATCAAGCTGTACACAAGTGCTCAGATTCTAAAACTTAAGTTAAAACATTTAGAAAAAACACTGAAGCCTCTTTAGACACCTGATTATGATAATCTAAAGCTTTCAGCAAAAATATTCATCAGCTTTCTCGATTCAAAAAATAAGAAAAGCATTTTTTGGAAATGAATCCCCTTCCTCACCTTTTCAGAATAAAATACCCACCTTTACTTATTCTGGCTCACAATATCCATAATATACAGCTTCATCAAATGACAATTTATCGTTTGTTGAATTCCTTCTTATCCTTCTCCCAAAGGGCTCTAAATCATTATAACATTTGTGAAACACTTTATTAACTGCTGTTAGTGCTGTTTCAAAATCAACGTTCCTAGCCATTTGAATTGATTGTGCAGCTTTTCTTTTCACACAATACTGAAAATAAACAGAATAAGTTACTTATCTCTTAACTGAAACACTTAATTTAATATCGTGATGCTTACCTGATGCGTCTGCTTGATATTAAAAGGCGTTGACTCCAAGAACATAACTGAGCTCATAAAACTGCAATGGGATAAATTTGCAGCTCTGATTTCTGTACACGCTAAATGTTCCAGGTTTTTAAAATCTAATTTGTTGACACAATAATCGTACATATGAACAAGTTCATGAACTAACACTGCTTGCCAGTTTCGTTTGCCTTTATTTAAACACACAACTATTTGATTAAATTCTGGATCATATCCACCACAAATTCTTGTATCACAGACTTCACACGCAAAATTGCGTCGGACATCAACAGGACATCCAGCTTTTTCTAAAGCACCAATCATAATTTTTACTAAAAAATCTAAAAAAAAAAAGGAAACGGCATTAGACACAACGAAAATACTTACTTTTTTTTTTGTCATTGCAAACACTTACTTTCTTTTATGTTCCTATAAACCTCTTTTTCACATTTCGTTCGATTGAGATCCTGTTTAGCTTTACCCAATTGAATGACCTTCGTTCCAAACGAGGTATCACCTTTGCCTGCTCTTCTTTCAGGATAATAGTCAAAACCGTAATATGTTCCTTCATCAGATGGCGTCTTCGAAAAACTAGGTCTCGTTGATTGCGAATCGGAAGCATTTTCAGCCTTACTCGATTCGTTCGGTTTTGACACTGAATCGTCCGGTGATTTAGCTTCGACGGACGAGGAAAACCAGCTTCTCCATTCCATTATATTAATATGATGCAATCACGGTGGGAGACGCTATCTTCATGTCCCTCCAAATTACTGATCCACTGACGCCACCCGGCCGCCGAAAAGCATGTGTTTCACGTTCTTCTGCTGTTTCGTCTTGTTCGATATATCGAAATCGAAATGGCGGATATATTCGCCGTTATACCTGGAAAAAAATGGGTAATTTATTACTAGAATTATTATTTTATTAAAAATAAATTAATTTATCCCTAATAAAATAAAATAAAGTGAGCGAAAGGGTAATTATTATTTTATAAGTGGAGCCAGAGCGGTTTTTGAAAAATGCGGTAACGGAAGTTAGAAATGAATGCTCCTGACCTCTAGTGACGCGGTAAATAACTACTATTTTTCAAATGAAAAAGTGAATCTTGCTTTTTATTCTTTTATTTTCTTGAATATTGACATTGCTTGTTTGTCATTTTTTGTATTTTTCACTTAAAATATTTCTAATGCTTAATATACAAGTTAATTAAACCTGAATTTAAGATGTCAGAGTTGTAAAAACGATTCTAGCCAAGCTCCCAGCAGCCGGGCAACACTTTATACCCTTAAGCTAAATTCAGTTAGAGCCAATTAGGCCAACTGGAGGATCTGCTACGCCGATTTCAGCAGTCAAGGTTGTTACTAATTCGGGCTGAACTAGATAGAGGCCATTCAGAGGTTCATAAACGAAGCCAAGTTTTTTTAAAACTTGCTTTTATGAAGGGAGTTACAATTATTTTAAAAAAATTGGACGCTTCGAGATTAAAAGATTCTAAATATTTTTAGGCTCTTGACAAATCCTTTTGACGAACAAACAAGTGCTACGAGGAAGTCAGAAGGCTTACCGCACAGCACTTTGTCACTGGCATAGTTCAATAACAAAAGTCGGTGTTTAGGGTGCAGCAGATGAGCGCTCCACCAACACGAAATATTTGGAGGAAGCTGGAAAATTTTTCCAACAAGCTGTAGACCCAGAATACAGTGGCCAAGCTTGAGGGGACAATGTTTCCATGAAAGCAAACAGCTCAAAGATCCCGGATTGAAAAGCGATGGCTCAAGACAAGTCCGCTTCTCGATAACGCAACTAAAAAGTTCCAAACTTAGCAAACGGGATAAAAAAATAAGATTATTTTTATCTGCTCTAAGGACGTAACATAAAGAGAAGCTCTCAGCTTCATTATTGATTAATTCAGCCTTATTAATTTGTTTCACTTCTTTCTCTCTCAAAACCTGCAAGCAATAGCTAAATTAGAACTTGAAATTTAACTTGATTTCAGCTCTCGAACTCTTCTATAACATTTTTCAAGAATAAATTAAATTTACATACACTTACGTGACACCATACCCGTTAATGCTTCTTTTATTACACTAGGTTTTATGCTAAGAGAACTTTTAAAAAATTACATTTCGAAGACTTTATATTTTTTTCGTTTTTATAAATTAACGAGTTGAATATTCGAATCCAAGAGAATAATTAAGTATACAATTTATTCACCTAAAAAAACTTACCATATTCTTTGGCACGATATAAAAAATAGATTTAAATTTTGCCAAAATATTCTGTTGTTAAAAAATGTGCGTTGAATTATTTTTGGAACTGGATTTTAAACTACTTTTATTAGCCGATCGTCTGTCATGTTATTACTTTCTCTAAAATCATCGCTTAGTTCTTTAATATCGTCTTGATTGATATTTTGTGATAAACTATACATTTTAGCTTTTTCTCTCCTTGTTTTGATTAAAATACCATGTCCCGGACAATCTTTATTATCCTGATAACATTTTAACCTACAGCAGGTTTTGCACAGCCTAAAATCACATTTTAAACCCTGGAAAGAAAAAAATTAAAAATCAATTCGAATTTTATGAAACAGTGAAAAAATTTTAAAAATGATCTTACCATCGGATTAGGGCAATCTTCGATGGACGAACATATAACAACCGTTCTTCTAACATGATTTAATTTATCCGGATGTTTTTGTAATTTTTTAAATTTTTTCTTAGATAACGTTTCAATTACATGGCTATTGTTATCTCCTCTAGGCCGCTTAGCAGGAGTCCCTTCTAAATTTTCTGTCTGCGGCAAAGCTTTCGCTTTTTCAGCTGCTTTACTCTGACACTCGCTCATTTTCTTTAAATGTTCTTCAGGAGGCGGTCTCTCGTACGGTTTGCATAACCAGGGAGGAAGCAAGAGATCGTAATGATCGCAATAGCCTTCGACCCAAACAACTTCACCGTCGTGAAAAGGTCTAAATCTATCTCGAATGGCTAATGCTACGTTTCTAAATTCCGCTAAACCTCCTTTAGTAGCTAAATCCGATCTAAGATCTTTATTTACAGGAAGGCACAAAACGTGATGAAATATTTTAAATAAATGTCCTCGTATATAAGACACGGGGCAAGGGTAAATTTCAACTAAATCTAAATACTCCAATGCCATTTCCCAGGACGGAGGATATATGCTTTCGAATATGGCCGGATTATAGAGATTCCCCTCGGCAGACATAACCCCGTCGCAATTCGTGATTTCCATACATCTATCAACGTCTTGGAGGCACTGAATATTCCCATTTGCCAACACTGGAATCGAAACGTTTTCTTTGACAGCTTTTATGTGTTTCCAACTAGCTAATCCCGTTAGGGGACCTTTTTGCTCTTTCGTCCGACCGTGAACGGTCAACATTTGACAACCTGCCGATTCCAACATTTTAGCATACTCTACGGTTTTGTTAATATCCTTGAAAACTCTAATTTTGCAAGTGACAGGAATGCTGAGGGAATTCTTCAATGTGGTAACTGAAACAAAATAAAAAATTATGTTAGCGGGCAATAACACCGATAACGGCCTTGAAGAAAGGTTATTTTTTAAAAGACCGCATAAGCAATTTTTTAAAATGTCATTTTCAGCTATTAAACAAGCAATTAAAAAACATCGATTAAGGAAAGTCCGAAGAAAAGAGAAAATTTACATAATTAAGTTGAGTGCAGGAATGCAATGAGCCGATCAACAAAGAACTATCAAAATCGATATTTGTATGTTTATGTTATATCAAAACGAAGCCTCGTTACCAATATAGATTTCAGCAATTAATAGGTTATGTAATAAAGTGTATAAAAATGTTAAAGTTGAGAATATGATTAATGTTTAGAAAGCTCGACAGTTTTTGGTAAAAGAATAAACTGATCGACTTGCGCAAACACTTTTGGAAAATTAATAACATAAGATAGGAATCAGTAACTTGATATGCATGTAAAGATGGGATGTAAAAGTGTATTGATAAAGCAAAAATAACTTAAGATCGTGCCGCTACAATAGAAAACTAACAAGATATTTTTTAACTTGTGTGACTAATCTTGTATGCTGAAATTTTGTGTTTCAAGAAAGCTAAGATTCAAAATCAGTTAATATTATTAGTCACCGGTAAAATAAACGCCTCTTACAGGCCCAAAAAGCTGGACTTTAATTTATAGAAATTTCCAGTTCATGATTTTTAAAATGGTCAAAAGCGAAAATTACATCCCTGTTTAAAAATAAATAATCAACAATACACAAACAACTGATAAAAAATCCTAATTGGCTCTTTTTAAAACCGAACTACACTGAAAAATATAAAATCTACGTTAAAAAATATAATAACCGCCATTTTAGTTCGTAGTTCCTAAATTCGCCGCAACAACATGAGGGCAGCACTGTACGCAGTCGACAACTCCCACCACCGCCACCTATATAAGCAGCAGCGCTGCGCGCGGCGCGCTTAGTTTCGTTTCGACTTCCGACCTGAACACATCTCTAAAAAGTAATTTTCCGGTATTTTAAAAGTATTTAATAAATAAATAAGTCTTTTTTTTTTTTTTTTTTTTTTTTTTTTACGAAAGCTTAGTACATGCATGAGCACAATAAATAAATCGGAGTGAAATATAAATAAAATAACTTGTAGTAACTCAAGAATTTTAACTAAATAATTATTTTAATATTCTTTGGTTATTATGTGAAGGCCATTCATTATTACTAATTAGTATTAGTTTTAAGTTCTTCTTCTTTATCTATCATTTTTCTTTCTTTCTCTTTACTAGGTTATAGTATTAAGTTTTAGTTAATAATTTCTTTAGGTTTAGTTGGTAAGATAACAAGTAATATCTGGTAGTAATTCCAATAATTACTACCAGATTTTACTCTTAGTTTAAGCTATTAGTATGTAAGACGGGTATTCAACTAACAATCATTTTCATTATCATCATCATCAATCATTACTAACAATAACTAGGAATAACCACATAATAACTTTTCTCAACTCCCATTTTAATTTTTTTTAAATTTAGTTGCTACAAGTTAAACGGGTAATATATTTTCACGGCGGCGCGATCGCGATCGCGATCGTGTTCGTGCTCGTGATCGCGTACAGAGAAACCGGAACCGGAAAATTCCATAAATAAATAATTTAATAATTTAACAATAAAAAAATTCTTTTGGTGCGAAACTGAATTATTTTTCATTTTTCAGTGTTAATTTTTAATAATCTTTTTTGACGGAAAGTGATCAGAGCAGAGCAATAGTGAAGTGAAGTGCATCACCACCATTTGGATACACATATTGGATACCTATGGGATTACTCAAGAGGAGATCTTCGCAGAGGAGGTGGGCGCACCAGCTGGCCTGCCACAGAGTGAGTACTAGAGGTGCTTGTAGCTGCGGTGCGGGTGATGCAGCGAACTCATCTCATTTTTTTATTTTCCCCTAGGACTTCCCTTTAGGCCTCGCGAAGTTAGGTCGCGAATCGCGTTTAGGGTTGGGAGGATTCTAATGGGTTTTATATAGGCCTCTTCATCGACCATTTCGTTGAAGGGGGAAGGGTTCCCATTATATGAGGCGCGCAAAACCCGAACGATGGACAGCGTTCACACCTCCTGGGTGTCCAATGGAAGCTGAACGCAATTATATACTTTTTCTCGCATTTAGCAAAAGTCTTGCGTTTTGTAAGGCATCTCTGAAAACTCAACAGAAAGTTTCTAACTGCTCTTTCCAGAACAGAAACTATCTTATCCATAAACTGTACATTCCATATACTTATACCTCTTAGGGCAACCTATGAACCTGTTCACATGAATGTCCCATGAACCAACAGTACCGTTTTCGGATATGAGTAGTCTTACTTATTTCTGGAACCGTCTATTTATACAGAGTAAAGCGCCGCTATGCGTGAATCTTTCCGAAAAATTATTTTTCAACGACTTTGTTAAGATTAAGTGCTCAGAACTGGTACTGTCGAAGAGAATTTAATGTTCTTGGGATTAGGAACATTCGATTCTAAAAAAGACGATCTGCGCAACATGTTTCGTCCAAATTTACTTGAACATCATCAGGCTGGTTCGATCATAAACTTGAGACTTTGGATTGTTTGGAACACCGTGGATTAGGTTAAGTTGGCTGATTACAAAATCAACCTTAACTTAATTCCTTACCTATTTTGGTGAGCAAAGGCCAGTCGTCTTGTAAGAAAGCCCCATAGTGCCCCCTTTTAGCTATGGCCTGAGGACATCCTAAATTAATATCTACAGCATCACAGTAAGGAGCTGCGAGAAGTGCAGCTTGCAACAATGAATCAGCATCATTCCCACAAAATTGTACAATTAACGGTCGATCCTCTTTCACGGAAACCAAAGCATCGCTTCTGTATCTCCCATTCTGATTAAACACGCAAGCGTGAAGCATCGGAGTGTAGCACAACTGAGCCCCATGACGCCTGCTTAAAATCCTCCAAGCTAATTCACTAGCATCGACCATCGGAGCGACAACATGACGAGGACTTCCAAGTGTTTGTTCCCAAAAACTTTTACTCATACTGAAAAATAACAAAAAAAAAATCATTAAGAAACTTTGTAACCTTGATAAACAAAAAATGAAATATCATCCTCGTGGAAAAGAACTAGGTTTTCCGGTCATCAAAAATCGTAATCAATGAGTGCAAGGGATTGCATGCACACGAACACAATAGACAAAAGTTCAAAACTAGGTAAAATCAATCGAAAGCTTTTAACCTGGATATCGTGTTTTTGAAAACTTCCAGAGGAGTAAATTATTCCATTTTCATTTCTCCAGGTCATCGCCCGATCAATTACACGGGCGTTGTCTATAAGTTAATGGAAAAGGCATATCTATAATATGCTAAATAACATGATTAACGATTATTATGTGTATCATGAAGCCGAGGAAATAACAGGGATTCGCGAAAGTAAAAATTAGCACCTTTTGCATGTTGTGTCAGGTAAAAAAAAAATGCGGTCGCATTAAAAGTTTGAAATTGAAGATGTTTTCAAGGTTAAGAAAATTATGGGGAAATTGTGATTCAAAATGATTAATTTCCTTCTAAATTAAACTAGCTTTTTAAATTTTATTATATCATTATCCTGCAAAGAATCACAGATTAACAAAAAGGTGCTGCAAGGTTCTATTCTATGACCACTGTTTTTCCCCTCTTTTTTTCGTATCTAACCGCACTCCTAAATATAACAGGGATTTTAGATAGATTCAAGTCATTAATATAAAATTACTTGAAATTAAATGAAATCTATTGACTTTCTGAAGATCCCTATGCACTTCTACATTTTCTGAGTTAGAAAACCAGTGCTCAACTTGATCATTGCAGCCTACACTTTACATGCATTCTTAGGGACTAAACTTAGCTCAGAAAGTTCTTTCCACGACTTCCTTCTAATTTCCTCATCTTTAAATTACTCGACCCTGAATTTTCACCAACATAAAATTACAAGGCAATAATTTTTTTCGTTAATTTTCTCCCAAAAACCTATTCTAATTTACATTTAACTATAACCTGTAGAGGAAACAAAACTCAAGAGTTGACATATTTGACAGAAATGATCATATCGCTATAATTTTTTTTGTTTAAATCAAATAAAAACACGAGATAAGTCCAGGAAAATTATCACGCGAAATAAGGATTAACACGAGAGGGGCATTTTATTTTCATTACCTAAACTCGAACCAATCGAACAATGCAGTCTCTCATTTTGAGAGTTAATATTTTCCGCTAACGATTTATTATTAATTACTACAAAAATTAAGTGAAAATACAGGCATCGAATCATATCCGGCTGCAGCCGATAGATTTCCTCGTGGGAATTTATATAAAATCCAAGAGCCAGAAAAACATTTTCAAATATCGCGGAACGAATAAATCAGTAATCGATCAAACTGTTTCAAACGATGCATTATTTATTTGACAGTGTTTTGGAGAATCGAATGCAAAAGCTTTTCCTTTCTGGATTTCTATTCAATTACCCTGTTTTACTCAAGGGCGTTCCTTTTGATGTTTTTTAACAGTTTGTCAATTATAAATTATAACCTTTTTATTGAATAACAGAAAATAAAGTAAATTATCGCTTATTTACGTTTAGATCATTCAGCAACATGAGTTGGCATTATAAACAAAAATCAGATGTTGGTAAAAAGTAGATCTAAGTGTTAATCTTTTACGTGTCGTCGAAGTTCGATTAAACTGATAACACAATAATGGATTTATTTGGATCGACCGTATGGATGTCAAGTATGCAGTCACATGCCAGGCCCAAGATGTGTTAGATAACGTAGTTGCAAGTTTTGGGGCGGCTGTTAAGGTATTTAATTCCGTAGAGCTAGCAAAATAGACAAACAATCTTCTTCTATTAGGACATGTCCGCTATCTCCATAGAGATTAATGATGGACCTTAGAGGCCTCTAAACAAAAAAGGCCAGTATATGAGGTCTTCTTTCGCCTTGGTCTGGGCCCATCCTCAATCTGCCCCTGTATCACCTATTGCACGAAGCACTAATAATATTTTGAAAGCGATTATCAATAATAAAATAAATATTTGTAGTACAAACTCATTTAAGAAAGCAGTATATTATAATATCCTCGTTTTACAACAATTTTTAACAATCTAAAACACAATAAATTGTAAATAAATTGCTATAAATTAAAAAAATTAAATTCTTTTTTGATTTCATTTAATATTTTATCAAATATTGACGGACGTTATTGCAGTGACATATACAAAAAAAATCTCATCGTTCCAAGTCGAAATTATTCCATCATGATTTATTTTCAACTTGCAACGACAATAATAATCCAGGATTTTAAGATTTTTCAAAAAATATTCCGTTGTCGGAAGACACCCAAAATGTAAACATCGTAAAAAGGAAAAATGTTAATAGAAATTAAATCTTAGGCCAAAAAATTGTTCTTTAAATATAGAAAAAAGTTACAATAAAGTTCGTAGCCAAAAAAAATGCAAGCCGAAGGTAAGCGCACTAAAGACAGGCAGGTTAATGCCCAAAATCATCTTCTTGTTGTATTTTGCAGCAAATATTGCTTTGATTAACAGTCCCATGCTTTGTTTATGGGTTTGAACAACGAATCCCAAGTAGTCTGTGAACGTTCAAAAACATACTTTTGTCAAAAGTAAAAATGTAAAATATTTCATCAACATTTATTGCACATTTGTAAAACATTCAAAATCTTTTGCCTTGTTATGACGATTTCTGAATACTTTTCGCTAAATTAAAATTTCACTGCCTGACTTTAGTCCTCGTACCTTCCCTCAAACTGGGCACATATTCTTAACCATCAAAAATCTTACTTCAAATATAAGACGGAATCAAGCAATATTTTTCAATCAAAAATTGACGGTTCAAAATGGATGGAACTTCATAAATAAACGACTTCAACATGAAGACATCACATACAAAGCATTTTATTATTTACAATAAATTTTAAAATGGGGAGAAAAATTAGCGCGTTTTATTTATTAATTACACTTTCGTTGTGTGCGAATATCATTAAAAAAATAAGACACCGAATTAAGTTTTTTTTTGTTTTGTACAGATTTAGAAATACGTGGGACGATCACATTGTCAATGATTGGAAAATAACCTTTATGGAAAGAATCAAAATATCTTTTCGATTAGATTAATTTATCAGAAAATGAACACATCACTCTTTAATTTAATATCGAATTTTACGTGGGACTCGTAAGAAAAATTATATTTCTTCGATGTTTTATATTGGTTGTTCACGTGAATGTACGGTTGAAGGAAACTCACGAAACAACCAGGAGTTAACAAATACGTCATGAGCGAACACCTACTCGTGATGACTCGTCAACATGTAATACAAAAAATGTCATTTTTTAATATAAACTTGGAGTTTCTCGACAATCTTTTCCTTTTAGTTCTTCAAACTTTGTGAAATTAAATAAGAAAAGTAAGTAACCTTCCTAGAAATGATGGAAATGTGTGAAGATTGAAGAATTTGTTGGCCTTGTAGCTAGAGCTAAGAAGTGACGGACCTGACATTAAGAAATTCGATTTGGGGCAATAAGCCAGGGCAGAAAGTCTTGCTTTGACTTCAAGTTGGACAACGAAGAACTGAAGAAGACATTTAACAAGCACATTTTTGATCATGACACGACTCAAACTAATGGCAACAACAGACGCTAGAAGAAGAAGAAGCTTATCTGAAAGATTGCGACTCAAAATCTCTGTCACACATCCTTATAGAACACTCTTCAACCAAAGTGTCTCCTGATCAAACCTCACCGCGTGAAATCATTATTGTCTGCAGATGAATCATACTCCACTTCTTCAGCTAAGTGGAAGGAAGAGGCAAGTGCAAAATGCTTTGCTGCAGTGGAACAACAATTACAATCTAGATGCGCAATCCAATTTTTTTTTCCAATATAATCAATACACACACAAGACTTCTTAATTGCCTTCAAAATTGCAAACATCACATCACAAAATTTAAAAAAAGCTACAACGCCATTACGGGTGTTTAAACATAATCTTTAATCAACAAGTTTCAACCCCAAACCTATAATTCACGCAAATGTCTATACTAAAACCCCAATAAACACACAAGTTATTTTTTAAAAAAATATCCTTGACTTTTCCCACGACATTTTTTACCTGACCTTTCTCGTAATTAGAACCTCCCACTCCGCATATTTTAATACTTCCTAAACCCTTTAACAAATTTTACAAAAGCATTAATATTACAATTCGACAGGATGATAAATGAAAATCCGGGATAAAAAGTTAAAAATGAGAACAATGCCCTCTGAATAAACATTTCAAATTAATTTCGCGAAGGGAAATATTTTTTTGCGAGCTCGCCAGTCTTTTTCAAACCACCGATGCATGCTCACATACTATTAATTGCTCTAGCGTGACTTCCAATAAACTTTCTTTATATCCGTCATTTCAAGTCCAATCTCAAAGTCTGGAAGGAAGAAAGAAAGAAAGGAAAAAGTCGTCTCCATTCAATCTAAAAAGCGAAATAAAAAACTAAAAACACGTCGTAAACGCAAAATGGGGATAGATAGAAAACCGAATAAAATACGACGGAAGCTTATCGGGTTATTTTGGAATCGTGAAAATTCGCGGGGTTGAAAGCCCCCGTTCGGGTAAAACACGTGTTTGTTTTTTCCTATAAGAAAAACTAAATACGTGAAAATTTCATCGAAGAAAAAAAAAAGATTTTCTGACTTTTATATATTTCTCAACTTTTGGGAACGTCCCGCACACAGCACGAAATCAAAAGCGATCCTTCACACACACAAAAAAAAAAATTCGGATGACCCAGAACGAAAGGGAAATTTCGGAAAACGGGGAAGAAAACTGTAAACTAAGTTGGGAAATTGTTTTTCTCTTTGGAAAAGCCAATTTCAGTCCCGAATTTTCGTTGCGTGACAGATGTAATTACAAGGAAGCAGACACTGTCAACCATTTTAATGGCATACGACCCAGTTTTTAAAATCCGACGAAAGCTCAACAGGGCAATTTGAACATGAATGCATCTAAAGCGAAAAAAGGACATCGTTACGTAAAATCATATTTTAAATCTACATCGTCAACAATGACCAATCAAATCAATTTGACGTAATAATCTTTTCAATTTTTCTGAGTGGGAAATTCCATCGCGATAAAATACTGAAGATTTGAAGAAATCGATATTTAAAACGAAAAAAAAGATGGACGAAGTCAGAAATCCAATTTCCAACTAGATAACTTTCTCAATTAACTTGAGACTTCAAACCGTTTCTCTAAAACACAAAGCTTTTGGAGATTATTATATCTACGGGCGGATTTACCATCTTTCTTAATACTGATACTTTCCTATAAGCGTTAACAAAAATTCTACAGCCATTTACCTTTAAATATTTTATGAGCTTAATGCAGAACTGAATGTTTAAATACATTTTCATCCATCTAATTTAACAGGAGCGTCAAAGAGATGTCTTATAGACGTCCATAAGACAGCTTCTACTTTATTGGCAATGAGCATAAGCCCTGATTTTTAAAAAGCCTAATTAAAATTTTTTTTGCAATATTTTTAAGATGTTTTAGAATTTTCTACATACTTTTACAATATACAACACTATCATATCCAACAATAACTTTTTGAAATAAGCCCTCTCATAGATTTTTGGAAGTGCTTCATTACTCAAGACCCGAATTTTGCTGGAGCAACAGTAAAAATTTTGGCTGCAGAGTAAGAATCTGCACAAAAGGGGCTTCTACCCTTTAAAAACTTTTATAAAATAAGCTTAAGTTTGAAAAAAAAAAGAAAAAAATTCAAGATATAGGCCTAATACACGTTCCCCTAATGGCTATAGGGCGAACATAAGCATTATCTACAAACATGAGCATTTTACTGCTTCAGGGAACAATACGCTCTGTAAAAAAATCTCTTCTTCCTTTTTTTTATATTTTCTAGAACACTTTCCCCTTTCTAACCCTCGACTTCACAAAAAAATTCTCTTTTCGAATTCTTTCTACCTTTTTTGTTCATTAAATGTTTCACAACCTCTGCGTTTACTTCTCTCTATTTCTTCATTCTCCCCAAATAAGTTTCTCGAGCCCCCTTCCTTGATCAGTATACCGCGGGCATTCTCTCCTGCTTTTGAGTTTCGCTCTCTACAACTCTTTACTTTCTCGCCCCTCATTATTTTTTTCGTGAATCAAAAGTTCTCTCTTTAAGCCTCTTCTTGCCCTTCAACTTTTGATAAAAAAATTTAGCTGAAATAAAACCAAAATCCAACCTCAAAGTTCTTTTAACTTTTTTCAAACAAATTGATCCTTTCTCTTTTAACTTTTATTTTGTCTTAACCCTGTTGGAAGCTGAAGGCAAATAATTTGGATAGAGACTTATTGGTCGAAACAAGGATGATAAAAAAAAAATAGACAGCTAATGCCAGCTGCGGGTTTGAGTTTGTCCGTGATCTGTATCCGGTTTGTTGATTTTAACTTCCTCTCTTGCTTTTTCTCATAAGATAAAAATAGCAGAAAACCGGAAAGAGTTGAACCAGGGAACATCAGTCCCTGGGTCATCAGTCAATCCTAAATTAAAAGAGACTGGCAAACTTTCGGCCATTAAAAAATTTGTTCTGAAATGTCTTCTGCTTGTTCTGCTTCCCCTTAGAAAAATGCGAAGGTAGAAGAAGCAGAAGACTTTCTACAACACAGCCTCCGTAAATAAGGCGACTTTGTCACTATTTTCTGAACCTGGATGGCCACGTACACTGTAATGGTTGTTAAATTTTCTCCTGTGTAGTTCGCCATGTTTCTCAAAATGGCGTTCAAATTTTTTAAAGACCGACAGTTTGTCAGTCTCTCTTAATTAAGGGTCTCTACTCCGGATGTGCTACTTAGTTTCTTTAATAACCATGAGAAGGGCTTATCATATCAATTTAAAAAAACCTAACTCTCGACATTCTAATTAACTTTCCCCTAATTCAAACTCTCTAAAACCAAACGATCACATCCCGTCTCTAATTTCAATATCAATCCACTTCGTAGGTTTAAATTTCGGCGGTTTAACAACAAAAATTTGCTCGTCCTTAGAAGCGTAAGTCTTTCGAGGTAGCTGAGGAGTTTCGAGTACATCACCCGTTCTGGAGAATTTTGGTGTCAGAGGAGTAGGCGGAGAAACCATTTCTTCATCGGAAGAACAAGGCGAATTTGGATTCGACAAAAATATCGTCGACATTTCAGGCGTTGATGGTCTCGTAAAAATCGGCGATTGGCGAGGGCTTATCAAATCTACACGTGGAGAACCTGGATTTGATAACCCGGACTCCCGAATCGGCGATAACGAAGGGGAACGCGGCCTTCTTATAAGATTCTTTTTCCTATTCCTTCTATAATTATTCCTCATACAATGTTGGAACGCGAAATTCGGTTGCTCCGCCAAATCCAAAACGTCGCTTAATTCTTTCAGCTCTGCCGTTGTTTTCAACTTCCTCACAGGGGCCGTTAATTCTGGCAGTTTATTGCCTTTCGTTATGTTGACGGAATTCGTTTTTAAATTTAAAGTTTCTAAAGGTTTATCGCTTTTAAAAGACGCGATTTTTTCTAAAGCACGATTGATTTCTTCTTCTGTTGTCGGACGAATTTGATTATTTTTAATTTTAGCAATCGTTTCCGAACTTCTTCTCGACACGTTCCTACCGACGCTTTTAGGGCACAACCTCCATAATTTCATAAAATTAAACCGCCTCCTACTATTACTAGTTCTTTTAATCTTTAGCATCACTTTTTGAGGTTCTTTTTTCTCTTCTACACTTTTATTATCGAAAGTACTTTGATTAATTTGATTTTGACACTGATCGTTTCTTTTAAAGCAAAAGCAACATTTATTTTTCGGCATGGAATGTACGCAATAACATGATGATTTAGAGTTCGTTACCACTTCGGGTTTCCTTTCGTCGTTAAAAGTGATCACGAAAGGTTTAACGACCCGATCAATGAAATCCGGATCCGTATTTTGGCGTTCGAGAGTCCTCAATTTCCCCCTGCTTTCCGGTTCCTTAGATTTGACACAACTCGAACTGGTACAAGAGCAACAAGAGCAGCAACCCTTTCGGGGATCGTCTCCGGCTTCCTGCGATTTACAACACGAATAATAACAACATTTCCGATATTTAAAACTGTTGTGAATTTGGCCCGACGAATTGGCGTTGTTAGACATGACTTCTGATTTTTTGCAAGCGCAACCATGCGCAAAAATCGGAGCTACCAAAGTTCCCTGACGATAATTTCGAATGTATTCGTATGTGGTTATCCCGAGTATGGATATATAACAATGAAAAAGGCACAGATGAAGCAAAAGACCGGCGGTCGTAGCTGCTAGCAAGCCTAATAACCCGACGACGCCCAGGAAGACGGATTCTGGCATGTAACTCCCGGAACTGGTGCCGTTTCCGCGATCCGGAAAAATGGACAAACAAGCCGGATCGACGTGATAATAAACGATTTCCATAATGGAAACTGCGACGACTACTAACGATGCGGCAACGGCCGAGATGACGCATATTAAAAAAGCTACGTAATTCCTTCCTCCGACGCAATGATTTAGCCATTTGCAGTGATGATCGAAATGATCGACGCATTTATTACAAACGCTACAATGTTTCGTTTTTGGACCTGAAGTTTTAATGTTACATAAATGGCAGCGACCGTTTTCGATGACGTGCGCGTGTTTTGTCCTGTCGAATTCAGGCACGGCGATTTTAACTTTCAACGCACGAAGTTCCGGATCTGCAGGATCCAAAAGCAAAGCGGCCAGATGAGAAAATATGTGTAAACAAAACAAAGTCGCGAGGACGATGAGAAGACATTCGCGGAAAGACGTGCTTAATGCTGGGATTAACACGAGGAACGTGGCTGCTCCGACGGCTAATAGCACTATCCATCCCATGACTTGTTGGGGATGAAGCGGAAGCTGCAATCCGTGGACCCGACGCCATTTTCTGTATTCCGGAGGCCCTAAACGACTTTGAAACGAACAAAAGGAGTTTATAACTTTTTCTTCTCTCTTCTTCGTTGCTTCCGATTCGCTTTCATCCATTTGCGAATCGAAACCTTTGTTCGTTAAAACGTTTTTATTTATTTTTTAAACTTTATCTTTTCATTCGATGCATCGACATTTGGTGTCACTTAGTTTATTGTCATTTTTATTTTGATTTTTAAATTTCACGACCCACGTTACGAGTAACTCGCGAGGCGAAAGGTGAAATCGTGTACAAATAAACCGAAAAACGTTGGACACTTGAAATAATTCATTTTTAAAATAATAATTATCTCACAACAATAAAAACAATCTACGATTTATTTATTTATAAAGGCACCGTAAAAATGATTTCTACTACAGCATAAAAAATTGCAAATACAAAAGAAGAGACCGAAAACGCAGTCGCTAGATGGTTCGTAAGGCGCCGTCGTCCCAGCACATATCGATCCGACTACTAACGACGCCGGATACTTTGAGGGGAGGAATTATTAAAAGGAAAAAACTTCTCGACTCGCGATCACCTCAAAGGTAAAAAGGAAGTGGTCACGTCAACATCGTAAAATAATGACATTTTCAAAAGGGGTGCAAGCCCTTGTATCCCAGCACGTGCGTCTACGGGAAAAGTTTGAGAGTAATTAAGCAAAGATTATTTTTAGACTTTATCATGAGTTTGTTAATTTAACTGCAGAAAACTATTTAACATTAATAGAGTTTAAATGCAATAATTTTCTCTTTGTTTTGCTCTGTTTTATCAAAAAACTCAATTTCGAAATGCATTTCGCAGATGTATGTGCCACCCACTTAGGATTTTCACTTTAATATGTTGATTAAAAACCTTTGTGACATGTTCGTTCATCAAATTACTCATTACTTTGACTTTAATCCAGAACAATAATTTCATTGAATCAAAGACGACAAAAAATTTTAACCACAATTCATAAAATTCCTTGAATCGATTAATTTATCATTGATCAATTAACCTCATCATGTTTTCACCCCAGCATTTCAATACTCTGCACATTATTAGCATAAAATAACCTAATTATCCTTTTAATTAATAAACAACCTACACTGCTTCAAAGATCAATGTAAATATTACAAGACAAACATATACCTACGATTTGCATTTCTCAGCAACTAAACACTCAAAATGGATTAACTACATGTTTTTTTGATTGTACTTGTTTCAAATAAATAAAAAAACCTTAGCAAATGCTTTGCTCTTGGCTTTTTATGCAAACCGTATTGTTAAATCAACTTCAACCTGGTGACCATGTGAGGTTAGGAATATGAAACTTGTTTTTCTCGGTAATATATCACTTGAAACTGCAAATTAAACACTGAACCGTAAATAATAAAAGAAACACACCTTTGGACATCACATAAGCAAGAATAATAACATAAAATAAAGGATTTTACGTAATTCAGTACTCAGAAACGTGGTTAGGATTTTTTTCCCTTTAACAATAATAACCCATTTACATTTCAATTACATTCACTCCACGTAATTCGAAAAGCGTAATTTTCCCTGCGTACATACCTTGATTATTTGTAGCTTTATCGATGATTTAATTATGAAAAAAATCGAAAAAATGATATATAAATAGATTCAACACGTAGAATTGTCCGCCATATTAGGTGACGCTCCTATGAGGTAAACACGCATGCCCCGCTTAACACGAATGCATTTCAATTGCACTAATGCAATTTTGTAGGAGTCATAAAATGAGAGAAATGTACTTTTATGTCCACTTTAATTTTTTTTTTAAGGAAATAAAATGTAAAGGTTTTATTAGGGGACTTTTGCAAGCCGGGACGGCCATTAAGATAATGATTTAGCTCACAATGCATTGCAAAATAATCCGATTTCATTTAAGGGCGTTACATTGCTACTAAAGGTTAATGTAATGTTTATGTTCTGGTGGTCGTAAATGGAAGCTGAGTATATTAGAGGCTGTAGTTGTAAGAATATTTCATAGACAGGTAGTGCAGTGTGGGTTAGAGCAAATTCATAGAAAGTATATTTGTGAATTTATTAAGTGACCTACATTTAAAATACTGAAGATATTACTTTGTGATCTTCCTTTGAAAATTTGTAGGAATTACACCTTCAGCTTGGCCTATAAGACCCACAATGCCTCGTGTTTACGCTTTATATTCCGAACAGGAAAATGCCTGTGGATGGTTTGCATGAAAAACTGATAATAGAGTATTCCTACAATGAATTTTTTACTTCAAAAGTGGGGCAAGCTCGAAACGACTCCACAAATAGTTTTTGTTTTTTCCTTGAAGAATTTTTTGGACTGCAAACCCAAGGCCAGATGGGTTATAGTTGGCACAAGGTGTGCCAGCAGCTCCAACTATGATATTTTTTCGGAAATAATAATGCATGTTTGCCTTATTTTTAAGCTAACAATTTTTTTGGAGGGTGAGATCTCTTTCTAATTGGTGGCAAGAACTTGTTTTTGCCCTTTCCTGCTTAAGAGGCAGACAGAAGCAGATCTCTTTGGTTTTTTCAAGAGCAGTTTCCTAATAAGAGTTTACTCAAGGGCCCTTCCTCAATTTTTTTACAGCTTTTTATCTAGTGCAAAATTACTTTCCTGCTTTAACTCCGGAGCCCCCCGATACCGTTGTAGTTGCTACTCCACTGAACTTTCCAAAATCTTCTGCAGTAATCTTAATTAGATAAATGCTTACTTCGTATAATTTCGTAAACTTACATTAAAGTGTCTCCATGATGACCAGACGCAACATGCCTTATTCCATATGGCCTGATATTGTAAACTGGTCCATCCAGTAATGCAATGAATTTGTATTTTTCAAACTGGCAGCTCCAGCATGTTTCAATAGCTCTGAAACAAGTAAAAAAATAATTTTAGTGTTGAAAATGCAATAATTAAGTCTTGGCTGGTTAATTTGTTACAAATTGCATGCTGAGCAGGGGCAGATTTTATAAAGCAATAGTGGGTGGCTTTAGAATGGCCTTGTTCAAGTTATTGATTTCCTGTTTAATCAGTGATTAAAAGTTATTTGATTTTGAACTCCACCCTCAACAAAAAAAGGGTTACAAAAAAATTTAGTGCTAGTAAAACCACACATTCTACAAAACTTAAAGCACCCACATGCTCTAAAATATTTCGATCCCCCCTTAAAAGTTATGATAGAAGCATCAGCATGTAATTTTCTTAAAACTTTACCGAAAGACATTCACCCGTGTCATTGTTTATAGACTCTAAAGCCCATTTTCTTTCATTAACAGGCTTAGTAAGTTTGACGTTTGCTAATTTCTTTCCCGTTGTAATTAAAAATTGTTCTCTTTCAATGAAAATCTCGTATCTTTAAAGGTTTTTCCGAGCTATTTAGGAATTTCGGTTTTAAAGAAACCAAAATTTAATTTTAATACCGCAAATTCTTCTCGTACTATTTACATCAATACTTATTGCCTCTTTGAACGTTTTCATTACTAGGCTTCGAAATTTAATGTAAATTTACAAAGCTACACCTCATTATCGTCAACAGAGAGAACGTAAAATATGTTATCAACGTCGATTACTTAATTAGATATAAAGACATCGATTTAGATATGAGTCACGAATGTGTCTATTTCTAGATAAGTCTGGAATAAGCAGGGTTTAAGCCATAGAAAACTAAAAAGGGAATACTAGAGAACGTTATGAATTTGGCCTAATGTAAAGCATTGTGAAATTTGCATAGCCCTGTCTTAAAAATTTTAGTGCGTCCTTTGAATCTAAGTATGGCTGCGGGCCTGCACATGGAAAAAAGTTTAGCCAAAGCATTTTCTGCATGCATGACCTATAACCTGTCTTTTTTTAATCAATTTTTACAACCGCATCTAAGGAAACAATTAGGAGGGCGTTCTCAAACATTCTCGCCGCCTTATATGGACATCATGTGGCAGCAAATTGCGGCCATTTTTCCTTTTACAGTATATAGAAAACTCGGGCGAATATTTGAAAACTGTACATTCCATTGCATTCCTTGTCTCAAAATTGGTCTGTGATGATGTAGTAAATTGCGCCTTGTGAGTTGCCGAACGACTGCAAAATTTTTTCTCTGAGTTCGAGAGTAAAAAATACAAGAATTGACCCCGTTGAATGAGGGAGAACCAGGAAAGGAAAACATAAGTGCAAGTACGGTTAGATAGGTCGGGAAAACGGGAGGCGTCCTCCCCGTGATAAATACAAGAGTTATCGTAGTCGTGGACCATTCCGCGTAGCGAGATCAACGTGAACGTTACGTTTATAGTTTCCCGCGTTTTTCCTTACGCTTTTCCTAAACATCCGATCGTAAAAGATTTCGTGCGATGGATTTCGTGTTTCGTGTCAAAGTTTTGAATTTTTTCAATTGTTAATCGCGTTAAAATATTTAATAGTGGGCAGAATATTGGCTCGCTTAGGAACGAAAATTTGAATTGATTATCATAAACCATTAGGTAAGGAATTATAATTTTTTTTTATTTACCCAAGGGGTGATTACTATGATCGAAATTGATTTTTATAGATAAGTTCGATTTTAACACAAGCCTGATCGATCTGTTTATGACTTGATGTTGTTATCATATTACTGAATGCTTTTAAAATATTTGTTAAAAGTTTGAACATAATTTGGTTATGAAATCGTTTGGAATTACGCTGCTTAAGTCCACTTTATTTGCCATAAAAATACTGTAATCATCATTTACAGAGGAAGAAAACAATTATTTAAATTATATTTCTTGAAAAGTCAAGACGGGGAAAAAATGGAAAAAAGCTGAGAAGAGAAAAGATGTGGGTGTTTGATTTTTAAAAAGGAAGTAAAGAAAAAAATTTTTTAGAATATTCGATTGTTTCCCGGAACTAGAATAGCATTTTTCATTTTAAATGCGATAACAAACCCTTTAAAAAAGAACAATATATTCACAATGAAAGAAGACTTATAAAATATTTAAAGTTAAAGGGAGGATTTCACAATATTGGTTGGATACAATTATAAAGTTTTAATATTTCATTGAGGAAAAACATCTTTTTTTGAAAATGCTTTGTTTTTACGTAAGTTGTATAGTACGATAACCCGCATAATCATTTCAATACATCATCAAAGTTATGTAATTTTGAAAATGTCATTGAACTCATGGAACTTTGAAAAGGGAAACTCGTCATATTGAAAAAATTGGCAATTTTAATTTGAATATGATTTTAAATGGGAATAAAGAATAAAATATTTCAACTGGTAAAATATCAACGTTTGATGGGATCAATGATAATTAAACGTATCACTGATTTTGGCAAGCTTCATAATTTTTCCAAAACTTAACTTGAAATTTTTCACTAGTACTGAAAAATCATTCATTAGAATTAAACGTTGAGATAATTGACGCTAAAAGAAAGTGTGAATAAATCCCTAATAAGTAAGTGGCACTTCCTAGAGCGTGTGCCATGTAAGTATGAATAATGCCATTTATTACATAGGCGCAGACTGTTTTCTTTCATAACCAAACGAAAAAGCTAAGATGGCACACACATGGCTAGTCTGATGTCCACAATGCATAGAATTTCATTTTCTAAGAATTTCGATTAGTCTTCCGTTTTATTTCCAAAAATAGCTTGGATTACATGTTTTCATAATTATTACGATCAAACGAAACCATAATCAAATCACTATTTTCTTCCATAACTAAGGTTAATTACATCAATACAAAACTCCAAGCCTCCTGCTTAAAGTATTTATAAATAGTTTCTGTTATTGTTCGGTTTTCTTTGAATTAAATACGGTAATAGTCTAGCATTTTAAATGGTGTAAAGGAACACCTACTCTTGGTTTTGTTGAATATTTTCAAATCAAGTTTTGCCAATTGCAAACCTAATTTTCCTCTCCGGCTAACACAGCTAGAAGCCCTATTACCGCTTCATAAGCACCATTTCCTGGGTCGCCGCCTTCCGGTTCGGCGTCCCAGCAGCAAGACTGCATCCATTGAGATGTTGCCTTTCCACAACAACTCCAGCCTCTCCGTAAGTCTAAGACTTGTTGGGCTCTTCTTGAGGCCTTGTTGCCTACACCGATGGCTCATGTCCAACATTTCCCTCACCACCATGATTTAATCACGCTCGTGATGAGAAGCTAACAGATAAGCCTTCTAATCTTTTCACTTTGTTTTCTTGGCCACCCAAAAAATATCTTCAGGCTTCTGAATTTTCCTCTGCAAGGTTCATTATACTGAACGAAGACGCTTTGCTTGTTGCTAAGGACTTTTCACCAATCTGAGTTGTCACTGATTTAAAATCTTTATTTACAAAAAACCTTAAGCCTTTTTCCCTTTTTATTTACAAGTAAACTAAAAGCTTCATCGTGATAGACTGTGAATGCGAACAGACAAAACATATTCTTTATAAAAAAAATCAACACCTTTTTCGCTTATTACTTTTCAAATCAGATTTCGCAAAACCTTTTCCCATGCCCTGTCAAGCTCTCAACCCTACGTCTAACTGCTGGAACAATATTTTGATGGTTTCGACATTCAAAACTAATTAATTATAATATCCTCTTACACTACAAAAGTTACGTTAGCTTGTTGTCTGTACCTTCGGATTCTTTGACGTTATTATATACACGAAAGATATACTGTATGAACCCGTCCCTTTAATGAAAACATATGTCTTTGTCAGTGGGAAAACGCAAAAGCAAGGGAGAATATTACCGAAACCGGACAAGACTAAGACTGGTTTCCCAGAAAAGAGGGAAAATCGTTTTAAGGGTAATACGGGGAGAGCAATCATGATTCCCTTTAAATGTTGCCGTAAATAAAGTTTGTACACTCGAGAAACACTCTTAACTTCACTTGGGGAAAAAGGGGATTTTCACACGTCGACCTTTTTTTCTCTTCCAAGCATTTGAAAATGCCATTTGGGGGAAAGAAAAAAAACACAGACTGTGCTTGAAACGAAAAAGAGTGAATAAAAGAAAAAAATTACCGAGGCAGAAGAATTGCTTAGAGGTTTCTTATTCTCAATTTTATTTTTTATTTTAAGAAAAATATACATCTACATCAGACAGGCTTGTAGGTAGATAGGTAAGTAGGCGGGTGAAATTGACAAATATAAAGATTTCCCTGGACGGGTAGCTGTTTTAACTTACATAAAATGTTTTGGCATTGTCAAATATTTTAAATTAAAAAGGTTATACATCGTAACATCTTCGACACTTAATATCACATAGATTTACTGATTAGATTTTACAAGATTTTCTTTGCCAAAAGAGAGGCCCTGGCTTCCTCATTACTGTATGGAACTTGTATGATTACTTATCGAAGTCCACCTATAAAGAAAAACCAAAGTCATTAGCCAACATTGTGTAACATTCAAATAAAAGAAAAAAGTATTTTCTAACTACGCAAAATATTTTTCCCTTTTCACATTCTAACAAAAGCTTTGAAGGTCGACCGTCTGAAGTTTTTTTTTACCTTCTTGGTATACGTAACCGTCCCCGGTCTTCTTATTATCTTAATGAATTCCGATTTTCTTTTCCTCCTTTATCCGATGTCACGCTTTTTTAAAAAAAATTAATAAATTTATCAGAATAAGAGATCGTTAAAAGGAAAAAATGTTCATCGGAAAACAATAGGAAAAGTCGCTGATTCAGCTCAAACAAATAGTCACTTAGGATTTGAATTATTTTTCAATGGAATCTTTCCTTCTTTTCAAAATTCCGAGATGTTTAAAGATTTGCTTTATAGTTGATGATTCCACCTGGAAATTTTAATTTGAAGTCTTGCATAATGTTTAGTACTACGAGTCTTCGGTTTCAGTTTATACACGTTTCTGGTTGTCATCAAAGGCATTCAAATTTCAAAAGAGTTTTCAATTAGACTGAATAAGAAAACGTTAAACTCTAAAGGTTTTTCGGAAAATGTATATAAAATTAAATTTTTTTTATTTATGATCTTTTCGAGAAAAGTTCAGAGGCTGTAACATCGCACAGTCGTAAAGGTTAATTAATCTCAAGCTTTTCAAAAGATACTACTTTCCTTTTAATTAACATATCTCGTTCTTCTCGCCGGAAAGGTATTCGCATCTTTCTGAGAATAATTGTATTTATATTTTTAAAAATTGATTTTTCTCCTGATGGTTTCCCCGGGCAATAACCTTTTAAATTCCTAGAAGTAAACACAGAAAATCTTCATTCATAAACTTTCCGGAATTAATCATGTTATTTCATGAAAGAATAATTTCATCACAAAGATTCAAAATAATGAAAGATCAACCCTAAGAGCTGTCTTCAGTAATAAAATCAAAAAAGTATTAAAAAGCTCAAAAATTCTAAGAAAAGACCTTTCAATTTCGTCGGGATTATAGCATTGGAAAATTATAGCCAAGGGGCTACTAAGATCATGATTTTCTCATTTATTTTTGAACTGACGAGGGTACAGCTTGATATTTTTGTCATTTAACCAAAGAAAGGCGTGTTTTCTGCCCATGTTTTCTAAAAATAAACCCTGGCTTTGTTTTTTTTTTTTTAATTTTAAAATCCTTACTGACCTTCCCGGCGAGAATTTGGAGGGAAATGAGAGCGGGCCAAAAATTTAAGTCATCAAAATATATTAGAGCAAGAAATCATTGATTGATCAAAAATGAAATGCGGTCGACAACTCCTCTACACTTTCGCAGAAGTCAATGCTTATCTAGTGAGCCACAAGGCTGGGTTACCGAATTTTTAATGGCTCTTATATTTTGTTTTGAAAAATAAATCGGTAAACAAACATAATAGACAATATCGAAAAGCGGAAGCGAAATAATTAGCAACTTTTGATTCGCGCCAAAAGCTTGGCCAATCCCTTTTAGGGTCTCTTAAAAAATTTTTTGGAGCCCTTCTACTGCTTTCGATAATTTCAATGCATCTTTAATAGCGACATCGTTTCAAATCATAAAATTCCTTTCTTAAGAAATAATTTAATAATTTTGAAACCTTTTTTTCAACAATATTGAAACAATACTTGATGGAAAATAACAAGAGAAAAAAATCATCTCACTAATGGAAAATATTATCATAAAGGGGATGAAACGATTTATATACTGTTGACGGAGTTATGTACTTGACCTAAGACAATCAAGATCAAGGATGACAGCTCCTTTCTATTGTGTTTACGGGAAAAACTTTGCAATATTACATCTCTTGAGTTAGGAGTTATTTTAATGGCACGAGGATGGGTTATATCATCGTGCCCTTGAATTGTAACCTTTTCGTATTATTTATTTTTCCTTCAACAATGAATAAAGAAATAAAAGGTTTTTTTAAATAAGTTTCCACGAGGCTGGGAATAAATACTGCAGGTATACATTTTGACATTTATTTAATAATGAGCGTTGTAAAAAGATAGGATTCGAGGAATCGGGTTAAAAGGTTAAATAACAGCTTTTTTTTTCGAAAAGAGGTTTGGGTCACAGCCCACACTGGATCGAGAAGAGTACTAGGAACGTGTTAATCCCTGAGTATGAAACATCTGTTAACAATGTTTACCCTTAGTGAAAAGTCTAACAAGACTCATTCATAAAAGGTAACAAAGGCTCTCCTGGACAGCTCTAGAAAGATGAAATTGGAGCAGGTTGAGGAGAAAATATGAATGGTATTGTATTATAATAAATGATGGTTGACCCAGGTTTTTAACTAGAAATTAGGTCATAACTTGACATTTAGGAAAAGACTCATTTTTTACTCATTTCAATAACTTATGTTACGAGCCACGCCAATACTGAAAGCTTCTAATATCAAGGTCTTACTTGGAGCCTTCGAAGCTTTTACTAAACGAAGGTCACATCTAAAATTAGCAGTTTCATAGCTCTCGATCAGGTCTTAAAATCTTGGCTAATACTGGAGGGCTCTGACGAAAATTCAGTCTTATGGCAAAAACTCAATCTATGCACAAACTTATACTAGGAGTTTACAGTAACTAGCCTATCACAACAAATTACAAAGCAAAAAATCTCAAACCAGCTTTGAAATCGATGCCCCTGCATACTGAAAAAAAATTTCTCTGTGTCTAAATATCAGCTCGTGAAGATAAAATTTCTCTAGCAACAAGTATATTTATACGTCGTAGCTCGAAAGATTAAAATGCACTTAGTTGAGGTTTTCTTCAACAAATTTTAATGCGACCTAAGACCTTATAAACTTTTATATAATCCATCAAAAAGAAAAGGTTAATCGGGATTTTTTTAAAAAGGCAATTCGAATACAAGCATTATTGAAAATGTTTCAGGAGAAGCACAATGAATAAGAAATGGAAAGAAATAAAATTTTCCGCCCACGAATATTTTCCTAAATTTGATTTTCCTTCAAAGATATGTTTTACCTTAAATGGTTTACTTTATTTATTCTCGGAAAAGTAGGAAGATGTGCAATAAAACCGGTAGAGTTACTATCAATTCATTCACTGGAAATATTTTTGAGCGGTTCGTTGCTACTTTCAAGTAAAAGCTTTATGCATACTCCATGGCTAATAGTAATGTATTATTCTGAGGTCCTCAAGCCATCTATCAAACTAATAAAATTCTTCTCGGCAAAGAGGATCAGATAAACTTTCAATGAGTGCATAAAGCTTTTTCCTGTATGAGATTTCAACCTCGACGTAATCTTACGTGTCAATATAATGTATTTACAGTAAGTGTTTGCAGTTCTTACTTTGAAAAGTTGAACAACCTGGGAATTACACTCTCTAAGATGCTTTATAAAATTTTTTTTAAAAGCCTTTTTCAATGCGTCATTTATTAAGTCTTTTTCCTGGTTCTACTTCAGTGGGCACACATAGCTGGGCTTATTGCTTAGCATTCAGACTCTGAGATGGGTTGACTTGCTCATATCGAAATTCTCTCGCGTTAAAAATAAAAAATTATAGAAAATGGGAACTGACATCAAGGATATAACATTCCTTAACTTCCCATACGACTACTCTGACTTCCTGTAGTGCCACGAGTAATGCGCAAACATTGCCGTTATTTCTTAAAATTATAATTCGTTATGGATCGACATTAGTTTGGCAAAGTTTGAGAAAGACCTTCGTTCAGAAGTGGACGGATATCGGTTGAAAGAAGAAGAAGAAGAAGTTATGGATCGACACCAAAGCCTTGCTATGATTAACCCGAGAAACGTGACAAAAGTGAAGATAAATCTTCATGAAGCAATCTTTTAATTGGAGTGAGATCCCACTCTTGATTTTGAGTTACGCTGTAAAACGAGGCGTGTAATACCTTTCTTGGTTTTCCTCTTATACCTAAAGATAAAACCGGTAATTGTCAAAATGTCACCTAATTTTATCATCATTTTTTTCATTTCTTTTGACTTTTCCATCAAATTTTATTTAATATTCCCAGAATACCGTGAATTGTTCGCGCGTTTTAAAACAGGAAATGGGTCGTAAATTTACGGCCCCGTTAGCAATTAAGCAATTAACCTAGTGTAGAGATCTTAAAGCATCCGGTCAGGTTATCATTAGCCTCTTCGACCCTTTTTTCCCAGTCTAATAAAAGCGTAGTATTCGGAATGGGTGAATAAAAACCAGGAAAAAAGAATTTAGCGAGAGGTTTTTTAATTATTTAAATGTTACTGAAAATTTGATGAATTCCGATTAAAAAAAAGTTAACCCTTTTGAATCAAAAGAGTCGTCAACACTCCTTTCATTAAAAGTTGATCGTGACCAGCTATAACCTTTTTTTCATTTTTCTTCCTTGCCAGGGTTTTTTGCTTTTTTCTCGTTCAATGAATTTAGCACCCCGGAAAAGGATTTTCATGATTAATCTAAATAAAACCTTTTTTTTATTGCGTGGGGTGTGTGTGAGCGTGTGAGTAAAACAAAGTTTTAAAAAAGCAATGTGAGAATTTGGCTTGAAAAATTTTTAATGAATTTTTATTTTAAAAAAATGATTGTTTTCATTCTTTCGTGCTTGAAAGTGAAAAAATAGGAGAAAGAAAAGGAACAACCCTAATGGTTCCAGCAGACAAAGTTCAAAGCTTATTTTAACAAATTTTTACAGGTTTAGCAGAAAACTTCGAAAATGTTTGATGTCAGAGTACATTTTAAAAAAAAATACCAGTCCGACATTGGTAAAGTTAAATCTTGGTGAGAGGCACTGCAGGAAAAGCCAGCATGATCCATTCCCTGTGATTTCCCGGAATCAAATTTCACGTACAGTTAATTCTTCGAATAACAAATTTTACGAAACGAAAAACGTCGAATCCAATTTCCCGAGTGTTTTTTTTTCTCTAAAAAAATATTTTATTAAAAAGTCTAATTTTGTGAAACTGGAACATGAAGGTAGACTAAAAAGAAGGGGAAAAAGTAGGACAGTAGAAAATGGACTATGAAAACAGAAGGAAAACAAGATTAGAATTACATAATAACATTGGGGCAGTTATTTTACATATCTCTAGTCGTATTAGGTGCATAACTTCTCATGAGAAACTCTAGGGGGTACTCAAGATTCATTAATTTCATCAAGACTTACATTCAGCATATTAACATTCCTTAAGGATAGCTTGATAGTAGAATAAGATAGCGTCATTCAAAGGAATTTTCAGATATAAGAAATACACATCACTCGAGTCCTCCTCGAGGTTCATTTGACTTTAAGAAGTAAAAGGAAAAAATTCAAACAATGGCAAATCATACTAATGCTGACGTGAGACCAAAGTGGGCAAAATATCTGTTAAGAAAATAGTTGAAATTGCATTCTAGAAAAATCTCATGAATGTAAAGCTGACAATCGAAAGAAGCTTTAGGGAAGCAGCAATAGGCAAATACATTAGGAATTTATGACGATCACTGGCAAGAGCTAACAAGAGGAATGGGATTTGGGGTGCTTCGCACCCCATCCAACTTTCTCGCGAATTTAAAAAATGTGCGAATTTAATATGTTAATCTAAAACGCACAAACCAATTACCATTCCTTCGCAATTACCATTATCATAGACAGTCTTTTTAAAGTGACATCAAATTGTACAGGATATTGAAGAGTTCCTATGGAGTTAAGAGTTCTTATTTCAAATTCTATAAAGCTATAGTTTCATGGGAAATTTTTAGGGAAAAGCAATCAAAATTTGTAAAAACGAGACCACATTCAAATTCCTCGAACTTTAAGTTTTGGCAATTTTGCCCATCTTTTTCGAAATTTTGATTCCTTCTCCCTAAATAATTCGTTCGAACAAATCCACTTTCAAATTCCTCAAACTCTAAGCTTTAGCAGTTTTGCCCATCGTTTTTCGAAATTTTGACTCCTTCTCTCTAAAAAATTAGCTAGAACGAGTCCACTTTCAATTTCCTCAAACTCTAAGCTTTGGCAGTTTTGCCCTTCGTTTTTCGAAATTTTGACTCCTTCTCTCTAAAAAATTAGCTAGAACGAGTCCACTTTCAATTTCCTCAAACTCTAATTTTTGGCAGTTTTGCCCTTCGTTTTTTTAAATTTTGACTCCTTCTTTCTTAAACAAGAGGAATGGGATTTGGGGTGCTTCGCACCCCATCCAACTTTCTCGCGAATTTAAAAAATGGAGAAAGGGGATTTATTATTTTAATTGTGTTGAACCTCCTTGACAATTTCGTCAAAAAACATCTCATCGAATTCTTAAAAGTCGAAATGAAAACATCATTACAGTCCACTATCTTGTAAATAGTGATGTCAACACGGTCAGCCATCTTGTTTTGGTATTTACAAAAAGATCTTGGACTGTAACTTGTGAACCCATCCACCGATTAATCTCAAAATTTAAACAGTTAATCCCACACTGCCTCTTCATCTCACGCAAAATTATCACGTTTCGTTGAAATTTGCTCAAGCTATATCGCAAAATATCAAAGTTCTAATATTCGCCATTTCCATAATTTTTCGAATTTCGAAAAAAGAAAAGAAGACCCCCTCTTATTTTTCGACGAAGAATACGTGTGTGAAAAATTTTTTCGATCCGTTGCGTATTGGCGGAGATATCGAGCGCGGCGTACGCGGCGTACGCGGCGTACGCGGCGGACGCGGCGGACGCGGCGGACAGACATCATCTCAGAATTTGATTTTATGAAGTTCTATGTAATTTTCATCTTGATATTCGCAAGAATAAGGATTTTCGATTTTCAGGGTACGGCAATACTTTCGTCACTCTGCTTCGCGATCGCTCGAAAGTAAAAAGTACTTCGAACGAGTTCACCTTCAAATTCCTCGATCTCTTAGCTTTGGCAATTTTGCCCTTCGTTTTTTAACATTTAAACTTCGCTTCAACGAGGCCACATTCAAAATTCTTCAAACTCAGAGCTTTTACACTTTCCCTCCTTGTTTTTCAAAATTTTAACTCCTTCCCCCTGAAAAATACGCCGTTCTTGTTGTCGTTTATTGAAATTCCTACTCCTTTCTCCTTAAAAATTACGTCAAAAAACACCCTCATCGAATTCCTTAAAGTCGAAATAATGACGTCACCGCAGTCAACATCATGTAAATAGTGACGTCACTACGGTCAGCCATCTTGGTTTAGTATTTACAAATAGATCTCAGATTGTAATTTGTGAACCCATCCACCGATTGTTCTGAAATTTTAAACAGTTAACCCTTGCACAATGCTCCTTCATCCCACGCAAAATTATCACAATCCGTTGTGGTTTGCCCGAGCTATGTCGCAAAGAGACAGGCCAAAATTTCAAAGTTCAAATATTCGCCATTTCCATAATTTTTCGAATTTCGAAAAAAGAAAAGAAGACCCCCTCTTATTTTTCGACGAAGAATACGTGTGTGAAAAATTTTTTCGATCCGTTGCGTATTGGCGGAGATATCGAGCGCGGCGGACGCGGCGTACGCGGCGTTCGCGGCGTACGCGGCGGACAGACATCATCTCAGAATTTGATTTTATGAAGTTCTATGTAATTTTCATCTTGATATTCGCAAGAATAAGGATTTTCGATTTTCAGGGTACGGCAATACTTTCGTCACTCTGCTTCGCGTCGCTCGAAAGTAAAAATAAGCTTGGATTGGAATTTAATATTTTCAAGATTGCATATCCTTCTTTCCTCCTTTTTCATTTCTCCTAACACGGTTTTCACAATTTCACATGCATTCCTTTTCCTGTTTTTGTATTCCTGTCTTTAATGATTTAACATTGTAAGTGATGCACCGAACTACTGACGGATGCGTCGTGGACATATGATCTTAAATTAAGCCAACTGTTGCCATAAACATTTTCTCACAGTAATATTCAACTACGCGATTCAACCAAAATAGGCCTTTTTCGGGCCATCCCAAATAATTCACATTGAGCACTGCAATAAACTCTTTACAAACATGTTATTCCTTTTAAAAATATTTCCCTTCAAAATCACTCCATAAATCCAAACATGCACAATATAAAACAGGAGTCAAGCGAATTTTTCTTTCAAAAATACGACCCACATAAGATTTTCCAACATAAATAAGCTTATTCTGCCATTCTGGTTATTGAGTTATGAGATTTGATGTTCGAGTGATGAAAAACGAAAACGCAGAAAATTTTTTCTCTACTTAAATTTACACCTGGTTGAAAAACTCAATTTTTTTACCTCTGAATGTTTCCCGGTTTTTTAAAAAGATTTATCCCTTTTTATCCGGCGTGGGCGAGCTACGGTATTCCCAGTCGAAAGCACGAAACAGCATAGATTTAACTCTGTTGCACATGGAAAATTAAAGGAAGGTCAGTAACCTTCGCTTTTAATTATTCAAAACAACATTCTATTAATCCGGCTGGAGAAACAGAATTTTAGTATTGAATTCCACTTCAAGGCTATTGCTGACATATTCTTGAAAAAAAAAAAGTTTTTCAAAGAGGAAAATCTCTTATCGAAATCAAACGAACGTGCTGATCCATGGAATTAAACCCGTGTAATCCTTCGAACGTTTATATCTTTTGGAGACTCGAATTTGCTAGCCCTAAAGGATTCGATAACGAAGCCGTCTGACGAGGGTACACATGCGGATCTAGTAATTCAGGCCTACGAGGTGTATATATTTATCAGCATAAACAAACTAATCACGTTTTATCGATATCATGTCAAAATCCGAGAGGACTTTCACCGCAGAGTCGTGCCGGCCGAAGGTTAAGGGCAGATTTTTTTGTTTCCTCTTACTCTTCCCTCTGATAACAGTCAACGATCGATTGTAATGTACATCCGATATCGTTGAAGCTTTTTTCTTTTTGATCACTGATTTTCAGATTTGGAAGTATCGTAATAATGGAGGATGATTAATATCGATTTTGCATGATTTCAAAAGGCTAAAAGGAAAAATATTCATAAATTCTTCCCTCTGAGTATTGAAGAAAGACAAATATTCGAGATTTTTCATTTTTTAAAAAAAAAAAAAAAAGATAACGTTTGTTCTTTATTAAAAGTTTTTGTCATCGAAAAGTTTTCATTATTCATGACGTAATAAGGGATGGAGATTTTATGGAAGGAGAAAAAATTTAATAATGAAGCGATATTTTTCGTGCACAAACAATAGGCTAGGCTGGTAAGGATTTTATTAAAAGGGTAATTGGATAAGCAAAAGATGAAGTGCTCGTTTCCTATTTTTAAAGAAATGAGGACTCAACAAGTACATGCAATTCATGTAGTATCGCAAAATTTTGGACGTTTTTAGGGTAAAAATGCAAGTCCCGACTTCTGCAAAACAAAAAATTTCAACTCCAAATCTTGACAGACCTCAACCCACGAATCATTTTCTCCACAAGCTAAACGGGGCAAATGGAAAGATCAAAAATCTTGTAAACCGTCATCTATAAGTGCTTGGCTTCCATACTGAAGAGTCTAGCAACTGAATCTCATTTACAATTTAAATTATCTCCTGCAGCATTTCACATCTTACCAATGGCCAGACGTTGTTTCCAATTTTCGACATCCAATTAGGCCTACAGGCTAATAGGCCTATAGGTGGATATTTATTTATTTATACAAGAGGTCGTAGGCTCTCCACAACAATTCACGACATCCAATTGTTTTTACGTCCTAAAAAAACTTCCAATAATTTTTGTTCTATGGTTTTGGTTCTTGTTTAGAAGTTCATGAAATTGCGTTCAGTATTTGTGGAATTTCCAAAAAACCAAGGCCTATCGGTTTCATTGCAAAGAATGCTTGTTGTGAGTGATCAATTCTTCTGGTCTGCTCCCATATACCTTTTCATTACGAATTTTTCCCACGAAGATAGCACCAAAAATGCTTCTTTCCATCGCCTGTTATTATCTACCCCAGGCCATTTTCTCGACCACGACATTCCTTCAAATCAGACGACTTTCTTTCTTTGGCAGATCGTTTGAATAGAGTTCCACGATGACAAATATTACGAAATTCTACTCACACATTTTATTCATTCTGCCTTTGACGAATTAGTAGAACGAGAACCTTTTTCCAGCACATTCGATCCCATTCAAAAAAAAAGACGAAATTTAACAAATTCAAATTCAACTCAAACACAATGAAAATTCTACCTTCGTTCTCCATTACCATCGAATTTTTTTAAAAAGATTTAATTACTAACCCAAACTCGGGGGAAAAGATTTGAATATGGAAATGAATCAAACTTTACCATCGCAGAGTTTGGTTTACGTGTCACTCATGAATGATTCACTCAAAACCATGGTCTCGGCACCCGCAGACATGTTGCTCGAATCCCTTTGGAAAATTGATTTATTGACGTTTACCGGAAAAGCTAAATAGTTCTTTGATCGCATAGACGATTTCAGATCATCGAATATACATCGAAATTTAATATTTACCTTTATTAAAATCACGATTAGGTGAAACCTAAACTTCGGGTCGATAGTATTGAAATAGAATTCCTGAAAAACAGGCTCCAGAAATTATACGGAGAAAACATAAAAGAGGCTGAAGGGAAATGATGAAGCAATTTGTTTTCAGGCCGTTTCACATGATATGTAAACCATACGCAAATGAGGTTAAATGTAAGGATCGTTTTTCAAATGGCAAAGGTGACGAAAATAACTGAGAGTCAAAAGTTTTCATCCTTCACTCCTCCGGTCGGGGGGTTTCTTTCTTTTTTATTCTCAAATAATTCACTTTACCTTGATCTTTAAACGCGAGGAAGATTAATGAGTTTTGCATCAAGATTGAGGGAGTGTTAAAAATTCACGGGAAATAACATCTGACCCCGCATATCCGAAATTAGAATATTAATTTCAGCACCTGTGGCTGAGTTTTGACGCAATAAAAAAAATTTGGGATTCCAGGCATGAATAAACTTTATTCCCCAAGGAAAAGCCAAAAACATTTGAACAAAAAGTTGAATTTTGTGAATGTTTATGACGATACATGTTTGGCATAAATTCCTTTGACATGAAAATCGGTAACAACCTTCGAGCTAAAAGATTGCATATACAGCCTCTATTATCCGATAATGGAAGGGGATGAATGCGCTTGAATTTGAAATGATAGGAAAAAGGAAAACAATGTAACGAGGAAGTTCAACTGGAAAAAATATTTAAGAAAGGGTTACTTTATATCTTTCAACGCTTTATCGCTTCCAAACTTTAAAAATAAATTTTTTTTAAAGTTTTGACGTAAAAGATTATCAATTTCCCTTTTTTATAACTGCATCGTTTGGCGCTTTGTGAAAAGACAAGAAGAGGATTATAGAGTTAATGGAATTATTAAGAAAGATTATACCTACGCTGAATTTTTTTCCTTTAGCCTGTAACATTCATTCATTTTATTTCTGACTAGTTAATCCTTCATAGCCTGGGCGTAAGAAGGTAAATAGCGTCAGCCCCGTAGCTCAAGGGGAGGCTCAAAAATAATTAATCCCGCAAAAAAGTCTTTCGAGGATAAAACCATATAATTAGGCATTATTTTCAGCAAAATAGGAAGCACGGTATTAAGTGATTGATAAGTTGAACTGTCTCAATTAAGTCTTTCGGTAGAATGAGACCTGAAATCTGAAAATATATTTTCAATGTTTCCATCGCCCTTGTATTAACGAAGCATCAGTGTTAAGCAAAGGTTTCAAATGTTCGGAAACGGAGTCTAACATTGATATTATTCTCTTCAAACGTAACGAAAAAATCGGATTATTGATATTCGTCGTTTTCGCTTTTTTATACAGATTAAGTGAACTTTTCTTAAAGTATTTTGTTCGATCTATCGAAATTCGATAAACCTACTTTCTAGGTCTTTTAATTTTTTTGAAAAACGATCTTCCAGTTTTGTCATAAAACAAATTTCGCAATGACGGGGTGAGCTAGAAGAAAACATCCATAAAAAATGTCACAAACAGTTTCGAGATAAATAATAAAGATAAGAATATAACTACGGAAAAGCCTTACGGTCTTGGTCCCTGCGGTCCATGAAAATAAATTACGTCATAAACCTAATTTCCAGATATTTCCCTAAGCCCATGTATTTACAATTTAAGACTTTTCTTTTCACCTTTTAAAGGAAATGAGGACATAGTTATTAAAAGGCGTTCCAGGAGGGAAATAATGAAAGGAGTGTTAGATAGGTCATTAAATGTCAATAAATCGTAACCTAATAATTAATTATACTATTCTGACCTAATAATTCTCCAGCGAAACAAGATCAACCTACAGTTGATGGATTTTAATGTTTTATTTTATCTCTGACTCCTGAATCGTAAAACAATAGAGTTGAAATTTTAACGGGGGCAAAGTGCTAAATATTACACTCCAATTACAGGTATTGATTTGTCAAAGTTAATGAATGCTCAAGTATTCATTCTCATTAAATGAGATATGTGAAATTCATAGATTTTAGAGTTGTAAAAGGAAAAGTTGTAAAGCCCAATACAATGATTTACTTATTACTCTTGCGCCTTGCAGTAACGATGAGATTGTCGCTCACTTTTTGCTTTATCGACCGTAGGTTGATAAAGCATTGTTTTCGCAAAAAAATTGACCCCCTATTTTTTGACTATTTCGGGCTTCTTGAAGCTTGGGGAGTCCAAAAATACCGATATCTTTTTTATGTCCGTGAGGTTAGTTACCATACCGATGGTTGCTATGGATTTATTTCTCCATAGCAATGCCTAGCAACGGTTACTAGGGAACTATTTTACCATAGCAACGGCTTTTTGATGATAAAATGTTACTTCTCGATTAGTGTCATATGTATTGTACGCTTCTTTTTTGAAAATTTTGCAGCCTGTCGATGTTCAATATATGAAAGAAACATGTTGCGGAGGATCGTCATTTTTCAAGTGTGATAGGCGATGAGGTTCCAGAGTTGAAAAACTAGACTTTGGTTGTTTCACTGTTTTATTACCACCGTGGCCAATTGCCTCATCGCGACTACGACTAGGTAGCCTCGCTCAACGATGTACAAGCGCTGCGCTCAGCACTCTGTGTCTTAGGCTCTCCCGAGGTCGTTGAGCGAGCCTCCTTTATCGCGCGCGAATCTTCCCGGATTTATCATTATTTCTTGGGTGTGTATCAAGTGTTACACAGTTCCTCATCCCAAGAATTAAAACCAACAAGCAATTTACGGAACAAAAAGAATTTCAACAAGTGACGTTTAAGTTTTAACCTTCTATAATTCGGAAATTCGTCGAAATATTACAAGGTTGGGTCGTTCCTGTTTTTTTTTTTCAAAAATATTTTCAAAAATATCATTACCAAAACAAGAAAGCCGATAAAGCTTTAAACAAGTTTACCTGTCCGATTTTTTTGTTTTTGTTTGGTCTCTGTCTTGTGTTTTTGTTACTCAATTTTTTGTGACAGGGTCATAGAAAAGTGTTGAGTAACCATAACATGTTAGCCGTGTTATTGCACCCTAGCTCACCTTTATGACTGAAGAGCTGTTGTAAGAAGCCCTTGCAGGATTCATTTTTCTCTTCTTCTATATTCCGCTTCTCTCGATTTTCAAACTCCTGCAAAAGAAATAAAAAAAACATTAGAACAATAGCTAAAAATAGAATTCACAAATTTTTTTCTTTAAGCCAGACGAAAATAGAAAAAATATTATCGCCTAAAATTGCTATATAAATTCCTATTGACAACAGATTTTTCAATAAATCCAACATTTGTAAAAAAGCATTTTTGTACACTTTCCCAAACATGCAAAAAAAAAAAAACATTTTTAGAGGCGGCTTTAAAATCCTTTTTTTATCCTTATGTGCCTGGTTTTTCTCTGGAGAAAATAAAAAACGACGCTTTTCCAAAAAAAGGTTTTAATCGAATTTTATCGCTTTTAGACGCACCACTTTACCCGTAGAGCAAGCAAGAGAGTATGCAATTATTTTTCCTTCAATCGTTTCACGCCTGTGAAAATCGCGGATCCCGTCGACGTGTCTTGCTTTCAGTTCTCGGAATCAGTCTCAGGGGGATAACTCCATAACGACTTTTTCCTCTCTCTTTCCTGGAAAATATTCATACCGAATCATTAGCCTAATGTAAATATTATTGGATCTCTGAGAGAACGTCATTTCCAGGGCGCGAGAAATAAATAAATCTTCATCTCCATGTTGCAGCGTCAATTGATTCGTGAATATTTCATTTTTCGAATACTAAAAATTAGAAGGAGACGAAAATTTCCGGTTTATTTTCAATACGGGAAAGGTTAAGGACCCGAGATTTCAGCTAATAAACAATCACGATTAAAAATTCCATTCGAGATCATTTGCAGAGACGTCAACGACATTTGGGAGATGTACGATTTCGTGATATTTATCGCTTTAAGCAAAATACCATGGAGAAACCGGAAGTCTATATTTTCGCGATAAAGATAAGAAAATTGAAAGGCGTTGAACTTTCCGAGATTTTGAAAGCACCATTTCTTTGATAAAGTCCCACGCGTTTTCCCAAGCTTTCAATAATGCAGTTTATTATTCTGCATATTTGATTTGTATTTTATATCAGTCGTTTGCCTTTTCACTTTCCCCATCATTTATTCTTCAATACAGTATCTGATTACTCCACAATTCCGTTGAAAGAAGTTAATAGTGCTATTACTTTGGCATTATGTCCTTGATTATTCAAAGAAATAATAACGAAGAATAAATAGGGATGAATAAGCACGTGTATGAACTTGATTTTTTAAGTCTTTTGACTTTTTAGCAGTAATTTCTGCCGTTTTGTACCCTTCTCAAGGAGCAACGAATGACAATGTATTATACATCTCAAAACTATTCATTTGAAGTTATCGATTGCTTAGAAATTCTACTAATCATTAATCTTGGAATTCCGTGCTTTTGAACAATTTGAAAGCAACTTGTCTTATCTTAAGTGAATTTCTCAAACGATTTATCCGTCCTTAGCTTAGAGGGTATACACAATAAACCGCAAATGCAACATTTGCATGTCTGTCAGCAAATTAGGATATTGATGGACCGAATTGTTAGAGAACTAGCCACTCTATAGAGTGGTCAGTACATCAAAAAAAAAATTAAAATACTTATCTGATCCGGATGCGGAAAATCCAAACCAAAACAACAACAAAGCACGCCATTTTTGTCGCGGAGAAATTTGTCGCGCGATGGAATGGAAAACCAAG
Source organism: Liposcelis brunnea (assembly GCA_023512825.1). NCBI lineage: Eukaryota > Metazoa > Arthropoda > Insecta > Psocodea > Liposcelididae > Liposcelis > Liposcelis brunnea. Next base: position 16,305,990 of record CM042065.1, on the reverse strand, counting down.
GCCTCCCACTCTGCGTGTTAAGTAAACATTTTCACCGATCATTAGATATGGCGGTGACAGAGTAGTGGCTAGGACGTTTACTCTGAAGCGCCAGAGTGAAACCCGGAGATCCTGCCAACGACTCTGCCAGCTGCAGCTGGGCGATTTGGTGGCTACTTTTCTGACCCCGAACATAGTATTGCCTTGTATCCGTGATCGGATAGGTGAGCAGCCCCTACGGGTTTTCTTCCCCGAAAGAACCAGTTGCATACTCAGTGTCTGCTTGTTCTATCTTCCTTTAGAATTAAAAGTGCAGCCTTAAATCATTCATTCGAATCAAGATTGCCTTAATGCTTGAAAATTCACCTTTTCACAGATTAATCATCTGACAACGAGGCTAATTCCAATACTGTTTTCCCGTTCGATTATACGAATTTACTTAATCAAAAATCTTAATTAAAAAAAATTAGGCCGATCAATATCAAAAATTGACAAAAGGCATTGACGTCAACTCAGAGTATATAAACCCATGTGTTGGCACAACCACATGTAGAATCGCTCTATTAGACAGAAAGCGGAGAATTTCCGAATATATTTGCTATTTATCTACTTCAGTAAACACTGGTTTCATTTCCATTTATCTCTTCCGTGTATTTTCCACGTAAAGTATAAAAGCCTATGTGATAGGTCACTAACAGCTAAAGTAGGTCGAGAGTGGATTTAAACATTAAATTTCCTTTTCAAGAGTGCAGAAAAATCTGATTTCATTTTTTTTAGTTTCACCCCGAGGATAAGAAATCATAGGAAATTTTTTTTGACTTTTCCATTTCCGGTCTGAAGACAAAAAATTTCCGTTTTATAAATTTTATCTTGCGAAGCTTATTTAAACTTTTTTTTATGTTAAAAGAAAATTATGTCACGGTATTTAATTTTCAAGTCAGAAACTGTAAATGAAAAAAAATTACATCAGAAAAGTAATAAACAGCGAGAAAACAAAAGTTGAAATTATATTCGTAAATGAAACCGTTTCCATGTGTCAAAGGCGCGTATTTTCCATATACGTAAAATAACTTTCCCCCAGGAAAGTTAATAAACCCAGTTAACCTCTTTTTGCATAGCTTCGTCCAGACAATCGGCCGGGGTCAAAGAATGACTGGCAATGATTTTGACTTAGGGGCACTTGTTTAATTCGCTTTTACTGGCACACGTGTAATCGTTATCGTCTCCAGGCTAAAAAAAGTGTCTGCTAATTTATAAATTACGTTCTGAAGTATCGTCTTGACCCAAAGGCGAGAAAAGAAAAAGTAAAAGCACGAAATTCTTCCATTCATTCATTGTTAACAAGGTGCGATGTAATTTAATATTTTCTCTCGATAAATATATTGACGGCTTTTAATTTTTGTTGGTTTTCACTTATATCAAATTATTGATTTACGTCAGTAACGTATAGTTGAAGGATACCGTCGCCTACGATAAAATAAAAACGTCTGAGTGAAAAAAAGTAAGTCATCCACGTTCCCAAACCTATTCACCCGAAGAAATGTTTTTTCGAAGATAAATTTTTTTGCGATGTAGCGATTTATATGATAGGATAAGTCAAGAAACTTACTTCCGCGTTCTATTGAAGATGTCCGAGGATCCTGACAGATGAAAAATTGAAGGAGTTTAAAAGCTTTATTCATTTTTTTCCTTCCCCGTCGTTAGTCTTAATTTATCCGCATAAAAATATATTGTAAAAGATTAAACAAATCCTTCCACCAGACTTAATTGAAAAGGTCGTTGGCTTCTGAGGCGGCGGCTTCTTCTTAATGGAATTAACATTTCCGGAAACGACAAGTTAAATTTTTTTAAGATGCTCTTTTTCTTTCTTAAATTTTTAAAGAAATGGTAGGCTGCGGTTTTAACGAGTGCAAAACTCGACAGCAGAGAAAATATCTTTTTGTTCATTTCATTAGATGATAAGTTATTAAAATGAAATATTTGTCATTCTTTTTCTTTAAGTGACACACTTGAACTCGGGTATGAAGGCCTTGTTTGTGTGATGTCTTCAAAATGATTTTTAACTAGCATCGATTATAGCTTAGAATATCCATCTTCCTTTTCATATTTTAGCCTCCCGTTCTAGTCTCTAAATTTTTGCCAAAGTTCTCTGTCTTCCACTCTTTGAACAATTCAAAGTCCCAAAACTTTCTTGATGTCTTCAAGCCATCTCTTTTGGGGTTGACGCTCCTTTTAGATGCGTGAGGCCTCCACCTTGCCGCTTGCAATGTTCATTTATATTCTCTTTGGTTCCACGGTCTGTTCATGATCATTTATCTTTTGATAGATGCTGTGCAACGTTGTCTACCTTATATTCTCTTGAATTTCCTCATTCACAATGTTTCTGCAAAAATTTTTGTTCGAGCTTGAAAATCGGCTTGTTTCCCTGAGCAGGGAAATTTGTTCCCGCATAGTACGAGCTAAGTAACCATTTTTATCAATCTTCTTACGAGCAAGTGGTGGTAGGATGGTCAAGTGATTGAACTGTGGCTCCACTGACCTGGGTTACAATATACAGATTTTAAATTCATAATGCCTTAGACATGAAATAACTTCCCACAATGCCTAAATTTTGCACCAAGACAAAAGCAACAGGAAAATGTTTAACAGATCCATTATAATGACGCGGAAGTTTACTCGATTTGTTTTCAAATGCATACACATCAAGTTTATGCGGCTTCATATACCGTTTATTACGATTTCTAAAGTTGTGACGCATACGCACGAACAAAACTGGGACGAACAGTCAATATAAAATTTACTTAGCAGTACGTGCTTTCATTAAAAAAAATACATATAATACCGGAGAAACAAAGATAAATTTTAAAATTACCATTCAAATGCAGCATCCCATTCGACATAGATTTTAGCAGTAGAATAAAGTCGTAACATTTCTATGAATGAAAGCGATTAATTTAGAGTTTTATTAAACATCGGTTAAAGTTTGCGTAACTTGAAGAGGATTATTGCTCCCACGCATTAGACTTAAAACAACAATAACCTAAACAGGAATAACACTCTCAGCAAAAACCCAAAGTTTACTTTGCTATTTCGTTTTTCGAAAAGGGGAGAGGGAAAAGGTGTCGGCACAATAATGGTCGGGTTGTTGATACAAAACGTTTACACAAAGCAAAAAAGCCGCTTCCGGTTTATTTCCGATTTACATAAAAAAAGAAAAAATAATAATATGGGTTGTGCTTCCGGATCGCGTGAACAAGCAACCTTTAGCCTTTTTAATCAGTCTATTATAAGCTCTGGCAGAGCGTACAATTTTATTATTAATTTAGGTCTCATCTATATTTTTTTTTTTAACAAAAGGGGAATGACTTCCATTCAGGGATTTTTTTCTCATTCCGAAAGAATTTATCCAATCTCGAGGAATAAAAAAATATAGTCTTGAAGCAACAATAGGGATCGGATTTATCTGTTAATCATGTTAGAACAAGGAAGCGGCTAAAGAAGTTGAAAGGGACAGAAAAATAAAGAGTGGAACAAGGGAAATCGGTAACAAAAAAGAGAAGAGATATGATTCTATCCGTGGAAACGATAAATTATTTTAACGAGAAATCCTCGGAAAAGAAAACTTCCGCTTCGTTTTTGTTTTTTTCGTAAGAAATTTTCGAAATAAAAACCAAGAACGAAAATTGGGCTATTAGTTGTCAGCCGGTCAAGCGGCGGAAAAGCAATTTTTATTTATTTGTTTTTTATATTAAAACAAAAAAAGGGAATGACATAAAGTTGTTTTTATACTCATTAAAAGATGAAGTTGGGATATAAAATGTCTGAAGGGTTGTTGCTCTCGTGTTATAATTGCGATACTCAAATTGTGATGTTTTTTCATATTTTGCCAAAAAGAAAATGCAAATCTGCTATCAAAATCTTGAGTAAAGAATGTAAGCTCCTTCTGCTCACAAAGGTCTGACAAAGATGGAAAGGATCGAAGTTCCTGAGACATTCAAAATTTAACTATTGAACGCGATCTGAGATTGGAAACCCTTTAGCACAAGTTGCCTTAGGAATAAGTTCGATGATGTCAAAGAGTCATTGAAATTCAACTTAGGTTCATACTGATGGGTTGTCTGAGCCCTTGCTTCAGACACCAAGCCAAAAAATAAACTTTTCAACCGACATTGACTTAAGTTTAACTCTGTTCTGGCATCAACTCTGTCCTGCTTTAAATACGTCGTAAAACTATCCCCAAAACGAGGAAGAAGGGTTTTCTCAGGTGCAGGAAAAATAAAATCCCGACACCCATAAGCGAATTACAGTCAGAGCAGAAAAAAGGAAATGACCCAAATAACAAGCCACCAAAAATTATGATTCGCATTAAACAATTTAATAAAAGCCCGAAACTCTATCTCTGTTGCTATGTTGATTTAAGGTAACAGAGCAAAGTAACCACAATTTCATACTTATTTGAAAACTTGACTATTCTAATCTAATAAATAGTCCGTAGAGATAAGAGGACCGAGCTTTCAGCTTCAAATAGTTTTGGCGATTGAAACAATTTTATCAATTACCATTTGCTATGGCAAGATTTTAACGTCTCTGTAAGTGGACGCTGGAAATACCTGATCGATAAAATAAACAAAGAAAGGTAGATAGAATCGGCCGTTTTACGAAAAGATATGATGAAAAAGAGGTCAGAGGATGTGAGGGCGGGCCGGACTCGAAAAACGTTTGATTTGCATGGCTGGGATTTATAAGAGTTTATATGACAAAAAAATACACTTCTCCAAAAGATATAAATTGCAAAGTTACCAATCAACCGAGATAATGGCAGCTCTTGCCAACAGGATATTCGAACGCTCGTGATGAGATAAAAGAAAACTTTTCAGCAAAAACAAACGGAGCGAATTCGTTTTCACCGTAACGTTTTTTCCTTTTAAATGAGTATCTATTATTTGCTAAATAATCGAGACATGGAATCAAGTATTGTGGGGAGTTTTTATTGATTTTGATATTCATTTTTTTGCTAAAAAAACAAAGCGAGAACATTTTAAATGCATAACGTTTTGACAGTTAAAAAATATTGGAATGAAAACTCAATTTGATGATATCAAGCTCAGTACCAGACCGGTTACAGCAAACTTCTTCAAGAACAGCTAGAACAGTTCACTGCTAAAATGCCGACTCCAGAGATTCCAACGGCCCCAACTGATTGGAACCTCCAAGTTCGCTACTGAGGAACTGACCCCATAAAATCTGCAATCGCCATATTTTTTTTTAAAAAAAAAAGCGCTGAAATACTTTTAAAAAAATTCTACCTCTTAAGCGTCACCTTTTAATAAATCTAAACCTCAATTTTATAAATGATCTGCTCAAGGACGTGAAAAAAAGAAAATTTCAGGGAAATCATTCAATTACTCTTTTTTCTAAGCTAATAAATGTACGAGATCATTAAGTCTGGCGTACGAAATCTGAGACAAATTCTATTTTTAAACGGATTTAAAAGGTAATAAGGTAAAAAAAGGCACCCGATCGATTTAGAGCTTTGCTATATTTAGATGATGAATGTTAACCCCGACAAGAGGTGGGTTGCGAAGGAAAAATTAATTAATACAGACGGATGTTTACCTCCAATTTACCATATTGAGTGTGTAGGATCGGAAACTTTTCTAATTTTGTTTGATATTCCATACCTCATTACTAACTTTATGTTTCAACCACAGACGTATCAAATTTGGTCTCTTAAAATAAAATTCATGATAAGATACCATGACAACGAAACATTCGAACATTATTAAATAAATTCCTAAAAAAAAAATGTATTCGCTCAGATTCTCCTTAAATACGTTTTCTGAAATTTTTTTAGGTCAGTCATAAAAATATTTCATACTTTAATACGCAACCTTAATTTTTAGACTTTCAATTTAATTTTCCACTTGAAGCTTGCACTCCAGGTGCAAAAAAACGCCTTTTAATAAATTTGTCAAATTAATTAAACGCCCTCATAACGTCATGGAAACCATTCAAAAAAATTCGTTCTTTATCGCATCATATTAAAATGATTTTTAAAAAGAACAATTCATGCGTTAAAAAGGAATTAAGTTATAATTGATTTCGGTTTTGCGGTAACATTCCCAGTTCAATCACATCCCCCCCTCAGGTTAAAAAAGCGGGCAACGGATCCTTTAAAAAAAAAACGATTTTTCGGAGAAAATAAAACTTGAAAAGCCTCCGGGATTTTCGAGGAAAATATGTAAGATTTTATCTGGGAAGCCCTGGATCTCATAGCGATAGGATTTCACTTTCGCAAATTTAATTCGGGGTTACATAAAATGTATAGGACGGGGCTTACAACAAAGCCGAGGTTGGTTTGTAACGTCTATCGTGATTCGATATTCTTCCTTTGAAAGGAGCGCAGCGCTCGGATGGTATTTTTTACGGTGAAATTTGATTCTCCGGACTCTTTTTTGCCCTAACCTTAAAATTAGGTTCTTTGAATTAAATGTTTTCGCTAAAATCAGTATTTTGGATGAGTTCCAAAAACATTATCGTTCTGGATTAAGAAAATTGAAATCTCAGATTTTAGGTCGTTAATCTCGGTTCAACAATTTAGATTTATGTTCTGTTGTTCTGAAGAAACATCACTTCCGCAATCGCTTTTCACTCTCTCATTATCAATATATTTAGTCAGTTTCCATTTCCGGATTTCAAGTTGGAATGATTTTTCCTTCTTCGAATTTTATACACAAACAAATGGGAAAGGTGGCTGTCCTTAGTAATGTTGAATTATTCTCAGAAAAAATTAATTTGTGAACTGGCTTTTGCACCCCGTTGCCCAAGCTTTGCGTAGGCCAGCAGTTCTGTGACCTATGTTCGAGCACGATGTTTTTCCCTGTATCATTAAAATAATGATTCTTCGAGAAAAAAAATCCGTCAGTTGAAAACTTACTTCCCACCATCGATAATTGTCTTTAACTCAAGAGTTATTTCAATCATTGTGATGTGTTTAAAGTCAGAAGAGTTTATCGCGCATGCGCGGCTAAGTTTCCGTGATTTTGACAATGTTTTCTCTCCTTCTAATTTTTCCATGAATACAACCCATCATCCACATCTCGAGAGCCTGACCGGAGAGTTGCCAACTAAAGTGCTGCTTTTTGATTGGCTGTGGCAAATGTAAATTAAGTACCGAGCAGCAGAAGTCGTATGACGTCACCACCGATCAGCGGAAGTAGTTGAAAACGATTTTGGTCACAGCCAATGAGAAGCCAGGCGACCCTCTCCTTTTAGGCTCTCTAACCACATCTGTTACTCTTCTGTTGATTTGTTTTGCAGATTTTAAACTTTCCACTTGTTTAACACTCTTTTGTTTCTTCTTCAGGATCCTAGTAAAATCAACAATGCCGGGTCAAGGAGGCCGGCTTAGGCTACCATCCTTGGGAACGGAGTCCAATTCCGGCAGCAACGGCGTCTCCCAACTCCAAAAAGAACACCATCGAGTCGTCATGATGGGCTCCGCCAAAGTCGGCAAATCCTCCATTATTTCACAATTCTTATACGACAAATATTTATCAAGATACAGAGAAACAGTCGAAGAGCTCCACAGGTAAATTCCTCAACAAACGATCAACAATAAAAATTTTCAAATAACTCCCTCACAATTTTCTTTTTCAGAGGAGAATACGAATTACCGGATGGAGCGTCATTAACCTTAGACATTTTAGACACTTCAGGAGCTTATCAGTTCCCGGCGATGAGAGCTCTTTCAATTTCAACGGCGGATGCATTCATTTTAGTTTTTGCTGTTGACGAAGCCGAAACTTGGGAGGAAGTACGAAAATTAAGAGAGCAGGTAAGTTATTTTACTCATTAAATCAATAAATTTTAGAAGTCAAGAGGGGTCATCATTGTTATTTGAGGTTTATTTTACTTATTCGAGGCTGCAAAGGGTTTCCGACCTTTCGATGGAATGTTAAGAGAAGAATCGACAGTGATGTAGGTTATTATTGCTCCTTCTGACGGAATTTTTCAATCCATTTCTCGGAAAAAAGGTCGCGATTTGGTATTTACATTCAAGAAAAAAATAATTGAGTTGAATAACCCCTAAAAGGAGAAATTGAAAAAAAAATAAGAAAGATCGTTCACGTTAACGTCCTTTTACTGTTCCTACTTTAACGATGAGGAAAAGAGACATTAAAAAAATTTATCTTTGGTAATACTCATGTTTCAATATAAGGGTGAGATTCCCTTATCAGTGGCCTTACTTAGAAATAAAAATTCCAAGGAACTTGAAATACAATTTTGAGAAAGAGTTGACAGTATCAGAGACGTTGACATTGAAGTAAAGCGAAGGGGAGTGTGAGTTTTCAGAAATAAGAGAGTAATTAACTGTAGAAAATTCTTCGCAGCATTCTTGGCTGTCTGCTGTGCTTCTCTAAAGTCCTTCTTTATCAGTTGCTAAGGCTACGGCAATCACATATAAAATGCGGTTTGTTTTGTTCTGTCATCCGATTTTCCTCTGTTCACTTTCAAATATCTTCCGCCTAATGTATTATAGATGCTTTATACAACAATGAGGTTTTAGTTGCTCGCAGGAATGTTAGCATCACGTTCAGTTGAATGTTAGAGAGTCAAAGGCGAACTCTGTAAATGTTGTTGTGCTGTGCTTAATATTCAAGATCCAAGATTTAGTTTATAAGGTACAAGAAAGTTATAGGAGGACTTGTATAATTAAATAAGAGGTGCTGTTGATAATTATGTGACAAGTTATGTTTGTGACATCTTTTTGAGTCCGAGAAGTTTGTCCAGACGTCAGTGTCTAACAAGTAAAACGATGAGATTTTTCATCAACACAATTTTTTTCACGATAAATACTTCAAATTTTTCGCCGAATAATCTTGCCAAATTTTGAAATTTCACCCCAAAAAACAAACTAGAACATGAGATTGATGTATTTCCTGTGTCTCGCCTGTTGAGAAGCAAAATGGTCCAATTTTAAGGTACGACGATTCTTTCGATGGACATACCTATCCACAAACTTTTAGGGAGACCTCTATTGTTGATTTTGAATGTAACTGAAACCAAGATGCGAGGCATTGTTACCATGACAATCAACAGGAAGCTTTAGATCTTTAAAATCGTGGACAAAGCCACAGTCATCTTTTTTACTAAAACAAAATCTATGTTTCGGAACTCGGGGCTTGATCGATAATTACGTCATTGTACTTAGGTTTTTGTGGTTTTCTTTGGTATTTTTACTTTTTACTTTTTACTCTCATTTTTATTTTCTATCCCGAGCCACTGTAATCTTTTAAAACAAACGCGGCTGAGACTTTCATGAGATATCTGAGATCCTGTATATTTGACGAATTTTATTTATACAGACCTCTAATGTAAATATTTCCAAAGTCAAGTTCTAGATACTAAATAATTTATTCCCTCATTAATTATTAATTAATAGAAATAATTTATTCCTGTCCCAGTTTGAAAAGAAAACAGTATTATTTCGGTCTTTAGAAATTAGATCTACTCCTTTCGAATAGATATCAATTTGTACTTTTCTTAATTATATTTTGCAGTATCAGTTGTAAAGTATATTTTCGTTCCTTACCACGTGACTAAAATATCGGAGCATTTGTTATTTGATACGTTAAAGTTTTTTTTATCTCTTTAGCCACTTGATCCTTCTCTTCCATCTTTTTTTACCGTGTAGGTAGCCTATAGCAATTGAGGCACGCGATAGTAACATCGTCTCACCCACTTTTTACGTCCCACTTTCATACAAACAACAGAGAAACTGATGATGTACGAAAAAGCACTCCCTAGCTCCCTGTCAAGCCGAAAATTATTTCTGACAAGTTCGAAGCCGCAAATCTTGATTATTATTCCGCTATGATTTTAAGTAGTTCAAAGCCTTGCTGAGCTAAAAAAAATCATTTTGCAAATGTTTAAAGCCCCAGCTCCATTCTTCATTTTTAAAATGTTAGCGAACATGTTCGTCCGTGAAATTCCGCCCTTACTTCCAACATAAATTCAAAAGTTTAAAAGTTCTATCCTTCGTTTATTGCAGGGACGTCGTTAGGGGGGGCTGGCAGGGGCAGTTGCCCCCCCCCCCCAAGATTCTGAGATCCCCATATAGGACACACGTTCCCGGAACGTCAGAAACGTTCCGTTTCTTCCGTTTTTCGCTCTCCTCAAAAATTTTTTTCTTGTCCCCCCCCCAAGAATTTCTATTTTTGCCCCCCCCAAGCTGGAGCTGAAACGACGCCCCCGGTTTATTAAAACACGGGCTATTCTGAAGCAAAAGCATATCCAAAGCCCTACTCGTTTCAACACCTAGTGCTTGGTCCCATCAGACAGTGCAGTAGTAAACTGTAGTCGAAAACTGACTCGCGTTAAGAACGATCCAGGAGAATAAGAAAATTTCACTTCAATAGCAAAAACTCCTCTTGTAATAGTCATATCTGTGTTTACCATTTCTCTTGCTCCACATTTTTCCGTTTTCTTCGTGTCGTCACGAAACCTTTTGCCATGTCACTAATTTTCAAAACGACTACTCACTAATCGTTTAACGAGTTCACGTAATGACACGGATTCTTTTCACTCAGCACACTCTTACAGCTTACGTCATTTAAGTAAAATGAAATATGAAAGAAAACGAAAACCGAGCAACGGCATAAAAAGATTTTCCAAGGTTATTAATCAGAAAAAAAAACATGTCAGCTGCAGATTAAGATAAAGGAAAATCAAGGCAACGGCATATTTATTTTTTTACCTTATTTTAAAAAATGAATGAAAATTCGAAAGAATGAATGGATTTTTTAAATATCGAGGTTAATCTGTCAAATAATTCTTTAATTCAACAACAGATATTTTCCGTTGTTAATTTATTTCAAAAATATTTTCTAATTAAAATGAAAAATATTGTGTCCCGTAGTGAAATTTCAACCACGCCCAACTAAATCCGTTGGAAAAGTCAAGGGAAAATTTATTTCTCGTAACGCGATCGTGGAATTATTCTGGAAGATTAGGACTCTTCGTATAATTATCCAGGATATATCAAATTATTACAAAAAGGAAGTAAACGTGAATACGAGTATGCAAAATTTCCACGAGGTTTCTATTAACATCGGAAACTGTTTTGAGTTTCACAAAAGGCATTCAGCGACTTAACGTGAAAATTCCACGCGTAAACATAATATAGTATACAAACACACGTGGACGTAAAAGGAGGTTGATTAATAGGGCAACAGATAAATATAGAACTCATATGTCTAAGAATATTGGTTCCTTTCCAAAACGATCTGCGGAAGAATATAAATCGGCCTTAAAGTAGGTTTTTAGGGCTGCGAGTTTATTATTCTGGAAATATTCCAAAAGTTACCAAAGATTATGTAAGCGAAAAACGCATACATGTTGAAAGGAAGGAAAACCGCGGTTTAGATCGCTGGTCCAGAAAACTTTACCTCCGTGAAGGTAGCACCGCCAGATTAGAATGCCGGGTGGGGACCATATGGGGTCGTTTGTGCTACGTTTGAGCTGGTTTGAGCCGCAAAAATTTTCGTTTGAGCTGCAAAGGTCAAAAGGTTATAGCGAATATCAATATGGTGGCGCTAGCTTCACGGCATATCCACCAGGTGTGAATTTGATTGAACTAAGCATTGCAATCGTTTGTGCTACGTTTGAGCTGGATTGAGCCGTCAAAATTTTCGTTTGAGCTGCCCCCCAAATTTAGGGGGGCTCTTTAAAAGGGGAGGCTTCCAAGGCGTACAAGGTAGAGGGGCGAGTGACATATCGTTAGATAGAGCTCTTGAGGAGGAAAAAAATGACGCCTCGCACACCTCATTATCTCAAACCGTTCCGAAGTTATGTGAGGTCAAAGTTCAGCCCTGTTGGAAAATCTATATGGCGGTGCCAACTTCACGTACATTCACCAGGTGACAATTTGAGCATGAAAACTATGTCAATCGTTTGTGCTAGGTTCGAGCTGGAATGAGCCGTAAAAATTTTCGTTTGAGCTGACCCCCAAACCCTTCAAATGAGGGGGGTGACAAACACAAAGAATATCAATAAGGTGGCGCTAACTTCACACATACATCCACCAGGTTTCAATCTACCTTTGAAACCATCACGATCGTTTGTGCTAGGTTCGAGCTGGATTGAGCCGTAAAAATTTTCGTTTGAGCTGCCCCCAAACCCTTCTACAAATAAGAGGAGCACACGTATTAAGATACAGGATACCAATCTGGAAAAACTAACGTATGGTAACCCACTTGTTTTTAGTTTGGCCATAAAAGCCATCATTACCGTTTGGGCTAGGTTTGGGTAGGATTGAGCCGTAAAATTTTTTGTTTGAGCTGCATCCCAAAATAAAGGGGGGCTGCTTAACTGGGGGTCTAGGTGATCTTGCCTAAGAAAGAATCGAGTGGCATATTGTTGGATAGAGCAGTTTGAGCGGAGAAAAAAGACCCTTCCGTCATCTTGATATCTCAAGCCGTTTTATAATGGGGCCAGGTCAAAGTTCGACCTTACAAAAAAACCTGGTCTTGCCAGCTTCCTATTTAGCCTCGATAAGCCTCTGTTAAGAGTTGGGCATTGACAACTATCACACTTGTTTGTGCTAGGTTTGAGCTGGATTGAGCCGTAAAAATTTTCGTTTGAGCTGCCTCCCAAACCTTTCAAAAAAAGGGGGGAGCACAAGTAATAAGATACGGAATAATAATCTGGCTAAACTAACCTGTCGTACACCCATTTATATTAAGTTTGACCCAAAAAACCATCACAATCGTTTGTGCCAGGCTCAAACAGGATTGAGCCGTAAAAATTTTCGTTTGAGCTGCACCCCAAAATAAAGGGGGGCTATTTAAATAGGGGGCTGAAAGGTCTTGTCAAAGACGGGATCGAGTGGCATATCGTTGAATAGAACTCTTTGAGAGGAGAAAAATGACGCTCTACTCATCTTGATATCTCAAGCCGTTTTATAATGGGCCCAGGTCAAAGTTCGACCTTACAAAAAAACCTGGTGGTGCCAGCTTCCTATTTAGCCTCGATAAGCCTCTGTTAAGAGTTGGGCATTGACAACTATCACAATTGTTTGTGCTAGGTTTGAGCTGGATTGAGCCGTAAAAACAGCCCCTTGAATTCTCTGCGAATCGCTCACGTTGCTCCCCTTTTAAGAAACGTTTCAAGGAATGCTTAATACCTCTAGTATCATTTGCTGACCAATAAAGTATGACTTCGTCCCCTTCTCTAGGCTCATTTTTGATAATACCGACTCCTAATGCAAAACACTCTTTACAGTTGGCTTCTATTTTTACGAATTGCTGCCTTAGAGCGGCATCTTTCGATACTTGCGATTTGTGAAAGGTGTAGGGGCAAGGAATTTTCCACTGACTCCACAGCTCCTTAATTAAGTGGTCTCCCCAACCAGACGGTAAAGCTAAATCGATTCTTTTACCTCGTGAAGTGTCGTTTCTTCGTCTGGTTTTTTCTATTGGTTTAATTTTCTCCCAAATTTTAGACGATAATATAGTGTGAAAGTTGACTTGTGGGGGCAATTTTTTTTCTTCTGGGGGTAATTCAAATATATCTTCGTAATTTTTTTTTGGATCCTTTTTGGCTACCTTAAAATGTAATCTCAGCTTTGTCAAAATTCCTCCTCGATCAGCAACAACTTTCGTATACAAATTTTTAGGGCGATCGACATTATCTAATTCGTTGCTTAATCGTTGCCACACTTCGTCGGATGGGGCTTTGACAGACCCATCCTCTTTAAAAATCGTAATATTTGCCGAATTAATAATTGCGTTGTATACTATTTCATTGTTAAGTAGTGCTTCCCGCGGCATCTGCAATGCAATTATTTAATATGTTAATGATATTAGTATTATAAGAGACAGAGCTGTTCGTAAAACTTTCAACTTTTGGGGGGTTTTTTTATTTTTTTTATTTTCAGCTTCCCTTTTTGGTGAAATTTTAGTTTTGACGAATTTACATATACTACTTTATTGATTCAGAGAATGGAAGTATCAATAATCTGTGACCTTCATACTCCCATCAAATTCTCCTTAGGCAATTGGCAAATGCAAGCGCTTTTCTTAATTTAATATTAGTTTATGTTAAGTTATCATTTTAGCTATTAGTGATAATTTTTTAAGTACATTATTTTACGGTCAATATTTAAATTCCAGACTAAAGAAAAATATGAACAATTAATTGAATTTCGAGATATGTGCCGATGGTTATTACGTATCAACGTTCATAATTAATAGTTCATGAATCATTCCGTTATAAAAAAATCCGAGATTAGGTAAGATAAGAATAAAGATCTTTAGAATCATGTTTGAGCGGGTTATCTTTTTTTTCCTTCAAAATTACGTTCTCCGAAATTTTAAAATTATTTTCCTATAAAATGAAGCCTTAATTTTTCTTGGAAAAAATATTTAATCCTATGCCTCATCCGTAAAGCAATTAATGGGCAAGCACAAGTAATCATTTCACTACCAATTTTATTTTAACCTCAGCTATTGCTCAAATTTGCGAGATGTATTTATAATGACAAACAACCGTATATTAAGCGCCAGACCCAGTAACTTGGATGTCAATGCGGGAAAGGCTGAATCCTAATTATGCAACATGTCGTCCATGAATGCATAAGCATTGCCAATGTTCATGTAAATCTATCCAAATTGGTTATTAAATCCCGTAAGAAGTTTTTGGGGCCAGCAAATTTAAATGTAGCTTATAATTTCAAAATCTTTGCCGGCCTAGCTTTTAAAATTTTTTCAAAATTATGCTTGGTAAAAACTTTTAGGAAGGCACGGGAAAACGATTATGCGGCAAATAATAAAAAAAAGAAATTCAAGAACGAATCATCAAAATCCGAATAATTTTCTACGTAATCTTAATTCTAAAAAATATGCCATTATTTTGGTAATGAATATTTTTTAAATATCCTAAGTCGAATGAATGGAATTACTAGGACGAATAATAACAATAGCGTCTAGACAAAAACGAATGAGTGACGATTGAACATGCGAGTTTCAGGTAAATGTTGTACGTGCCCTTAGGCGACGATTTTTCACTAACGGTGATTTAAATTTTAGGCTTTCCTTCAGTCTTGTTATCAGCTGACATATGTTTGTTTTTCTTTATTCCCAACAGGGCCGGACTGGGATGCGCAACCCTACCGGGATGTTTTTATCCGAGCTGCCCTTAAGTTGAGCAGAACACCCCCCTTCCCTTAATTAGTTTTGAAGAATTCGAGTTCTCTATTCTCGACTCAATTCACTTCTACCTTTTCCAATTTTGAGGTAATATGAACAATTTTTAAATTAATCCAAGTTTTTTGGAAGTGTTTAGCGAAGCACACGATCCCATTTCCTTACCGGCCCACCGGGGAAATTCCGGTATCACGATGGGCCAGTCCGGCCCTGATCACGGAACAATTTTTTAAATAAATACATTTCTGTGATGCATAAAAATATTATTTTCCAATGCCGAAATGTTTAAATGTAAGCACTAATGAATTGCATTTGCCAATTAATCAATAAATAAAAGTATATCTTCATCAATAAATCGAATGTATAAATTTTTTCCAACAAATCTTTAAATTTTTTCTATTTGATATTGTCAACCAAAACTTTCAGACTTTCAAAAAAGCAAAAAGAAATTTTGTTATAAATTCAAATTTGATTCCAACTTTTTATTAATTTGTACAATGTAGAGAACTGCCATCAAAAAAGTTTATGAAGCTGTCGAGTTAGGGCTCTTCAGCAATAGGAATCCACATTTTTCTTCCTAATGACATGACATGGCTAAGAAGAAGAAGAGAGAGGGATTTCTGGTAAAGTTAAACATCGGGTCGGGAACATCATTTGGGGCTGTCGCATAATCCAATCGGGTTCTGCAGTTTTTTAATATCGAAGCTCACCTTTTCCAATAGAACTATTATCACTTTTTCCAATAAATCAATTTAGTTAAGGCACATTTTTAATTAACAAACGCCTCTTGAAATCGAATCCACTACTGAACGAAGAAGCAAAACGTAAGTCATTCTAAGGAATCGTCAACTCGCCAGCGGCGATGGAATACAATATAGTCCAGTCATTAGAGTTTTTAAATATGAAATAATTCCGAAGCGAAATTTTTCTGAAGGAAAAACTTGATATCAATTTTTTGCAGGGTCCTTAAAATTCCTGGGCTTTGCCCTCAATTTTTTTTTTTTTTTTGATAAAGTCGAGCTTAAGAATCATATATGATGATAATCAACCAAATTTTTGCGATTTCAATTGGTATTTTATCGTTTTTATCAGTTTTTCATCGTTCCGGCCAGTTTTTAGGGGCTGTGTCTGCCGGACGGACTGAAGACAAAAAATCGGTCTGCCCCCTATTACACTCCAAAATGAACCTAGTTTACGATATGCAAAGCGATTTTCCACATACTGAAGGGAAAATCGTGTCGCAGCAAAAAAACCAAAAACTTAGGTTTTTTCACGATTTTCGCCATTTTTTTTATTTTTTTTCCGACTATAATAATTCTTATTTTCGCCATCGGAAAAAATTCGAACAAAATGGATTCTGACTCAGAATTTTACGTAGAATACGATGGTGAAATTGATTTCTCGATACCGTTGCTGAATTTTGACTTATGGCCGAAAACGTGACAAATCGGACACTTTAAGGTGCTTAACTTTTAAACGCACCCTCGGATTTAGTTGCTTTTATTTTTTTTATGTTTCTGAAGCGTAATAATACCCTTTTAACGAAAAAAATTTCGCTTCGGAATTATTTCATATTTCAATTAATTTTTCGACTCTATTGACTGGACTAATAGCCATTATTTATTGCAAATTTTCACGTTTAATCTTGAAACTTACAACCTTAACCATTTCAGCTCATCTGATGTATTTAAATACTGAATTACTATATGGAGCATTATGACACGGTTTTATTTTAAAAAATACAATAAATTACGTGCATTGGCACGTTCTTCGAAAATTTTTTAAAATTATTAAGTAGGTTTTTTATTTATAGAAGTAAAATTTTATTGGAAACGCTTTTCAATCAAAGGTCAAATAGTAAATGCCTTATAATAAAAACATTACATTTTGGCAACTAAAATTTAATGTCTTGTTCCTTATAATTTCTATAAGGCTGCATTATAATCTGATCGGCTGCCATTTCAAACCGGCTAATTATGTCCATTTTTTCTTTATGAATTTCTTTCTCCATATTACATATTACATATTTCAAAAATTTCCCCGGATTTGTGATTTTTGATATTTTTTTACAATTTCAAAAATAAAAAAGATTTTCCCTTCTTTCGCAAAATTGCAGGATAATTTATTTTGTTTTATAACCTAATATTTTGTTAAAAATAATTTTGTTTTGTAAAAAAGTAATTTTAGGTCCTTCCATAAATCTATGACATATTCACTCAAAAACTTAAAAGAGTAAAACTTCGAGTTGTTCGATCATTGTTATTGCGAATGTTTAATTGCTATAACTATACAAACAACAATCTTGTAAACATTATCAATTGAATAAACTGAATCCGGCTAAAACCTAACACAAACGATTTTGATAGTTGTCAATGCCCAACTCTTAACAGAGGCTTATCGAGGCTAAATAGGAAGCTGGCACCACCAGGTTTTTTTGTAAGGTCGAACTTTGACCTGGGCCCATTATAAAACGGCTTGAGATATCAAGATGAGTAGAGCGTCATTTTTCTCCTCTCAAAGAGTTCTATTCAACGATATGCCACTCGATCCCGTCTTTGACAAGACCTTTCAGCCCCCTATTTAAGTAGCCCCCCTTTATTTTGGGGTGCAGCTCAAACGAAAATTTTTACGGCTCAATCCTGTTTGAGCCTGGCACAAACGATTGTGATGGTTTTTTGGGTCAAACTTAATATAAATGGGTGTACGACAGGTTAGTTTAGCCAGATTATTATTCCGTATCTTATTACTTGTGCTCCCCCCTTTTTTTGAAAGGTTTGGGAGGCAGCTCAAACGAAAATTTTTACGGCTCAATCCAGCTCAAACCTAGCACAAACAATTGTGATAGTTCTCAATGCCCAACTCTTAACAGAGGCTTATCGAGGCTAAATAGGAAGCTGGCAAGACCAGGTTTTTTTGTAAGGTCGAACTTTGACCTGGCCCCATTATAAAACGGCTTGAGATATCAAGATGACGGAAGGGTCTTTTTTCTCCGCTCAAACTGCTCTATCCAACAATATGCCACTCGATTCTTTCTTAGGCAAGATCACCTAGACCCCCAGTTAAGCAGCCCCCCTTTATTTTGGGATGCAGCTCAAACAAAAAATTTTACGGCTCAATCCTACCCAAACCTAGCCCAAACGGTAATGATGGCTTTTATGGCCAAACTAAAAACAAGTGGGTTACCATACGTTAGTTTTTCCAGATTGGTATCCTGTATCTTAATACGTGTGCTCCCCTTATTTGTAGAAGGGTTTGGGGGCAGCTCAAACGAAAATTTTTACGGCTCAATCCAGCTCGAACCTAGCACAAACGATCGTGATGGTTTCAAAGGCAGATTGAAGCCTGGTGGATGTACGTGAAGTTAGCGCCACCTTATTGATATTCTTTATGTTTGTCACCCCCTCGTTTAAAGGGTTTGGGGGTCAGCTCAGAAAAAAATTTTAACGGCTCATTCCAGCTCGAACCTAGCACAAACGATTGACATAGTTTCCATGCTCAAATCGTCACCTGGTGAATGTACGTGAAGTTGGCACCGCCATATAGATTTTCCAACAGGGCTGAACTTTGACCTCACATAACTTCGGAACGGTTTGAGATAATGAGGTGTGCGAGGCGTCATTTTTTTCCTCCTCAAGAGCTCTATCTAACGATATGTCACTCGCCCCTCTACCTTGTACGCCTTGGAAGCCTCCCCTTTTAAAGAGCCCCCCTAAATTTGGGGGGCAGCTCAAACGAAAATTTTGACGGCTCAATCCAGCTCAAACGTAGCACAAACGATTGCAATGCTTAGTTCAATCAAATTCACACCTGGTGGATATGCCGTGAAGCTAGCGCCACCATATTGATATTCGCTATAACCTTTTGACCTTTGCAGCTCAAACGAAAATTTTTGCGGCTCAAACCAGCTCAAACGTAGCACAAACGACCCCATATGGTCCCCACCCGGCATTCTAATCTGGCGGTGCTACCTTCACGGAGGTGAAAACTTTAAATATTTAACAAGGGATAAAATTGCTCAAATTTCAAAATGAAGGGTTTTGTATAAAGTTTTATTTTTCCGGATTATCAGGAAACGATCGAGAGAGAGGATATTAGTTATAATTTTAATCATAAATAAAAGCTGGTAAGAAAAAGTCTTTATGAGATGACATAAATTTTAACCGCTCCATATATTTCGATGACGTCAATCGATTAAAAATTCTTATCCTCTCCGAAGAATAAGAGTATGTGATTTAAAACTTTATGAAAAACTTTTTTGATTTAAAAAACAAAAGATAATTTGTGGGTAATGATGTATCTGATTTCATTACAGACAACCTACGTCAGTTTTGAAATCTACCCGTGTTTCAGTTTTGCGTCTTAAATCGTAAAAGAAGTTATAAAGCATAGATTTAATTTCCTACGGTGGCTAATGAATAGAATTGAAAATTGGCGAAAGACCTATGACCTTGTATTAATTAAAGGTAAATAAATGAAGGTGAACCTTAATCAGTTTGGAATCATAAATTCATTGATTTTCCTTGCATATACACATCGAGACCTGAGGACTAAACTGTATTATCTCTGGTTTGTAATTGACTCCAGTGTCTCGTGTTTAGTTTGTGCAGCGCTCACTCAGTCAATTTTAAACCTGAGATGGCACAATTTAATCCTCCCGACGATATTCTTATATTACCGTCCTGTTTTCATGACAACTCTGAGAAGGGCTGATCAATTTTGAATCATTTTCTTTGTTCCGGAACGGTTCCGGCATTAAAGTGATTTATTAAAGAAGATCTTGTGGTAACTTTCCGTGCAGTCTAATGAAGAGATCCGAAGGCTCACTGAACAGCTGTTGATTACTAGTGTCATCAAGGCTCGTAAACTTCAGTGGGCGGGACATGTAGCTCAAGCGCCCCAACACGCCCCAGGATCCGGCAGAGCCCTAGACTTCTTGGAAGACAACGGTATCGCTGGGAGGATAATATGTCGATGGATGCGGGGCGTCTGGGGATCCTTGACTGACGGGCCACCTGCCAGCATAGAGTCACTTGGAGCAGGGTTTGTCATGCGGCTTCCCAAGGTTCTTGGTTTTCTAGGTTGAAGAATCTCAGGGACTGGTTCGGCGTAATTCATTGACACTATTTCGTTCAGCAGCCTCGAGTGCGCATCTCTATGATGATCGCCAATTTCCAAAGAATGGGGCTTCGCGCCTTGTAAAACCATTTTGTATTTGTGGTATCTTCCCGTTCCCTTTCCCCAAGCTCAGTTTCATAAACACTTCAGACTGTTGCAATTCTGCCTTTGAATGTCCGTTATTGACGCTGTAGCCTGCTACAATCTTGAAGTAAAACAGGATCCTTACCAGATTGCTAGCTTCCAGGTCCGAAAGAATCTTGAGTTCCTCGAAGAGACCCTCTAAACCTAGTTGAACTATTCAAACTATCTAGAATGTAGGCCCAGAACAAACTCTGATCAGCTTATTTGAAGAAGTGTAAACCGTCATTCTAATTATACCTATTCATTTGCATTGTAATTGACTTTGTGTTCAGTTTGTTCAAATATGCTTAAGGTCAAGCTAAATCGGAATTCTTATAAATAACTGATCGCCTGTATTTGCATTAATAGTCAAATCAGAATTTTAATATCCGTTTAATAAGAAATCTATTCTGTCTGAGGTTATTCCTATTTCCAAGTTTCCCAGAAAAGTAAATAAACTAGTTTTCACTTTGCCCGAAGCCTAACCAGAGTTAATCAAATTTTCCATGAAAGCAAAACCATTAAAAGATGATTTACTATTCAGGGATCAAAAAAATTAATAATAAGGCCTTGTCCGGCAAGAAGATACACAATCCATTTTAGCCAGAGCGGTTTCATTCATTCCCAATTGTGCTCGTTAGCATTTGAATGATAGTTATCAAATTAGTATCATGATTATCGATTTTACATTTACACCGATCAGGATATAAACTTCGAATTAGGACAACAAAACGGGAGGTTCAGCGCTTTTTGAATTACCTCGATTGTTGTAGTTCTTGTTTTTTGAGGTCCATAAAACAAAATGAAAAATGTGGGTTAGCAGGAAACCGCACTGAACATTTTATACTCTCCCTCTGTTCGTGTTTTAAATTTTTTACTCAAATCCCGTATTTTATTTCCTGCGAATGTAATAATGTCGCTGACCGATGTATTACTCACAATATGTTCTGCCAAGTAAATGATTCCTTCAGTTTCTGGGTTCCAACATGCCCAGAGGTTTTATAGGCAAAGCAATTTATTCATAGTGCAGTTAAGACAATATTTCCAAGATGTTTAAAGTTTCTAAAAAAAAAAAAATGTAACGTAGTTTGGAAAACATACTGGATTCTACGTCGAAGTTTCAGATCTGAGTTATTACAATGCAAATTGAAAATTCAAAACTAAGTTTTAGCTATTCCGCCTCCAAACTGTGATTCTTGTATAATTTCAAGAGGGTTTCATTATGGATATGGGCCCATTTTATTTCTCATAATCGAGTCTCGGATTAAATTGTTGCAATAACGGCTTGTCAACGTTTAATCGATCTTCGTACAGACGTAGCGATTCAAATTTTCCGCAGTTATATAAAGCTACATCCTTGAGAGGGCCGATGCGTGGGGTGATACCCTTCTACGAGACTAATCAATTGAGGTTATTATTTGGCAATTTACTTCAACGGTGAATTTTCCCGAGCAAAGTAAGGTTGTGCTAGTTAGATGAGATTATAAAATCGATTTTCATAAATTGTTGAAAAAAATCCACAAAGAATGACGTCTCAATCGAATTCGAATTCAACTAAGCCGGTTAAGATTCTACAATTGGAGTCGCAGATTAATGCTTTAGCGTCTATTGTTTTAGTAATGAGATGTCCCAAAAAGTAATGTCTTGGGTAGGACATTGCCCAGGGATGAAATTTCTGATGAAGTCGTCCTCTTTTTTTGTCAGCGCCATGGTCTCCCATGAATTCGTACGTTGGAGGATGCAGACATGATAGACCTTCCTTCTCAAGACTTTCTCTCCTCTAATGAGAAGATCCGAAAACTCAGTGAACAGCTATTGATTACTAGTGTGTTTAAGGTTCGCAGACTTCACGGGGCAGAGGATTCGGCAAATCCTGGTTGGATGGTCGACTAGTCCTAGACCTCTTAGAAGGCCGCAACTTCGCTGTCTGTGAGGACAATGTGTCGATAGATGCGAAAAGTCTGGGAATCCCTGACTGGCGGACCACCCGGCCAGAATTCAGTCGCGTGACGCGAAGTTTATGATGCGGCAATTGCGCTTCTTACCCTGTAGAGCCACGACTGTGAGTATAAAAAGTGGGCGGCCTTCAGCAAAATCCAGGCTCCCTGAAAACCAACAAACTTTTGCGTAATGAGGATCACGTAAATTCGTCTATTTCCAACTTTGACAGGACGATTTATGTTGTTTGTTGAAGAATATTTAACGTTTTACGACGCTTAAGCAAATACATAAACACTCAATTTCCCACATTCGCATTAAAACTGCAGCTCAAATTACAACAATATGATCGAATAGCATCCAATAAAATCAGAAACAATTAATGTGTATCGGTTTACATCAATTATATATTAATAAACCTGCAGCTCATATTATAGAGTTCAAATCCCTCGCAAAAGAGAAAAGATCACTACCACAGAAGTTCGAACAAGGAGAAACAACGATTTTTGGCTGCGAACATTCAATTTGACAAAAGTTCGCTTAAGCGAACAATTACATACAAATAGGTAGTAGTATCATATTGCAGTAGCTTGTAACATTGATGCATTTACGTGGCCAGGCTATCTTGTTCAACACGACCCAGTTGGCTCCATGAAAGCCTTCCAGCATACTTTACCATCTGACATTCCATAAAGATACAAAAATTGCGGATACATTAATCCTCGCATCCGTTCTGAAGACCACTCATTCTCGAGCCAGCAATTGGCCATCAATAATGCTCCGAATAGATGGACAGCACGGATGGTAAGATGGGGACCTCGAGCATCGAAAAGAGGCTGCAAAAGAGATGGTACGACGGTATTAAGAGGGTCGCGGGACTGAACCATTTCAATGGTTGCAAAGAGCCCAAGACAAGGAAGTGTGGCAAAGTTTGAGAGAGACCTTCGTTCAGCAGTGGACGGATATAGGTTGAAAGACGAAGAAGAAGAATGCTTCGAATCTATTTTTTGCCAGTAGCTGAATTTGCAAAAACCTCTAAATGCGCTTCTTCTCCATAACCCGCCCGACATATTCTGTTTCCAGAGACTCTTCCACTTGATTACGTTTTATTCAAAAAGCTGTAGATCATCCTTTACAACTCTGACAAAAGTCTACGTGTACGGGACAATCAATAACAAACCTTTTGACAAAAAGTTAAGTTAAAATAATTAAACAAACTCCAAATAAAAACTTTTTCATGCCTTGGACCTTATCACCCGGGCAAAACATCGGAAATTAATATAACGTCACAATTCCCATTCGAATACTTCAAACGTATAAATTAACCAACACACATCAGCAGATAAACAGTTGATTAAAAATTCCCAGAAAAATGGCGCATTACTCTTAAAATCAGTCTGCGGAAATGATTGTTTGAAATTTAATGCTTTCAACTCGAAAAAGCGAAAAAAAATCCGAGAGCGAACAATGGATGAGCTTTTTTCACGGCTTCAATCAAATAGGCAGGAAAACTCTCTAAAAATCTGTCAGACAATTAAAAAATCCTTCTCGGAAATTTTATATTATGTTTTTTCCTTCAAAATATTTTCTTTTGATTTCAGATAATCGATGCTAGGGGCCACAGAATACCGATAGTAGTCGTCGGTAATAAAATAGACGTCGATGATAGCCTACGAGAAGTCCCACGAGAAATTTCAGAAACGACAGCGACGTTCGATTGGGAATGCGGGTACGTCGAATGTTCGGCCAAAGAGAACCTTCGCATCATAGACGTTTTTAAAGAATTATTGGTGCAAGCTAAAATTAGGTATAATCTTAGCCCCGCTGTTAGAAGAAGGCGGCAAAGTTTACCTAATTACGTCGTAGGAGGTTCCGTCAAATCAAAGCACATGCTCAAAAGGAATTCTTGTACTGTAGCATAAAAAACCCCTCCAGTTTTAGGGATTCAAAATTATTTTCAGTTCCGTGGGTGAAAAAGAGAAAATCGTGGGTTATGAATAAAGGATATGAAGACATTATAAAGACATGACAACGCGCGACTGGGAGTTGAGATAATGTCACGTGAAATATGATATCGTTTAAGGAAAATTCAGTCAGCAAAAGGTACCGTGAAAATTTACATTTTAACAAAACTCGGATCGGGAAGTTGTAAATTTAAAGATATTCACTTGGGAAATAAAAATTTGGATTTTCTATGAAAATTTTAAAGTTTTGGAATCGATATTTGAAAATGCGGGTAAAGATGTGATAAGATGAAAGGAGATTTTCCAGAAATATTTGTTGTAGGACAAAGTTGCATTATTTTTTAAAATGTACATGAACTGGATATAAATGTAAAGTTTAGATGTTGCTATTGAGGTTTTTAGTTTTATTCTTTTTATTAATCCACTGCGTTCTTTCACGGCGTGGCCTTGGCTTTTATGATACTGGAATGTTTGTATAGTACAGATAATTTGTTTTAGAAGTGGAAAAAAATAAAAAGGATAATACTATTGCAATATAAAATAAAAAATATGTAATTTAACTTTGCATGTAAAAAAAAAGGTTTGTAAATTTTGTAATTTCGAATTGGAATTCAATGTTACAAACATTGGAAAATTATTCGCGACTGACAGGATTGCGAGAGAGATTTGTAAAAAGTTTGAGAATTTAACAGCCAAAAGCACTGTGCTTCCTGAGTGAAAGTAAGAGCGATTGCTTAAAAATCTGGCGTGGTAACCATCCGCATAAAATAAGACACTATCAAAGTTCAAGAAATTCCAGAATGTACAAGCTGCACATGATATGTTGAGGATAATCTAGTGAGATGGTCGCATTCAATTGACTGAAAGTTTTGCAGCTGTCATAATTGCACTTGAGTAGCACTGGGCCATAAACTAACTGACTGACTGACCTATAAGAAATTTTCGGCAGACAATCGTTTTGTTTCTACAACTAACATAACTTTCATTCTCTCGACAAAGCCAAAGACAAACCCAAATTCAGTACAACGACCCGACAGTCTCATAATTAAATACAAAAACTCATTACTACGAATTTCTCAATTTTCTAATTTGCGAATAAACACATTCCGAGACATAAAACTGCACGAGGTTTAAGTTTTCCTTAAGTGACATGTCTGATGTTCCTTTTTGCTCCTCAAACAATCCTTGTCTATGGCTTCTTATGCGCTCCTTTGCGGCTAGTCAAGAAGCAAAGCAATTAACATCGTCTAAACGGAGCAATTACAACTTTTCCCGAACTATATTCAATCCATTTAAGACAGTCTTCAGGTAGAATACCACTAGCTTGTCAAAGTCTTGATTAAAATTGCCTTCACCATTAACTTTTTGAATTTCCACTTCAATTAAACATTTGTAGTTTATTCTTTCCTTCCTTACACAGGGATAAATTATCCCCTTTATATTTTTAAATTGCTTAACCGATTATCTCTTTCAAGTCGGGCGAGCGGTGGTCTAGGGGATAAGTGCCTTGACTCGCATGAGGGAGGACCGAGTTCGAGCCCAAGATCATACCTTGTATTTTTTTCACTAAACATTCACCTCCAATATTTGTGGGTATAGTATCACCTCTGCTGAAGTTAATACTACAGACATGTGATTCCACTTACTTGTGTGTGTCACGAAAATCAAGTGAACTTATACCGTGAGTATCCCGCCCTGGTTCGGACTGTAAATCCCTCTCATGAGCCACACATGAGACAGATAGTCCTTGCGGCATTAGTGCTACGTTAAAATTGCAATATTTGTGGAAAAACGCAGTAAAGGCTACCACCCCTTATAGCTCGTTGCTAATAAGGAAAGTATTAATATTTTATCTCTTTCAAGTCATTTTTCCTCCTAAGAAAAATAGTTTATAGGCTCCAGATTATGCCTATTCACAAACTCTAATCATTTCCTTAGCTGACAACTTAACTAATCACCAGCCGTGCTAAGTGCAAAAGCCCTAACTACCAGGATTATCCTTAACAAGGAAGTAATCCATCATCAACTAATTATACCCCTCGGCCTAGATTCGAAATCAGCAGACGAAAATGTTGAAAAAATTCAAAAGTCCAAGAATCAATCGATCCTTAATTCTTAAATTCATTCAAAATTGGAGAAAAAAAAATTAATAAATTACTTACTTATACGCCGCTACAAGGCTTGAAGCCTTACTGCCGCATCACAGAGTTTCCGCAATTCAGACCTAACCTGGACCACCGTCCGCCAGTCCCCCACACGACCTGTATCCCTTGCGACCGTATCCTCCCATCTCAGCCGCGGCCTTCCCAATGGCCTAGGGCTTGTTGGACGACCATCCAGCACTTTCCTAATAGCCCTCGTCGGCGGAACGAGTGATACATGTCCCGCCCACCGTACCCCTCGTGATTTTATCACGCTTGTAATAAAAGGCAGGTCGGCGAGCCTCCGGATCTCCTCATGTGTCCGGTAAAAGGATCTACATTGAGTCCTAGAATCCTCCTTAGCACCTTATTCTCGAAGGAACGCTCCTGGGCTCGGACTGTTAAAGTAAAGAACAGCGGGGCGCAGCGCAGAGTTGTAAATAATTAATTTGGAACGGCGGAATAGGGACTTGCTGCGGAAGAGATGACCAAGGGCTTGAAGGCGACGGTTTCCACTCTATATCCTTGCACTGACCTCGTGGTATCATTGTCACGCGGATTCGTCGACCCGAGATACCCAAAGACAGGCGCATTCTTGAACCTCAGGTTTCCGACTTCCAGAGGGTCTTCATCTTGCAGATCTCTCGTCATCACAAGGTACTCCGTTTTACCTTCAGTAATTTCGTGCCCTATTCGACTTGCAGCCTCTAGTAACTCTGCGCAAAAGCGACGGACCTCCTCCCGCATCTCACCCAAGATGTCAACGTCGTTTCCATATCCAAGTTACTTAATCAACCCGCCTAAATTTACGCCGCCGGGGATGGTCTGGAAAAATTAATAAACTCGAAGGAAATGTATGTTTCATTCATCGGCAAACATCCTCTTTTTTATTTTCATCAAATCACTTCTTATTTCTTCCGCCAGTGCGTTTACATAAAATCAAAATCTTCAGTCCCTTCCGGTCATACCAAGAAGTCCCCTTCAACTTCCGGTATACATCGGAAATTCATCGTAATTATAAACTCAAACGGAAGCAAGTCTTTTAATAATACAAAACGATTTCTCTTCAGATTCTAAAGTTTCCCTCGATAGACTCCATTATTTAGTTTTAGAGAAACCACATTACATTACATAGCATTCGAATTATTCCCTCATTAACGAATACAATGATAACGAATCAGCTAGAATATTCGCTTTCCTCATAGACTACCGACGCCGGTTTTCTCAGCCGGAAATAGATGGCGTCTCTATCCCTTCGAGACCTCTCAATCATACGCAGCCTTTTCTCCAACTTCAGGAAACTAATATACAAAGGAAAGTCAAAAGTAATTAGGGGAACCACTCGACAAAGGGAAAGATAATCGACCGTAACTAAACAATTTCATCAAAAAAAATTTTCGAATTATTATTTCCACTCGAAAAGCATTAAAAAAGCGTAAGCCCTGCCCTTTTTTCCCTGATAAAAAATTTCTTTTAAAGGCTTTATGTCTTCCAATTTTAACATTGCGTCGCAGGGAATGATAGATGTGTCCTTAATTGCTTGTCATTCGTTATCCCATCTCTCCGTTACCTCTATTCACGTCCACTTTTCATCTTGTCATCCAAAGTAAATTAGCAAGTTACCACGTGTCAAACATATTTTAAAAGAAGAAAGGTGTTTTCACGCCCACGAAATGGAAAAAAAATAAAAGATTTAACCGAAAATATTTGACGAGAAGAAACGTTTGAACAAATTCAATTTAGAGTGAAGATAAATACAAAATCTCGAATGAATGAAAGAGAAAAGTCAGCACGAAAGTTTAACTTTTTTATTTTAAAGAAAAATAAATAATATTAGGTTATAATGAGTCTTTCACGTCGATTAATTAAGCTCGTTAAATAAAACGAATATAGCAAGATAAATAATTAAGAGTTTTGGGGTATTTAAATCGCGTTGCTTTTTTTTATTAAGAAAATCGGTTAAGCAAAATGAGTGCCACTGTTTTTAATATGTATATTTATGTGAATAGTTTATTTATATTTATTTTTTAATCGGTGTTATTTTTACTTTAGAGATGATAATAATATACTGTAGTATTAGTGTGTATTTGTAGAATAATGATTTTAGAATTTTAATTGGTGGCGCCATTTGTTAAAAATTATAACTGCAATAGTTTAACAAAAAGCTGGAAAGATTTAGTTCAAGATTTCAAAAATTTCAAAGTTTTTTTTTAAGTTTAATGATTTCAGGCTTGGTTAAAATAGCTGAGAATACTATTTCAAATAGAAATAGAAAACAGTTCAGTTTTTGATTATTTCAAATAAAATAGAAAATAGTCTCTTGACTAACTATTTTAAATATAAAATAGAAAATAGTATTTTACAAATAGTTTTTTATTACTGAAAAAAAATTGTGTCCGTAAAATGAAACAAAAAGAGCATCTAAAAGATTTCTTTTTTTAAAATTTCTTATCTTTAAAAAATCAAAATCAAGTAAAAAATCTGGAATTAGAAAAAAAGAATCTCCTGAGCAAAAAAAAAATAGTGACATTTTTAGGATAAAATACTGAAAAGAAATTATTTTGAAAAAAAAAACTATTTTCAATATAAAAATATACTTGGATGATGAAGTAAAAATAGGGATAGAAAATATATTTTGATTTTGCTACTTGAAATACTATTTTTCTATTTGAAAATAGTATTTAAAATGTTTTTATTATCAAAATACCCAAGCCTGAGATTATATTTCAAACGACGCCACTTATTTTTTCTTTATAAGTGTAAAATATCCGTGTGCATTTCCATGCCCGTTAATTTAAATTGAATAGCAAAAAAATTTATTAAAAGTATGTGTACGTCGCGCCTTTTTCCATCGTGATCAATTTGTAGTAGCCCCTGCCCGCGCGAATCCACAAGGTCCAATAAAAAGAAAAAGCCCCAACAGGCCACATCCTAGCTACCCTAGACTTCCTAGCCTAGCTCATTCTTTAAAGCATCTGCGTTGTAACTTAATTGGAATAGTCTCGACATAATCGAAGAATAAGAGGGCGGAACACTCGGAAAAAGGCATTTCGTACAATTACGATTGAACTTTACTTACAGGTAAGTTCACCTAATCGTTAAATTATTCATTAGCGAATCTAAGTTTGTGATTTATAACCAAATAAATGACGTTCAGCCATTCCTCGTTTTAAAAATATATTCTAATCACAAACTTAGCTCATAATAAAAAAAAATAATGAAATTAATTATATGGACTGCGAGATAATAACGCAAAGAATAGGACCCAATATTACGTGTTTAAAAAAATTAATTATTTACAAATCTAATAATTTAGTTTTATAATAAAATTCTTATATTTTTAAAAAAAAACTTAAATGGATATGAAAAATTATAATTTAATGGAAGTACGGTGTCTTTATATTTTTAATAAATTATTTTCTTTTCAATATTAAAAATTTTTGAATAGAACCCGTAACCTTCAGAAATAAAATACCTGAATGACACCAATTATAACAATAAAACGTACGAGAAACAACGAAAAACGGGTCACACGTCAAAGAATATAAAATCGAATTTTTATTCCTGGATGAAAGCAAAAAAAAAAGGTAACGTCCTTTAACAAAGGAAGCAAAAGTTAAGATACCAGACAATGAATTTTAAAATGTTGTAATATTGTCCCAGGTCTATTGAATTATTCATCCCTGGGAGTCCTTGGAATAAAGCAATGACCTTTATTGATTCCTTATCAAAACGTAATGATCCCCATTTTTTCTTTAAGGGTCACCCGGCCGTAATCAATTGATTAATACAAGAAAATCGGATCCCTAATTCTTTTTAATCAAAGATGATAAGAACGAAATGCCTGAATTATGTAAATAAAGGCTAATAAAGCTTAAATATGACCGTCCCGCATGATATAAGTAATATACGTGTTAATTAAAAATGATTACAGACCACCATAGTTTCGGATTATCTTTTGGTATTATTAAAATGCGTCGGGTCAAAATATTTTAGGATTTTATAAAAATGACGGTGTGAATCAATGTAATGAATTCTGATATTGAAGTTGCGATTATCTATCCTAATAAATTAATATTCCGCGTAAATATTTATCGCGAACACGTGGCCAGGCGTAAATTCAAATTTTTCACGTTTTTCATCCAGGAATAAAATAAAATCTACGAAGATTTTAATTAAAATTTTTTAAGTTGCTGTCATATCTGCAGCTTCATGGATTTTTTATGAATGTAAATAAAATAGTATTAATAAATAATAGTTTGTAAGGATAACAAATTAAACAGTGAAGATTGAGTGAAAAGAGATTTAAAAATAATTTTCTTCGATGGCTAAAGAATTTTTTTTTTAAAAATCGGGCTAAATTTTAAAAAATTTTGATTTGTCGATTTTCGAGATTCTGATTTTAAAGATTTTCATCTTTTCAGATCTTCGCTGTCTCGAAATATTCTCAAAGTTGCATCAATCGGGCGAATTTTTTTTCTCTTTGGTGCAATTTACAAAATATTTCGAGACTAGCAAAAAATGAAAACCGCATAATCTTAAAGGTCAATGCTCTGAATCTACAAAACCTTACAATTAAATTTAATTCTGATTTCAGTTCCAAATTAACTTTTACATATTAGCACACAAAATTCATAATCGAAAAGCTTGCACATTCATCTAATCCCACAAAAGAAAACTTCAATTGCTAAAATTCGAAGTAAAGATACAACGAATCTAAAGAGTTGAAAAACATTGCCAACATTTGTTGTATTTACAGTCCCAACTTTATTTTCGAAAATTCCCTTTCACGTAAAAGTGCAAAGACTTTCCAAGGATTAAAATATTAATATTTAAGAAGAAAATTATGTAATTAAAAATGCGGTTTTCAGTTCAAATATTTACGGCAATTTCAGAGAACGACTTTATTTTTCACGGGGGGGGATAATTAGTTAATTATAGTAATATTAACGTACACGTGTTTAAGATAGCTGCGTTGAAAAATTATTACAATGTAATTTTTTGCTTACTTTTGCTGTGTATGATTAGGTATTTAAAAAAAAGAACCATTTTTCCAGGTGAGAATTTTGAGTTTCATACGAGAGTTTTAATCAAATTAAGAAATTGCACCAATTTAGATATTGTTAATGTCAAAGTGTATAATTAATGTACAAATTTTGTTTTAAGAGCTTGCGGGAAATCTCATCAGACTTTAGGTTACGAGATAACCTTTTAGATTAATAACTATTAACCAGCGGTCTAATTGGGATATTTCAAACGTAAAACTAAAGTTTTCCCTTTGGCTGGTTATAATCGAGATCTCCCCAAGTTTTTGTTAACATATATTTTATTTAAAAATAATTTTTTATGAATAAAATAAAATTTTAATAAAGGCCAATGTTTATTTTACTGTAAGTAAAAATCCTTGATATGACCTGCGAGGAATGTAAAAAGCTCGGGGAAAAAAATTTACATGAATAGGTGGAGAATTGATCGTTCAAGCAAATAATATTTTCCAGGAAGCTTTTTTCACTTTTTTGTGTTGCGCTATAATAAAGAAGGTTCACAATAGGATTTTAAAATTTTTTCTTCGAATCACTGGACAAATTATGAACAAAGCAGTTATGGGATTTTAGTTGAAGGTTAAAATGTTTTCGCCCTACACTGAAGAAAATCTTTGTGAATTGGAAATAGCTTTTTGGGTCTATTATTATATTCCTAATGAAGTCATTTAGTTAAGATTCTGGTCTTTTGACATTGACGTAAGAGAAGCTTCGGTTTTAATTATTATAAGTATTATCTTACTGCATTTGGCTTAAATATCAGGGCAAGAAATCCAAAAATAAAATTCCGTGAATTCCACTTATAACTTACAGAAATTGGTTAAATATTTACCGGTATTTGAAATCTGAGAGGAGAAAATATTAACAAACTTGCCCCAATCTAAATTCGGATTATTCTGATGAAACAACAGGGTTAATCTTTATTTTTAAAAAAAGGATTTGAAAAAATAATTTTGTCGGGGTTATCGTAACTGACCAGAAGACATCGACCCTTTTGAAAAGAGCTTTAGGGCTTGTTTCGGAACCGGAACAAGTATATTACAAAAATTGAATAAAAATTGCAAAAAAAGTTGAGGTTTTTTAGGATATCTCCCACAAAAATTAATAACTTGGAAAACGTTTTCACCGCCGGAAATGCTTCAAGCTTATTTTTAGAAAATTTTGCTCCCGGATTTTTAGATGCGAAATATTCCTTGACCTGCAAGAATAACGAAGTCGCCCTCGCTCAAGTCTTTCCAGCATGAACTACGGAAGTTTTGAGCCATAGAAACATAGAAACCGCATGACTCAGAACTAAAGGCGAACGGTGGTGTTAACCTATTCATCGGGTTATTTTTAATTGTAATTTTGGTGGGTCCCAATCTCAAAACTCGGCTCCTAGGCGACTCGGCTACTAGGCTCCCTAGTCCGGTCTTTACTGTGAAGGAATCAAAACACTCTAATGAGCACTTAGGTCTCTACTCCTACTTTACAGCTTTTAAGCAAAGCATACCATGTTTCTAAAATAATTTCCGGATTTGTGACATAAACGTTTAATGCTCCGACGAGTTCCTGACAGAACAGTTTAACTTTACTTTTTCCTTTATGACTCATATAATATTACGTTTATTTCTATGAATATATTTGTGCACGGTTTACGGCTACGTATATAGAACTACACGCATCTATTTAAAATTCATCTAAAATGCCTTAACCTTCAAGATTTCTTACATTTCTTCAACTAGAACTCATCATCGCACGTCTCAGGTATGCCCAACAAATTTTGCAAAAATTGTACAAAAAAAAAGTGAAATATTTTCCTCGATTTAGTGTAAGTGACATATTTTATGTTGTATTCCCTAGATACTTGATTGAAATTACCCTTGAACCGAATGCTCTTTGTTGATATGCGTTTGTTATTCTCATTTGCAGTTATCCGCTATGCGGCTCGCTATATTTTTATTATTAGGTAAATAACTTCGCTTTTTGAATTTTAAAAAATTGACAAAATGATAAAAGTATAAGCTTTTTTTATTTTTGTAGCATTGTGCGCTGTCTGTCACTCGAACGAAATTAATTGCGAAGTACAACGAAAATGTTCGACTGACTTTTATCCCATATGCGCTGGCAACGAAAGAATCCAAAAAACTTACACGAATAATTGCATTTTCGACAACGACTACTGCAGATGCCATTTATGCCGGCGTAAGTATAAAAATGTTAAATATCTCGCCACACGATCCACCTGAAAATTTATTTCTTGCCTTTCAGTAAACTTCAAAGTGATCGATTCAACAAAAGCCTGCACAGAAGATTCCAAAGATAAAGTACCATGCTTTTCCGACTAAAACCCAATTTTATATAGCCTCAGAGATGAATCCTTTTACAAACTCTCATTTTCAAACATCTAAGCGGATTTAATTTACTCACGTACAAAAAAAAACACATCAGGATATGAAGCAACAGTATTGCTGAGCATTCTCAAGGTTTAAATTATCAATAGCATGACCATGACCGTTATTTTCAAGTTTTTTAGAATTAAAGGATGTCGAAAACGTAGATGGGATGATAATTCTATAAAAACCTTCGTAGGAGAGAGATACTCGAATAATTAAATCGTCTTAAGAAGAACTTTCGTTTACTTTCTTTTTATTAGCTCTCCAAGAATTTCAAATGATTTTCCTTATAATTATTTGTTAATTAGATAATTAAAAAATAACTACAAAATCTTAGACCTGAGAAGTTGAATGAGTTTTTTTTTCATCATTCACGTAATCCTATTATGCTTTATTTGTTTGAATGTTAAAGGGTTTTTGCATAGTTCTGAAGTTTTTGTTTTTTGCTTTTATCGTTTTAAGTCTTTGTATCAGAAAAATCATTTAATACCCGCTGAGATAGGCGAGGGTTAAAATGACGGTGTACTTTCCGGCTTGTAATAGCCTTTTCCACTTTCATATCGATTTGAGAACTAGTACAAAGGGGAAAAATTCTGTTAAGCCTTTTTTTGTTTTAATAAATCGCTCGAGATGGACGACTTAACGAGTAAAATTCTTCTTATGGTAAATGGAAAAATTTTTCTTATGGGACAAATCCTGTCTTAAATTTTTCTAGTCGAACAAATCTTTTCTCAAATTTTTCTTGTGGAACAAATCCTGTCTTAAATTTTTCTAGTCGAACAAATCTTTTCTCAAATTTTTCTTGTGGAACAAATCCTGTCTTAAATTTTTCTAGTCGAACAAATCTTTTCTCAAATTTTTCTTGTGGAACAAATCCTGTCTTAAATTTTTCTAGTCGAACAAATCTTTTCTAAAATTTTTCTTGTGGGACAAATCCTGTCTTAAATTTTTCTAGTCGAACAAATCTTTTCTCAAATTTTTCTTGTGGGACAAATCCTGTCTTAAATTTTTCTAGTCGAACAAATCTTTTCTCAGAATCCATTCTTGTCGAACAAATCTTTTCTCAGAATCCATTCTTGTCGAACAAATCTTTCCTCAGAATCCATTCTTGTCGAACAAATCTTTCCTCAGAATCTATTCTTGTCAAACAAATCTTTCCTTAAATTTTTCTTATGGGACAAATCCTGTCTTCAATTTTTCTAGTCAAACAAATCTTTCCTCAGAATCCAATCTTGTCAAACAAATCTTTTCTCAAAATCCATTCTTGTCGAACAAATCTTTTCTCAAATTTTTCTTGTGAGACAAATCCTGTCTTAAATTTTTCCAGTCAAACAAATCTTTTCATAAATTTTTCATCACGAATCAACCTTTTCAATATGTTTAAAAAATATCTTAACACCCCAAAAATTTGAAATGAACTTTCCTTTTCAAGAAAATATCCTGAACTCCTCCACGACTTGTGGAAACATAAACAAAGTTTAATCTATAAAACTTCTTTAAAAAATCTACTCATGCTTTAATTTTCACTCTCTCCTTTTACCCAAAATCGACTTAATCATTCATTGCGTCATCAAACCTCATAAAAAAATTTCTCTACATCTAATCGCTATCGAATTCCAAGTGACATCATCATCAAAAAAAAAAAAAAACCCTTCTAAAGGAATAAAAAAAGAAAAAGCTGATACTCCCGGATCAAGAGTAAGAAAAGATCATTAGTCATTCGAGAATGGCGATAGTTAAAAAAGCAGGACAAGGGAACGTGGTAGTCCACGTGGCATCCCCCATCCTTTCGTTATATGACAGACGCCTTTCATGAAACATATGAAGAAAAAGCAGAGGGAAAACTTCCTCCCATGAATGATAATTGTGTAA
Source organism: Liposcelis brunnea (assembly GCA_023512825.1). Lineage (NCBI taxonomy): Eukaryota > Metazoa > Arthropoda > Insecta > Psocodea > Liposcelididae > Liposcelis > Liposcelis brunnea. The sequence continues at coordinate 16,270,235 of CM042065.1, read as the reverse complement.
TTTTACTCCCGGTTCTCACTCACTCTATAGTGAAGTTCACTTTAGCATCAAAATAACGGAATTTTCCTTTAACCAGTTAATTAATAAATAATACGAGTCGTCCAAGATTGAAAAGCGTAATTAGAGGATCTAAATTTTCCGTCCAGAAAACGGTTTACGTTTACTTCTAATCATTCCCCTCAGAAAAAAAAAACCTCAAAAAAATTTCCTTAGCAATGATATGTTTTTTATAGCTAGAAATATATTAAGGACCTAACAACTTCCTCGAAAAAAAATAAATATATTTCTTAAATTGAGGGCTCGCCATGATTAATGATAATATTTTTCTCAAGCTACGTCCACGCGCTGATAAGTTTCCTTTAAGGAAAAACTGCATCTACGCTCAAATGGAAAATAGGTCGAATATTTTTCATTTTAGGTCAACAACTTCTCCGTCTTCCTCGTTTTTGGCTAACTTCCTAAATTTCTTTTTCATTTAAACTACAAAATAGTTTTGGACTATCTTTTTCATCGTTGTTTTCATCCTCCCCATTCCTAAAAACTCTATCCCAAGATAATCTCTAAGCTATGTAGTTTCCAAAGAAATACGCAACGCACTTGTTTGTCGGCTCATCTAAAAACTTTTCATCGAGTTCTTAAAATAACAGTCGTTGCCCTTTTGAGTTTCCAACAAACTTTCGTTTAAATGTTTTATGCTGCTTGTGATTTCAGGACGATGGAAGCTTCATTTGATGTAGATTGGGCAGGAATAGCCAGAAAATAAAAAAATCAGATGATTTTGTGTGTTCAAGATTTTCAGAATTTCACAAGAACATCCAACCGGAGCAGACACAACTCTCACCATTCAGTATATAATTCTTGATTTAGTTTCCCGAGAAGCTTGCAGCCTAGTTTACTTGCTAGAAGTAGAAGAATAAAAAATGAAGGCAGACATGATGGTAAATATTTACAGGCAAGCTGTTGGCCTTGCAGAATGCATCAGCAGAAGTTGCTGCATCTGACAATAATAAATAATTGACATCAGCAATTATGAAAATGAATCCTCAAATTCTTCTTCATCTTTTAAAGTCAGCTCCTTGATTGAAATTGAAGATCATGACGATTGTAACTTTAGAAGTCGTCGAACGAAACAGGACATCAAAGTCCTTGCCAAACCAGCCTCATAGATTTTTAGGTCCATTTTTTTTGGCCTAGTCTTCTAAGCCTGTATCCGTGATCTTCCCTTCCATCACATATTGTAGGTCGTCTTGTGGCGGAGAACGTGGCCAAAATTACCAGCTTTCGACGATCTATATCGTAATTCATATTCCAAATAATTAGAAAATCACAATAAAAAAAATAAAGAGAGAAGTAACGTACGTATGGTTGAGCAAGGTCGATAAACCTTCTCCCACGACTAATATCAACCGTGAATGAGAATGGTGAAATCGGAAAAGTTTTCAAGAGAGGAAATATGACGCTTTTACAAATCTAACTTCCTTGTTCAAGGTTAGGAAAAGAGCAAAAAAAGCGGAAATCAGAGATGTTTCGATCAATCACATGAAAGTTTTCTTGTTAGGTGATTTCCCGGAAGTTGTAAGAAATGAACAGTACTGGATGTCAATAAAATGGGGTTTCCTTATTTAAGGAAAAAAAATAAGTTACACCACAATGATTGATCATATTAGTTTTTTTAAGGTAGGTCAAAATAACATCGAATTCTCAGTATTATTCTGAGGCATCCAAGATCCAGCTGTAACTTACCCTCCCACCTTTTTATCTGGTCATTTTTTGCTGAACCTCATAAGGAATCAAGAGCAACATGAGGTTCCTGCCAGAAATTATTGTCCTTTTTCCTGGTTAGATGTTTAATCCCCACTTTTTAAGGTTAAAAAAATTTTATTCAAGCTTCCAAAATGGTTTGTTTTCAAAAAACACATAAAAAAAAATTACCATGAGATTTTAATTCATACCGTGAATGCCTGATGGCAAAATAATTACTCAATCATTTTACGCTTCACAATAATAGACAAAAAATTACACAAATTAATCATTCTTGATACGATTAATTTTCAGAAATCAATAAGTACAAGCGAGTCAGAAAACAAAACAATTTTTAGGGCATCACTTCATCATTTACTGTAGTCATTAATAAATACCAAGGATAATTAAATTTTGTCTCAAAGCATTTATGAAAATGATGCTGGTTCTTCTGAGGATACTCAAATGACATGAGTTTTTCAATGGTATTTGTTTGTAAAAATTTGAACAATGATTTCAAAAGGAGCTGCTATTAAGAATGAAAAAGCGTATTTAAGAGTTCCAGCTCAATCAAATAAGTCCAGATCTTGAGCACATTCTCTTTAAGTTCCCTTCTAACCAATATCGGTGGCTCAGAGTGGTTTAGCACATGGCCTAGGCATTTTGAGGATATATTCTAGAAAAAATAATATCAGCTTTTTTTGTGTTAGTTAGCTATAAAACCTTCTATCTTAATTGTGAACAAATGAAGAAATGAACAAGTGAATATAATTAAGATGAACCAAAAAGACATAATTGAAGCATCAGATTGATTGATGCAGTTGTGCAACATTTTTCCAGTAAAATCTTTCACTTGTTTATAATTTTAAAATCAAACTGGAAATGGCATCAATGGTTTAGGAAGCCAGACTTGACCTTGGCGAAGCTGGAAGCTCAATAATTAACTTCCCTTAGGTCTGTAGCTGGCTAAAAAAAGCTTAGCTTCGACTTATAGATTATTAGTGATTAAGTTGCATAATTTTGGTTTCTATGGCCAGCCTAGAAAAAACATAAAATGCAGCTTACCTGGATCAGCTTACATAACATCAAATCCTTATTCACTCACTGTAATAGTCACTCACATCACTATATCTTCACTCATTGCAAGACTAAGACACAAAGACGAATGAAAGCATGGATGAAAAGGAAATAAAGGAACAAAAATGGCCCCTCCTTCCTCTTCCGTTTTCAAACATGGCGGCAAAAAGGGCCCTGAAAATGAATTGTTTTGTAAACAAAATTTTTTTATTTCAAAATTTTTAATTTTTTTTTATTACAAATCGGACTTATGTAAATTACTTTTGCTGTTTTACCAAATGCGAATTAGAAATGTTTCGTTTGTTTACGTCAGCCTTCAAATGCGTGCCTAAATTTCAAACGTCTTTTCTCCGACTCAATCATTACAAATCATTAGGACTAACACCCGAAGCAACTCAATCCGAAATTAAATCAGCGTATTACAAATTATCGAAAATGTATCATCCTGATAAAAATAATGGATCAGAAGAAAGTGCTAAGAAATTTCGTGACATAACCGCGGCTTATGAGACCTTAGGAAAGGAAGAATCAAGGAGAATGTATGATTTGGAAGAAACTTATAAGCGAAAACCAGACATCGACTTCGATTTCAAACCAAATTATGATCACAAGTATTATAAACGATACCAAACAGCGAAACCGTACAAAAAAGTCTATAAATGTAAAACAGCATCACGTCTGAAAAAGAAAAATAAAAAGTACAAAAGAAAGTTTGGAAAAATGAAAAATTTTGGACCTTTCCCATTTGACGAAAGTACATTCTCATATGCTCTTTTACTTTTTTTTATAATGGGGCATCTGTAAAAAATTAAAAAACCAATCATTTTTTAAGAATTTTTATTTTTATAAAAATAGAGTGTAGAAAGTTCTCTAGTTCAAAGAATTTATTAGAGAGTCGTTTTGAGAATCAACAATGCGGGTTGCAATCAGTATATATTCGCCCGAGGGTTGGTTCGTGCTCGGAATTCGGTCAAACGTTAAGTATATATTTTTCCTCACAGCTCTCCCTTTCAAACATCACAAATATTTCTTTTGCTGATGATAATTGAAGCCATTCTGGAAGAAAAAATTGTTTCAACAAAAGAAAAGAACTGCAAGTTTTGGTGTTCAGCAGAATCCTTGGAAAGATTCTTATATTTGGCTACGGTTATTTTAGTGATGTAAGAGGCAAAATTTATGTAAAGTCACTACAATTGGCTTCTCAAAGTAATCAGCTTAAAAGCTAGGAAATTTATAATCTTGACGATAAGATAATTTTAAGATTAAAAGGTATCTTGGAAAGTAAATAAGGAATTATCTGAAATTTTTAAAACTGATTTCATTGATATCATTGTGTCGCTTTAAACTACTGAACAGGTAAGCTGTACTTTTATAATGTAAAATCAAAAAACAGAATTTTTTAAACAAATTAAATTTAATCGTACTTACTTTGGTGCTGTTGGCAATAAAGAATTTTTTGATTTGATTTGTTGCTAAATTGCATTCTAGAAATCTGTCTTTTTAGGAACCTGAAAAGAAAATTGTATTTAGTTTTTTAAGAAAACGCAACAGGAATATGGCTACAAATTATTCCAAAAATAATTATAAATCAGTTCAAGACTTCTGGCTCACTAGCTGCTTTATAGTTGGGCCAGCCACGTGTACACGTTTTAATATTCAAATCTTTAATTAATTAATTTTTATTTTCAGAATGTGAAAAATTCCAAAATGATGGACAAAGTCAGCAGAAATAATTACAAAAACCGTCTAGAGGAACTACATTTAAATTTGATTAAATCCTTCGACATAGGATATACAAGAGCAAACGTTACGCTTTATCCTGCGAAGAAACCTAAATTAATGATACGTGAAGATAACAGAACTCAACCGCCGTTATCTTATCCAGATAAAACGCAATCTTCTAACTTAAGGATTTGGGAAAACGCAATGCAGTTTCATGACTTGCAAACTAAGAATATTTTTCCTAATAACGCGCCAGGAAGGTATAGCCCGATCAGTCCGCCAATAGAGTCAAACAATACTAATCCAAATGGCTTACACAAGCCTATCACGAATCCTTATTTACCATTTTCAGTTTTGAACAAGAAAAAAATTTATTCTTCGCCTGAAAATTTATCAAAAAATTCAAAAAAAATTGATGATGACGATGAAGGGAATCTAGTGATCAACGAGAATGTACCTGAGAGTAAAAAAACAGAAAATAATCAAATTGCTGAGGAGAAGAAAAAAGAGAAATCACCGTTGTTGTTTATCAGAAAGCCGCAGCACAGGCGAAATATACCTGAATTTAATTTAGAAGACGAGGAAACGTCTTCGCCTAGAAAAGAAAGTTCAGACGACGAACAAGAAGAAATAATAGACGTTGTATCTGTATCACCACAACATAGTTGGAGTCAATCTAACGAACTGCAAAATCACATACAAGAAAAACCTACCGACGATTCAAATCTCACTAAAATTACGGGATGCAATGAAAAATTTAAACAAACGGAAATAATCTCCCGAAATTGCAAAGATGAAGGAATCGGATTGATAAAAGAAATCAATAATAAAATTAGTGAGCAAGAATTGAATAATATGAGGTTGTTTTATTTAAATCTCAATAAAGATTTAACGAATGATAAAGATATTAAAAATCTTTGGGAAATTTATTCGAGGAATATTGAAGATTGTAATAAATCTTTGATAAGACGAAGTAGTATGGAAATTATACCAAGTACAAATTATTACAGAGAAAGGAAAATAAACAATGAAAAAATTGATTTCAGGATAGAAGGTCCTAAAAATTTAAGTAATAATTATGCACCAGATAATAATTTGATAAAAGTAGGTCTAAACGATAATGTGAAATTACATCAGAGTGAAAATATTACGTTTCCAGAGAGAATAAGGGAATATTTAGAAAAAGACGAATGGCTAAGACGGGCAGATTTAGAAAAACGGGGTTTATTTATGAAAGTCGATGATTTTCAAGCCAGGCCATACGTGGTATTTTCTCCTAGTAATTACAATGTAAGTAAAAACATTAACATTGACGCCTAAAAGTGGGGAAAAATGTAGTTTCCCTGATAATTAATTTTTTAAGAAATAACATAATGTTTTTCTTACTCTAGGAAGGAAACTGGAATGCAGCTGAACACATAAGGTGCGCTTGCCACAGAGATATACTACAAACTTCTTAATTTTAATTTAAAAGTAATGATTACCCTTCCTCTACTACTTATGAGGGGTTCCAGATTAGTGAAAAATGCTAAAATAGAAACATTTATCAATTGCTAATCTGCAGTCACAAACTCAGAAAGAAAACTGAATTTTACGATTTATTTTGATGTGGTGAAGGGTTGTTTGGGGAAAAGTTTTGCAGTAGAGAAAGGGTTTTAATAAAAAATTTTTAAAAATTACTAGTCTATTTCTTATGACCATACTGTAAAAGTGACAAAAGTCACTCAGCCTTGTTAACTATTTTTGCCATTGAAAAAGTTTCCTAGGCACAGATAATTATTTCTCAAACCCTGCATTCATCTAAATTAAAACTAGGACCCAACTAACTGGGTATTTCATATTTTTAATCACAAATATTTACCTCAACAAAATCTTTATCACTACGCTTTCTTCTGAGAGAGTGCAAATGGATTTCCTTTAAATTTTTGTATCACTTTATTTAAAAACACATTAACTTCATCATAGTGTGGCTGGAGATCTTCTCGTACTCTTTCCTGCCATGCTTTTATTTTTGGACGCTGAATTGTTGGATCATAACCAGCAACAGCTATCAATCAAAATACTAAATTAAAATTCTGAATTCATATTTCATCATTCTCATCTCACATTAACTTACGTGGTTGATCTATCTCACATAAACCTATTAAATCAGCTATACTAATTTTATCTCCTGCTAAATAAGGATTCTCTTTCAACCAAATATTTTCAACTTCATTCAAAGCCATCTCCATTTTTGATTTCCATAATGTTACGTCTTTTTCTGCAGGGGGTTTACCTGTTGCTACTGGAAAGAAAAACTAACACCGCATAATCATTACAACAATTCAAATCATAAATATTAACAATTTTTAAAAACAAACCTTAATCTCTGTGTACATTGAAAGAGGAGCCCTTAAACCGATATGATGCCACTCTAAAAATTCATCAACTTTTGACTGAGCTTTAATATTTTTAGGGTACCAGTGATCAAGCACATTATATTTCCTACATAAATATCTCAATATTGCTATGCTTTCTACTATATTGATTCCATCGTCAATTATTGCCGGTACTCTACCGAACCGGTTGACATTGTTTAAGTAATTTGGTTCCTTGTGTTCACCTATAAAAGAAAAAGATTTGACCACGGTTAGGTTTAAAAGTTTGACGTAAGATGCAAAAGTAACAATTTTATGAATTGAACGCAAAAATGAAAAAAAAATTAAAAGCGGTTCTCACAAACCTTTTTTTAATTCCACTGTTTTTATTTCATGTGGGATACCATTAGCTCTTAAAAATAGCACAACAGCCCTTGATGGCTGCGACATTAAATTAACAAAAACTTTTAAAGCTGCCATTGTGTAATTAATTAGCGAATTAACTTTTTTCCGTAAAAAATAAATTGGCCTTTGGACATTGCTGATAAACAAAATATCTCACGACGACGTGGAATTAATTCGATATATCGAAATAAACATTTCTCCTACTACGAGCGTTATGCAAAAATGGCCGCCAAATTCAAACCGTTTTACTTCAACTTTTAAATCTTCCGTCCTCTTTCGGCTACAGATATGGTATGAACAGTCTTCGTTGGGATATTTGTTGCCACTAGAATGTATTTACCAAGTCTTTGGTGATATAAACGGATCCCCTCCAAATTTACTGACAACTTTTCTCAAAAAACTTGTAACTTCACCATAGTGAGGTTGAACTTCTTTCCGAACTCGTTCCTGCCAAGCTGCTATTTTCGACCGTCCTGCGGTTGGATTGTAACCAGAGATAACTTTGAGGAAAAAATATTAGGACAATTTTTTTAAAAAGGAAAATTTCATCCAAAATTTAGCCCTTTTAAGTTCTTACGTGCTTGATCCATTTCACAAATCCCAATCAAATCTGCAATGCTAATATTTTCACCAACCAAATAAGGACTTTTTTTCAACCAAACATGTTCAACTTGGTTCAAAGCAGAATCCACCTTTCTTCGCCAAAATTCAACGTCTTTTTGTGAGGGAGGTTCGCCAGTTAAAATAGGGATAAAAAACTAAATATTTTTTAATTAGTAATTACTTGATACGTTGAAATTTCCACATGATTTTACCTTTATTTGATTATATGTGGATAAAGGATACCGAATCCCGAGATGTTGCCATTCTAGAAATTCATCAACTTCAGCTTGAGCTTTCACTCCTCTGGGATACCAATTTTCAGACACATCGTACTTCCTTGATAAATATCTAAGTATGGCTACACTTTCAATAATATTTAAGTCGTTGTCGATAATGGCAGGGACTTTCCCAAATCGATGAACGTTTTTTAAATAATCGGGCTTTAAATTGTCACCTAAACATTGCATTCTTAATTAGTACTAAAAAGAGGAAAAATAAATTTATAAAACTAACCTCTTTTCAATTGGACCAAATTCATCTCATGAGGAATTTGATTCAATTTTACAAATAATGTAACAGCTCTTGATGGGGGTGAAATTAAATTAACAAATATTCGAAGTCCTGCCATTTTCTTAGTGTCCGTTAAAACGCCGCATTGTAAAATTTTTTTTTTCAATTTTTTTTTACATTATACTAAAAATTTTGAAAATCAGACTGTTTATTTATATTTTTATCAAAACAACAAGCACCGTACTTTAATTTTTGAGAAAATGACCATAGAGTATAAAGAAAATGCTTTCGGCCTTTTTTTAAATTTTAAAGCAAAGTAAATTTCAAAAGGTCATCGTTCAAAACGGCTTCTCACAGAAGCTCTTATGAATTTTTTCAGTTCGACAGTTACTTCATCGTAGAATGGGTGTAGATCTTTCCTTACTCGACTTATCCAAGCAGCTACTTTTGGTCTGTCATTAGAAGGCTCAAAGCCAGCAGCTCCTGAAAATATTAAAAATGCCTTATAGAAAAGTAAAAATGATTTTTTACCTCTTTAAGAATTTTTGGTGTTAAAGAGATAGTTTTAAATTTCTTTAGTGCTCGAAAATATTTTTAAAATTTGACAGAAAACTACATACGAGGTTCATCTACTTCACAAAGCGCGATGAGATCAGCAATTGTTATCTTATCACCAGTCAAATAAATTTTATCCTTCAACCAAACATTTTCTAAATCATCCAAAGCGGATTCCATTTTTAATTTCCAAGATTCCACCTCTTTTTCATTAGGTGGAGTTTTAGTTAATAAAGGTCTCACTATCTAAAACAAAAAAAAACAATCATACAATTACATCCAATCAAAAAACAATTCAAAAAAAATTCTTTTTACTAACTTTTAACATAAAAAACATGGCAAGTGGCAATCGCAGCCCAAGATGTTGCCATTCTAAAAATTCATCCACCCTAGCTTGTCCTTCCACATCTTTCGGGTACCAATGATCATCCACATCATATTTCCTGGCTAAATATCTTAAAATAGCTACGCTTTCTATTAATTTAAAACCGGAGTCGTCAATCGCTGGAACTTTACCAAACGGATGAATATTCTTAACGTAATCTTCACTTTTATGTTCACCTAAAACAAAATCAATTTCAAAATTTTATCTACATTACAAAAAATATGAAATACTTTTAATATTAATTACCTTTCTGGATAGATGTTATTTTTTCTTCATACTGAATTTTATTTATTTTTAAAAATAGCAAAATAGCCCGAGAAGGCTGAGACATAAAATCTACATACACTTTCAACCCAGCCATTTTTAGAAATGATAAAATTATTATTTGATGATGTCTTACAGCAATATGCTTTCAAGATAAGACCATTACAAAAGCATATTTTTTTATCTCACCACAATCAATACTATATTCAGATTTTTTTTAGATAAAAATTGCACCATTAAAAATTTTTTCCTCCAAAGATAATTGTAAAATCAATTTCTATATTTAAGGAGGATTTCATATAAATATGTTTAAAGTCCAAGAAAGACAATTATTGTTACATCATTCTCATTCAAATATTACTTTAACCTTGAGATTGATCAACAAGAATCGGTTTCTGATTTTTTTTCATTTTTTTAACAATTCTGTATTATGATAGAAAACTTTAATAAATGCATATAAAAAGTGTAATCCCACACAGCCCTACCTCAGCTAAGATATTTTTCTTCAAAGTTTTGAACGACTTTGAATTATTTCATTTACAGGTTTCATTACTTCAGAGTAGTGGGGCTCTAAATCCTCTCGAACTCTTCTCATCCAAGCTGCAAGTTTAGGTCGGTTAACAGTTGGATCAAAATTATTCATTTCTGAAATCAATATCAAAATTATTTTCTGCATTGCTTTATAAATTCAAACCCAACATGAAAACTTACTTGGCTGTTCAATTTCACAAATCCCAACCAAATCAGCTATTGTAATTGCAAAACCAGTCAAATAAGGATTATTTTTCAGCCAGATATTTTCTACGTCATCCAAAGCAAGGTTCATTTTCTCTGTCCAAAACTTCACAGTTGCTGCCTTGGGTTCTTTACCTGTTAGCATTGGTTTGACAAACTAAAAATTTAAATTACGATAAATACTTAGTTTCTCATATATACTTGGAACAGAGTGAATAACTTACAGATGATAAGAAGAATGAAGATAAATGCATTCTCAATCCAAGATGCTGCCATTCCAAAAATTCATCTACTTTAGATTGCTCTACTGAATCCTTAGGATACCAATGATCTGGCACTTGATACTTCCTTGAAAGGTATCTTAAAATCCCAACGCTCTCTATTAATTTGTAACCGTGGTCATCTATAGCGGGAACTCGTCCAAAAGGATGTATCTTTAAGTACTCTGGGTCTTTATGCTCACCTACGAAAAAGGTCAATGAATTTTGAGATACAGTTAGCAAAACAACCGGCTAAAAAAATTTAAAACTACCTCTCATGATTGAAACATTTTTGAAATCATGTTGAATTCGATTAACCTTTAAAAACAAAACGAGAGCCCTTGAGGGCTGGGAGAGTAAATCCGCGTAAACCTTCAACGACATTTTACGAATAATTAATGTAATATCCTAATTTATTTCTTGCTGTATCACTGTACCGTTACAAAGTTCATAAAAATATCAAAATAGAAAACAACTGTCGTCAAGTGGGATTAAGGGCCCACAACGGGGCCTTATTTAAGGGCCCATTTGCAATTGGGCAACAAGTCGACGCTTCGGTTTTTATTTCTTCACAAGAAAAAACGGTCATTTTTGTGATAAGCTATTGTTTGAAGTTATTTTTGAGATTTATGCAAATTTACAAAGCATTAGGGGCATAATTATGAAAAGGTCGATTTATAATTCGTTACAAAAATGTTAAGAAAATGGCATTTTCAAGGTTAGGAATGATTCAATGCCGATGTTTAGTGAGCAGTCATGGTCTAATTCGTCTGCAGGATACTGTCCATAAATAACAGTTAAGATTGATGGGTTATTTTTAAAAAATAGATCGGTTTAAACGAAAAATATTTTCGAAAAGAAGTCACTAAGAATATTAAGAGCAAAGTATTAATTTAACAAACAAATTTACAAATGTAAATTTTTGATTTTGCAGTGGGAGAAATATTAAAGAAAAGAAAATGTTCCAATTTATCATAGAGATCTGATTTGAAGCAAGAAAAAAAAACAGGTCCAATGTTTTTAGGCCATACCGCGAAGTGAAAAGATGCACCGTGAAGATGTAATAAGTTGACCCGATGGCCTTTCCAGACATCTGTTGATCACCGCATTGAATCTCAGTTAAGAAAATATTCACGAAGTACCCGATGGTTCAGCCGATGTTGAACAAGTATTTCGCTCGGTTTGACTACTCTTTAGGTAAGAGCAAGTTACGATATCTTAGGCCTTCATATGAGAATCTTTTGTAGTACTTTTACTTTCAAGCACTCTGGTGAAATCAAATTTTGTCTATTATGGTAATGTTGTTAATATTTATTTCGTTTGTTACAGTGCTATGTGCATTGTCGAGCACAGATTACGTCCGGTAAACTTTCTTAATTTTTTTTTTTGTATCTAAAATGCAAGTGAAATGAGTAGTGCACGTAAAAAACTGGAAAAAGCCTGGTTTTCTCTTCTGTTATTCGGGTTTATCTGCATTGGAATTTTTAGAGTTTTTCAAAATCCACGCGGGCAAAACAGTCGACCGGTATATTATTACAAAAGTTCAATAGAAAACCACGAAAGACAATTAAAGGCATTCGGGAATGAACTACATTCAACTAATCATGTTAAGCACGTGACGAAACCTTCAGATTTTCGTAATGGATTTCACTTGAGTGATCATGTTTTATTTTTTAATCGCGTGCCAAAAGCTGGGAGTGAAATGTTGGTCCTTTTGCTGCAGTGGCTGCAAGGACCAAATAATTTTCGGCATATCCGGTTACCAGGAGGAGAGAAAAGAAGACTGAATTTATTACAGCAGGTTTGCTGACTTCTTCGTGGTTTTTTTTATTTTAAGGAGAGATGACGTTTGAAGAATTTTTTATTTTTAGGAGGAACTAGTCGATGAAATCACCAAAACGATAAAAAGGGAGGCCATTCCAGTGTCATTCGATCGCCATGTATATTTTGTTAATTTTACTAAATTTGATAAGCCATCTCCTATTTATATTAACTTAGTAAGAGATCCTATAGATAAAGCAATATCGAGGTGAGTAAGAAAATTTTAGAATAAGTGGCAAACCAAAAGCTTTCATTCTAAATTATTATGAGTGAGGTTAAAAATATCTAATTAATAACTCCTACAGATTCTACTATGGAAGAGTAACTCCGAACCCGAAAAATCCAGATATTAAACACGTAATAAGAAGCACTAGAGCGCCAAAGCCGATTAAATTCGGAAGCTTTGAAGAATGCGTCATGTCACAAGATCCAGAATGTTCCTTCACGACTGGGAAAATTTACGATTTAGCAATTCCTTATTTTTGCGGGCACGATAAGCAATGCATGTAAGTAAATCCAGCAACTGACATTCGCACAATCAATAAAAATTAAAGAAATTTAATTCGTTTCAGGGTGCTCAACGATAAATGGGCATTAAGGAGAGCTAAGAAAAACGTAGAAAAATATTTTCCAGTCGTAGGAGTTCTAGAAGAATTAAACGCAACTCTATCTGTTTTAGAAAACAAGTTACCAATATTTTTTAAAGGTGTTCAAGACATGTACTTTCGTGAACTTTTAGGTAAACATACTTAATCAAATCTATAAAACTAATTAAAAAACTAATAAATCTCCTGTTTTCAGAGCCTCATAAAAACGCCAACAGGATGAGACCTCGAAACATAGACGAATACATAAGAACCCATCTCAAGACCCGATTGAAATACGAATACGATTTCTATTACTGGCTAAAATCTAGAATTTTAAATCAATGGAGATATTTTTCAAATCAAGACGCGTTAAATAAATTATAAAAATAAATGGGCGATCGAGTTGAATACCGTACAAAACAATGTATATTAAATATTAAGGTGCGGTTATTGAATAAACCTAAACGATTACTTCGATAATAAAAAAATTAAATGTCAACAAAATAAATAATAGTAACATCGATTTTTTAATTACTCAATTTTCTGGAAAACATTTTCTAGGGTTTACTTTTTGTTTTCGTTTTTTAAAAAATGTTCTGTATTTGAAGATGTATTGCAAAAAATGCAATTGAATGTTAATAGTCATTCCATGTAAGGCATTCGAGGAATAATTTTCATAAGTCTTGCTGAGTTAAACCTGAAATGAGAAAAAATAAAGAGATGTTATTATTGGTTGATTTAATCTCTTGCAAAAGAGAGGAATTTATTTTGATACGTTGAAAAAATTTTAAAATTACTTGAATGGCTTTAAATTCCTTTCCAAAAACAAAATCTGTGCTGCCTACGAAAGAAATGTAATCATATGTTGGCAAAGTTCGAGTCCTTTTACTCCTGAAATTGCAAATCCTTAAAAAACTTCGCTCTTTTTTTAAAGCCTTTTTTATAATTTTTAGTTGTTTAGCTTAGGTATTGTTTTAGAAAACTTTATATGACTAATATTGTCACTGTTAAAATAATTAACAGACGCATTTAAAACCACAGTTTTTAATTTAAGTTCAGTTACGTTTTCAGCAACCGAGTAGCTGATTATTCGCGCCAGTTTTGAACTAGACATTAACTGAATTTTATTTTTTGAATTGACTTATCGTCATTTTCAGACTTCGTTTCCGTTTATTTTCTAAGAAACCACGTTAAATGCAAAATGCACAACTGCCTCCCGAAGACAAGTACTTCAGGGTTCGCAATGTCTGGGGTAAAAAGGCTCAAGCTTGACCAACGAATTTGATTTCACTTCTTTCGTAAGCAAAAAAACTTGAGAGTTTTCATACAGATTTTGTTCTTAAAGGGGGTAAAAACTTTCCTTTAAAGAAAAGATTTTAGCTTTTAAAAAACGATCTTAGCTACGAGCTTAATTTATTCAATTATTCAATCCCAATTCCTCCCATATTGTCATACTAACCAGAACACAAAATCAATCATCATTTGTCGTAGCGTAAATCCCGATTATCATTTCTTCTTCGCTTCCTTCAACCCTGCTCCAGCGTTAAATTTAAAGAAAATAATATCCCCATCCTCCACGACGTAATTCCTTCCCTGTTGCCGATATTTCCCAGCCGACTTACACGCAGATTCCGAACCTTCCTCTTTAAAATCATCGTATTTCATAACTTCCGCCATGATGAATCCTTTTTCAAAATCCGTATGAATTCTTCCGGCAGCTTGAGGCGCTTTCGTTCCTTTCTGAAAAAATAAAAAAAGATAAATGAATGAGTGAATAAAAAATGATGATATCACGTCAACGAGATACGACCATCGATGAGGAGTATAAAATTATTTAATTATTAATGAGTTAAAAAAGTTTGATGTCCGAATATCAGATGCGGAGACGGATTACAACATCGAAATTATAAGGTCGAGTTTGTCTTAAATTTTGAAATAAAACATATTTCATAGAGGGAGGGAAACATTCCTCCTCCAGGGCGGGAGGGGAGGAGTCCGAATTGGAATAATTCATTCACTCATTTGAATAATGTTCGAATCACGCGATCTACTATACACCAATCTACTTACACGGTAAAGTAGGAGTTGAGTATATTATACCATAAACTGATTCTTCGGTGTTATTCCATAACCTACCATGTGTCAAAATTTAAGATTAAGAACCAATCGATTAATTTAGAAAAAACTTATTGTTTTTTCAAAAAACTTGTGGGTGGATAAAAATAGAGTTGGTTCAGGAAAAAAGACAAACTTTTAACAAATAAGGCTGGTTGAACCTTCACACTCAGCTCTGCAAATTCTTTAGAATTTGAATTAAGGCATTTTCTTTCATTTTGTAGAATAACACAAGTGTCCCCGCAACATTTTCAGATAATCCTCCAACAAGGACCTCTCTTCTTCTCCCTCTGGTGCTAGAGCTTGACCAGACGTCAATTTGTTTTCTTTATATAGTGAAATGTTGACCAGTGTCCAATATTTTGGGCAAAATTGTGGTAACTGGTCAACATGGAAACTGATCTCTGGACATTGATCAAAAAGAAGTTGATCAGTTTCCGTGTTAAACACTATCTACAAAGCCCAAAATTTTTATTAAGGATCCCACAAGAAAAAATTCACTTTCAAAAATTTTTTACACCGAAATTCAAGGAAGGATCTATCTTTCAGGGGCCCATCTTATCCAAAAAAGGTTTCAAGCTCTAGAAAAAAATCTCAAAAATCTTTCAAGGACCCCTGAAGAGCCCAAATCAAGCAAGTTCTTTATCACTTAGCTCTTTTCTCGGTACGTGCCAACTTTCTTCGTTCTTACTCATCTGGCTTCTTACTAGCTGACCGCCTAAATAACCCCCTTACATGCTACCACCATCTACCATTTGAGATCAAAATTTTTCAAATGGTTTTCAGTTCTTGGATTAAAAAATCCTACACAAAAAAAAATAGCAACTCACGTGAACTACTCGCCGAACAAAGAAATTTCCTCAACCGTAAAAATTACTCACACACATCAAATAAAATGGAATTACCATTTTCTAATACTAAACCCTTTCTTGTAAATTTACGCATATCATAATTGAACTTTTTTCTTTAAAGAAAAAAATGGCTGCCGAACTCTATACTTAAATAAATTATTTCTAAAACTGGATTGGCTGCACGAAATATCCTTCAATCGATATGTTATCAATCCTGATACACAAAAAAATTATTTTACGTAGCCCGCTTGAAACTTTCTTGATTTTTTATTCACGCACGTTTAATATCAAAATTCTGATTGCTTAATAAGCAAATTTTTTCTAATTAAAATATCCCACATGGCTACGTAATAACAAAAACGTACACCGCTAATAAAACTAAATTTCAATAACCACATTCAAGGTTTCTTAATATTTTTTAATAATATATTTCACCGTCTCGAGCAATTATCCAAAAGTTATCATTATTATCTAAGAAATATATAAGACATTCCCTAATTAGTAAAGTTAATGAATTAGTTATGTGTTTCGGTTTTTTTCCTTTTTTATAAAATTTATTATTATGCATAAATAAGTTTTATAAAAAGGAAAGAAACGAGAAGGATTAGAATGAGTTTATATGAGGACGGTCGGGCTAGACGACAATTACCCCTTGATGAAATGAAAACATCCCTTTAGGGCTATCATAATCAAAGGTCACGTGACAAAATCAAATTTTCCCTTCATGTTGTCAAACTAACTGTGAAGTAAATTTGTCTCAATAGTTTTTTCTTCTTCAAACGAGGCTTCTCTTTATATTCCCGTAACTGGAATTCGATATCGCTGAATATAACAAGGGAATGTATGATTTTTTTGTGAAAAGAAAAATTTGGGGATGAAAGCTGAAGTGCATCCGACGTGTGCCACAAATTTTAACGGCCGGCTATAAAAAATCGTTTGAGAAAAAAATAAAAGAAAGCGTCAGAAAAGTTTTAGTCAAAAGGGATGAAATTAGGAGAAATCTACCACTAAAGTCCTTGCAATCGAATATCTTTACTTTGAATGAGCGTCCAATATCTTTACTTGAGCGTCCATTGTCTTTGCTTAAGCTCCATTATTTTTACTTGAGCGTCCATTGTCTTTGCTTGAGCCTCTATTGTCTTTGCTTGAGCGTCCATTATTTTTACTTGAGCGTCCATTGTCTTTGCTTGAGCCTCTATTGTCTTTGCTTGAGCGTCCATTATTTTTACTTGAGCGTCCATTGTCTTTGCTTGAGCCTCCATTGTCTTTGCTTGAGCGTCCATTGTCTTTGCTTTAGCGTCCATTGTCTTTGCTTGAGCTTTCATGGCCAAAGATCTTCACCACTTTTCGAAAATCTGCGTTTCCCTAAATCATACATGATCATTTCATCGTTACAATCTTCACTTTTTAATAAAATTTTCATCCTCGAAAAATCTTCCAAACTTCCTGAAAACCACTTAACATAAATAAAAAAATGTTATCCAATGATAAGCCTCGCCTTGAATAATAGAAACAATAAACATTATCATACTAATATCATTCTTAATCTTCCGACTTTTATCCTCAAACAAGAATCTAAAATTTTTTTACTCGAACGATCTACTAAAACATTTGCAAAATAAACAGTTGAACCCTTCTTCAAATAAAAGGAAATCGGAAAAACATTTTCATGCAAATTCTTCTTTTTTTTTCTCTCTCTTTTTTTATCCTCCCTAAGTCAATTGAGCACAATGATGACGAAGGGATGAAAACAAAAAATAAAAGACCGATTTTCAAAGAAAAGTTAGAAGACCAATTTTCAAATGTGACTCGTATAAAATGCAGATTAACGTCAATTTTTGTACCACCATCATTTTCACTTCTTTTTTTTTTATAAAATATCTTTTCAAAAAAAATTTATATATCGTACCTTTTTCGAAATTTCTTACTATAAGAAAATCTACCCTTAATTTCTCTTGAGAAATTAACCAAAAACGACATCATTAATTAAATATTCAAAATGCGTTTTTAATTGTAACGGTCATCAAAGTAGTAAAAAAAATCCCCTTTTCAATCATAGGCACCCCTGTGAAGTTCTGTTTGAGGGTGCTGAAAAGTTTCGGACCTACCAAGCTTTTAACAGGTCTACCCAAGTAAAAACCAAGTCTTACTTGGGGGGGAGGGGGACTGTCGCCAATTTAATAATGGCTCATTCAATCTTGAAAGAGAAACTTACAATTACTATTCGAGTTTTTCGGCTCTTCGTTGCTCTTTAGAGCTCACTGTTTGTTCAAAAATCGTGGGTGCTCTTCATTGCTATCCAGAAATTTTCGCTGCTCATCACACCTCTTCGTTTCTGTTGGGAAATCTTTGCTTTTCGTTTCTTCGGCGGAAATCTTTGTTGCTCTTCAGGATTCTTTGTTTCTGTTCGGGAATCTTCGTTGCTCTTCAGGATTCTTCGTTTCTGTTCGGGAATCTTTGTTGCTCTTCAGGATTCTTCGTTTCTGTTCGGAAATCTTTGTTGCTCTTCAGGATTCTCTAAACGAAGAATCCTGTTCGGGAATCTTTGTTGCTCTTCAGGATTCTTCGTTTCTGTTCGGAAATCTTTGTTGCTTTTCAGAATTCTTCGTTTCTGTTCGGAAATCTTCGTTGCTCTTCAGGATTCTTTGTTTCTGTTCAGGAATCTTCGTTGCTCTTCAGAATTCTTCGTTTCTGTTCGGAAATCTTCGTTGCTCTTCAGGATTCTTTGTTTCTGTTCAGGAATCTTCGTTGCTCTTCAGGATTCTTCGTTTCTGTTCGGGAATCTTCGTTGCTCTTCACGGTTCTTCGTTTTCACACAAGATCTTCATCAAATTTTTGGATATCTTCGCTTCTCTGATGAGGACTTTTTCTTCCTGTTCAGTAATCTACTTAGAGCTCTTCATTGCTTTTATTTTTGCTCGAGTTTCTTCATTACTTTTCAAAAATCTTCTGTTAGAAAAATTCAAAGAAAATATTTGAAAAAAATAAAAATGCTAGAATGAAAGTTTTTTTCTCCTGGTTTTTAAAAGAGGGAAACCTTAATGCCACTACCACTCACTTAATAAAAATGCTCCCTCCGCCTATGTTCTTTGGGGTGAAACTCCTATTTAAAAATTTAAAGTTATTAACGAGCATCTCAGTAGTCATGCTTAAACAAACAAAATAACAACATAATGACCTCAACTTTTAATATTTTTTTTAAAAATTTCATTTATGGAAATTTATAAAATGGAAAATAGGATTATATCGAAAATGAGAAAGAAAAATCGTATGAAAAAATGATTAGAAAAAATGCAGACATACCACACGAAATCATTTGCATTCGTAATTTAGGGTCCAAAGGGAGATTTTTTTTTCCTTTATCCTTCCTTCTCTTTAAATTGCCAGAAATTTGATCGGAGTGTTTTTGAATGGTAATAGTTCACGAATAAGATAATCGTTTTTCATAGTAACTATCACGACGACGGTATATAGCATGTTTCACAATCGTTTATTTTTTAATTTCATTTTCTCCGATCTTGGGAGTGTGTTATTATAGAATAGGTTTTGGGCTCGAGGTTATATGAACATGAAACCGTGACGATGTCGTTAGATAGGTAATATAAGGCGGTGCGCCAAGGATGCGACGTCTTTTTGGAACGGAAAGTGGCGAGGAACAGGGAAGGGAGAAAGTTTGAAGTCCAGCTACGTTTTTGTTAAAAGAAAGAAATCCAGGTTAAGATTTTAAACTAACTGGATGAAAAAGTATACAACAAAAAAAAGTTCCAAAATTAGATTAGCGCTCAGGACATAAGGTAAGAACTTTCCTCGACCTAAAGATTTAAGACGTGAAGCTCGAACCGATATTTTCTCTTCGACTTTGGATCTTTTGTTTTCTCTGAAAGAAAATCGTGTTAGCTTCTTTAAATAACTGCAATAAGTCAAAATTGACTGGCTGACGGGAATTTTCCAATAGCTGGATAGCTGGAACTGCTAAGGCTCAGATTTGAGGCTGATCCTTAGTTGTCGCCTGCCTTTTGTCGGAGATTGGCAATCATCATTACGATCCTAACTTTCGAGGCTGCCGAACGAAAAAGAGATATTGAATTTTGGCCGTATCAGTCTCTTAGAATTTTAAGCCAGGATGTTTTCCTCCGACTTGGTCACATGGTCTGCGCCTACCCTCAATCGTTTCCTCTATTACCAGCTGCAGAAGGAGGTGCTTTCCGTTGAGAAGAATATGGCCTCAATACTCAAGCTTTAGAAGCTTCTTTTAACTAACTAACTCTCTAACTTGTTTCGAAAATTTAAATTTCTCGACCCTCTTCAATTCTTGGTACCAGTAAAATATATTACAACTGAAAGTAGTCGAGATATTTAATTACTTCCCCTGCTACTTACTTGAATTGTCCACGCTTTTACTTCATCAGCACCGGCGGTGAAAAAATATTGAAGTTGTAGAGCTTTATAACCGGTCGTTATAATTTTATCCAAATTACTGAAAAGAAAAAGAAATATTAAAATTAATACATGATTATGATTAAACAACATTAACATGATATCGTATAAAAATTTTTAAATAATAGGCCTACGTAAACTGTCCAAATATTTCCTCCCATTCCCCCCTTTTTCCCCGGTTCAATCCTAAGAAAAAAAATTCTATGAATTTCATAATGAGAAGAGCAGAAATACCATTCATTATATAACGTAATATTATAGCATCATGTTTATTATATTTTTTTTTCTTCCAAAGGGAAACCATTACTTTCGAAAACCGCACATTCGAAAACATCAATTATCCATATCAAACTGTAGCGAGCCTGACTGCTTTTCGCAGAATTACATTATTTTGGATTCAACCGAGCATTTATACGTAAGGAAGTTACCAGGTGCCAACAAGTCGGTATAAGTCTCAAACATGTGAGCTTTAAAACCCCCTCCGTGTTAATTTTCATTTTAGATCAGATGAAATAAACACCCCTTTTGCATCTTGTTCGATAAATATTATAATATTTACGCCAGGGCCGTGAATAAAAAATCTAGAACTAGACGAGCGTTCATTTCACATTGATGCACTTTCAACACTCGATAGGCCTACTGACCTGTAGCCTCTGTCATTCTTTAAAAGGAAGAAAAAGCCACATAATACTCCTCGACAATAAAAGCTTGGCAAAACAATGGTGCCCAAGTACTAATTAGGCCAAGAGTGCTTCATGCGGCGAGAAGAAAATCGTGATTTATACTCATGGCATTGTTGGCAAAAGTCTTCAGGTTCTTGCCATCCATCCTCTTTCCCCTTTGAATGACTTCTCTGTCTGCTTTGTTTAGCTACACGCCTGATTCTTTACAGGGTTGTTCAGTATTTGAAATACAAAATACTTTTTTCCCTGTATTTTGAACAGGCCTGATCTTCAAGTCCGCTTCAAAAGTCAAGCTTAAGAAGGAAGGAGTTAACTCTATAGCACAAGTCAAAGTGCGCTACAAGAGGCTTATGGTTGGGACCGCTCCTTCATTCTTGCCACGTCCCTGCGATAAGCAATTACTTCGCGATTTCATTCTTAGAAAGAGTTGTCATCATAATCCTAAATCATTAATTCGAAAAAATCGTTATGGGGGTAATGAATATACATTTTCTTCTTAAATAATAAATTTTCCTATGAAAAAGAAAAATTATATTATATATCCTTTCTGCACGCGACATTTATTCATTTTTATAGTGTCGCCAGTCTGGTCGTCCACTGAATTTATAACCTCAAAGATGAAAAAAAAAAAAAAAATTAAAAAAAGTATGATATATACGTGATATTACTATAGAGATGAAAAAAAAAAGAATGGAGTTAATAACTCCGCTACCCATCTTTGACGGTATATAAAAAGAAACTGTAATTAATTTCGTTTTAAGCAGCAGAATATCACGCAGCAGCAAGTTTAATGCATGATCCGGTTATCTTTTTTTTTTTTTCGTAATGTATGTCGTGCGAGTCCTGAAAATGATGACATTGCTACCGAATTTTCATTCACAAAATGATTAAATTCATTAAAATTATTAGTGAATTAAATCGTGAGTGCACCTGGTATTAAGAGCTACCAAAAGTAAATAACTTAAAAGCTCCGTACTGGGCTGTAAATCAGTGGCGGGTTGGCCAAGGAGCGTTAAGACCTCCAATTGTGACATATAGCCAAAATATTGTAATACCGAGAGCCATAATATTGTGCAAGATAATCCCAGGGATTTCCATAGCATGTTTATTGTCTACAGGATATCCTAAGAATATCACTGGGAAGAAATCTGGACGGTCCCTGGAGAATTTGCCACTAAGGGTGCAACAGCAATAATTAATGTCTTAAGCTAGATAGTGATTGGCTGAGGCAAACCAGCAGGTGGTAACTTGCTTAGAACAGCCTCTCTACTTAGCCGTTCGGAACCGGCATTAAACTGTAGGTCCCATATAGCTGTGTCAACTCGAAACACACAAACCAGAAATATGCAGAGAGGTCGCCAACGCTCGAAAACGAGTATGGCACACAAAGAAGTATCGTAGCAAACGATTGAAGTCGATTGAAGAATGCCACCAAAAGTGTCATTCTTTGAAAACTAACTATTTTCGCAAGGTTTTAAAAAATAATTTCGACCTTTTGAAAAAATTCGTCTAAAAAATTGAAGACAAATGCCGATCACATCTCTACGACAAAATACGATCTAATTTACAAAAGTTGAGAACGATAATGATATGAAAAAACACTCCTGAGAATGAAAATCGAATTTATTTAGGTTCCTATGAAACACATAATGACTATAATTTACTCTTTTTTTTCTTATAAAGTTCAGTAGTAAATATAATGGTATCAAACCCAAGGACATAATTTCGAATCCGTGTGACTAGTCTCCTCGTAGAAAACGCTTCGATCGAACCGCTCAAATCATTTCAAAAAAAAAAAATGTCCGATTTTTAATAGATTCTTAACAAAGACATCAAAATCCGTAAATAGCATGACACGATCTCAAGAAGGGAAATAATTCTAAAAATCCTACCAGTTCACTTCACACTGATTAGAAATTCGTAGCATGAAGCAATTTCTTTTTCTTCCTTTCCTTTTCCCCTCTCGGGGGGCCTCAAGAAAAATCATAATCGAAGAATGTGACGAAACAGTACATTTAATAAAACGTAGCGTGACGAGTGACGTGTAGGAGAATACTACATGTCCTACTAGTATGAAATTCGATTCGGACCTGAAAAATTTGTCATCCGTGCATGGAGCTGCAGGTGCTTGCATTTGATTGATGTATCAGGCGAAACGGTGCCTCGGGGATTTTCATCCGCGAAGCACATTTTCTCAGATCGGCAAATATGATAAATCACACGGCGAGGGATAAATGAAAGTAACACATTTAACCGAGTAACGACACATTAAAAAATGTTTCGTAAAGCAAATCATCGTGGTTCCACCCCTCGTGGCGTTATTAAATGCGACGTGAAAGGAATTGATATCACTTGAACTTCGATAATAATCATAATAATAATTTTAGATGGGTTATAATTACTATACCAGGAGAAAAGATAAAGAATTGTTTTGATCTCTTAAAAAACTTTCGGTGTTGGTTTTTTTGTTTCCGTCTACCTGGTATTTTAATAACTTACGTAACCTTTTCAGGTTTAAAAAATTTTCAGCTCCTAGGGAGTATAAAGTAGCTTCCTGTATTGGGAAAAAAAGCACTATTAAACTTATTCTTCTTCTTTTTAACATGCCTCCCTAAGACGAAGATTGGCGAACATCATGCTCCAGAGAGCATGTTGCACCTTGCATGGAATACTAGCAGAATCAACTATCTTGGGTCTTGCACAACAAGCCTTCGACCACTATGGCTACATATTCTTCTTACAGGGACTTCCCGCGACGGGAATTGGCGACCATCACGGTTAGAGAGCTTATTGAGGCGTGCAAGAGACTCTAGCCGACGACTGTCTTGGGTCCTGTACAGCAAACTTTCGGCTATGATGACTTTACTAGGGAGCTTGATGCGGTGGTTTCCCAATACCTTCCGCATCGCAGCACAGGAGCCATACCGTCAGTTCTCGACCTCCTTGTCAGCTTCCTGCTTTCTGGACTTAAGCCTAGTCAACTTTTACCGTCTTTAGCCTTAAGCCAGTACTGGTAGGACTGCTGCCCCCTATCAGAACCCTTACCAGATTGCAACCTCCCCAGAAGGAATCTGGAGCTCGTCAAGGGCAGGTGCGCCAAACCTAAAGCAGGACTGTTAATGTTCCCACCGACTTTCCTGTGGCTGTATAAGGAAAACTTATGCGGTGCCTTTCCAACACTTGCATCGCAGAGCAGAAGCCATATTATTGGTATAACTATGCCTCCTCCAACCTGGTCTTAAGTCTAGCCGACAATATTGTCTTAACCAGTACTAGTAGAGCTGCTGTCCCCTGGCAAGAACATTTAACGACCTTCCATTCTTGGCTGCGGCTGTAAGGTGGGGTCGACCGCTACAGACGATTGGACTTATTGGTTACCCCTATTACTGGATGTTGTTTGTGTTCATTAATTTTATTTGGATGAAACCATGTTTGATTGTTGGGATCGTAGCGAGAAACATCATACGAATAAGAGTTGATTTTGTTTCCACTAACAAGACATTCTAACCGTAGGTACGATCGAAGGGGCGGTATTGTTCTACCGTTTTTTTGACGGATTTCGCTTCTGGGTGTTTAAAGCTCTTAAAAGAAAGGTGACACAAAGTCTCTCCTGTTTACGGTGCGTTGTTTCCATACTGAAATAATCCATTCGTTCCATGCAAGAGTATTCTGTAACTCTTTCATATTTTCAGAATCAATGCTTAATGTTTCCCCTTTCTCAGTATTTACTCAAAGACTCATCAGTCGGCCGAGTGGTCAGTGTTCTTGACTTTCAAACAAAGATATGAGGTGCACGCTCATTCAATCATAGCTCATACCTAGGATTTTTCCCATGGACGCCACTGATATATCTGGTATATCGTGTGAATGGTACGACTGATGGGTCACAGAGTTCGGATTCCTTGTCTAAATAAAGTAGGTTCAACTCTTGTTCGTACAGTGCTGGTGCGGCATGAGTGAACCTGTCGTCAAGCTAGCCACTTGACACGTTCAACGTCTTTGGCTTTTGTATTGCAAAGGAACAAGTAATACGGCCGGTTCTTTGTAGGTCTTTTTCTATTGTTACATGTTTCCTCCGATCAGCGTTTTTATTACGAAGCACTCTTTTGACGTGCTCAAATTACTTACTTATCCGGCGTTATAAGGCTCGAAGCCTTATCGCCGCATCACAGAGTTTCCGCCACTCAGATCTGTCCTGGGCCAACGCCTTTCAGTCCGGCTCCCCCACACGACCTGCATCCAGTGAGACTGTATCCTACCACCTCAGCTGCGGCCTTCCCAATGGCCTAGGGCTCGTTGGACGACCATCCAGTACCTTCCTGATAGTCTTCGTCGGCAACGCGCGGCGCGCTCAAATTACTACCGCTACTTATTTCTTTCAAAATTTTAAACTACTCACCTAACTGCATTCACTTCCTTCAAATACGACTTCTTCTCGTCCTCTGGCATTTCGGCAAGTTTAAATTCGAAAACCCCTGAGAATGGAATAATAATGGCTCCTGGATCGTTTTTATCTACCCATTCCTTGATTTTAGCTAACCTGCAAAAATGAAAAAAACATTAATCCCTTTTAAATTAATATCCCACTTTAAAACTGTTACTTGAAGGGGCAACGGATATCACAAAGTAAATAACCACCTTATTCACACGTCTTATTGAATGAATTAATTACGAAAAATAACATATCTTTAATTAACTCATTATAAAAAGTTTTTAAAACCTTCCGCCATCAAAAGGTAAGCATGAATTCATAATCATAATAGTATATATTTCCTATCATTAAACTTGATGAGTCTTAAATAATTCTTTAAAAGTCTTTTTTCAATTTTTCTATTTATCAGTTTGACGTAAAATGATTCGCTTAAAATGGTTAAATTCAGAGAATGACCCAGCAATTTCTCCTACCTTCCTTAACTAGTTTCATTTTTCAAGCCCCGAATCATTTTAGGTTATGAATTTTTTTTCTTCATTTAACTTTTATTACATGATGTGAGGTATCGTCCATGATTGACAGTTTTTTGTTTAAAGCGCCGACAATTTTTTTGTATCGCAAGATGCTTTACGTAATGCGGTATGAGCGTTGATTAACTTACAGGATGAATGAGTTGAAAATATATGACTGGATCAAAGGTTTGATTTTAGGCAATAATAATGAATGGATTGTTACAGGTTTTCTATGAATTTGAACCGCGAGAATTGGAACTGGTAGGGTAAGATTTTTAGATACAGGAAAGTGGCGACCCCATCAGCGAACGGCCCAGAGTAGAAAGCCTGAAAAGAGTGAGTCGCCAACTCTGGATATCGAAATCCTGGTTTTTGACTGTAAACTAAATTGTTTTCAACTGATTTTCGTTGATTGGTGGTGACGTGATACGTCTTCTGCTGCTCAGTACTAGACTTATGGTTGGTCACAGCCAATTTAAAAAGCAGAATTCAGTTGGCGACTCTCTCCTTTCAGGCTCTCTACTCCAGAGGCCCCATTATACAGTAATATCTGAAGCAAGAAGGATGAAGAGTTACTCTCTCTCCAAGACAGCAATGGTTGACTCAGAGCGGAAAGAAGTAGTAGAAGAGTAAGAAAGATCAGTCTGCTCCAGGGCCCGTCATTTTTCACAAAATACTCGAATCCTGAATTCAGTTGCGATGACACAGATGACATTGTAATACTCGTTATATAGAGGAATTCGTTATTCGGAGGTTTGTAATACCGATATTTTTCATACTTACCATTTATTTTTCTTCCTAATATAATCTTTATCCGAAAGATTGACCAAATAAATGACAGGCTTCGTCGTCAAGAACATGTGTTTGTTTAAAACCTCAATCTGTAAGTAAATCAGAAAACAAAGACATCAAATCCCAAGGTTCAAGGAAGTGTTGATTAAATAAAATATGCATGTGCAAAAATAAAAGCAACCTTTCGAAGTAAATAACATACGAAGGTGTTAAGATTTGTTTAATTACAGACATAAAAACCCCCCCACTATTCGATGAAGACATTTTACACAAACGAAAAATTATTAAGATAAATTACTGTAATATAAAAAAAAATTAACATAATCGTATTTTGCATTCCAGACTTGTTTTTCCCAATTATACCTGCAATTAGTTGCGCGGGAAACAGATTTTTTTTTCTTCCTTTTAATTTAAATTACGTTGCCTGACTTTAAGTAATACTTTTCAGCTTTTTTTACAAATGCATCCAAATCACTCTACGCACCGTTGGATTTTCGGCCATTGTTTGCTCACAAGTCTGGAACTGCAAAATGGAAATCAACAAGAGAGAGATCATCCCAACAAAGAAGGTTCAAAAGTTCTCGATACGAGAAATAACTTTCACCCTAAAAAAGCGCATTTGGTGGTATTTGTAAGCAACGAAAAGAATACAAAAAAGGTGTGTCAGATGACTCAACATGGCTGCGGGGGGTACCTATGGAATGAATGATTCCAGCAGTGAATTGAAAAATGAATGGACAATATCGATGTAGTCCTAGTAAAACCATGTAGCATTGTTATATTAGGCTCGGGTGACCTTTTACGTGGCACTCCGTCAATTTTCAATAATCGAAGGTTTTCATACACGGCATTTAAAAATAAAAAAAAATTACGTAATTGATTGATTCTCGTCCCACACAGCTCCAGTTTTAACTCCCCAACATTGATGATAATCGAGGTGAACCTCTTGACTTAGGCGACCTCAACTAATTTCAATTAAACATGATCGATATTTAAAAAATGTGACCATCTGCGATGGAAGATGATCGTGTAAGGAAATATTTTTTACAAACAAGATCTTTGATAATTTGGAAAGTGATGTCAACAGGAGGTAGTATTAGGAACAAATTAGGGTTTCTCGAAAGGTCAACACCAACACGATGGCGTACTGTGATAATGTTCCAATACCGTGATTCGACGATTTTATTATTCAAAATGGATTTATTTTACAAACAATATAAATAGATTTAATGAGTTCTTGACACATCACGAATCAGTTCAAATAACGAACAATCGACCTAATGATTCACTAAGAACTCAAGGTCTGGCAGAAGTGTGCCCTAATTGAATTAGACCACCCAATTAAAAAAAAAATAGCAAGATATACTTACATCGTTTGCGTTCCATTCGCCGAACCTCAAATGCTTCTGTTCGTCTATTAAAAGAGTTTTCACTTTACAAAGAATGTCCTGCAAAAAGAAAAGAAAAAATTTCAACAAAGAATTTGAAAGAATCATAATAATAAGGGACATCCCACATAAACAGGATCGATTTTATTATATTTATTGGATGACCGTTATTATAATAATAACAAGAAAAAAGAATTTCTCCGAAATCAATTAACGTGGTATCATTTCAGATTCGCGGCAGGCGGTTGTGATGACTCAGCAGAGATGGCGCGAAAGAGCGCGCTGCACGCTCGGCGGTCTACGCCTCCCTGCGGTAACCTCATTCAATGCGACATTGTCAATGGTTGTTAATAAGACAGCTTTCCAATGTTATTCAATTATTTCGATCAAAGATTAGAAAAAGTGTAAAGTCAGTGGATCAAGGGGTTATCCAGTTATTTTTTTAAAAGAAAAATTTCGTTACGTTGTGTATCTGATAATAAAACTACAATGGTTTGATTAATATTTTAAGATTGAGGTATTTTCACA
This sequence comes from Liposcelis brunnea, assembly GCA_023512825.1. Lineage (NCBI taxonomy): Eukaryota > Metazoa > Arthropoda > Insecta > Psocodea > Liposcelididae > Liposcelis > Liposcelis brunnea. Next base: position 16,241,476 of record CM042065.1, on the reverse strand, counting down.
GCTTAGAATTAAAATTAGGCTTGAAGCAACAAGATAGAGAGCTTTTTCCCCAACTAGAGTTTTCCAAGCCTAGAGTAGGATTTTTACCTCCTACAGCGCTTTTACTTCTCTTAAAACTTTTTTAATCTAAAATGTCGACGCCTGTCAATTATTCCTTTTCAGGAAAATTGTACTCACTTTGATATTTCGCAATGTGCAATTTCCTCCACTTCATCATCCAACATTACCAACTTAAAGAATTAATTAAACTGTATAACTAAATAATTTCAACCGCCGCCATTATATATTTTTTTGTTGATTTATTATTATATCTGATTGATATGAACACTTAATTAAATCCAAAGAGGAGGTATTTTCTCTACGGTAATTAACTATTAAAGCAAAAAAAAAAAAATTAGCCTAGCCGACATAGTGACTGGTATATTTAAAAAGTTGCAAAGCTTGAACGAGATTAGAGGGCGGTAACTCGGAAAATTACACATAATATTATCATTATTTACACTTACATATTCCGGTTTTAATTTCTTATCTCCTCCCCTAAGTACAGTCCTCTCCAATTTTTCTAGCTGCTGATTTAAATATTCGCTATCTTTTAGCCGGAGCTCTTCCGCTATGATTTCAAGGTCGCGTACCGGATTAACTTCCCCTTCGACGTGAGTTACATCTTCGTCTTCGAAGGCTCCTGGAAAAAAAAACAAGCAAAGCTCGGATTAAAAACACGACAACGAACGTACTCGCAACACCTACAATTAAATAAAATAAGCAGTGGTAACATATAAAATTATGTCAACTTCATAAATGTAAAATAAAAAAAAAGAAAGAAAAGGCGTGGCTTGTAACATATCGCATCATCCTTCTCCGTGTAATAAAATAAGTTAACATGAATAATGCGGGCCCAGTTTTTATCAACCGTCCTATTCACATTTAGTAACCGTCAATTAAATCATTATTTCGTGTATCGTACCAATAAGAATCAAGTATGAAAAAAAAAGATTTTTGTAATCATTGGATTTTTATCGTGGCCCATGAAATGTTTTAAGTCACAAAATCAAAGATCGAAAAAAAAAAATAATAATAAAGTTGCATGTTAATTAAATTTCCAATAATTACAAGCCCGAGCCCATTGGGTTTTCTAATAATTAACAAATAATTGTGGTCGCCGTTTTTTGTTTGTAGGGACGATGCCGGACGCAATACGAATTTACCTTCATCGCGGTTTAATTAACCATTTAAGAAAAAAAAGACAAGTAGAATCTTTAGGAATTAAATAGTCAAAGGTAGTGATTAAGATGTAATGATATAAATGACCTTCTTATACGCGAGATTGGAGATCATCATAGTAATCTAACTTTCGAAGGAAAATGTTTTTCCCAAACACAAGCTAGAATGTCGTTGCAAACACTGAGGAGCCTCTCTATCCTTCTCAGTCTAGTAAATGGTACTAAGATACCACGTAGCCAAGTTTTTGAAACCATAAGTGAAGCAAAGCTTGTTCTAAATTGACACACTAAGATGGTCAAAGCTAAGTTTAAGGGTGCAAATCGGTGTGCTGCCATCTAGAAGAGAGCAAACGATGTCTTAAGAGGTCCAGTGTCCAGTGCTCACTGAGCCTCTTAAGCTGCTGGGGCAGCTCGAGATTAGCAGTAACTTAGTAGAAGGAGAAGGTTCTTTTAAAAGAAATTCGATTTCATAATGTGCTGTACAGCTGACAGTTGCTGTCTGACTGCAGCCAGGCCCGGCGTGAGGCTGAATCGAAGAGGCGACCGCTTCAGGCGGCCAAATTGGTCGCCAGATTTTTCAAATTGTTGATAAATTAAAAATGTCTTTTACAATTAAAAGATACATTTCTGCTGATTGGCTGAACGTTCTTCTTCTTTAAATGCTTGCTCCTCGTCGGAGATTGGCGATCATCATGACCAACCATTGATGATTTTACTAGGAATATCAAATGATGTAATGACTTTCCATAATCTTCCACATCGCAGTACGGGAGCCATACCATTGATCCAAATCTGCCTCCTCTCCTCTTGACTCCTGAGAAAATGATCTATTTTCCCCAATCGTCATCGCTGGATAGTGGAAACTTTGCTTTTTAAAGCTCAGCACTTTTTTATTTTGACAATAGTACAACCGAGTGGAAATGATAGAATTACACATTATAAACAAAAAGAATTAAAATCAGGTTTAAATGCAAAAAGGATCAAAAAACAAAGTGGATGAGGTGGATGTCATATTCAGGTGAATCATGACTTTGACACATGAGGTTGTCATGTTGAGTGAAGTGTAGGTTGCACTCATGCAACGTGGGCATCAATCAACCTCTGCCCGTCACTAAAACAAACCATTTTGTAAATATCATCTTTTTGAATCAGGGAGTCGTTTCTGTTTGTTTTTAATTCTAATCGTTAAATAATTTTTTCATCAAGCAAAAAATCTTAGATAATCCGTGACGGAGGCCAGCTATTGTTAGGATCAGGTTTAAAGTCAATACAGATAAGATTGCTCCTGTTATCAGGATTTCTTGTACCAAACATGCCAGCAATGGCAAGGTCTTAAATCGCATGAGCAAAGGGATGAAGCCTGAAATATTTCGGCTGGAGAAGGGACAGGATGTTGAGGGTACACTCGAGTCAGTTCAAAGGAAGGCATCACAACTTAGAAATTCACAAGAATTCTGTATTCAAACTGAATTCTTCGGGGGGCCTCTTTTGTCCAAAAAGTGATGAAGATTGCTAAAATCAATCAGGGAGCTGGTATCTAAAGATCTAGAGTATTCGCGATCAATAATTTATGGGCACATCACTTTAATTTCCTCAAAAATTCTCGATTTTGCCAAAAGCCACACTTCCACACAAAATCATCATTTAAAAATGATTTAGTCGGGTTTTTACACCATAAAGATGAATGAAAAATGTTATTCGGGATATAAAAGCTTTCGATGAAAGGTTATTCACAAAAGAATCGTTTATGAGACCGACAGAGAAGTAATTAAACAAAAAGCGAACTCTGCAATTAGTTTTAACACATCGCTCACAGTTTGAATAATGACGTGTCAGCTTACATGTCACTCAACTATTCAAATCAAAAACACTTTATCTCCTACATAAGATACAAAAATGGGAATTAATACCAAACATCCTTCATAAAAAATTCATATTTTCTAAAAAATATATTTCCAATTAAATATGAAAAGTTTTTATTTAATAAAAACGTTTTAAATGGTTTTTAGAAAGCTATAATCATTCCTATTTAATTAACTTAATTACTTTTTGTACGAAAATGATGCGATTTAAGTTTACGGAGGGACGAATGACTAATTGAATTGAAAGATATGCCATTATCGCATGAATAAATTATGTCAAAGGTTCAGTTAGGTGTTCGAACCCACACGTTGGACAGTAATTACCGTTTGAGTAAATGAATGAAGATACTCACTGTCGACTGAGTTTAATTAAGTTAAAACTCATATTCAAAATCAATTAACGCAAACATTATTAAACTGTAGTTGTTTTTTTTTTTCTTTACACTATTTTAATAAAAGTGGAAGGATTTCTCTTAAAACAATTTCTAATGACTAATAATTAAATTAAAATACAAAAAAGATTAATTAAATCTTAAAAAATAATTTTACTTCACTGTAATGTTCCTTGACATGAACAGATCATTATCAGGATTCCATTACATGACGTCATTTACGAAATATCTAGCCGTGTTTTTTTTTTTTTTTTTTTGTAGGAACTGAAGGTTTAAACCAAGCCCATTTGGTTATCGATTCGTTAAGGCAATTAATCGGCGAAATTGTTTGGTGTTTTCTTTTAATCGAAATTTAGAGAAAGCTTAATATTGAATAATCAGTCGACTTGAATCTTTAAGGAGGAAGAAATTGAAATAATAATTGGCGTAAAGATCTGATGTCGGGGTGCGGGGAAAAATTAAGTTTGAAAGAGAACTTGGTAAAACTTTGCCCTGCAAGAACCATGCTTAGATTCATGATTGGTCGAATCTGATGATGATTCATGATTGGTCGTTTTACAATTTAAGAACTGCAATTAGTTCAGTGTGTTGCTGCAATATTGTGGCTTAAAAAAGTTTTACATGATATTGAGATTAAATTGGAAATGAAGACTCATTTAAATAGTCTTGATGATTGGAAAATAAAATCAAATCACAGCTCAGGAACTTCGGAATAGGTTTTCCAAAGTCTGAAAACGGCGCGTCAGAAACGAATTTTCATCAGTGAATCAGATAAATTGCCTTTTTGCTGATTGAGTGCACCATTTTTCGCTTGAATTAAAGCAAAATGGGAATCGATCATGACTAGCTAAAATATTCAATTTTTCCATTTGAAAAAGATATGGCTGAAGAACTGATTAATTCATATAATTAAAAAAACCAAATTTTGTTACCATTACAAAGCTTTAGAGCTCCTGTGTTTTAAAAACACTGAAATAAGAATCTGTACTTACTTAGCAAATGAAATATGGCATCACAGGCCTTGATATGTGACAAAAACGCATTCCCAAGTCCCTGTCCTTGTGATGCACCTTTCACCAACCCCGCAATATCCACCACATTCAAGAACGCCGGAACTTTGCTGCAAAAAGAAAAAAAAAATCTCACAATTTCCTCCCAAATTAATTTCCCAATCATCTTTTGTTTCAACCCTAACTCTTATCCAAATGGATCGAAAAAATAAAGGTGTTGGAACCGATCTTAAAATAACAAAAGAAACAAAAAAGGTACGACGAAAAATGTCGCAAGACAATAATGACACGTAATCGAGCTAATCAACCGTTTTTAAATAAATTTAGATGGCGCCACAAAGATATTAAAAAAAAGAAATTCATTTTCATCTACAGTATGTATCTCAGAGAGAAAGAACCCCACCCTTATTAGGTCAATTAGGGGTTATTTCATTTTAATGATAGTAAAAAAAAAAGGAATCATCTCTTTATCTGTCTATTTTAAATAGAAAAAGAAAATATCATCAAGTTAATAGATAAATATTGTGATAGCGCAAGGTAAAACACCTGCAATGCATTTCGATTTCTCTTTTTTTTTAATACTTCTTTGCATTTTAAATTTTTATGCAAAAAAATATTTTTTAGGGAAGAACAATAATTTGAAATCTCATAATTTACCCTTGAATGAAAAAGTGAACGAGCAAGCAATGCAAAAATAATTATGGGAAATGCACATAATTGGGTTTCCTTGATATGCCTCTCACATGGTCAATTTTATTAAAAATTTAATGCCTCGGCGAATTTTTTTCTTCAAATGCGGACGTGTAGCTAATATCAAATTTTATGATCCGTAACAACTGACACGGATCAAACGATATCCTAATTATTTGATTCCCACCCCGCTCATTTCCTCAAGCTCTTTCAGTAAAATTTTATTTTCTAAAAAAAAAACAAAATTTTAAAGATTGCGCAGAACTTCGACAGTAAAAAACCGTGTGTATATTTTTTATATTACATATCGTTTAAAATTTTGTCGGGCAGCAAGACACACAATATAATTTTTCTGATTACTATATTTTATAATTTTATTAACCATTATTATCCATTACCATCTTCCAGCACGTGTATCATTACCATCATCTATACACCTCGACGGCGACGCAACCCCGGATCGAAAAATTATTAAAAGAAAAAAAAAGTAAAGCACGAGCCCACGGAACTCGTCATCATCGAATTATCGCTTGATTTTATAAATGGAATGATTTTCTTAATAAAAAAAAATTCAATCAGTTTAAGTTATTTTGTTTTTTTTTTAACTGACCGGTGAAAATGGTTACTCCCATTTTGATGAAATTTTAAAAGGATTAAAATATTAATGTTTCGTGAGGGGAAATTTAAAATTAAATTAGCTTACCTCAGTGGTTTGAAGTATTCGCAGAGGAATTCGAATCTTTCATCAGGCACTGGTACCCTACGTATCTAGGAGAAAGAAAATTAAGTTAGCTGATGTTAGGTTAACATTTTCTTGCGGGATAGAGAATGAAAAATGTTACAAGAACAATTTTTGCTTTTAGTAAAAAAATTATGCTGAAGGCTCTTAAGTAAATTTAAAATAATTCAAAAAGCGCTAGTGTCAATGTAAGAAATCACCACTATCGACTTTTTGGTGGCAGTGCAGCAGCCACTGATCTCCTCTGGATACGGTAACTTGAAAAATCGAATTTAGCGACCTCTCTAATTAGAAGCATTAAAACCATTAACCAAATGTCTGTTTCTTGAACTTAGCTTATGATTTTAAAAATAGTTAACGTCTCAAACACAGTTTTGACAGATTTCTTCAAGTTACCGCATCCAGAGGAGGCAAAAATTTAATAATAAAATTTCACATTTTTACACAGAATCTTCAGCAAGGTACCTCTAAAATAATATAAACATAATTCGATAAATCTTTTAAAAAAAACTTTAAAAAATCAAAAAATTTGAAAAACTACTATTAAAAAATTGTAATTTTAAAGAAATCTTGATTAAAGTTTATGAATGCTTGGAAAATTGCATTGCGGTTGCAGGCAAAAAACCAAAAAGGGGAAAATTAAAATTAAACTACTTTTGCGGCTTCAGTTTCTTAAGTAAAAAAGTTAATTTCCAAGAAAAAATTTTAAATATTTTTTCCTGAAACGCAAAAACAGTTTCTACATTTTCTAAGTAATTGAAAAAATAAATTAAAATTATACTTATTTTCATTCGGATCAATAGTGCAAAATGGAAAATTCTCAGCAGCAGCTTGACTCTTCGTCAGCACGTTGAAAAAAGTTGATTTTCCAACATTGGGGATTCCGACGATTCCAACCTTTAAATTTGTCCCGACCCGTCCGATTAACGGTTTTTTCTCGACTTCTTCAGGTTTCTTCGGGGCCATCCCTGCAAAAAAAAGAAAACCATGTTTTTCATTTAATAAAAGTTTAAGCTTTCAAAATTAGCAAAACTAAAAATTCGAAATCCATGGATTTAAACCCTAAATTACAAAGTTTTTGAAAAATAATTTTCTTCTTTAAATAAACACTATACTTTCGAACCATAAAAGCATATCACGTAATTCCTTTCTGGAATCTATATTAAAACCCTCACGAAACCCTGGCCAACTTTTTAATTTTACATTTGCGACAATTTTCTTACACTTAAAATGAAATCTCGGAAATTTATAGAAGGAAAATAAAAATAAGAAGTTTGTAGAGTTGTCAACTGAACATGGGACGTGATATAAAAAAAAATATAATACACCAAATGCCATGCAAGTGTAATAATTATCTATCGAATGTGAATTACCATCTTAAGATTTGTCGTGGATGGATCAAACGTTATAATTTTGTGTGTGCTGTTATGCTACTCTTAAAGAATACTGATGATTATCATACGATCACGATTTTATTACAAAGTACTGCTATTTTTCGAATTATTTTTGTCCTTTATCGGTTGAAGTTTTTCGATTAGCTGCAAGGCTGTTAACCGAGTAAATTTAGGGTTCGTCTAATATCTTTTGACTTTTACAAAAATTTTTTAAGGGGATCAGGCCTCTGATTTTTTATTTCTTCGTATCAACAATACCTTCAAGTGGTTTGCTCTTTACGACTTTATTACTTCAATAATCAGACTGTGAAATGATATGTTGAAATTTAAAAGAAGTGCCTGAACAAATAAAAATACAGAAATTTTTTTTAGAAATAAAATGTTTCCTTTAAATTTTCCAACAATCAAAAATTCTTCAACCGGAAAATTTGCCATAATTTTCTTTGATCAAAAAAATATTTCAGAATTTTTTTGGTCGGAAATCAAAAGCATTTAAAGCAAAAATATTTTCTCCATTTTTCGCGTGCTTGAAAAATTTTTGGAAAAATTGATTGAACTTAATAAAGTTTTCATCTATTGAAGAATTCAGTCTCTGAAGATTACTGATGATCAAAGCTTCTTATTTTTAAGTAAAATTTTTAAAAAAAAATGTATTTTCAAAGAATAGAATTGAAAAAATTGAACATATACAAAAAAAAAAAACAGGAATAATTACTTCTTAAGGAAAAATAAAATTGTTAATAATGTTTATTACCCAAACCCGATGCAAATCCCCAAGTTTAAAAATTGGGAATGGCTGTAATAATTCATAACAGATAATAAATCGCTGAAAAGGCGACACCCATACCATCCCATAACTTCCCTGCCTGCCTCCAATTTGATTCCCCGCGCCCACTTTTCAGGATCAAAACCTAAATTGAGCAGCTAGCTAGCAGCTTCGCGGATGTCACGCCCAACTTCAATAACTGTCTTCTAACTCCAAATTAGATGTTTTCCAGTATTACTTTGAATTTTTAATTCCCTTTGGCGTAATTTTTTGTTATTGTTATTTTTTTAACTACAATCGATCCACTTGATTATATTGATTTGGTTTTTTAAGTTCGAAATATCTTGGTTCTAAATTGTAGTGTACATGTATAAATCTAAAAATTTCCTTATTAAAAGCGGAGCCGAAATAATTCGTCTATGTGATGGTTTTTTTTTTCATCATCCAAAGTTCAGTTTTTTTTTTTTTTAATATTCTTTTTATTATGAATACGACCGCCTAGTAACACTATTTTTCATTCTTGTTCACCGTTTCTCCGTTTATCTATATAATCTTAATTGGCTGCAATGTTCCTTAGTTTGATTCATATCGAAGTGCATCATGGTAATATTCAAAATTATAGTCATTTTTAGGGTGGGTTGCTATTCTGTATGACCGAACAATACATTTTACTTTACGGAATTACTCCGAGCGGATTTGCAATACATATGGCTTCATGTAATGTAAAATCGACATAAATTTGAAAGAGAATATAGTGATTGAACAATATCGTCACGCAAAGCTACTTTTTTTTGAGCAGAAATTGGGCATTTTGCATGAAATGTTTTAGTAAATTGCTGAAAATAAATTATGCATAAGGTTGTTTATAAATTGACCAAGCACTTTAAATTTAAATTTTTTTCTTAGGTTATTCTCAAAGTAGCAAACAATTTGTGTCGAAAGATACGAGGAAAGCTTCTGTAAATATTTTCGGCAGAACGCGAAAAAATAAGTAAAATACTGAAAATTGTAAAGACGAAAGAACGAATTTGAGCACAGACTTATTAAAACTTTTTTAAATTTTAATTTAGTACAGAACGGTTTAACGCCATGTGACTTTGACTTGACCAAGGTTCAGGAAAATCCTTTAAATCTGAGATTTGCTCCTCGTCACTGCCCTAAACACTCCAGAAGCGATAATTAGGGTCTATCAGAACGACAATTTTGAACAAGATTTCTCAAAATATATAAATTTTTGAAAAGTCTCATTTCATTTACATTCGAACATTTTTTCATTTATTTTCCACGCTTGATTGGATAAATCTGGACTCATTTCAGTGTAAAATGAACGTAGAGTAAAACTCGGGCTAACTCGCTGAAATCTCTCTACTCGTGCATGCGCCCAAAATTAATAAGCCTCGAATCTGGAAATTTAATAAAACTTCAAACTTCAACATACTTTTTTGTAAAATATTTCCATAAAATTTTTTTGAGACACACAAGTTCTTCATCACAACTTTAAAAATACAAATTCTAACTTCTGAAAATAATATTCAAACACTATATTTTGCCTAAAAAAAAATTTACCTATTAAAAGGTCTATAATCATAATTTTTATTTTTATGCATATTAAATTATTCCCCAACTTACACTGCCAAAGGGGCAAAATTAAAGCGCCGGGCGCTGAAACTCACTTCCCTTTTAACATATCTGCTTTTTTTCCTCCCAGCAAAAACCAATTCGCCAGACTTTTATTTCCAGACATTCGAAAAAAAATTAATTCACAAATCATCTTGTTTACCCCCTTCAATTTAAAAAAAACTATGTTTTATTTTTGATATCCCTTTTGAAAGCTTCTTCAAATTATCCTTTCATAATACACCTAATTGGAAATAATGACTAATCCTGAGACAAGTGTTTCAGTCGGACTGACGACACATAATTATAATGACCAATCTTGGTACATGCATGGAACTTGGAGTCAAATTTAAATAATGAACCATCATGATGAACAAAAGTGGGTTTACCACATTTAATTTAAATGCCGGTTCTTTGTAATGCTGTGCTTCCCATAATATTTTCATTTGATTTCTGTTATTAAGGAGTTATCATCAGCTATCGGCAGCTTTATTTGCATATCGATTTAGATTTTTTTTCCTTCCACATTTAATGCTACGTTTTCCCTATCAAAGAGGTACAATTTATAAACACTTAAATTATTCTTTTTTTTTTCCTTCTTCGTCTTTTTTCATTTTCTTATTTTAACGAATAATTGATGCTTTTGATATTTATGGATGATTCTCATGATCGATTTCTGATGGATATCCGACATGCAACACTACTCATCACGATTTTAATTATTAATCAAGGCCAGAAAAAAAAAGAAACAGTCTGGATAATATGTAGAAACTTGAAAATTACGATGAACTACGATCCCTCTAATTAGCAGTAAATCATTCCTTATGATCAATCAGAATCTCTGAGAATTTAAATATCAAGTTGAAAATAATTTATATAATTTTCAAGTGAGTGGGCTTTCAGAAGCTTTTTTTTAATACGATTTGATTTAGTCATGAAAAATATTTTCGTTCATTAAAACCATTCATATTCCACACCAAAACAAGTTTGCTATCGAGAAAAGTATCTCAATCTTGTTTGTTCACTTGCTTTCAATCCATACAATTTACATGATCTAGTGCATTGATTGCAACAATTATGTAATGTAATCTGCAATGATTTCATACATATGCTTCAAGAAACTCTAATTGGCTCAAACGTAATCCACATCTCGTTTTCAAAATATACAAACATGGAAAAAGCTTGCACAAAGATGCTGACTTATTTGTGTGAAGGCAGTTTTACTTCTTTCAGCAAAGTTCCTTGAAAAACAAATACTTTCATTTTTACACAAAATAAAGTTTAAAAAAATCACGAAAATTGAAAAGGCTTTCTGATTTCCCTTTACAAATTTAAATTGCTTACGATTTTAAAACTAAATACAGCAAATTGACCAAAAGAGAGTGAATGACATCATATCAAAAGCCATGGCAATAGATCACTTCCAAATATTTTGCAAGTGAAGCATTCAACACATTACAATATGCTCAACTTTTTTTTCTTATCTAACCTGGCTTAGTTTTTCATTTAAAATTCACTTCTTTGTGTCTGGTGGAAACCAAATTCGCAAAAATAGAGGTAAGCACATGTTGTTCTAACCTTTCGATCGAATTTAGATCGAAAAACTGATAAATATTATCTATAAATGTGAAATTTTACCACGTACGATTAACCTAACCTGGTTGCGGTTACCATAAAAACAATCATTTCTCATCCACATATTAATTTAAAATCATAACGAGATACACATTGTGCTTATAAACGACTTTTGGAAAAATATTTAAGTGATGAAAAGTAATTACCTTTACAAACAATATTAAAAAATGCCGGGTTCCGGACAAAAATAGATATTTTATGAAAACAATGAGGCCTACAAATTTAAGTTGGCAAACGAAAAGTCACTAAGTAGTCTGCTTTTTTTCGCGCGCTTTAACTTGTTTTCAAACTGTTAAATATGGCTCGTTAGTCTAATGTGTCTAACGACACAGCATTATTATTGTGTGTTATTATAGTTGTTTTGTAAAAAGAAGAGTTCATTAATAGAAATTGAAAGAGTTTATTAAATGTGGAATTATTATTTATCTCACAACGAACCTTATAAAATGTAAATTTTAAATCTGGCATCCCTTGTAAATGCAAACAGAAACTAGTAACGTGAAGTAAAGTCATTGTAATTTCATGATATTGTCAGCATCATGGCATCTAACCTAAGTATGTTAAAACAAGAGAGAGGCGCCATTAGACGTTCTCTTACATTCCTATCTAAAAAACCGGATGACGAGTTGCGCCAACAGCTCACGGCTATTCAAGATGCTGGCGAACGTCTCTTTGATATTAACCAAACAATCAATGCGGAAATGTCGCAGATCGTGCGGATACTAACTGTTTTATACCGTATATTTACAGAGACAATACGTAGAATGTGCTGGAAAAACAAATCGTTTTAAATATCGAAACATGGGCTTGCCACATTTGATTTTCTACCTAAAACTTTGCTAATGCTGCGAGGAATTGGATGAAGCTTTGTATGCTAGCTTGCTTTCCGAAATAATACAGGAGTAAAAATATGACTTTAAAATTGTTTGCAAGTTAATCAATAATCATAAAGGAAGTTTTGTGGATTTAGTATCATAACGTTGTTGGATGGTGTTCAGAAAAGGTAAAAATCATATTTTTTATTGAGTTTTCAGGCTTGAATCTTATGCAAATTTTATTGCAGATTGTATTTTTTAATGATACGGGGAGCCAAGAAAATCTGCTGCTGGCTCAGCTATGTAAACGAAGGTTAGGATGCCTGCACCTGCAGATTGTGAAACTCATCGTAATTATGTAAGTATTCATTAAACACCTTGAAGAATAGCAAAGGCGTAAGTCCTTAATTTCAATTCTGGAATTGGTGCATGCTAATGGAACGTATAATTTTTATTAATATTTACAAAAGCATGATTGCTGCAAATATTATCAAAATTAACAGAACTTCACTTTTATAAAAAAAAAGTTGTGAATATTTGGAATTTCTCTTACTTTCAGGAAAGTTGCCCAAGATTTACAGTGAAAAAAAATTTTACATTATACATGTAAACCCACCCCATAAAAAAGCATATAAAAGCTTTAAGAAAACATCTTTACAGCTTAAAAATGTCAAACGTACGGTAAACTTTCCAAATGATTTACCATCTACATAACATAATACTCTCAAAAAAGCTCTCATCCTAGGAATTTTATTAAAATGAATTTTTCATTTTCCAACCGTTAAGCACCAGAATCTCTTTTCCGGCGACATGAAAATAAAATCAACAATTGCAAATATAACATACGAATTTTTTTTAATCCCGTAACAATGACCTAGAATCGAACCCTATATGGCGTACACATACCCATTCATTTCATATATTATCTAGGCTCATAATTCATGCTTTGTATTTGGCAGTTTTGTTTCTAAATGCATTTCCGTTTTATTTGTTTGCTACCCCTTTTTTGTGATAAACGTAGCCTATGATTATTTCTTTTCCTCTTTTTTTTTTTTGATCGTCTTAGTGAAATGTCACATTATACCAAAACCTGTAATTCTTGCTTTGTAGGGGGGCTTCCCTATTTTTATTTTTGGCACCCGTTCCTTTATTTAAAAAAAGATTCCTTTCATTTAAAGTATTAATTTTTTTGAAAGAGTAAGAACAATTTTTTTTAACGATTTTGACCTGGATTTTAATTGTATACTCGCGACAGTAAAAAGAGTTTTTAATTAGTTAAAAAAAATATAGCTCGATTTAATTTTTAGAATCTCAAGTTAAGCTCTGATGAAGCTTGATCCAAGCCAAATCAGATTGAGATGTTTGGCTAATTAGAATAATCAAGGACACTGAAACTTTTTTTTAGAGTTGTGGAAGTTAAGTATAGTCTGCTGTGATGCTCAAATGGCGGCTACATTGTTGTGATCCAATCTAATTGAAAGTAAACAAATGCTTTGATTGGATCACAACAATGCAGCCGCCATTTTGATATTCACTAGCGGCCTTAGCGGATAAGATTGGCAGTTTACTCCTTTTCCATAAAAAAATATCTTCGTGAAATTTTTTCTTGGAGCACATTGTATGAACCCAATTTTTAATAGAAATATAACACCGTTAAGGAACCCTTGATCCGAACCGGAAGTGGACTTCTTTGTCAGCACTTGAAACAAAATTACATGGTTTAAATCTTACAACCCTTGCGATATCCTTTCTTATTATTGTGATACGATTGAGCGTTCATCATTTTCTTGGCGGGAGCCTTTGGATTCCCTGCGGTTTTCATACCGAACCATGAACTGTGTTTAACACTTTTTTTATTTTCCGTCGCGGCGAGTGTAAAATATCAGATTTTGATTATGCCCCGGCACCCTTTCTTAAGTTAAATATAATGGAAAGAGGTAAATGAGTTAACAGTCGATTGCCAAATCCTTCGATTGTTCAAGATGGTGAAATATTCGAATTATAGCAATAGTCACCAGAAGATTTAGCTAAGTCCACTGAACAAGGCTATTTTTTCGGTGCGCAATATCAATAAGGATTGCAAACGCGACTAATTTGAACACATTTTCTACAAAATGACGATATAGCCAAAAAGTAGCTGAAACTTCAGCCGACGGGTGATTTATCATAATCTTCCCAGCTTCTCTTTAATAGTTTTCTGACCATTAAACGTATCTCATTAATTGCTCTTAACTCTTCTTTTACTTGCGCTCTTAGCAGCAAACAGGTGAACCAATTTTTTCACTTTCATAATTATCCATCACTTCGCAAACTCGAGTCTTGTACTGAATTTCAAAAACATGAATTTCGAATTGAATTCTTTGCAGCCTAAATATTTTTTGATCAATTTTTTCGTGCTTCGCCTTAGAACTGATTCATTTAAAAATCAAAGATGGCGTCAACGTTAAAAAAATTTGAATAAAGTAAATAGGCCTGGATTCTTTCCTATGTAAATGAAAAATAATTATTAGTTTTTTTAAATATTGAAACTTGAGCTACACATTCCAAAATATTTAATTAAAGGCTGTTAGTCATGGCCGTTAGCTATTTAATCGCTGTGAAAAATAGACGGTTCCAGCTTAATATTTTGGCAAAGAGCAATAAAACACTTCACAGAACTTTTAATTTAAATATTTTTCTTGCTAATTTAAATTTCCTGTATTCTGCATGAGGTTTAACATTAGCGAAAAATCCTAAACCAGCAATTAAAAAATTAAAGTTTAAGCGAACTTTTTTGACTAGAGGCAATAAAAACGATTTGATGCTCGAAGGAAAATCCGGCTTAGCCTGTCGATGGTTAAAAAGATTTCAAATAATTTTTTTGTATTTATCTAAACCCAATCCAGGGCAAGCTTTATGAATATTCAGCACTCGAACATGCTTATAAAAAAATTTCGCAGATTCAAAGCAGTTAATTCGAAGTTTGCTCCTCTACAAAAAATTTCAGAATCCCAGATGAATTATTTATGCTTCCTACACTTGCTTTGCATCGTCTGAAAGTCTGAGCTATGCTCTAAATGATAATTTAGAGGTTTGGCTAGTAGACTCACAGCTAAAATTTGTCCAAGCTTGTTGTAACAGGTTATGGACCCAGAGCTCAGTCCAATAAAATCATTTAGCTTGAGCCAAAGCTGTAAAGTGTGAAACAGTCTCAGGTTGTGAGAGCTTGCGTTGCATTGCTACCCATAAGCTTAAGCTAAGCATTTGTATAGTACAAAAAGTATTGTTCGTCTATTTATAGTAAACGATTTTCCTTTAAAAAGGTTCGCCTAAAGGTGAAGTTTCCTTAATCAAGATTAAATTTTACAAAAGGATTAAAATAAAAAACAGTCACCGGAAAATAACGCACAATAAACTGTCGCGGGAAAGACAAAACGAAAAGGAAAAGTTTATTCAAAAGCTGAACAAGAACGACATCAGAATATTTTTTAAAGATAGGTCCTCTGTAATTTGTACGTCAAATTTGTCGCTTGTACCACTCCCAGATTTCCTCCCATCTTTCGACCCAGCACGAGGCACCCTATGGGGGGTCGATCAAAACTTAATGTTTCATCTCCTCTACGTTTCATTCGTTCCCAAAAAAATCATTTTGTTTTTCAACACAATGTTTTTTTTTCTTTTTTAATTTATTAATGTGGCGATTTCTTCGCTCACGATTTTAATTATACACAGGCTATACATTATGAGAGAAAAACGTTTTTATTTTTCAAGTTTGAAACGGCGGAAAAATGTCGATAGAATTTGAGAATTAAGTAAGAAAAGAAATATGGCTAAAGAGGTTTTGTACGATTTCTGAATGCAAAATATGTAAATAAAGGGACTTGAGTTTGTGGAAAGAACCAGTGCCCAGAAATCCAGGTCAGTCTCCAGTGGAAAAAATTTTTGAGCCACAACTCGATTTCTAATTCAGAAAATATTTAACATCCGAGGGCCTTTGATTCTTTTGCTTAACCTCTTAAGGTTAATTTTATTCACAATGAATGTCATCCCAAAACAATCAGTCGAAAGTAAAATATTGATGGAATCTAGCTCCCTTTTGATGCTATTAATAAAATATTAAAATTGTCTTACCTTATTTTGAATGAAGCCTTGCAAATCCGCTGCCACATGTGACTGCAAAACTGGCTCTGAATATTTTCTAAAGACGAGTGGTGATATTTCAGCTGCTCTTTAAAGAGCAGTTGTGTAGAACTTCAGAAAATATTTCGATCAAAATCCATCTGTAAATAAAAATTAAAATATTTATAATGTAAAGTTCACAATACGAGATTTGAAGGATTTTTAAAAAAAATTTCTTGGAATTATTTCTCATGTCAATGCAGAGCATGGACAATGAGCCAAGGCGACTCATAACCTCAATTTCACCAAATCAAGCTTACATATTACTCATAATATATCAACAGTCAAAACTAATTAACCAACAATTCAGTTTTAATGCTTCAAAAGTCAGAATTCAAAACAAACCCCAGATTCAAGCACATTAACATTCGAAGGCATTTCAACTAGAATAAAAAAAATCTTCAGCAAGCTGGAGCTTTTTTTTGGCAAACTTTAAGCATAAGATTCGAGCTAGATAGCAAAAGTTTTCTTAACACTTTTTATTAAGAAAAATAAACTTTTCATCAACCCCCCCTCAAAATTAAACAAAATTGAACTTACGTCTGTGCACAAATGTATGAAGCTCTGTAATTATATTAGCCAATGCCAATCCTTTCATTATCTTCAGATTTTGCACTTCTGAGATTACAAGTTAAGGAATTATATTTACCCTAAAAAATCTGCAATTAATTAAAAATAAAAAAAGGATACTATTGTAAGTTGCTGACATCTCATCATTAAGTAACAACTTTAAAATATCAGAAATATCACTTTGTAATGGATGACCAACACAAGTATAAACTGTTTCTTCTGTAACTTGAAAAGATGAGATTGCTGTACTCGGCAAGATATTCAAAACTCTTCTCATATCTCCTCCTCCTAATTTAAGGCAAGCTTTCTTTCCATCCTCTGTTATATTTACACTGAAAAAAAAAAAAAAACAAATTAATTCTCATAATACAAGGTCTTTGCCCAATCGGTTTTTTAACTCCATCTCAATGCATTCTGAGCATCATTAGTCATAGCATCAGCCTCATCAAGAATAATCAGCTTAAACCCAGATTTAAATATCATCCTTGTACTGGCAAAATTCAATATAGCACCATGTGCAATGCCAATGCCTTTATCATCTCATGCGTTCAATTCCAACACCTTAGATGAAAATTCTGCTCGAGAATATAATTGCCTGGCACATGCTAGAACAGTACTTGTCTTCCCAGAACCAGGGGGACCATAAAACAGCAAATGTGGTAACTGATCCTCTTTAATAAAATTATTAACTGAAATGGGTATTAGGATTTAAGAATATGAAATACTTTAACATTTCGTCATAGATACTTACTTGTTTTAACGATATCCTCCTTAGAAATCAAATTGTTGAGTGTTTATGGGCGATATTTCTCAAACCTCAAACAAAAAAAAATGATATCGTAAATGCATGCCGGTAACCTCAACCCACGCCGTTTTTGTATGAATAAATTCATGTGATAAAAAGAGTGTTCGGGAAGAAAAAATTGCTTACCATGGTACATTAAGGCCTGGCGCTTTTTTTTATCCACAGTAATGATGTATTAGTTTATTATTAATTGAATAAATGTGGATTACTTTAGAGGATAGTCATTGAAACGAGATCACCATTTTTTTTCTTCACTGACTGTACTCTAAGATGGCGCGTTGGCGGGCGAGAAGCTAATGCCGCGACAAAAGGTAAACAACATTTTTTTGGGAGCTTCTTTTCGAAAAAAAGAGTGAAATATCGGAAATGGGGAGCATAATTTTTATTTAACATCCCATTATTTAACTCCCCATTTCCGATATTTCACTCTTTTTTTCGAAAAGAAGCTCCCAAAAAAATGTTGTTTACCTTTTGTCGCGGCATTAGCTTCTCGCCCGCCAACGCGCCATCTTAGAGTACAGTCAGTGAAGAAAAAAAATGGTGATCTCGTTTCAATGACTATCCTCTAAAGTAATCCACATTTATTCAATTAATAATAAACTAATACATCATTACTGTGGATAAAAAAAAGCGCCAGGCCTTAATGTACCATGGTAAGCAATTTTTTCTTCCCGAACACTCTTTTTATCACATGAATTTATTCATACAAAAACGGCGTGGGTTGAGGTTACCGGCATGCATTTACGATATCATTTTTTTTTGTTTGAGGTTTGAGAAATATCGCCCATAAACACTCAACAATTTGATTTCTAAGGAGGATATCGTTAAAACAAGTAAGTATCTATGACGAAATGTTAAAGTATTTCATATTCTTAAATCCTAATACCCATTTCAGTTAATAATTTTATTAAAGAGGATCAGTTACCACATTTGCTGTTTTATGGTCCCCCTGGTTCTGGGAAGACAAGTACTGTTCTAGCATGTGCCAGGCAATTATATTCTCGAGCAGAATTTTCATCTAAGGTGTTGGAATTGAACGCATGAGATGATAAAGGCATTGGCATTGCACATGGTGCTATATTGAATTTTGCCAGTACAAGGATGATATTTAAATCTGGGTTTAAGCTGATTATTCTTGATGAGGCTGATGCTATGACTAATGATGCTCAGAATGCATTGAGATGGAGTTAAAAAACCGATTGGGCAAAGACCTTGTATTATGAGAATTAATTTGTTTTTTTTTTTTTTTCAGTGTAAATATAACAGAGGATGGAAAGAAAGCTTGCCTTAAATTAGGAGGAGGAGATATGAGAAGAGTTTTGAATATCTTGCCGAGTACAGCAATCTCATCTTTTCAAGTTACAGAAGAAACAGTTTATACTTGTGTTGGTCATCCATTACAAAGTGATATTTCTGATATTTTAAAGTTGTTACTTAATGATGAGATGTCAGCAACTTACAATAGTATCCTTTTTTTATTTTTAATTAATTGCAGATTTTTTAGGGTAAATATAATTCCTTAACTTGTAATCTCAGAAGTGCAAAATCTGAAGATAATGAAAGGATTGGCATTGGCTAATATAATTACAGAGCTTCATACATTTGTGCACAGACGTAAGTTCAATTTTGTTTAATTTTGAGGGGGGGTTGATGAAAAGTTTATTTTTCTTAATAAAAAGTGTTAAGAAAACTTTTGCTATCTAGCTCGAATCTTATGCTTAAAGTTTGCCAAAAAAAAGCTCCAGCTTGCTGAAGATTTTTTTTATTCTAGTTGAAATGCCTTCGAATGTTAATGTGCTTGAATCTGGGGTTTGTTTTGAATTCTGACTTTTGAAGCATTAAAACTGAATTGTTGGTTAATTAGTTTTGACTGTTGATATATTATGAGTAATATGTAAGCTTGATTTGGTGAAATTGAGGTTATGAGTCGCCTTGGCTCATTGTCCATGCTCTGCATTGACATGAGAAATAATTCCAAGAAATTTTTTTTAAAAATCCTTCAAATCTCGTATTGTGAACTTTACATTATAAATATTTTAATTTTTATTTACAGATGGATTTTGATCGAAATATTTTCTGAAGTTCTACACAACTGCTCTTTAAAGAGCAGCTGAAATATCACCACTCGTCTTTAGAAAATATTCAGAGCCAGTTTTGCAGTCACATGTGGCAGCGGATTTGCAAGGCTTCATTCAAAATAAGGTAAGACAATTTTAATATTTTATTAATAGCATCAAAAGGGAGCTAGATTCCATCAATATTTTACTTTCGACTGATTGTTTTGGGATGACATTCATTGTGAATAAAATTAACCTTAAGAGGTTAAGCAAAAGAATCAAAGGCCCTCGGATGTTAAATATTTTCTGAATTAGAAATCGAGTTGTGGCTCAAAAATTTTTTCCACTGGAGACTGACCTGGATTTCTGGGCACTGGTTCTTTCCACAAACTCAAGTCCCTTTATTTACATATTTTGCATTCAGAAATCGTACAAAACCTCTTTAGCCATATTTCTTTTCTTACTTAATTCTCAAATTCTATCGACATTTTTCCGCCGTTTCAAACTTGAAAAATAAAAACGTTTTTCTCTCATCCTTTGTGCCCTACTTGATCTAACATCATACATTTTGAAAATTACAGACGTGTCAATGCATATGGCGAAGATTAAAATAATTAAACGTGGTTGGTTAAAAGTTAAATCGCATTAAAAATTCTGCAACAATCATTAGCGAAATCGATTATAATAATCACGGATAATAATGGTTCGCTTCATAAAAAAAAAAATCAAACCCATTTGTCGGAGAAAAAATGCTTTGGGGGACGATTTTGAAATATTAGCGCGAAGTCGAAGCAATTTTTCTTGGAGTCTTTTTCACGATATCCCCCGAAGGGATAAAAAGTCAAGAGGAAAATTGCTTTGATATTTCGTCCTACAAGATTGCAAAATGTTTGGGAAAAAAAATTATTCATATATGAAAGAATTTAGATTAGAGTCGAAGAAAGATTAAACCGCCTTTTTATCAAAGCTATATAGCGCTGTATACGCTTCCCATGTTTCGTTTTATCAGCTTGCTGGAAAAATATATTAGTTTTAATGTGGTAATATTATCGTTAGGAATGAAAAATAATTATAAGTGAAGCTTATTATTATTATAACCCTTGGAGCCGAAAAAAATTTCCAATACAGATAAGCTGGGGGGACTTATCATAAGGAAAAGCTTAGGAGTCCAACACAACACAAGCCCCAGTATCTCTTCATTTAAATGGAGTAGTCTCAAAATTCCTGTAGCCATTGTGAAATTTCTTTTTTCTAAATTCCTTAAAGTCCGGTTTATTATGCAATTCTCAAATAAAAAAACCAAACTTTTGAGTTTGAACTTTTTTTTAAAAATTATTCGTTGCAAAGCTTTTGCTAACAATAAACTAACAGACCACCCCAGATTGGAAATATTTCATAAAACCGATTTTTTGAGTCTTGAGTATTCGTTTTAATTTTGGGTGCAGCATTTCTCACTGTTCGTTACATTTAAAAATTTCCCAATTTTTAGATTATCGCCTTTTACGCCACCTAGAAAAAAAACCATTTTTAATTACAAAAGAATTTTCCATCGTCTACCGTAATCAACTTCTTCGGTTATCGCTGACTGACATGTACTTAAAAGCAGCTATCAAAGAATATTAAAGGGGGAAAACGGAAGCGAAATAACATGGAAATTATCTGGTTTCCATCATCATCATACAAAAAAAAAAAAAAAAAAAAAATAGGATTACAATTAATTTTAATCAAAGGCTCACACCATTGAAAACATTATTCTGTAATGGGAAGAACGGCCATTTTCTCTAGATTCATTTGCATTAACATTTAACTTGCCTTCTGATTGGAATAAACCGGCCATTGCCTCCAGGTTTTTAATACTTATCAAGTATGTAAATCGCGTTTACGTGTTTCGTATCGTATATATCGTGGGCAAGGAGCACCTGTGTTGTTTTTTTAATTTTTTCCTCCATGTTTACTAAATATATATTGCAGCATTTGCAACAGATAAATTTCTTATGCCGAAATAGATACGACGGTTTTAAATAATTAAAATTCTAAAAGGTTTCGATATTTTTCTTTTTTTTTATAAAGGACGCATAAAAAGTTTTCTTTGTATTTTCTAAATAATTTATAAAAAGTTGAAAAATAAAATAGCTTGCATGTTAAGAAACTACATATACACACACACATATAAAACCCCACCTGGTTGATGTTGCCTACTTTCAATTAAACTACCTTTTTTAGTTGGTCTTATTCATAAGCTTAATACATTTCTTAACTTATTAAATTTGATATAGGAAGGCGTTCCTGCCTGACGTCGACCAATAGGGGTTGTTAGAGGCGTATACCAGCTTGTTTTCTAACTTTTTTTTTCTTATTTAATTCATCTATTTACATCATATACTGTACTTATATTTTATCGAAACTTTTCAAATGTGACACGATATTTGGTAACTTATCATGAAAATTGAAAATATTTCAGGAAAGTATCACGTTTACTTCGGGGCCCGCATGAATTTTTTCGCTGTTAAATATGAATCAGATTATGGGGGTTTTCATATGCAGATAGCTTCCTGGAAAGAGGGCTTAAGGAAAAGAGTTTTATTTTAAAAATATGGAAGTTAGCTTAAAAGCACGAAGTTAATATTTTTTTGTTTTCCTCATACAAAGAACAGAAATGAGTTTCTAACTAAAGCAAAAATAGTTGATCAAGCTATAACTTTGGGTCTGCCCCTTTTTAATATGAGGTGGTCCTGAGAAAAATGGAGGTGAAAATTCTGCTGGTACTGGGAAAAAAGAAGTTTTAGTTTTTGCCTCGGAAGGGGAGCAGTTCCCGGCGAAAGCCGAAAGGTCAATCTAGGAAGGTACCTAAGTAAATCATGTAGTAAAAGAGCAGATAAAACGAAGGCAGAAATGAGGAAAATATTCAAGTATTATACAAGTACGGAGTGCGGCACTTAGAAAGCCTAAAAAAGGTTTTAAGAGTCAAAAGGGCATCGCATATTATTTTTAGCGGAGGTCCCCGCAAATGCTCTCTGTGCCATTGTTAGGTTTTTCCCTCTCGAAAATATTGATAGACCTCAATAAGGCATCCTTGTCTTGTCTTGCGAAAATTCAAGGAATGACTCATATTTAGGATCTTGACTATTCAGGAGATGCGCATTTAATTATAAAGCTGACAAGAAACAATTAAAGACAACGCGAAATTGCAAAGCCTCGTAAGGCTCAAGATTTTCCAGGAAATTTGGCATTCGATTTTTCTATGTCTCCCACGTCGAAATTCAAAATTCAAAGGATTCCTTGTCTCGAGTCTTAAAGTCTTTGAGTAAGGGCTTGAATCTTTTGCAAGCACACAGCTCGCTCTATGTGCTTTCAGGATGATGAGCGATAGTTTTTAGCAACTATGGAGAGCAGTTCGAATATTAGGCCTCGGTGCAAAAAATTAGGTCTTCCAGCATGAGATGCCTAATGTGCGGGCTTGTACGGTATATTTCAACAGCACAATGCGTCGTTTTGAACTCATGGACCCGGCGATTGCCTCTTCCATCCTATTAAGCACTACATTGCCCATCCCTAAGATATTTTTAGAACTTCATAAGATAAGTTCAAACGTCATACAATTCGGTACGGTTGACAGTGTCTATATTAAAAGAAATCTATTGGACACGTTCACAGTGACTGGAATTTGCCTTTTATTCGACTCTCATCCTCCTCTGTATGTAGATTTGTCTCGTGGTCTTTCTGCAACTTTCAAAGCATCTCCTCCCCCACTTTCTTGATGTCGTCCAGTAATCGCTTCTGGAACCTACTTTCAGCAACTCCTTTGTAATGCGCAAGGTCCCCACTTTGCTGCTTGCTGCCTCCATTTTCCCGGATCCTCTCTGGCTCTCATAACCATTAATAAAACACATTTTAAATTAAAATTTTAAAATAAAGAAGAAAATTTGTTAAAAAACGTTGGCGCCTAACAGCATAATTTTTATCTAATTTAAGCATATAAGCAACCATAAGCTTCGGTCTAGCGATAACAAATTAACTCAAAACATTTAACTTTTCCCAATTAATGTAATAAGTAACTTTATGAATAAAACCTTCGAACTATAAACGGAATATCATCGATTTAAATGATGAAAAGTAGGAAAATCCTGTTTCGAAAAGCACTGTGGAAATTTTATGAAATCGCGATGTACAAATGACCATATGATTATCATGTATTAAACATTTTATTCAACCTGAACTACAATAATTATTCCTGAATCGTTTACAGTCTGTAATGTATATTTAAGTCGTTAGCTACAAAGGACAAACAATGGAGGCTATCAATTTGTCATGCTTCTTTATTTCTTGTCTATGATAAAACTGTTTCTTCCATAATCAAATATTTGTCTACTTAAGGTGACCCATAATTTTCATCGCCTAAAAATCGAGCTCAAGATTTTGTGCCATAAAAAAGTAGATTTATCAAATCGTTTAACTGAATCGCTCTTTGTTCCAAAGAATATAATTTTTTTTAACGTTTAGATTTTCGGTCGAAAAAAATTTTTATAAGAACAAATCGATGTAACATGTTGCGGTTTTCCTCTTATGGCGAAGTCCCTTGAAAAAACTCCTACAATGCATTCTACTAAATATTTAATTACTGGTATATTATTACAAACAGATAGCGTAACGTCCTATTTCCGGCTTTTGAATCGAAAATAACTAATTCCTATATTATTATTTGTCTATTTATTCAACTATTGCCATATTAAATTACAGGATTTATGTAAATTTCCCTCGATACTTTATGTTTTTGTTTGAATCATTTATTCGTTTTTTTAAAAAAAGTTTGCCAAAGAAAAAAAAAAGAGTAATTAATCATAAGTAATCGATTATAAATAAAAGATAACAAAGTGGAAAATTGCGGGGAGGGTGAATGAAATCCTCTAGATTTTGATTGTTTGTCGGCGACGAGGATTTTCACACCAATGATCTCGATGAATCGGTATTTTATGTAATTTGAAAGGTATTCCGAAAAATCGGACACGCTTTACTTTTAACACCATAACTTTTCATCCCATTTAAAAATTTTACAATTGTTCGTCGTATATCGAAGTCGCCTTCTTTATAAAAATATTTTTTTATTATGAATTCAGAATTCGGGTTTATAACAAAAATCATTTTGTTTCCCTTGTGTCATTGTGTAAAATAAGGTTGCGTCAAAAAAGAGGAATTGATTGAAAATTTATTTCCCGAAAAATGAAACTTATGTCATGGTTTTTTAGGGCTATAAATCTTTGCCAGCAAGTGGTTAAGATTTTAGCTGGTAGGAAAGTAGTTCAAATTTAAAAGGTTGATTTGCTAAAATACAGGAGCTGTTCGATCAGAAAAACTAAGCAGCTTAGGATCAACCCGCAGGAATTTCGAATCTTCGGTCCCTTTTTAGATGTAAGAGTGTCTACTAAAAATTAGAAAATGTTTGCCAGCAAACCCGGATTCGGATTCCAGGCATTAAGAAGAACACAACTCACACCTCACCACCCCCTTTTCCAGATTACCAGATTAAGTCTAATCTTAATCTGGTGGTTAAGGGGGATTGAGGGGGGAAGTGGTGGATTATGTTCTTCTCGAAGTCGGGAATCCGACTGGCAAAAATTTTTATATTTTTAGTAGGGGGCCTAGTGAGAACTTTAAGGGGTGATGAGGGGAAGAGTAATAAACTCTATTCGATAGGCTGAATTTGAATCCGTGCTCGCTGGTAAGGAATTCGGGGGAATTAAGGGATGCTAGCCAATTTACATGCCAGTCTGCAAATTAGATTCACTCTCCTAGGGATGCTTAATCGAAACTAGAAAGCCTGAAAAGAGAGAGTCGCCAACTAAATTGCTGGTTTTTAATTGGCTGTGACCGAACGTAAGTTAAGTACCGAGCAGCAGAAGACGTATGATGTCGCCACCAATCAACGGAAGTTAGTTGAAAATGGTTCTGGTTACATTCAATGAGAAGCCAGGATTTCGATATACAGAGTTGGAGTCCTTTTAGGCTCTCTAATTGAAACCAAAAGATTTCTCAATTAAGCGAACAAGTGAGTGGCCCTTTGGTGACTGCTATACTTCTTATCTAAACCTACTTAGCTACAGTAACTAAGGCTTTTACAAGACTTGCAGACCTATTACCGCATCGCTTACAGCTAGGAAGTCCTATCCTGGCTTGCTTTCTTAAACCAGGAACTTCAAGCCCTTTGACATCTTATCCTCCCATCGGAGACGCGGCTAGACTTGAGGTCTTTGGTCCACGTCCGATTTGATAACTCCAATAATTAAAAATTGGCTGGTGAGCCTTCAGGCTTCCGGCGTCTACTTTCTTTCTTTAAATTTAATTCCTCTGCCGCTTATCCCTCAAACAAACTTCTTCTATTTCACGAATTCCTTAAGTTTCCTTTCCTTCCTTATTCCTCCTATAATATAATACATCCAATCATTTTCTACGGGGGTGCAAACGCGAAACTTGATACTTTTATTAATACATCTTATTACAACTTTCGGGTCATTGATCATGATCATACTATTGAAACTAAATTAGGGCATTTAAACATAATATAGTGATTAATCGTGGGAATTATTTTGCCTTAGCCGACGGATTCAATGATTTTTTTAAATAAATATCCGAGATCTGCTTACAAATTAATTTTGAACCTGCGTAATAATCTGGGAAAAACAAATTCCGCGCTTTATAATTACTAACCGGTAATTTCTTCTAACTAGCTTTGCATTTTCTTTCCACCTGAAGCACTCTGAAAAATTAGGTAACGAGGAACACTCCCAGCGGCAAAAGAAACAAATAAAAAAGGCAAATACTTAACAACGATTACTACCATAACATATTTTTCCTATTGACAAGGAGAATTTTTAAGAGCGAATTTCGTCACGGATCAGATTTTCTATTAGATTATGTACGACGTTTTCAGCCTTGTACCGTCCCATTCAACTTAACCTTTTGTCGCTGATCCCCTTATATTTTTAAAACGCGGACAAAACATGACTTGATTCAGGATGAAGGACCGTGAAATTTACAATTAACATCGGCGTACTTAGCTAAAAAAAAAAACTACAGATGTTGATAATGTTAAAAGGGGCTTGAATAGTCGTGTTATGTATATCATTACGAAAAATTTTAGATTAGTAAGTGAAAATTACGTACTAAAATGTTTGCCTTACGGCGGTCAAGCGGCACTTTAACAGAAATGACCATTGGTGAAATGGTCATTTATTTAATTTAATAAAGGACGTTGTGAGTGGCATCTGCTAAACAGTGTCACGTGCCCTTTTCGACATCCTCAGCTCTTTATGCTGATGTGTAAGGCCTAGAGGTTATTCTTGGTTACTCTCTTTCGGTTCCTTGAATCCCTGAAGTTTTCAAGCTTCAAAATCCTGCGGTGTCCCAGCAGCTGATCCCCAACCACAAGTCCAAACAGAAGAAAACTTAACTATCTCACTTAACACTCACTAATATTTTCATTTTTGAAACGAACCTCACCGACTTCGTGAAATTAACTAACCCATAAAAAGTATCATTCCTAAAAAAAAAGGAATATTTAGCCATTTCCTGTCGGCCATTTTTAAATTTTATTATTATTAAGAAAAACAAAAAAAAAACATGAGCTCGAGGACAATTAAAGTTTAGGGCTTTCCTCAATGACAGGTTCCTGGTTTTTTCATAAACCTGTGATTAAAGAATATAAAAAAAATCCCATTTTCTAAAATTAGGAATATTTAAATTTTTTATGATTTTGAATTGGAGGCGCAGTCGCTACCGCTGATAAGCGTGCAATGGTAATTGATCTTTACCACGGGAT
The DNA here is from genome assembly GCA_023512825.1 of Liposcelis brunnea. Taxonomy (NCBI): domain Eukaryota; kingdom Metazoa; phylum Arthropoda; class Insecta; order Psocodea; family Liposcelididae; genus Liposcelis; species Liposcelis brunnea. Next base: position 16,213,933 of record CM042065.1, on the reverse strand, counting down.
ATAAAATAATTTAATTTTTTTTATGAATTACTTATTTTTTGTCATATCCGGTCAGCGAAAAGGTTTCGAGAAAAATGAAAAAGGTGGTGACGATTGTTAACACAAGAAGGGTAATGGTAGAGTAAGAACCCTGCAATTTCGAATTTGGACGATGCTATTATCTCGATAATACGTTAATTATCGTAAATGAAATGACTTTTTTCAATCTGTCCTGGCATCAGTCTGTCCCTTTTTTCTTTAAAAAAAAAGTGTCATGCACCTGCAATCAGAAAATATTAAAGGTTAGTTTGAAATGAAATAGGAGAATCAGGTAATCTGCTTGATGAAGCAATTTTTTTTTTGATCTGCAGCATTAAAATTTCATCATCATAAAATTTTTTTTTGAGATTTTACTGTTTGCAGTAGTAAAACTAAATTGCAAGTAGAGCAAAAAAAAAATTGTACTTTAGGTATATAGATTTTGGAAATCTCGAGTGAAATTTTTTTTGAAATGTTTTTAGCAACTGAATTAAGCTAAGTTTGTTTTAAATAGAAATCAATCTTGTAGATGAATTTCAAAAAAAAATTTTAAAAGCAAAAGTTTTAATCTTTTGGAAATGCAAAAATTGTCTTTAGTCATTTTAGGAAATCCTTGTAAAGTGCTTAGTGCTATTCTCAAACATTAACAGATTGTATCGAGAAAGGTTTAAATGTCGCATATCAATTTACCTTTGACACAATTTTATCTCTACATTGTTTGGTCATACATTAGCATAAATCCCTTAATATGAATCCCATCTCATCCCAAACTCTTATCCTTGATTGTCACTTTTCTTCTTCATTAATTATTATTTAGGCAATTTAATGGTTTCATCCCATACTATCATATCTGAGAACGCTTTTTGACGTAAACTTTATCCTGATATAAAACCCTAAAAGAAAAAAATTCTTCAATAAAAACAACAAAAGCAAACAACTGCACGCCTTTTATAATGCAAGCATTTACTAAAATGATAAATCACTCGTAGTTTCGTTCTGGACCAGCCCACATCAAAAAAGAAAAACGCATCTGAAATCGTAGGGGATAAAAATTATGCCCCTAAATAAAAACACCTTTATGTCAATCCTGCCTTCTTTATCATTAAAGGGACATGGATGTTTTAAATATGATCACATTGTTATTTTTTCATGAAACAAACGATATGAAATAAAAATAAATATTTCAATATGGTGGATGTAAATTGTAAACAAATACAAATGAGGCCCAGAAAGGGCCCTGAAACGTGTTTAGGCACTTCCTGTCCGGAAATTGCATCCGGGCATCCGGCATTTTGATTTTCACATCGGAAGCTTCGTGATTTTATGTGTTAATGAATAAATCAAAACTTTTTAACATTTAACGCATAATTGTGAGTTAGTTTGATCGTTTGAATATTTCTTATTAAATCCAAATATTTATTATTACAGATCAGTTTATTATGCCAGTTTATTATACCAGATCAGTTTATTATGGAAAAAACAAGAAGCACAAACAAACGTTAAATAAATCAGGATTTTTATCAAAAATATCTGTTGATTATGGAGAAACGTAAGGTAATTTTTTTAAAATTTGGGTTTCAGAGTAGTTTTTGACAGGTTTTCTTAAAGTGATTTGTTTTACAGATACGATATGGAGATATGGTTAAACTTTTTACGAAATGGACTTGGCACTTAACTTTTTGAGACTAACTTTTGGATCTTAAGACTTGGGTGTTTCCTAGTTTTGTGAAAAATGCTGCTGCTGTCTGAACAACTTCCAGATGTAAGATATGGAAAGCACAAGAATGTTTTTAACATTCAGTTGAGGTATGATGTTTTTCTTTTTGTTATTTAACCTCTTTAGAGTTGCGAGTAAAGTAATGAAACGATGGAAAACTACTTATAAGAATTACAAACTACTCTTATCATGCCAGACTTTTCATTTATTTAAGAAAAAAATTACAGAATAACTGCTGCAAATTCAGGGAAAAATTATCAATTTCCCGAATGTCGTTTCATTTATATAAAAAAAAGCTCTACACTAGCATTTTCATTGAGACATGTCAATACATCCAGTTGCATAATCGATATATCTAAGGCTTTCGCTTTAATTCACGTCCTCGCGTGCTCCAAACCAACCGTCTATAAATTTTTTAAGAACTTGGTAACATAAGTTCGAAAACTCGATTTTCACTTAATTTTTTTTCATCATATTCGTGATCCTTTATTGCGGTTAAGAATAGGAAATAACATTAAAAGAAAATAACATGCGTAACTTTTAACAATAATTTTTTCGCAATATGCTGTGTTATTAACATTCGACTATAAAACTTTTTTTTCCTTAAAATTTGCCGACACGAACGAAACGATTAATTTCCTAGTTTTTCTTTTTTATTTTTTTTTCCTAATAAAAAAATGAGAACAATGATGGCGTGTCGATCTGGGAAATTATGCAAAATGTATGCGATCAGCTCGCTCAAAAGAAATTAGTGTAATCAATCATATATATGATTGTGAACCTGTCAATCGTAAACACTTTAAAAAGTGACATCTTTTAAAATTTATTCTTCGAGCCTTTTTTTCCCCGTCCGAACAAAGGTTCAAATCAGCGGGGTAGCAGGTTCTTTCTCTTTTTTTTTTTTTTTTTTGTAGAATTCGCACCATCTGACGTAATCTTATTTTTTTCTGAGAAAAAAAAATTGTGTAGGATTATAATGACAAGAAAAACGAAAACGATTTTATTACAAGCAACCATATAATTTTAGGCCCGATGTGTATTTGTCAAAAAAAAAAAAAAAATGAAACCATAGGCCTATACAATAACACAAAAGAAATATCAAAATATTTATGTAAATATAATTGATAGTTTCACATATGGTTCGTTTCTGCTGTACTTTTCAAATATCTATAATTAATTTATGCGTGTGTCTTTTCATTTGATAATTGCTTTCCATCTCCTTGTTAAACATGCATATGATATTCACATTCACTCGACAGATGACGCTTTACTTACTGCATTATTGATATTAACCGCTGGAAAGTGTCCTTGATCGGTGTTAACGGAAAACCTTTATGTGCAAATAATATGAACATAGCCAAAGCTTCAAAAATAATAACTCTCCGGGGAAAAAAGCGGTTTATGCAATTATACTAAATGGTGTAATCAAATTAAACGTCCGATATATTGCCACTAATGACAAAGTAACATCATCAGTTAGATTTTGAACCGATTAAAAACACGAATGACACTTTTTTTTTTTTTAAAAAAAAAGGGCTTTAATCGGTGTTATTGGAATAAGGTTTATAAATTAATACAGTGTGGTCTTTTATTTTTGTTATTTATAATGGTATCTTAATTAATTTTACGAGATTTTACTGTAAACGTTAAATTATTAATATGGGTTTTTTTCTTTAATCACTATAATACTTTATATTCCGTTTACTATAAAAAGTAGCAAATAATTGAAAATTAAACAGGTATTTTTATTATGTTTTACGAACTTGACTAGGAGTCAAAACGTTAACTCCTTTTTTTATGAAATAGTAGGATGAATTAATTACTAATGATTTTTTTTTAATGTAGGTTCGAACAAAAGGTTAGCGAGTTGGTCTGAGTTATGTGGTCTGTTGTTGAGTGTTTGGTAAATTAAAGGCACGGTCAGGTTGACAAGGTTGACAAGATTAAAGAGTATTAGCTCCTGAAAGTTACTTACCTTAAATAAACTGGGATCTATTGTGTCTTGGAGTTTCATTGATTCTTGTTGGAATTGGATTTGGGATGCCAACCGTGGACTCTTGCTTAATAAACGGAGCTGGCTCGAAGCAAAAGCGTAAGAAAATTGGATGCTGGTTTAAAAGCATTGGAAGTAAAGTCTGTCGATTGATTTAGGATCTAGGGGCAGAACAGGCATGCTCATCACAAAAATTTTTGCTTTAGTAAAGACACCAAGCCCGAGAAGTCTTCGTGAAAATGAAAAAGCTTGTTATGCCATCGAGATCTCAACCTTAACCCCATTTTTTTTAATGGATTTGAGGGGTGGACATTGACCAAGGCACTTGATGGGAAATTGGCAGCATTCGAGATGTGACTTTACCACCGCATTTTCCGCATTCCTTGGACCGGTAGAGTGAGAAATACCTAGGTGCTAACTCGAATGGACAAGGAGACGGAGGTGCTCTTTGAGGTTAAGCGACGGAAGCTCCAATATTTGGCCATGTGTTGCGCAGTGAAAAATACTGGCTCCTACCCCTAATAATGGAAGGGAAGATCAAGGGACAACGCAGACCAAACAGAAGAAAAACATCGTGGCTCAGGAATTTAAGGGACCAGTTACAGTTTTCGGGCAGCGGCATCCAAGGTCGGAATAGCGATGATAATCTCCAAACTCTGACGCGGAGACGGCGATAAAGAAGAGAAGAAAGAAAAGCAGAAAAACCGATCATTTTCAATATCTCCCTGAATATTTTCAGTCAATCTCAATTTTACTAAGAGTGAAGAAAATTTTGAAGACTTCACTTCCACTGAAAACAAGAAATGAGAATGAAAATTTGATGGCAGGTGAATTCATCCGTGACAACTTTTAGAGATAATTATTTGTGATTTTTTGTTGTATTAATTCTAGAAAAATTTTGGCAGTTTTTCCCACACCTGTCGAGTAAAATCGCCATTTTACCTCGCTTTTGTTTTCAGAACTAGTCAGTTCATCTTTGTTTTTACTAAAATCCTACAATTTTAAAATGGATTTTAATGCTGAAAGTGAATAATTTCAGAATCATTTTAATTGACTTTTCGTTTATAAAGATTCTAGATGTCGCCTTTGTTTTGGCTTCCGATCATTAATTAGCTGAGAGATTTTTTCTATGAAAAAAATTAGGTGTAGGTTGAAAGAGGGATGAAATTTATGATCTGGAAAATGTGCAACTCGATGAGAGGATTCTAAATCCGTACTCGCTGACCCGAAATCCTGCTGGAAAAGCGGTTGCTGACATATTTAGCTTGCCTACAAATTAATAAATGCCTCCTAAAAGCAAGAAATTGTTCATATGCAAAGAGGTGGGCCATTTGCCTGGCGCTCTAGCCAAATAAATAATTATTTAAAGTCTTATGCTTTTCCACTATCCACAAACGACTCGACATCTGACAAAAATTTATTAAACAATTAAAACCAACCACTTTTCACCTCTCATACAAAAATCCTCAATATACGATCAAACAAAGCAGTAAAAAAAGGGTAATTAGCCAACAAAGGTAACGCTTAATGGTGCAAGGTTTTAGACAACAATAAAAGAAAAACGAGACAAAACCAATTTTGCGAGCTGTTATGGAAAAATTGAAAATTGGAAGCGATTGAAATTATTCATGCGTATATAAACAAAATAATAGACTCATTCAATACATTTCAATATGAATTAATTGAGTTAAATCGATATGTGTCGATCTCTTTTTTTTCCTTCAATAAAAATTTATTGTCTTTAACGCGCAAGTCGCCTTCTAATAATACAATTTTCATGCTGTTATTCCTCTCTTTTTTTTTGTGAGTGAATTAAAAAACCGACGGAGGTGACGGTTTAATCCTAATGTTTAAACAACAGAGAGAAGGGTGTATGATATAACCGCAGCTTGACGAATCAAAGAAATTATTTTTTTCGTCTCTGAAGCACGTCATAGCGATCTAATTAATTCGATTTAAACCATCGGTATATCGAATCGCTGATGAGTTTCTATTTTAAAATTGTAGCAAAAGATGAGAGAGAGGGAGGGCTAGTTCTGCAAAATTTAAGCGAGGAGTTGGAATTTCGGTTGTAATTGCATTCGAGATTTCAAGATGGCCATTTTAAAACAAAAAAAAACCTGTACACCATGTCAAAATCGGCGTGAACTTAGATTTTTATGACACAGTTCTTTTTTCGGTCACGTTTAAAATTTAACATGCATGCTTCTAATCGTAATATGCGAAGCAAGCACGGAGGACCCATACATTGATATCCATTTTTTTCCGTTCTGGTTTGTAAACTATTGCTGCTTCCCAAATTGGTAGCAGTCCGATATTTTAGTTTCGATTATTAATCCTCGGCCGCTACAAAGTGGTTTAGGACAAAGCGTCCTAAAGATTAGTGTAAATTTCTGGGCTGAGCAGCTTTTAGGAGGTTTAAAAATTCAGGCTGACCTTACAATTTAGTTGCGAACTCATTAAAATCCCCCAAGGCTTGGACAAAGCCGCTGAGATTGTTAAAAGTTAACGCAAGTCGTTAAACAAGATCAAGAAACAGATGAAAGACCGCGAAAATTCTAAACTACAAGTCAAGGGCAACTGCAGAAAGCTTTTACTTACTGTATTTGTCCTCGCTACGGCCCTGTTCGTACCTAATTAATTAAGCGCAATGAGAAAGTAACATATTTCTAATAATCAAATGAATTGACCCCGCAAATGAACCCATTTTAAATTAAAATCATCCATTAAGTACAGTTGACCGTTTAATTTGCAAAAAAAATCGTAAATAATGAGAGCGTTGGGTAATTTTTTAGCTGCAGGAGGGTCGCAAACTCACATTGACATTGTTGCATACAAGTTTTTAATCGTCGACATTATTTTTTTGGTCGAAAGTGAATTGAAGTGCTTTTTTCTGATTCCACAACTTCATGAAAAAATTGAAATCTGTCTCGCGTAAAAATCATCTCAACTATTCCTTGCGCAATTTAGAAATAATTATGCAAAAGTCAATTGCAATCTGTGATGTATCACTCTAATGAAAGCAGTCAATTTGCATGTCATCAACTTTCTCTTTCTATGAATTTGTTTGATGTGAAATTTTTGAATTGCTTGATATGTTACCTTTTTAATTTTTTCATTTGATCCGATCCCACTTTTGTACGTGGTTGTCATTCTTTTGTGCGAGTGATTGTAGGCCTTATCATTGTTAAAAATGTATGCAATCGAATGTTTAATGCGTTTAATGAAACCTGAGTGAAAATTACTCTGAAGCATTCTTCAAAATTTTAAATGGGACTGTAGCGCTGTAGCGTCCAAATTCTTAATATTTAGCTGTAGTTTTTTCCAGCTTGGAAATCGGCAAATAAATAGTTTGAAAAGCGTGCTAAGAAGAAGAAGTTACACGTTGGCAGAGTCAACTAAATGGAACTGGGTAGAGCAGAGAAGACAAGGGAAGATGGACGTTGCGAGTATAGCCAGATGGAAACCTGGTGCATAAAAAATGAGCTTCGGCAGGCTTTAGAAGAGATGGCACGACGACATCAAGGAAGTGGCGAGATTTCGGTGGTTGCAGAGCTTAAGATAAAGAAGTTACGCAAAAGATGAGAAAGACCTACTTCTAGGAGTTGATGAAGATAGGTTGAAAGAAGAAGATTACCATTGCTGCCAGTGAAGTAGCACCCCAGGGACAAAGAGGCCCCCGGTCTTTCAGCAGGAAACTAATTTTGCACCAGATAAAAAGCTGTAAAAAATTGAGGAAGGGCGCTCGAGTAAACCTTCTGCTAAAATTGCTACTCCACTGATTGCTTTTGTCGCTACTTCCTCCTAAAATTTCTTCAGAAGGGTTCTTCTTACAGTGCCTTCCTGCGACGGGAATTATAGCGACCATCATGGTTAGAGAGCTTATTGCGGCGTGCAAGAGACCCTAGCCGAATCAAATGTCTTTGATCTTACACCAAACTTTCGGCCATGCTGGCTTTACTAGAAAACTTAATGCGGTGGCTTTCCAACACCTTCCGCATCGCAGCACAGGAGCCATACCGTCAGCCTCCTGCTTTCTGAACTTAAGCCTAGCCAACTTTTACCATCTTTAGCCTTCAGCCAGTACTGGTAGGACTGATGCCCCCTACCAGATTGCTACTTCCCGGGTCAGAAGGAATCTGGAGCAGGTGCGCCAAACCTAAAGCAGGACTGTTAATGTCCTCACCGACTACCCTAAAAATTATAGCAAGTTTCTTGTTGGAAACGCTTTTGCAGACATCTTCAAATCTTCGAAACTATGCCAAACACTGTTCAAGTTTTATATTTGCCTTGCTAAGAGCAAAACACACAACTCTGATACGTGTGCAGAAGGTATTTTGAATTCGACTTCTTAAGGGATTACTGTCTTCACCCTCTTTTACATACCAGAACCTTTTTTCACATTAGGATCTAAATGTTTGTGTTACATCCCCATCAGTATATAATAAATAAGAAAATAAATCGTTATATTGGCCATATTTGTCTTGCAATATTAGGTTTTTTTTCGGTTAAAAGAAATAAATTGTGAATATGTGTCGTACAAGACCACAAAAGGGGTCAAACCTCAAGTGACCCCATAAATTTTGGATGGTGAACGCGCACGTTAACAATGGTCTCTCATCTACCTTGGGATACCACCATTCAGGATGGTACGACAATTTATCAAGTATTGACAAATATTTACTTTTATTCAAGTTAATACCACAAAGGATGACACAAATATCGTGTCATCCTAAATTATTATTCACTTGAGATGTATATAAAAGCTTTTAAAGAAGTTTACAAATTGTTACTGGATTTTTTTGGTGTGTTGTGAATCTTCTTTAAAGAGATAGTAAGTTATTGTGGGAGTGTGTGTATAGTTGAAGTGATCAGTTGCGGATTGAGCTGGTCAGTAGAACAAAATCTCGGATTAGAGTAGAGTACAGCAGTTTTTGCAACTTTGGCAAGTTGTTTAACCTGGTGCAGGGCTTTGAACTATCAACCCCCAAGTCCTTAGCTTGAAACTTTTACTTTATCTTGCTGGTTTATTTCAGTATTGATTCAACGCCTTCGGTGTGGCCTAACCACACATATTGAATTTTGAACCCTTTGCAATATTCTAAACCCTTGATACCCCTAATTCGCGAAATCATCATTTCCCCCGACCATGATGCGCAATTATAAACTTTTAATCACTCATATAATTAAATCATACGGCCTGGCACCTTTTTGCAAAATTCTAATAACAAAAGCCTTTTTTTTCACTGGAAAACAAGGAGACATTCATGGCGACGATTATGAATAATTTGCGAACAATAAATTAGCCTTTTCCCCTTTTTTAATGAGGAACGATCCCTTTCAAATTAAAACTTTTAAAAACATGACTTTCAGCATTAATTTTCATAAAACTCTTTTTAAAATTTTCAATTCATAATTGGCTTTAAGGAAATAAGTTTCCCCGAAAATTTATTTCTTTTACATCGGAATTGAATGAGTTTCGTGTGAATTTATTTCCCGGTCGAAGAACGTCAAAACTTGGGAAATTTATGTAAGGAATTTATCCATTACCCCAACGAAAGTTTTGAAAGGAACAATTAACCTTCAAACTTTTCAAGTATGGGTATAATTCACTGAAAGCTTTAAAAAAAAAAAGAAGTGAAATGATTTGAATATTTCGAACGCGATCGAAAGTTCCGTAATGAAAATAAGGTTTTCTACTTATTTAGTGAATTGAAAATTTGAATTTCGTGTCAGCAGGTTTGAGAGAAAGGGTCCTAACCTAAGTGCTCAGATTAAGTTCGGATCTAACCAGAAAAGCCAACAAATCATCTATAAGCCCTGAACGGCTGAATGGTATTTAGCCTGAAAATACTGCAATTCAGGGCTTTTCTTAAAAACCTTAATTGTTCTTATTCAATCCTAATCATTTCTATCCTTCATCTCGCCCTATTTTTATGTAGGCTACTTCCTTTTCGTCCATATTGCTTGTGCGCCACTGTCAACGGTTTCAAACCAAAACGCCTCAAAGCTAAAATTTTTTTTAATATCGGGGGAATTTGATATACGAAAAACATAAATGAATAAAAACGAAGGAGAAATGCAACAATAACAAGGATGCAGCCTCCACGGTACAGATGGTGACCTGGTACGCCCATTACGTCACCCCAACCCCCACACGTGCCTTCAGGAACTATTATTTGATTTGATTTTTTTATGAGGAAAGAAACAAGGGCATCAATTTGGAAGGTTTTAAATAATATTACTTTTTTTCTGGGAAAAAGCGTTAACTTGTCGACTGACGAACCTATATCTATATGATCGTTTGAAAAAAATACGAAACGGCTAATAAATCAGCCGGGATGTGACTTGTGATTAGCTCGGAAAAATAAAACATTTTTGGAAACGCCAGATGTTGTTCAAAAGGACATCAATTACGTGTGAGGGCAACGCTGAAAGCTATTTCTTAAAAAATTTTTTGGGTTTTAGTTTTCACTGTTTTTTATAAAAAAACGCGAGAGGATGTTTTGGTTTGAATTTCAATGCGTTTTAAAATTTTTTGTGTCTCGTTAGACAGAGAAATGTCGTCAAAAAGAGAATGATTAGTGCAATGATATTTATAACAGTGAATTTAATTTCAAACTTGTTTTTTTCTTTTTTTCCGCAGGGCGATGTCTTGTCTAATTGCTGCAACGGATAATTCTTTTTCATTAATTGTGCTGCAAACAGCCCAAGTGCATTCTGGAAATACAAATTATACATGCTTGTTTGGCTTTGTAAATTTATGAAGATGAGAGCAGCCACCTTGAAGAACAATGGATTATATTAAACATGGTAAGTTATTTAACTTGTTATATCTCAGATAATGGAGGAAATTCGCGATTTTATTGCATTTAAATGCAATTATTTGCAACCTGTAAGAATCGCAGAAATTCTGGTTTGGTTGCTTTATTGGCCCGAGCGAAATCCATGATTATCAGCAGGGTGAAGGTTGGGTCGGGATGTCTATGGACTGAGACAAGGTCGAAAAAAGTCCACGCCTTCAAACATGTGGGTTGATGGCGGAGCGGTAGGTTGGATTACATTCAGGATTAGGTATCAGAAGCAGGCCAGGCGCGTTTCACTAAAATGAGGAATCTACTGTGTGATGAATAAAGTTGGATTTATTTAAAGAATCCACGGGAAGAACAAAAGATCACATTCAAGATGATTAACATTGTTTACATAAAAGGTAAATATAAGAGACAGTTAGTTGCCATCTTAGAATTTTTTCCCAATGCGATCTGTCGGTTTTTTCCTTGGACTCTTCAATTTTCTTTGCTAAATGGAATATTGTGGGACAGAAATATTTCGGAAGACAAGAAACGAATTTATAATGCAATCCTGAAAAGCATGTTGACGGATCTGAGGTATGACAGATAAAAGTTTAGAAGGAAGAGGATTCTTCAAGCAGCAAAAATGGACTACTAGAGATCAGCCAGGACTTCAAGGAGAGAGCTTATTCTGATCACCAGGATTAGAGAAATTACGGAAGTTTTAATTTCGATCAACAGCGTATATAAAGACCAAACGGTTTGGTTCAGGCACATCCGAAGGATACCAGATCAAAGAATCTCGAAGAAAATCTTCCAATGGCAGCCCAAGCGGAAGCAAGTTAGACCAAATACTAGCTGGAAAGAAGCGAGATGGAAGAAGCGACGAGAGCAAGCTAATCAGCTCCTCTAATGGAAGAGGAATGTCTAAACCGAGATATGTGATTTTTGGAAGTTCGAAGACGTAGAAAGTGTATAACTGAGACAAAGTTATGGTCCCTAAGCTCTAAATTTTATTGGGCCTTTCTCCATACTTTTTATCTATCTATGGCTTTACAGAGCCTGAAGCTCTATCGCCGCATCGCAGATTCCCTTCCAGACGGCTCTGTCTTGGCAGGTAGCCCGCCAGTCGGGGACTCCTAATCGACCCTCGTCCTCCGATGTGTGGCCCTCCCAAGAAGCAGTGGTTCTCGCTACTTGTCCCGCCCACTGAATCCGAGGTGCCTTAATCATACTAGTTATCAAAGGCTGTTCTGTACTGAAGCCGGATCTCTCTTTGTCCCCAAAATTTGACGCAACACCTTATTTTTGAAGACCGACAACCTCTTCTGGGCGCGGACGTTCAGATTCCATGATTCACAGCCATTTTTATGGATGTGATATACTTTACAGTAGATAAAATACTGGGCTGACGCAGGCTGATTCGAAGAGGCGATTCCTTAAGCCAGAAAAATCGGCTTTCAGCTATAGAAGGCTCCCTACCTAAAACCGAAAGCATTAATTCACTTTGCCAAACCTTTTTATCTCAATTTTACAATTTTTGAGTAGCGAATTCCGGAACATTAAGTTTATGAATCTGTCATCACGTCCCCACTATAACTTTTGCAAAAATGAAACACAAAACGATTTGTATGTAAAAAAAGAGGAGCGGCACATTGTCACTACTAAAGGGCGCTAGTTACAATTTTGAAGGCTTTTTGATTGAAGAAACCCGAAATACCAAAACACGGAATTCAGTTTATATTTGTAAAAGAAGTCGAAGAAAAGTTCGGTAATTTGTCAAAATTGTTAAAGGAACGCCGACGTTTGACATCCGATATTGTGCACGAGTCTTTGTTCCTGTTGACTTTCCTTTTAAAATCTAGGGTTCCAGGGGTTGTCAGGGTTCAATTTCAATAGGTTATTATCATCAGCCGAGGGATTCGGTTGTTATGTCCTTCGATAAGTTCTTTTTTTTTATTATTTTTATTTTAAAGTCACACCATCGATCATGTTTATGTCTTTTAAAAATATTTCATGAAAGGATTCGAAGTTTTATTCGGTAATTGATAGGTTCACACATTTTTTTAAATTACCGCCGCCGGGCTCGGACGTAAATACGGAGGGACCAAAAAAAAAAAAAGACCAAATGCTTGTTTGGAATTGTTTTTCTAGTTTTGCCGTCTCGCAGTCGTCAAAACAGGTTCATTTCCAACTCTTTGTTAGGAATCCTATAAATGGCGTTACGGTTTTTTTTTATTTAATGCTTCCAATTCGGTAGCACGTGTCAATAACCTCGGCAAAAAAAAAAGTTTCCAATGATATCGTGACAAGGGAAATATTGTCGACGAAAATGATCTTGTAAGGAGGTTAGAATTTGAAGAAAAAAATGTTTAAGATTCATCATTTGAATTTCTCTTTGCTTTTGAGCCAAAATGTTTCTAATATGTGCAATGGGCGGTACTGAAAATTTCATATGAATTGAAATCTGTCTTCGAATTCTTCAAATAGATTTAACGCTCCGGATTTTCATAATGTAATGTCATTTTTTATTGGGGATTAGATGAAGCGGACAGATTTTTAATTAGGGTTAGAATCTGTTACAAGATGTTGACTAGTTTAGAGAATGTCAAAATTAGTCTACATTGACTCCAAATAAGGAAGAAGAATTTTATACGTCATTAGTTGAAAAGAATTCACCAAAACAAATTAAGCTCGAGATATAAGGAGTTTAGAAAAGCCAAAAGCATCAAAAGGTGGCGAATTCGGTCTCAAGAGAAAAGCCCTACGTCAGTGGATAGTTACTAAGTTGGAGGAAAGCCAGAGAGCAACCTTCTCACCAACCAGAGCCACATAGCGCGACGCGCTGGAAAACATAGAAGCCCAAGAATCTTTACCATACAAAGTTCACCCAAAATGTTGCTTAACATTTTGACGATCTGCTCCATTAATTTTAGGTTTAATGTGAATTTTGACTGTTTTCATTACGACGATGACGCTGGTTTCAAAATGCCGAACTGTAAAAGTTTTAAAAGTGTCAAATAACATAAAATGACCGGCACAAGTTACATTTTATTATGTTGAACTCATAGGCGCATTAAAAAAAAAAATCTTGACACGTGTCTTATATTTTTCAAAAAAAAATTGTCGCTTAGTCCTTAATAATTTCGGACCTCCTTCTTTTTAAAAAAAAATTTTCCGTTTTCGAAAGTATAAATTATATTACGCAGGATTCAAGAAAAACACACTTGATGACCACATCTGATAATTACCCAAAAATTTTTCTCTACATTTAACATCGGTTGACGCATTAAATTTGTCTCGCAGACAGATTCCAAACGGTTTCATTTGCTATAATTACACGTAATTAGTATGCTCTGTATTTGACTGCATTTTTCAACAATCTTTATTTGTTCAAAGACAAGGAGCTTGAAGAAAAGTTCTTTGAGTTATAGAAATGATTTGTTAGGGTTTATATTCATGAATTGTGAAGGATGTGTTGGTTTTGTTTAAATTATGTACGCCTCTGACTGAAAACGGAGGGCCACACACGTCAAGTCCGAAAGTTTTATGGGCTAAAAATTATTTCGATATCCGGGGCAAAGTTAAATGAGTTCCTTATGTTTCAAATCATATGTGTAAATCTGACCTTTATGGATGGGGTTCTTTACACCTGAAGACCATGAAGACAACCGTCCATTGATTTATTTTTATTGGTTTCTATGGTATTTTCAGTGGTCGAAATCTATTTTCATCCCCCTTTTTGGTTGTGTAACATTTCAATGAGGTTTCTTTTCTGGTTTTATGAATTACCTGATCACGACATATTTTTTTGAGGAAATATGGGATTGGATAACATATTATTCTTGGATTTCTTTTTATGATGTTGACACATTGTAGTTTGTTAAATTTCAGATGGTTATTTCAAACGGGAGTTTAAGTAGGGCTGGTATGTTTGATGATCGATTTAATGCCGCTGAAATTCGAGAAGCGGAAGAAGCTGGTTAAGTTTGTAAGAAAAAGTTTTTAAGGAATGAAAAGTAGTCGTAATGCTAATTTTTTTTTTTATTTAGAGCTTTCAGTTTGAATGTTATAGTGATTCAGAGGTCGCAAAGTTCAAATATCGAGCCATCTGAGGTTATCAGAGGGGTTCAGCTGAGCTGACGATCCGCTAAAGCCTCAAGTTGAACCATCTTAGTTCGTTGTAAACTGGGTGATCAAGTAGATTTTTCAGAACTCTTTGTTGAGGCTGCTAGCTGCTAAGAGAAAACTAGTTGACAAAGCTAGATCTGTTACAGATCTAGTTGAGTCATATTGGCCATGGCCAGGGCAAGCTCTTGGTGTGCTTACTTCCCGACTCGCCGCCGCTGCAGAAAGGAATTGTGCTCCATTTTCTCAAAAAAAAATTTTAGGCTTTAAGCCAGAAAAAGGTCTTAAAGTAGCTGAATAGCGCCCCCTGTGAAGCTTACCTAGATGACTGGTTTGTCCCGGCCCTGATATTGGCTTCTTGGGCATTAAATTATTCAGATTTGTTATAGACATAGGCCTTGGCACCAAATTGTAAGGAATTCTTAGTTTTTTCTTATACATTCCTAAAATCGCTAAAACTAGGGTGAAAAATTAAGTAGTAAGGGGCAATATTAGTGCATGTCTGATCTTCAACAGTCGCGCATAAAAAACAATTTGATTATTTTCAAAGTGCTGCAATCCTGCGTCATCGTTTACATTCAAATTTTCCTCCAATCAAACCTCAGTTCACATATCAAACCCGGCTAATTTTCCACCCTTGTTTCAATAATAATCCCAACAAAAACATATTATTAAACTATCAAAACCAAAATTTCATAATGCACTTAACTTTAATGATGTAAATAATCGCATTACGCTCGCCATATACAAAAAAATGTCATCCATTAATTTTTTATTCCTAAATGAGACTTTTTGTAAATAGGTAAACCGTATAAAACTGTTTATATCAGCCTACCGTGTTATTATAATAAATTAGTAGGACATTTTGTATGTTAAAATAATGATTTAAACATCGAGTTTTGAACATTTTCCTCGTATAGATCGCGATTCATTTTCTATCTTCACAAGAATCCATATCGCCGCCTTGATATTATTTTATATTAATAGAGTAATGATGTATAGCACACAGAAAATTAATAATGAAAAAAAAAAAAAATCGCTGCCATCACTAATTTAGTCGTTAAAGAAGCCGTTTTCACAAGTCATTAAAAATGTCTTCACTGAATCATCTGTATTATTAATGGTCGTAGATGAGAAGTTCAAACTAGGATTTGATTTATATTGTACAACATCCTGTAGTCTGTCTCATACTTGATGAGACATTGTGCTCGATGCTTTTATTTTTTTCCCAGTTAAAAGTTGTAACACCCAGCGTATAAATTCATTAAGGGTGTCGGGAGGATATTTAAATTTTTTTTGTTCCAATTCATATGATGCAAAATAAGGGATCTTTCCTGAGACTTTAAACACACATATGATTGTCAGGGAATACATGCGCTAATAAAATCGAGATTGAAATATATTTTGTGTAATGAAACCTTTCACAAAGACGATATAGATGAAAGATTTATTGAACCGGAAGTGACGATTGTCTGTCAAATGTACTTTAAAGTCGATTTTCAATTTCATTTACAATTCTAAAGTGACTCTCTTTGATATTGAAATCGGCGTTTAACAAATTCGTTTGTTTATTTTATCTCTTTATTTTATTGACAATGATGCGGATCATTTTCCCTTTGCTTTGGTGAGAATTGTTTACACGGGAATAGCGCAATATTGCGGGTTTAAAATGAGGAAAAAATGATGTGTGAAGGATGATGAGATAGCGAAGGAGATGTTGAATTGATATTTGGGAGGGAGGAAAAAGCTCGGATGAGAAAAAATTGAAGATTTCAATTTGAGTTGAGTTTAAACGAAAAGCTAAGACTGAGATCAAGGAAAGGAGAAACTAACAGATTTGATGGGTTCGAAATAATTTCAAAATCGATTTATACAAGAATTAATAGCCTTTTTCCTGCCATGACTGTGGAGCGAGGGAAAATGTGTTAAAATATTTTATTTGATCTTTTTTAGGAAAACTCAGCGAGCTGGTATAAAGTTGGAAACTACCGCCGATGTAAGGAGCAGTTTCATGAGTTTTGTTGGAGCCGGGGGCCAAGAGGACTTGCTTCGAAAGAGTGATAGTTAAACGAAATTCGGAAAATCCGGCAGAGATTTGAAGGTAAGTACTTGAAAATTGCATTCGCGATTGCGCCAGCAGCTGAATAATGTAAGAATACCTAATTCGAATTAAAAAAATATTAGGACTCAATATAGTTGGCAGTCGCGGCGACTTGAAAAAATTCGGGAGAGGCTGGGGGAACAAGCCCTTGTTAATTTTTCCATAAGCATATGTTTCCTATGCTTAGCTTATGAGATTTTTTCAAATCGGGGGAACAAAGTGGACCTTGCTCCCAAAGTCGGCGCGCCTGATAGTTGGTAGAGCAGCCGTCGAGAAAAGGAAAGGTCTGTGGTTCGATTCCATCTCACGATTACTTGGTCGTTTTTTTCAACTGCATCTTTCTACAGTCAACCTCGCGGTTATAGCACCCTCGGTTATAACGCGGTCAAAATTTGGAAAATAAATAAAAAAATCATTATAAAATCAGAGAATTTCCCACATAAAAAATTTTTTATCAGCAAAATTTCACTTAGACCTCAAAATAAATTCAAATTTACCAACTTTTGACAAAATCGAGTGATTATTTTTTGAAAAACTTTGAATTCTAGTGCAATTTTTTGTTCAATTTTCAGTTTTTGATTGATCGAGTCTATATTATCTGATCTCATGATTGAAATTCAAATGAAAAATGTAATTTTATTGCTAGCATATAGAAAATCGTTTTGTTTGACACCCATCATAATTGTTTTGTCAAAAACGGGCACCTCGGTTATAACGGTTGACTGTATTTGGCAATTTCCCTTGTTTCTCAAAATCTTAATTTCCGAGATCCTCCACGCTTTGGAAGTGGAATAAAATCAATAGCGATCGTTAGGAATCAAATAAATTTACGCTACCTCATGCCTAGCTGTTCCACTTCTTCTAAAAAAAATTGCAAACGTAAAACTTTTAAATTTCGACAGACCACCGTCTGCCTTTATTAAAATTTTAAATTATACTATGTATCCGGAAACTTTTACGGTTACCAAACTTTTTCCTTTATCACTATGAGATAGAAAAAAAAATCTTCGATACTGCTACGTCATCCTACATTTTTTCCATTCACGAACCGAAGACATCCTTTTATCCAGGGGCGAATTTCCGAATAATTACGTTTCCTCTTAAATCGGTTAAAAGTAATGAAAGGCATTCATTTGATTTATATTCGTTTAGTTCTTTATTTCAATAATGAAAGAGGACAATGGTTTCCCTCGATTTAACGTTGCTGCGGTCATAAGCAACTCACTTGGGGGTAGTTCCAAAACTAACAAGGGTTGATTAAAGATCATATTATAGCTGACTAATTCTCCGCTCAAAGAGTTTAATTCTCCCAAGTTGGGGTAGTGAAACTATGAATGATACTGTTAACCAGAATTCGCTTTTCATCTCCCAATCGCTTATTCCCGACTAAAAAAAACTTCAGCGTCGACTCTTAAGAACGATGTTTCCCATCCTTGCGTTCAAAAGCGGATACGAAATAAATTTCCATTAGAAGTAACATCAGCACCAGTGAAAATCACCAGGGGGTTCCGGCAGCTCAAATCCGCTGATTAAATGTTTGGATTTATAGATATTACAAAATCAATTTGTCTGCTATCAGTTTAATCATCCTTTCTATTCAGTATAAAACCAACAAAAAGGGGGGTTTTTTCCCAACTCAAGTGGCATTTGTGATCATCTATCTCGGTCGTTTCCGTTTTGTTTCAAATTCTAAAAAGCTTTCCGCGGTTTCTCTTAATATGAATAACCCTAAATCCTAATTGATTTTCTTTTCGGGTCGCATAAACATAAAAGCATCAATTTTCCTTTAATTTGAAATAAACGGCCCATTTATTTCTGATTATAATATTATTTAAGCAAGAAGCAATATTATGGATACGCCTGGATGAATGTGTCGTAAATAATTAATAACTCGATATTTATCATTCTAAAATGACATATGAAAGTTGATAAACGTTTGAAGAAAGCTTAAATAAAATAAACCTCAGCTGCTCCTGCTATTAATTTTATTTCGGCTAAAATTGACTTGTTCGTTTTTTTTGAATTCGTAATATTCGAGGTTTGTTGTGAATGAAAGGGTGAAAACTTAGGATTAAATGAAACGATTAAGAAGCTTCAAAGCTCTCCTCCTTAAATTGTAACTAGATAACCTGTAACAAATTTCAAATAACGAGCATCTGCATAAATTTGTAAGGGGAAACTAGAGAAGGGTTTCCGAAAATGTAGGAGAAATCTTTCCTATATTTTAAGACATCTGTTTTCATTTTATCATATCAGGTTATTTTTTTGGAGTGTTGACGAATTTCGTTCAAAATAGGGCATGACATTTTTTGTTGAGAGTTGAGATTTAGGTATTTGAGGACCTGAAGTGTTTGCAGTGTCTTTTTGACTTGTATTTTAAAATCATGCCTCCTTTAACCAGCGGTAAGGCGGGGCATCAATGGCTTTGATGCCTTCAGCTGCTTCTTGGACGTATTGGTCTTATCTTAAATTTAGAGGGGATGAAATGAGCTTTGCGGGATGTTTTAAGCCAACACCGCACGGAAATTTTTCTTTGGTTTTTAGTATCATAAAAATTTATTGGTTGCAAAGATCGTGATCAATGTGTTCAATTCGTTTTCAGTGGAAATTATATGGAAAAATCTATAGATGAGAAATAGTTATGGAAACATTTATAGATTTGGAAAAACCGTGGAAAGATTTTTCAATGCTAAATAAATTACAAAAACATTTTCGACGAGGAAAATCTATTTTGGTTCAGAAATTTTGTTTTGCTTAGTGAAAGGTCCCCTTAAAGTTTTTATAGATTTTGAGGCCGTATTATTAATTAAATGGCCGATTCCCCTGTGGATTTATTTGTCTTTAAACACTGAGCCAGCCTCGAGGCTCAGTCACTCACACTCGTGACTGTATTTCACTTCTGACCACTGTCATCTGCGTCAAGTGAACTTAATTCGAGGATTTTGGGATTCCGAAAAAGCGATTAATGTGTGTTGTCGCTCGGTCTCACCCCCTCCCCTCCCCCTTGCAAGGCAATGGCAAACCAGCAGGTGGTAATTTGCCTAGATCATCTTCTCTACTTAGCCGTTCGGAGCCGGCATTAAACTGTAGGTACCATATAGCTGTGTCAACTCGAAACACACAAACCAGCTATATGGAGAGAGGTCGCCTATGCTCGAAAACTAGTATGGCACCCAAAGAAGAAGAAACACTTGGTATATAACAAATGATCCCACGATGCCGCTGAATTTGTGATTCCGACGTCACTGATCAAAACAATCCCAGAATCATTCGGAAAAATTATCATTCTTTCAATTTTTAAAGCGTGCCCAATCCGGAACTGCCTGAGGGATGCTTAAACTATTTTCCTTTAGTTAATTTTGATCTCAAAAAGGCTCATCAACTCTGCTTTAGTGCTTGACTACAGGAGGGTGCATTAATGTGAGACGGCAACCGTATCGAGGCTGGAGTCCTAATGTGATTTTCAAATGGGGGATGAAAACGAGGAAACTGATTTTTGAATCCTTTTACGTTATCAAATAAAATTCATTTTAACCTTTCAGCAATGATTCCTTTTTTTTTTCCTAATGTAGGGCGCATTCTCAGTTCTAAAATCAGCGGGGATCACGCTGCCGTTATCATCGCTACACAAAATTAAACTATAAAAAAACTTTTTTAATTTTCTATTTTTAAAAAAAAGGAAAAAGAAACCCGATGTGGTTTTTCTCACAAAACTCCCGTAAAATCGATTTAAAAGTTTGACTTCGATCTAAACATAAAAATATAAAAGTCTCACCCTTCCCTAGTTTGTTTAAACTCATCCCCTCTTTTTGTCACCCGTTAGTGTGTTCAACGGATTTTATTATGATAGAATCTTGGAGACATCGTTATCAAATTACCCTTGATATGGTTGCGGTTGGCGGATGAAATTAATTTCCGTGAGGGGTTGAAAATCATTTTCAAGGGGATGATGTGTTGACAGTAATCCTTAATAATCCAATTGTAATTCAGTGTTTATCTTCATGGCACGATGTTGACTTTTTCAAGAGATACAAGGTTTTTCGAGTGTAGAAGCAGTTTAAAGAGAAACAAAATTTGATTTTTGTTTTTGTTATCAAAAACTTTAAATTCGTAAGTTAATAGCTGGCTGAATGTGCCGTTGTCGCCACACGACCGCCTTTGTCCCAGAAAATTGCATAAAAAAGGCTTCACGAAGCCCTCTATTTGAAATCATTCTAAAAAACGTCTTCAGGCATGAGCTTGTGCTTCTGACTTGTAAAGCGAAATTTGTCGATAGTTCGAATTTCATTTTGATTCCAGAGGGTTTTTACACGTTCTAAATATGGCCTAATAATTTCAATAGTCCTAGCTCGGGCTCTTAATCCTCGATATTCATGCTTTGGAGTCTTAACTAACTCGAGGTTCTCTGTCGTTTATTCCTGTAGCTCCGATTTATTTTAGGTTTTCGTTTTTATTTTAGTAAGATGAAATTTTTTGATACAAAATATAAAACTGATCAGTTTTTAAAGATTGTTCGGTTTGTAGTAAGATCAAGTGAGGCTGGTGATGCAATGTATGATTTTTGAAAGTAAATTCAAGCTTGGACAGAAAATTTTCCAAAAACTAATAAGAGTCGAGACCTAAAGATTAAACTGTACTATCTTTGATTTGCAATTGACTCCAGTGTCGCTTGTTTGCTAATGCATCCAAACCTGAGATAGTACAGTTTAATCCTCAGGTCTCAAGATTCTCTTTAGATCGACGCTAAAAAAATTTGCTCTTTGCTCAAGTAACTCACAATTGTTTTCGAAGTCTCGTGTTGTTTTCTTACTTTTTCTACAATCTACCATTTTGATTTTTTAACTGAAATTTAAAGCAACCGGCAAGGGTTATAGCTATTGCTTTAGTTCTTACCAAAGTTGCCTAGTCATAGCACTCCAGTATCTCTTTTTGTAATCGGAACTTTTTTGTTTAAAACTTAAGCCATTGCTCTAAATCCTCGAAATATTTCGCTCAGCCCTGATCAAAATTTTTTTGCAGTTTGAAGTTGTTACAAAAATATTTGACTGACATCCTCGTGCTATCAGAATATTAATTTTTTCATCTTACTAGTATTAAAACTTGATGGAACTTTTTACGCCCTAGCTCCAATTTTCATAAACTGAATCTAAAGCTTTAAAAAAATCTCAATTTATTTTCTAAATTTTTTTTATTTAAAATTTTCTTTTTAACCATCAATATACACTTCATTGTATGTAAGACAAAGCATTACAAAAAACGAGAACTTTGTACAATTTATTTTTCATTTCTAATAAAATCGTTTCTTCATTCATTCTTTATTTCGTTTTTAATATTTAAATAGACTAAACTCTATTTTTCTCTTTTTTTTTAATATATGTTCCGGTTTTGACTTTTTTCTTTTTTGATATGTAATTTTTTTCATCTTCCAAAAGTAAACGCTTATTGCGGTGGGACCCCGATTAATAGGCTTCTACCTACTTTAATTAACGCTATCATAACTCAATTAGCAGGAATACATTCAATGACAGCCAAGTACCACCACCACACGAATTACATGTCGCCGAAGGACCGGAAATAATATATTAAACAAAACATACAAGCAGATTCAGTGATAATGCTCGGGTCAAAATTATGTGCAATAATTCGATACTGTTATACTTGAATAAACTGGTGACACGCCTCTTTACATACCTCAGGTATTTTAAATTGAAAATAATATCACCACCTGTTTTTCAGAGAAAATTTAACCCGACCTGAGGACATTTTTCCCGATGTTTAAGGCACTCCATATGGTTTTTTAAACACCCGCAATCTTTTACCAAGCCTTTACTTTTGGATAAGAATGAAAAATTTTTTTGGAGTTACGTAGATAGCTATTTCGCGAATCATTTTTTATATTTTTTTTTACCCCGGCCACATCGCTTTATTGTTGCGTTTTGTTTTTCTTTAATCACAACCTAATTTTCTTTTTTTCGATTTTAAAAAAACGAAGATTAAAAAGTTAAGGAGAATAAGAGAGACAGAGGAATAAGTTATACATTTAGGGAAAAAGAGAAAAACAAGGTTGTTTGCACGCAACATTTAGTTCTGTGGCACCCTATAATGACTTAATGAAGCCACGTACGACCTGTATTCTGAGAAGCCATTTTACATAATTGTCTTTTTCAATATTAATTAATTTTTTTATTTATTTTTAAGACTAAACAAAAATAACGAGATTTTTTTTCTCTCATTTCTTTTTTTACAAAAGTTTTTTTTTAAATACTAGTTTTTGTTTCCAGATTTTTTTAGTAATAATATTTATAATAATGGCTTTAACGATCTTCGGCTTTGGTCGATGACAACGCACTCACATAGTTATTAATTATAATTATTTTATTTATTATTTTTTTTAATAAAAATTTTGAATCACAGTTAAAAAATAATGATCCCATGGCACTATCGGAGTAGACTCCTTAATTTTTTAATTAATCCGGATTTTTTGAAGTACGATCCGTGCTATTCTGAGTTGTCTGTAAAAAACAAGAATCAAGTGATGAGTTTTAGCGCTTCGGAACGCATACCAACAATGGCTTTCTCACAAATACGATTCATTTACTTTTTTTCTTTTTTTTTTAAAAGCACTGCACTAAATCTCTTTTAACTAACGAGAAACCTATTCAGCTAAAAGAGGTACCCAATACTTGGCTGCCGGTGGGGGTCCTTGCGCTAGTTGGAATATTGATGGTAAAACAGCGCTGGACCCCACCGAGCTCAGACTAGGTTAGGAGGCTTGATGTCGACGGTTGTGTCGATGACGTGGTTGTTCGGGGGTGGTGTATTGTTCACGGAAACCGGGCTGGCTACGTTCCCTGCCAGATCGCTTTGGCTGTTTTCTTCAGAGTCACTGCAAGAGTCTGAACTACCTTTCTTATTTCCGTTCCCGTTGTGCGTCTTGACGTGTTTGGCTAGATGATCAGATCTCATAAACCTCTTGTTGCAAATAGGACACGCAAATCTTTTCTCTCCCGTGTGAGTCCGTAGGTGTCTCTGTAGTTCGTCGGATCTAGTAAAGCGTTTCCCACAAAACAACCAGTTGCACACGAACGGTCGCTCACCGGTATGCCACCTTAAATGTGCTTTTAAGTGAGAAGTCTTGCCATAAACTTTACCACAGCCAGGTATATGACAACTGTGTATGTTCTTTTTACGTAGATGTACACCGGCAGGACCTAACCTTTCCGCTTCTTGACAGTTCGGACAATCGCAAGTCGCTCGACCGGTGTAACGACGTTGAGACCGAGGCGAAGGGACTTGTGGCGGTAACGAGGTTGCTGCCGAGACAGGAGATCCCGTGCCGGGATGTCCCAAACCGAACGACGCCCCGACACCTTGAGCACCCGGTAACATTGACTTGTATGTATCTTGTAGTAAATGTTGGCCCGACGACAGCAAATGATGCGCCGTATTCGATGCAGCTAAACTATGCGTTAATGTTGAGTAATCCGACGATGCCGCATAATTTGCAGCTGCCATTTGAGCATGCATTCCAGCTGCAGCCCCACTCATGTCTAACCAACTTCCCGCTGTCGCGGCGGAATGAACATCCCACCACGTCGTACCCGTGCTGTCGTTGGGTTTTATAGCCGCGTGATGCGTCGCGCCCGACATTGTATTAAACGGCCAACTCTCGTAAGGGTGCCTTGAATAAACACTATTTAAAGCAGCATGGTGAGCCGTAGCTGCATTTTCAACTTTTCCTAACATGTGATGATGATTATCCGATATCGGTGACTGGGAAGTAGCACCCGGGAAATATAAATCGTTCCCGTACCCCGTCGTTGTAGGCGTCGATCCGCACGTACTCGACGTCATTACAGGTCTGCTGGAATACGTCGAATTACCGACGGAACTAGGAGTCGATGCTGACACCAAAGGTCGTTGACTTGATAAACTTAAAGTTCCAGACGTGGTGATTCCACTACTAGAATTATTAACGGATGTTGGTCCACTAGACGTTTGAGCAGAGGTAGGACTTTTCTTCCACGGGTGGAATCCTTTTCCTACGGCAGCGTCTGCTAACGGAGGAGGTGATTTATTTGATAATTTGTTACACTGCGCAGCAAGCATTGCCAAGGGTGTGCCACGCAATCCGGGATGTTCCTGCAACAAAAGAAAAACAAACATTAACAATTTTAAGTTTTATCAGTGCGATGGCGGATTTCTGGAGTGTAAAGACAGAGTCCAGCTCTTAAACAAAATCTGGTCTGCCTGGAGAAGCAATTGGCCAGCGGCATAGAAGCTGTTGATTACAGAAAAGAGGAAATATTGCCTTGACTATCAACAGTAAGGTTTACTCAAAATTGCCTTGAAAAACTTTATTATGTGCTTGGAAGTTGGAAGCAAGCAGGAGAGGTTTCAGGCTTACGATTAGCAAAGGATAAAAGTCAGCTGGATTAATGTAAATGTCACAGTGAATCTCGCTGTATTCCAGCGCTTCCAGTTCTATGGTGGAAAGCAGACCCACCCCTCCGCTAGTGTCGCTGCGGTGTCAAATAACTATTGGAATTTTGATGTCTCATCAGAATAGGTCGCCAGCAATAAGACTAATGCGCACTGCAACCTTTCCACCAGATTTTTCGGCAAATAAACAGACTAACAGATGGAAGATGGACAGACAGTCGTTATAGCAAAAACCACTGATTTTGGTCAAAATCCAGAAAAATGAAATTTTGTTTGAATGCTCGCTCTATCATATTCATAATCTAAAGCAAAAACTGTAATAAAAGGGCTATAAAAGTTTTTGATCGGAAAAATTCCATTCAAAAGATAAGATGACTTGGCAATAATAACTGTATCAAACAGCCCGTGTCACGTTAACAAGAATTATATTAAACTTCTTTTTTTGAAAAAAAGGAATAACCATTTTTGATGCCGTGGCGCCAGAATATCGCCTTCACGAAAATAAACTAGATTATGATTTCATTTTTGAAAAATGATTGTTTTTTTTTGTTTGCGTTTGGTTGCGCTCTCGTAATTTATTAACTTCGCAAAAAACAAAAAAACCGAATTAATCGCGTGTTGACCTTTTGAGAGACGGGAAAACGTTTTACTGGGCTAAAGTTAATATGCGTCAACACATCTGAACATTACTTTTTAAAAATGCCATTCATAACGTCGTAAAAAGAATTAAGTTGCAGTCAAAAAATCGATGTCGAAGAAGGTCAATTGTATAATGGTAGCGGCTTCGGCTTGACGAAAGGCGGAACAGAAGTTCACGTTGATATCTTTGAATACAATTCTGATTACTCATCTTGTAATAAAAAAACACCAAACCAAAGGTAAATTAATCGGTTTCTATTAAAACAAAAGCGAATCCCATTTACCATGACGTTTTAAATTACCTTGGGGGTGCGTGGGACTCGCGGGAGCCTTCTAAGTCGTAAATCAACAACCCTAGGTCAATCCAGGGTCGGCTCCGTTAGTTTTTATTTATTTTTTGCCTTCTGGTCTTTACTCCTCCGATATTTTTCAAAAAGATTCTTTATTTTAACCCCCCATTTTGTGTAGGGTCGATTTTTCATCTCGGTAATTTGCATGCGTCGTCTGTAGCTTAAAGGTTTGGTTTTTTAACCAAGACCGAACATTTTTAAAAAGGGAGAGCTAAAAAATTATAGGGATTTTTGTGGTCTTTTGTACTAGTGTCTGTACATCACTAGCGCTAGCATCCATCCGATCAGCTATAGTGTCAATGTGGTCGGCATAAGTGTCAATATTTCTTAAGCGTCAGTTTTCCTGAGCTTGAGCGTCCATTCAATTAGCTTTAGTGTCAGTTTTATATGTTGAGCGTCAATTCAATTAGCTTTAGCCTCCATTTAATCAACTTAAGCGTCCATTAGATCAACTTGAGCCTCCATTTGATCAACTTGAGCCTCCATTTGATCAGCTTAAGCCTCCATTTAATCAACTTAAGCGTCCATTTAATTAACTTGAGCCTCCATTCGTTTAATTTAGTGTCTATTTCTTTTAACTTGAGCGTCCAATCGATTAGTTGTAGCGTCAATTTTTTTCAGCTTTAACACTTCTTGAGGATCTTTAGCTTCACAAATACTTTTCGCGCTAATTTCCATTTTTTGTTGCTAAAGCCATTCCACAATTTTTCTTTTAATAAATTAATCCTCTTTTCATATTTTCAATATCAGAAAATCAACATTACGCTCATGTGTCTGAAAAGATGGCGATACGTTCCGCTCTCGTTTTAGTAATCAAGATTCCTTTAAAAAACTGGTTCTTGAAGATTTCCAGTTAAAGATTTTCAACGCGCACATGACTCAAGCTATGATATTTTGTCAAAAAATAAAGGAAAAAAAAGAATAAAAATTTTTAGTCAAGACATTAAAATAGTAATCAAGCTAAATGAGGTTTTGGAGTGACCTTGAGTTTTAATTAAACTCGGACTGTTCATTATTAAAAACAGCCTAACTTAGATTATGGCCGGTTCTTTTATACTCCTTTCGTCATTATCTAACCGATGACCACCCAATTTATTTATTTTTTTTTTAGTTTGAAAAAAAATTTAGTGTGGATATCGAGTCAGTTGACTTGACGCAGTTTAAGACCGAAGGAAAAAAAAAATATGACAGACGAGACAAATCATTAATGAAAAAAATGTTTGAGGAAAAGGTCAAAAGAAAATGCCGATGAAGGAACTTAATCACTCCGAAATGGCAGATAGCGATTTTTCGGTCAGAAATATGACTCCGCTAAATTATTGGGTCCACAGACATTCCGTTTTTGAAAAAAAAATCGACAACGCACGAAATCATAATCGGGGGAGTTATTCTTTTAAAAAAACGGCAACCTTTTTCTTTTTTTTTTAACAATGTGATATTGGCGGCACTTTATTTGGATGTTAATTTTTAGCGCCAGGTACAAAAAAAAAAAAAAATAAGTTCGGCAAAAGTCAAAACTTAATTTTTTTTATGTATTAACCTTTTTGGTCGAATCATTTTAACGATAGGACTTTGTAATAATTAATGGGATCTGGTTTCGAGTAAGTTATCTAAGCGGTAGTGTTATCAAGTCTGGGAGTGTATAGTAGAGCGGTGGCAAGGCCATTAGAAACGCTCGGTCACTTTTACACGGTTAAAGATTTTTAAAAAATGTTGACCGTCCATGTTTAGCAATCGGTCGGATGGTTTTAAGGGTTACAGCGGGGGAGATTGCCCGGGGGTGCTTGAGCTTGGAGCTCTCAGCCTCAGCAGCCGCCGGCCACCGGCTTCGGGCCCCGCCCACTACTTAAGATCTTTGCTTTCAGAATCTTTCACGATGATTCATAAGATAAATTTCGTCCTTTCGATACAATTTCTTTTTTTTTTCCAGGGGGTTCGTAGCAATGAACCGATGGGATATACATATATTTTTTTTTACGTTAATATTCACGCAACCTCGTACTAATTAATTGGCAACCTGTTCCGATCGATTGCATAAATAATTTTATTCAATATCACATTGATTGATTGACTGATAATTGTGATTCCATCCGCGATTTCTAAATTGTCTGCATTTTTATTAGATAATGTGACGTCATTTTCATTTAATGTTGGTCATTTCTGGTTTTCAAGGCATGTGATATGTTTTCCACCTGGTCTTGAAAATCTTGAGACTTGATAATGAGTAAATAATTAGTCATTAATCATAAAATATATCGAATGTTTTTTTAATGCCGGCACTGAAAGGGTATGAAAGGTGCAAAATGAAATTGATTGTAGAGTTTTTTGTTCAGGCGCTAAAATTTGAAAAAATGGCGCTAAGTAAGCATGATCTGAGCTTCCGAAAGATTCTTCGAAGACGTTTCTGTCGAGACAATCTTTCCAGGATTCGAATATTTCATTCCTTTGCGTGCTTGGCCCACTCATGTCTTCTTTGTTGTGTACTTAAATAAAAAAGGTGTCACTCTTGGTCGCAAAGCTATTCTGCGATCTCTTATCAAGACAGCTACTGGCTGGGTTAGTTTTTGCAAGGGCCTCGGACTAAACGCATCAGAGGGAGGGAGAGAGAGAGTGAGAATTTGTTTTGTCAAAATCTTGGGAATGAGCGACTTTCCAGACTAATAGTCTTGCTGAGAAGTCAGCAGCAGTGTCATAAAACAATTGGCTGCGTTTTTAAAATCTTAAAAATGCTTTGGAAAAAGTGCAATCATCTACCAATAAACATAGCAGCAGTATTTTTCTTAACTCGACAATAATTCAAAGTCTTTTCCTTTTATTCGGATCGATTTTCCTTCTTCAAAAAAACAAGGAATGGGGGAAAAACTGTTTCCATTGTTTGGAAATTTGAGTACTCTTTTATACACATTTCGTTTTTTTCTTTTTTTGACTTCACGACAAACACGATTCACCCTCACAACAACGACCAGTAAAAAAAGAAGCTTTTTAGAACAAAATAAAAATGTTCAATGTCGAAGGGTAAAATAAGCATTGAGAGGTGATCTTTTTTACGACATACAGTGACGACAATAGACGACGACGACGCTGACACGCCTACTTTTTTGATTGGTGGGTTATAAGGCTGTGGGGGAAACGGGTAAGGAGGGTTGCGCGGAGCTTTTTATTTTTTTTTTCCTTTAAATGACAGCAATATTTTGTTGGGCCGGCTTTATGTTCCGGTTTTTATAAAATTAATATTTACTGTCGTAAAAGCTCTTTTCTTTTCAGTTCTTATTCAAATATTTTTTTCCTTATCGAAATGGACTAATCCCATTTTTTTTCCACCCTTGTGAATTATTAACTCGTCCTTTTTTTTTTCCTCTCTGCTGCTCGCAGCGGTTTTATTTATAAATGACAAATTTAAAATCGAGGTCATGAAATTTTGGCAGCGTTTAATCGAGGGAAAAAAAACATCAGGCGCGGTTTTTTTAAAACGTAAAAGATTTTGTAATTAAAAAAGAGCAGAACCTGATTCTAATTATTATTCAATGTAGTCTGTAGACGATGCCCAAAACGGTTGGAGATTCAATTCGGAAGTGGTAAAACTAATTAAAAAGGTTTTTGAGTACCTAATATCTTTCGGTGGGGCTTGCTAGTATACAACTTGTTTTTTTTTAATGTTTATGTGTGATTAATAAGGATTTTTATTTTTTTAAAGGTATAAAAGCATGGAGGCGCCAGCTTTAAAGCTGCAAAGAAACAACGGAACGTTTAGTTTACAACAGTCGTTAATTGTTTGCACCGGAAATATAACGTAGATTATGGTCGATTCCGTGGGGAATTTTTCGCTTTGCCAAAAACGAATATTATCTGCAACTACAAGTCGAGAAATACAACATGGCTTCATCGTTTAATATTGTGTATTTAATGGATTGATAAGGTTAGTACTGGACATAGAGGCCGACACCACTATCTACAGTTTCTTTAGTATAGTATCTATTAGGAAACTATAGATAGTGTTGTCGGCATTCGGATTGGAAAAAATGAATCAACTCGCCAAACAATGCTTAGCTTATGGGGCACAGTAGAAATCGTTCGAATTTTTAATGGACTACTTTTTGTCGTCTGCAAACCGGAGTTTTTCTATAAGCTGAAAATAGGAGAAATCTACTTGCACCGATCTTACGAAAATAGCCGAAGATTTTTTGCCTCAACCCGAAGTCCACATTGCTTCTATAGTTTCTATCAAGGAGGCCGAGGTGCTTATCGAGCTCAAGCAGTGAAAGCTCGAATGTTTTGGTCTTGTGAAACAAAACCGCCGACTAATGAGAATACTGGAATAAAGGCTACCATCAAGTTTAAAAGAATTCTAACAGCCTAAAGTACTCATTCTTTTGCAAGTGTAAGCCTGAAGCTCTGCTGCAGCCTTTTAAAGTTTTCCATTGTCATTTTGTGCCATTTAACTTTGCAATAGACTCCCCACCCAATAGGCTATCACCTTTAGCATTAAAAGAGCGAAAAAAATTTCACCAAGCGATAAATTTACAATGATTTTTGTTGTAAATAATCGAAAGTGCAATCGTTATAAATTTTCTACTCCAAGCTATCTCTAGCGCAGGCACTGACTAAAAACACAAAAGAACTTAGCACTAGAAATTCTCTCAAAAATAATTTTTAATATTTCAGAAATCTGAGAAAAGTCATAAAAAATTCATAACGTGTGACTTTAAAAACCGTCCATTCTTCTCGACCCTCTTCTTCAAAAAAAAAAAAACAGCTTCACGGGTCGAAAAACTAACTGATACACAAAAGACGAATTACACGAGCCCCGCTTGACGTTATTCATAAGAGCCCGCAAAAATAAGCTATTCTAAAAAAAGAAGAGTGTTAGAAAATACAAACAATAAAATTATCGCTACATGATGGGAGGCAATTGTTTCCCTGTTTAGAATATTAGCATGGTGCCTTTTCATTAGAAACGTGCCACGATTTCCCTATAACGGTCCTGAAAACTTTACTATAATAGCCCAAAAGGTATAAAATTGAAAAAAATAACGGGACTAGGGAAAAAAAGCTTCCGGCTTATAAAATTCTTATTAGAAAATATTGTGATTGCAACAACAGCTGCAGTGGGTGGTTTTCTGATGCTTATGGGGTGAGATCGATTCGAGGTCAGAGGTGACAGTTTGGGGTGCAATTATGCATACATATGGTGACAAATAACCCCGTTTAATGGTTACAGAAGTGGAAAATATCTTCTTTCTTTTTATACTAAAATACATGACATCTTCGGATATATGTGACAGTTGAAAGGGTTAGAAAAAATCTCAATCAATATCATCTTTCAACGCGGAAGTTCTCGACGATCAAGTGAATGAATTGATTACGACCCGGATTAATTTCACAACGAAGGAAAAACATAACGAAGCGAAACTAATTTCAAAGTAATCAAAAACTGTTTCAATTTATCATCTGCCAATTTAAGCAGGGGGAAAAAAAATCTTTGAAAAATATAATCACCTAAAATGTAGCAAATTACTTTTTGGGAATAATGTGGTCGGCGTAAGGTAAATATGCGAGGGATGATTAGGCGACGTCGGGGTGTTTGAGGTAATATTTTTAACTTTTGATTGTCTGGGTACTCGGGAGGCTAATGACGAGGGCGAATTATTTTTTTTTTTTTTTTGAAAATAAGTTTTATGTAACAAAGAGCTCCACGGGGTAAAGGAAACATAGGTAATGCCGAGATAAAAAAGACAGTAAATAGAGAATCGAATAAAAGAAACAGAATCGGAGACATTGTGTTCTTTGACATTTGATATCACAATGTATCGGTACTTCCGGCTGAGTAATTTTGAACATAAAATTCTCTTCCGTAAATAAATTCAAGAAAAAGAAGAAAACAGTATTTTTATTCGTGAATGTTGATGTTTTCTTTTTGGGAAAGGTTATTTTTATTGCAAAAGTTGGCTTTACACGGTCGTTAAAGTATAACAGATGGGATATGTGGTTTTCAGTGGCGGCGCCAGACGGTAACTTTGGAAAAGCCGAAAGAAGCAAAAGAATTTGAGTATGATTTATTATTACCTTTTTGTTTGAAATTGCCCAAAACGTTTTTACTGGAGAAACAAAGATTGCTGAAGAGAAAATAAAAGCTTGATCAGAGGAACAAAGATTTCTGGACAGAAGCGAGAACTAACAAACGACCATAAAAGAAGATTTCTGAACTGGAACGAAAACAAAGGAATTCTAGATGAAGATTGATTTCGTCGGGAGCTACATGGATTGGAGCACGGCGACTTTTAAAAAAAATGGTAGGATCTCAATGGATTCAGAAGAACCAAGAAAAATAATATGGCAAAGAGTAAGAGAGGTCTTCATACAAAAATGGATGACAACAAAGGTAAAGATAAGAACCGGAGAAGAGGGCAAGAAGAAGGTGTGAGAAAAATTTACTAAATCTGAACTTCGGAGTTAAATGCTAGAAATGAAAGAAAAGCTTACAACAAACATTCTTGGCAAAAATTTCGTGATTTTGTCTGCGGCATTTAAACTATACGATTAAAAAATAAGGCTTAATTTTCTTTTGCATGGAAGATACAGAAAATAGGTGTAATAAATATTTGAAATCTGTCAACATATGCAAGATCCCTGGATTCGAGGCATGAATAACATTTAGAACAAAACTTTTCTTTAAAATTGTCCTATTTCTTGATCCAATTTTCTTCCAAGTTCCCAAAACTTCATCATTAATACGAATCCACCGGACAAAACCGAATTTTTTTACATTCCGCACCGCCATCACGTGGCCATTGCTACAAGGTACATTTTACAGACTAACATCTTTCAACATCTACTGAAAGAACAAATATCACGAGATAATAAAATTTGTTAGCCGTTCTTCTTTGATAACAGACAAATCACGAAAATCCTCTTCTTTCAGAAAAAAATCGAGAGTGACCATTACCGTTGTAATGTAATAATAACAATACCGGCTGTGAGGTAATTATTCCCGTCAGTAAACATTTCTTTGTTTTCATACACATGAAATGAAACAAGTGTGAACGCAACCATCATTATAATGGTGTAAATTTTTCTTGATATTAACTAGCGTTATTCCCGTGGTTAGATCTTAAAGTACAATAAACTTAATTCGGTGATGCTATAAATGGTTTCTCTGTTTGAAAGGCGTTAACCCGTCATTACGGGGGTCCTAATATCTTAGCCAATGAAATCTCTCATACTGTCGTGTTTCATTCTTTATAAAACCACGGACAATTAATCTATTTCATGCATGAAAACGAAGCTTTGTCCGAATTATAAAATCTTGGAAAGATGTTGCGTTCGTGTTCGGGAGAAAAACTTGATTTTTTTGAATCCGTTAATGAGAAATAATAACGAACCAATCAAATGATCTTACACAATATTATTATGAAGAGATCAATTAGAAGTTTATTATTTTTGTTTTCATGACCATGGTGTTCGACTTGCTATATAATGACCGATGATCACGTTCTTTCTGTCAGAAGCTAGAGGACTCGGACACGAACTCGGCTCGATTGCTTTATTGTTCCTCTCGTTTCATTGAAAACCGAAAGTATGTGGATTCGTATGTGGTTTCCGTGGAATTAATATCGTCTAGACCAAAACCATTTTCACGATTTTTAGCCAAACCCATCAGAATAATGTCGTCCTATCAACTTCTTCACTGCGCACAATAGATTGACACAAAAAAATGACTCATGAAATGACTCCTACTTTTCTCACGGGCAATCCTACTACAATTAATTCAATTGAATTTCATCTAATTGCAAATCATTATTAGGTACATTTAAAAGGTCTTTGTCCTACGCATAGAAATAATTATTTTTTTAGAGGGAAGATTTCTTTTTAAAAGTTATTAGGGATGGTTGAAATAATGATGAAAGAGAAGCACGACCGTCTAGCGGTCAGATGAGCCTGATGGCGCTTCACCCGCCAGCACGAAACACAAATAATAATCTCATTTTAGAATTAGCTACTCGTTCTGCTTTTATTATTGCGTAGGTTTCTCATTACTCTCCAGACCGGCTTGAAATATACTCATCTTGGATTAATTAAAATATTATTTCCACTTACTACTTGGAGTCATTCTCGTTAAAATGTCGTTTTCGGTTGTTTTGTTACTGATATGATTACCTACTGGTAAGAAATGATCTAATTTTTTGTTGTTTTAATTGTAAAGTAAGTTTGAGGGGTGAAAGCTCGAATTTAAAAATGATTTCTGCAGAGCTAGCTACTTTGTGTTCGTTGCTTAGGTTTTTCTGTTGTAAAAATATAAGTTTAAGCAGGGAGCAATATGATTGCTACAGCCATGGGAAAGAACGAACCAGCCGAAAATCGAAGGCCAGATTAAGGAAAGGAAATGGATAGGCCATACATTTCGGAAACCTGATGGAACAGTGGAAAAAACGACGCTCGATTGGAATCCTCAAAGAGGAAGAAAGAGAGCACGGCCAAAGAAAACTTGGAAGTGAACTGTTGAAGAGGAGCTCAAAGAAGTGGGAAGAACTTGGAAAGAAGCAAAAGTGTTGGCGAACGATAGAGAAAAGTGAGGACCTTCCTTTCAGCCCTATGTTCCCAAAGGAACGAAAGGAATTAATGACGAAAATGATTGCTAGGATTTCTGGTTGCATGATCAGATCACCC
Organism: Liposcelis brunnea; assembly: GCA_023512825.1. Taxonomy (NCBI): domain Eukaryota; kingdom Metazoa; phylum Arthropoda; class Insecta; order Psocodea; family Liposcelididae; genus Liposcelis; species Liposcelis brunnea. The sequence goes on along the minus strand of CM042065.1, from coordinate 16,179,090 downwards.
GGTCTGACATTTCCAGGGACAAATGCTTGGCTTGACAAAGTTGAGAAATTTACGAAGGTAGATGGAAAGAAGAACAATGAGAAATCCTATTTCGTTGGACCTCTTGGCTGAAGAATCTGCGAGACTGGCAAGGCAAAGATTTGAGGGCCCCTGCTAGATTCAGCGGCTTCGAAAATGCAGATCACTGATCTTTGTCGCGGAGCTGATTATGCTTTTAGCGGCGATGATCAATGGCGCCTGAGCGCGGGGAAATAAACGTTAACCTGCTTTTTCAACTTCAGCCGCCTTCAAGTTCTTAGAAACCTAAACTCGCAAATCATGAATAATAATGCCTCAATTCGGGAAGATGAATCACATCGAACAAAAAAGATCTCAAATCAAACAATAGATTTTGACTCTTACCATAAAATCGACATCTCCGGGAATCAGTCTACTTTTATTGAGTCCTATTACATCTAACGAAGGATGCTCCGGAACCTGCAAAAGAAGAAGAAACTCTCATTTAGCGTTTTGGCACATAAAAAATGCGAAAAATAGCGTGATCAAAGGAAATGAGAAAAAAATTAACTCGTTAATGGAAAAGAAGAGAGAGGAGGCGCATTTAAATAAAAAAATTTAAAGACAGAAGCTGGAAAGAGCATCTAAACCTCAGCTCATAAAAGTTTACCAGAATAATTAACCAAAAGACCATGAACTTGAGTCGACAATAAAAAGTTGTTCGGTTTCCTTTATAATATTCCCTAATGAAATATTTAAAACCGTTCTTGTTATATTTATAATACTCTTTCGGGCGACATCGCATATTGATACGTTGCTACAACCGATAAACAATTTTATAAAGATTAAGCGCGAAAGAAAAAGAATTTTTACTCAAGGGGAAAAGAGGAAATATTCTCATGAAATTAAAACCGACTATTCCCCACAATACTCAAAAGGGTACTTGACAGTGAATTGGTGACCTCTGCCCAGGCAGGGAAATCTTTTCCGTTATTTTCTTCTTTCGCCCCCTCTTTAACGACTCCGGAAACTCCCTCTAACCTCCAATGATGAATGTGTTATTTCGATAAACTTTCCCCGAATTTTTTTTTCTCTCTTTTTAACTTTCGTGCGGAAAAGGAATAAATTTTAACCGCTTACAAAGCCATTCACAAACGCTCACGCTTTTTTTATGATTCAGGTAGAAGATTAATCGATTAAATTTTTTTTTCATCTTTTCTTCACCAAGTGGGCTTTTTATTGCCAATCAGATTTAATTAAGGCCCACTTTCCTGACTTTAAGTGAAGATTCATCTCGAGCAAACGACAAACGAATTAAAAAATTATTCATTATCATTTACGAAACATTTTTCATATGATCTGTCAGTATAATGCAGGTTCCCCGGTTATTACTTATGAAATTAAAAATGGGAGTTTAAAAGAAAGAAACGATTTGCTACTGTAGGTTTCTTCGGCTCAATATTTATTCCTATTCCTTCCGAAGCCCAACTACATATTAATCAGGAATTAATTATAAATGGATTTCATTTTTAAAAATGACGTTGAAATAAATTTAAATCTTTTGAGCTACTGTTCATGGGAATATTCCATAGAAGATGAGGTAGGATCAATAAGTTTTCACCTTGTTTAAAGGGCGTCATGCGCTGTAGTACGATTGCCAAGAATCTTGTTCAACAAGAAAATCCGCGCGCTCTAATCCAACAAACAAAATTGACATTTTTCAAACGGCGGGTGTTTATCAAAAAAAAAAAAAAATGTAATTTTGGCTGGTTTTTAGTTGTTTGCGACTTGTCAATTTTAATATATCGAATCTGACAAGGGTTGTTGTACCTGTTTCCACCCCTAAAAGACTTCCAACCGGAGAGTTAATAATGCAAAAATAATTAAAAAAATAAACTCTGTCCAGTTTTGTGCAAAGATGGATTTTTAGGTGAGACGGATATTATTCTTAACCCCTTACAGAAAACGTAGGATTCGTTGTTACAGTAGTTAGTTACAACAAATCTTAAATATTGTATCATTTAAGTATGCCTTAGGCTGTCTCTACATCATTTTTGAATAATTAAAACTCAACCGTATTTAAAATAATGATTTGAGAGTCAGGCTTCTTGTTGATGCTCCAAGCTTCCCTTTTTACGTTCTCGTCTTTGTTCCAAGACTAATTACTCTTCTATCATGTAGATCAGCGTTTCTCAATCACGGAGAACTGATAGAAAGAGGTTTTACTTTAGCGCCGGTAATGGGGATAAAGTTGGCGCTAAGAATTTTAATGGAGAGAAGGATCGTAGGTGAGATTTTTGCACAATGTAGGCGATTGCGCAAAGTGTAAGGGGAACAAAATTGTTTAACGGAGTCTATGAAGATAAAAGCCTGTAATGGAATAGAAATATTGAATGTGCAGAGCAGTCAAAGACACCGCTGCAGAATATAAGTAAAATTCAGCGCTCATCACAACGCAGATCAAGTAGGAAAACTTTTAGAATATGATAGAGGTGAATTTTGTTGAAGCCAAGTCAAGATTACTGCAAACGAGATGAGCAGAAATCAGCTGTGGCAGTCTGACCGCAAAATACCTGACTCCAATTATCAAGAAACTGATGCTAGAGCATTCAAAGGCAAACACTGGAGGGTCATGAGCGTTTCAAGGCAAATTTTGATAGGCGAGTGGTCTGCTAGGTGAAAATTTAGTTAGTAGAAGCAAATCGGGATAAAGAGTGCTTCATCGTGAATGGACTTTGCTGCAGCTGAGGACGCTTTGGTGCACAGATATCCACGGCAGAGCGTGGATATTTTTTTTGATACCCTGTCAGAAACTCAGGATAGCTAATTCCGCAAACCGATTAAACACCTTTTGTTTATGCTATCAATGATTAAAAATTTCAAGGTTGGAACTCACGTTTGAATTTTTGCCAAATCGGGACAGCCTAATACGATTGTATATCATTATAGCGACCATGATGAGTCTACGGTATACATTATCAGTCTGCCCATCGCAGCGGGCAGAGATGCAGTAGAATGCAGATGCCAGAAATTCACACTTTTCAATGATAACACCAACAACACTTCTTAAAAACGGATCAAGCTAAAAACTGGCAGACATAGGCTACAATAAGAGTCATTGTCAACGGTAGAATCTGCACAAGTATTGTATTTGGTAGTGAGCTCATTGTAGAGTGCTTCGTAAGTCTGAATTCCGTTTCATTTCCCTCGACAATTTTTTTAAAAAAATGTATCAGCTGCTCAGTGCAAATATTTGTTCAGATCATTTTCGTATCTTGATACTCCTGATAAATTAACTCTACATCACGATAGAAGCTTTATACTTGTAGCAACAACCAACGCGCCGGCGTAAATATTAAAATTCATTCAAAAAACGATCAACGCTTTTATAATGCCAAAATTACGCATAAATTAAAAAACCTAAATCGTTTTTTAGTTGTTTTACGTTTAAAAAAAATCATTCGAAAGTGTGATTTAGGCTTTTTAAGTAATTTAGTTTTAGTCACATGGTCTTGTTTCATCATAGTTAACGTGTTAAATGTTTCTGTATTTAAAATATATAAAAAAAACAAGTCGCGGTCAACAATCAGCTGGAGGGTTAAAAAACCAGAACCTTACCCAGCTTAACATTTATTAAAATGGGAAGTTATGAACGTCCGTGAAGTTAGCCTGCACTTCAATTTTTTTTTGTTTTTTTTTTTTCAATCGATAACTTAGGCTTGCGCGACCTTGCGCACAAAATATTAGAGCTTGCGCACTTACCGGGATTGAGCTATGAAAGATTATGTCATTTCGTGAACTTAGCCTGCACTTAAAAATTTTAATTTTTTTTTTCGACCAATCGATAGCTTATGCTTGCGCGACCTTGCGTGCAAAATTTTGGACCTTTCGGACTAATACTAACAGAGTAAAGAACAAAAATGTAATTTTTGAACTTAGCCTGCACTTTAAAATTTTTAAATTTCTGTTGCACCAGTCGATGGATAATGCTTGCGCGACCTTGCGCATTTACTTTGAAAACCGTATTATGATTAATAATCATGATAAATTATTTTTTTTAAATAAATGAAACAGTACAAATAGGACAAATTGCGTAATATTAAGTAGCTTGCTCGTGGAGCGATGGTATGGGTCCTGCCTACCGTGCAGATATATCGGGTTCGAATCCTCCCGCTAACTTTTTTTTTTTTCGGGTATGAGTTTTTTTTAGATCCAGTATGTTTTACTGAATAATTTTAAAAATAAATTTAATGTCTATGTTGCTGTAAATGCTGTGTCTTTTTTATAATTACTTTAGTCGTTTTTTTTCCATTTGTATAAAACCTAACTTATTTTACTGCATTTCGAATAAGTGCATGGGGCTGCGTTATTCTCGTCATTCTTGACTCTTTCCCCTCCATTGGCTGCGAAATCATCGCAGAAGAAAGGTTGATAATAATCTCAAAATTAAAAGGGGGAAAAAAGCGGGAAATATTTCCTTTGCTAGGTTAACGACTAAAGTAATTATAAAAAAGACACAGCATTTACAGCAACATAGACATTAAATTTATTTTTAAAATTATTCAGTAAAACATACTGGATCTAAAAAAAACTCATACCCGAAAAAAAAAAAAGTTAGCGGGAGGATTCGAACCCGATATATCTGCACGGTAGGCAGGACCCATACCATCGCTCCACGAGCAAGCTACTTAATATTACGCAATTTGTCCTATTTGTACTGTTTCATTTATTTAAAAAACATAATTTATCATGATTATTAATCATAATACGGTTTTCAAAGTAAATGCGCAAGGTCGCGCAAGCATTATCCATCGACTGGTGCAACAGAAATTTAAAAATTTTAAAGTGCAGGCTAAGTTCAAAAATTACATTTTTGTTCTTTACTCTGTTAGTATTAGTCCGAAAGGTCCAAAATTTTGCACGCAAGGTCGCGCAAGCATAAGCTATCGATTGGTCGAAAAAAAAAATTAAAATTTTTAAGTGCAGGCTAAGTTCACGAAATGACATAATCTTTCATAGCTCAATCCCGGTAAGTGCGCAAGCTCTAATATTTTGTGCGCAAGGTCGCGCAAGCCTAAGTTATCGATTGAAAAAAAAAAAACAAAAAAAAATTGAAGTGCAGGCTAACTTCACGGACGTAAGTTATGATATGATCAAGAACGGCAGATCCGACATTGATGAGGCCTAGAAACGTCACCACCGGCAACGTGGTCATTATAAATTATTAATAATCTTACTATTGATACCTACACGGCGAGCGCGTTATTTTCGCAAATATTAAAAAACAATTTCGAACTGAAATATATGAGATTTTTTTTTTAAACAATTAAAACAATTAGGGACTATCGATGAGGCGCCGAAGATTTCCTGTGTAAAGTAGACGCCCAACTTTTAAAAGTACTCGCCCAAAACATAATAAAAATGAGAATTATTTATTGTGAGTCGCATATGGATGCATTATGAAGCCCTTATCCACTCTCCCTTCTCTTGATTTTTCCATTAAGGGGTTTTTTCGAAAAGCAATTTGTCCACTAGTTTTCGATGTTAATGGTGTTGACTTTATTATAGAAACGTTCCCAGGAAAACATTAAGTCGCGCATTAATTTTTTTTCCAAGTCACGGTTCAGTGCCGGGTTTAGTTGTTTACTTGATACGCCGCTGTGATTGGTCCATCAAAAAAAAAAAGGAAAAAAATGAGATTTCGAGAGGAAAGGAAAAAAAAAAGTCGAAACAAACGTCATGACAGAAAGGTTAACCGTTGACATTGGTATTATTTTGCTTAACAATGGATGAGAAATGAAGCAGATAGATCATTAACAGCAGCAACAATACAATTTGCTATAGCTATATGACTTTGTGATTGACATACAACAAATTTTGTTTACTTATTACACCTTCCATGTGCATTCCTTTTTAAAATTGGCTAAGGCGAAAAAAATGAAGGAGCAAAAAGATATTTAGTGGAGGGGTGAAAGATTCTGGATCGATGTCTACACTAATCGGGACAGGCGCGAAAGATTCAGGCCCAGGTTGACCCAAACTGTAGTGTTAGACAAAACACCCTACTCGCATCTCGATTCAAGCAAATTAAGACTCAAAATGCGTATTCAATATGCAGATATAAGAATAAATTTGAAATTTTTGGATAGGACCCTTCTGTATATGATGGGTTAACCTTATCCAGCAGGATTTTCGAATTCAGGAAATGACAGTGTTATGTTTGGTGGACAATTTTTGTTTAGGAGGCTGTAAGTAAAGATGAGGTGGGATTTTGAAGCATTAGGGCAGCTTAAAGATTTGATAAGGCTCCTCTTTGTTCACAGTTACAAAGGCTTTCAACATAGGTCTCCTAGTCTTCATCTGCCAGAATCTCTCAATATAGTTCAGTCTCTTAAAAATGGACAATACCTCAACAATTCTGAAGCTATAGGGCCAATTAAGGTTCATGCTAAGTTTGAGCCTCAATTGCCCTATTGGCGCGAATGTGACTATGACTACTTGTTCTAGAATGAATGCTGGTAACGATTATTTATGATTACTGTTGTTGTGGTAGGGGGATATAATTTAAACAATATCAATTATAATTATTGTTAAAACATGCCCCACCTAATTTTTTAAGCTAGGCTTAAAATCTAAGCTAAATTACTGGAAGATATAAGAAGGCCACGTTAAGCCCCAACCTCCTGTAGTGCAAAGCCTTTATCTCTTAGTTGGCCGATCCGCCACTGGAGTAGTTACATCCAATTGCTTCGCTTTATATCGACCTTATACAAATTTTTAATTTAAAAGAAAACATACATGACACCATACTTCAAATCTGCTGAGGTATTAACGGTATATTTAAAAAAAAGGCTGGATCACGATTTATAATACAAAATATTATACAAGTTAGGCTAATTTTATTCACTTATGATGGCTTTTTTTTTGCTTTTTAATATTTGTTTATAAATTTTTTATGCAAAATTATTAATTAAAATTAACATGACACCAATTTATATACTTTATTACTTGAAAATAAAACTATAAAAGGACATTAAGGCGTGGGCGAAAGAAAACCGCGGTAGGTTGAGTTTTAATAGTGTAGGTATTAATCAAATGAATATATGCGATTAATCCTCATGACGTCAGGAATAATTAAATCATTCTTTTTTAACAAACTTTTACGGCCTAATCACATTTTCATGCCGAATATTTTGCGCTTTTGAATTTTCCAATAAAAACGAAAGTAAATTAACTCATACCACCAAACTTGACAGACCCGTATTGGCTGCTAAATTACGTAAGATCACATAGTAAATCAAATCATTTTAATTTATTAGCATGAGGTTCGATCAGCCAACTGTGCAGATTTGTGAAGAAGTCGTCGTTAAAATGGGGAAATCATAGGTAGTTTACATTTTATGTCCTTTGATTAAAGCCGTGAGGTGTAATATCAAGTTTATTAAGTAACTCATAAAAACCTATCTCAGTTTAAAATGTTAATTCTTTTCCCCCGCGTTTTAAATATTTTTTTTTTGAAAAAAGTAAAGCACCGACATTCTTGATAAATGCTTTCGTGAAAGAATTTTTTTGAGAAGCTTAACAATGTGTTAAAGGCGCAGCGTAGGTAACGAGTTAACGGATTAGTAACGACAAACAACGCATGGCCGATTAATTTTTGACATTGCCAATGCCCGTGGTTGTAAATTAGGTGTGTTAGACCTACATTGTCGACATTAAAATCCAGATAATTATCCAATAAGAAATTGATTTCATTTTTTATTGCCGAGTAACTCATTAAAATTTAAAGAAAAAAAAAAGAAACGTATGTACGAGACGATTATAAGTTGTATTTTATTGTTATGCATCTCGGATATGACTATTTATATGATGTTGGTTTCAAATTTACGGTCATCCCGAACATGTAAATCAAATAATAACAAAGTGTATAAGAAAATAATAAAAGGAGAGAATAATTCAATAAGAATTCAAATACCGGGACTTATTTTTTTATTAGGCGTCAAGTGTGTGTTAAGAGATTTTATAGAAGCCAAGAGTAAAATATGCGGTTGAAAAGGTTATTTCGTGTAAATTGGCGAGGATAGTAGGAAATGAGGGGCGAAGAGAGTTATCTGATCTTTGACTGCAATAGCGCATAAAAGCACGATGTTTTTCAAATAAAAATTTGATGCCTTTGTGAAGAATAGATGGATACAGAGTTCGTGTGCAATGAAGAGATTTTGTACTGCTAAAAAATTATATAGATTAAATGTGAATATAGTAAAAAGAAGCACCATCTCTTCTTCTGTCCATTATTGTCACAAACGAGGAGATTCAAGGTAGCCGATGCGGCGCAGCTGTAGCGCCTAGGAACAGTTAAATAACGACTGATAGGGTTGGCAGCACGAATAGCTAGAAAGAGTCTTCAAGAAGAAGTGTTGGTAGATCTCAGAAATTATGGGCACAACGACATGAAATAAGTTGCGAGTTTTCGAGTTTTTGCCAGTCTGCAGAAAATTCTGGCAAATGCTGAGAGAACCCTGCGACCAGGAACGGACGTCAGAAGATTGAACGAAAAGAAGGATGTATGGCACAACGATTATGTAAAACCGCAGCTTACTCCTAATAGATTATTTCCGAATTTGGGTCGGAAAAATCGAAGCAAAGCATCAAACAGATCATAGCTAATGGAGCACGGTAGAAAATGTCTGAAACTTTGAGTGAACCAGTTTGTGGGCTACTTTTTCATAGAGCTAAGCACTGAAGCTGGTAAATTTCAGTTACTAAGACGAATGAAAATTTCAAACTGAAAAACGGAGTACTTTTCGAGAAATCAGGGAAGGACGCGATTTCAATCCAGCCAGCCGGTCGCGATTTCAATCCAGCCAGCTTAAGGTTTTTCTGAAACACAATCAAACTTAGAATTGGCCTGTAGGAGCGCATAAGTTAGCCCCGACTATAGTATTAACTTAGCTTTATCATGGAGCTTCAACTCCGATTTTTTACTTACTTCAGCTAACTCCCATAATCACACCTTTTAATCCTTATACACACCCAATTTAACCTCTGATTAATTCATCTCAACCTAAAATATTGATGGAACCTTAAACTGCCATAAATTCTTTTAAAAACGAATTTTTCTCAAAACCGGAAACGCTACACTTTTTCTTTTAAATATTTATGACTTTCTGAAATAATTTTTAATCTCAACATGATATAAATCAGAGTAAGGCTGCTGTAAACTAAGTGATTTTAATTCGGTTTTGTCAGAATTAATTAAAACTTCATATTTGATTTAGACATTGCTTCTAGCTACTCTCCTTATAAAACGGAATCAAGTAGCTACTGTCTTATTTTTTTTAAAATATTTTTTATTTAAATATGTCGTCCATTGATGAGGTATTAGTTATACGTTACCACCTTAAACTACTTTATTGGCCGTGTTATGTATATACAAGCTTACGCTACTACTTTTTTCAAAGCGAAATATTTAAAAAAAAATCCTAATCGAATTTGTACACGATTTTCAAACCCAGACAGTTGGAACATTTTGGGGCAACGTGTAAAAAAATTGATTAGCCATAAATCGATTTCATTTTTGATTACGTTAAAGATGTTTTTAGATCAAATCTTGAATAGCATAAGCGTTTTTTATTATTACACCGCCTTTAGGTACAATATGTGGAATTTCATGTTTCTTCCCATATAACATTTGTCTCGGGAATAATCTGTCGGGATTCCTTTAATTATTTATAGATGAATCTAAAACTTTTGAAATTTTATTGGCCAAAAGGGATTGATTTGTCGAAATTTTAAACGGGATTTACGGTTCGGAGTTGTAAATAAGAATACTGTCAACCTGTATTGCCTGTTTCAATAGCATAACATCCGGTCGCAATTAATAAAATATTGGCAGTTAATTTATTATGTTACTAAACGTCGATGGCGGTAACGGTTATTTAAAATCCTTGCAATGTGCGACATTAATTTTCGACGGGCTCAAAAAAAACCTTGAGGACAATCTCTGATGTGGGTAATAAATTAAAATATATTTTTTTTCCTTGTTGGGATGAAAAATTGATCGGATGAATCGATGCATCCAAAAAGCTATGGAATTTTTACCTTGAGTCAGGAAAAAAAAGTAAAAAGCGAGCCGGATATGTCGATTAAATATCGAAAATTATACAAAACACGTATTAGACATAGTAAGATGATGGTATTTAGTGACGCAGAAAGGTGACCTAAGCTGATATAACCGCAATCTTGCCGAAGGACATAGGAGCACCCTGGATAATTAAAGCAAAAATATTAGATTCATGTTTACGAGACATTAAAACAATCATTTTCCACTTTGAGTTGGAGATATCATTTCGAATTGGTGCAATTTCATGCCGCCACACATTCCCAGAAACAGATAATTAATTAGCCAGCAAGTCTGTTGACTAAAAACGACATGAATGGGATCGATGCAAGACGGGAGAAGGATTTCGGGGTCTCGGTGGCTTGATTCCAAAAAATTCGAATTATGTCTTTAGTCATTCGGCATTGCTTATCTTTGACAATACTCTATCGGATTACACAAATTTTAGTGCATGTTTAAATTATTTAAACCGACACTCATTCACTTGCTTTGTGCCCATGCATAACTCCATTTTTCACTCTCTGGCATGCAACATCCCATGTCGGTTCCACTTGGCTCGAAAAGTAAAAATTTTTTTTTCCTCTTGATCCTTAATTTGGTCCTGGCCATGAATTTTTACTTTTTTTGATATTCCTGAGAAAAAATCTTAAATACATTGTGTTCGTGTTGTAAAATGTATCCTAATTTTCTCATTGTCCTCGTTTTTATATAAAACCGAACAGGTATCCTTACCTGGCAACGTTCATTCATAAAAATGGAAGAAATTCAATATTTTATCCGTACACTTGACGAGTAAACTGACACCACTTGCTTTTATTGTATTCACTTTCGAATAGTGAATGAACACTTTTTTGTTGTTGTTACATATTGTGAATGGGTTGAATCATTTTTCTTTGAATATTGCAAAGTGCATGAGCCTGGATCCTAAAGTTTTTTTTTTTTTTGTTTGTTGCAGGTAATTATTTGGGAACTGTGTGGATTTTCTCAAGACAAAGTGAGTCGCAGTTTTTTGAAGTTATGAGTGAGTAAATTTTTTTTTATTATCATAGCTAATTAGCCCGTTTTGTAAATTATGTGTCATTTTTAATCTTATGTTCAGAGATAATGTCCGAACGGGGAAATAAATTATGGAAGGGAGCGAGTGCGGTGGACTGTCCGTTTTGAAGCGGGTTTTCTGTTGTTGGATTCCGCTTCATCGCACTTACACCTTACGATTGTATTGTGGAAAAGTTATAGTTGATTCCCGGTTTTTGTTTGCTACAGTTTTTTCTAATGAATTTTTAACAATCCTAAAAATTTTCTCTTTGGTAATAGGGAAAAAAATTTTGATCCCTAATCAAACTTAAATGCGTTTGGGGAAAAATCAAACAAATTTTAAATCTCACATTTTGCTCGGCTGAGGTTACGCCGGTAACATTATTTTAAAATAAATAAAATCAGAGTTTGAAATCAGAAAAATTTTTTTGTCAGATTGCAAAGCCATTCCAAATTTTTTTTTAATAAACTCATTCAAACAAAAAACAAATAAGAAATTTTTTAAAAAAAATTATAACTTTTTCCGCTATGCAGACAAAAAATAAAAAGTCAGGTGATCCAAAATTATCTTCACACAAATAATTCATTTCTTTTGTGAGTTTTTGAATAATGAAAAATAAATTTAGAAGTAACATTTTAAGCTAAAAACTTATTTGCCAAACTTTAATATTTTCAGCACTGAAAATTTTGGGATTATGATTTTAAAATATTGAGGAGAAAAATTTAAGAATGCATAAATTTCCGCATAAAAAGGATTTAGAAATATATTCTATCGTCAGTTACAGTTGAGTTGATAAGAGAACCGCACTTCCGAAATAAAAGTGCTGCAACAGCGCCTTATCTACACTACTAATTTCAGCTCGAAATCTTGTAAAAATAAATCCTCTAATCCGTTTTCTTTATTCTAACCACAACCCTTTTGTGCATTGTTAAAAATCTCTGGGGAATATTTTTTTCCAACCCATCTCCAGCATTTGTTATTTTTCTCCAAAAGTTATAAAAACTGTCTGTATCAGTGGCAGACACGAAACAAATTGGATTAAAAACTTCGTATAATTATAATTTAAAAAATTATTATCCGGGGGGTTTAATAATTTAGAATTGTCAAGTTGCACCCGTGTGTGGTTCCCAAACCTTAAAGGAAAAAAAAACCCAGTCATTAATATTCCTGTTGAAGTGAGACTGGTCATTTTTGTATGCTCGTGATTGATTATTTCCGCGTTTTCTTCCAAGACATTTATCATTACCTACTTTTTTCTTTTGTTTATTCTTTCACTTATATTTTTCTTCGAGTGTGGAAATGATTTATATTATTCATGTGACATTTTCCCATAAAAAGACCAGTGGCCTCCTCGGATGACACAAAAAGAAAAGACTAATTCTGTATCGAGCCGACACAAAAATGACACGAAAAAAAAAAACGAAAGATTTAGATGAAGGGGAACCCCTGGTGATCTCTTTCAACGCAGTACTCAACTTTACTTGTTCATTTAACAAATTGAAAAAGAATTTTGTTGTTAAAACCCATCAAAATCAAAGCTACTTTAGAAAGATACCTTTTTTTTTTTTTCATTAGCTATCTCGAGTCATTTAGATTCGTTTAAAAAGGCATCATGCTGGGTTGAAGTGTTCTTTTGGTTATTTAAACTTATTTATTTACTATTAAAAAGGGAATAAAAGTGATAATGTTGTGTTTGTTAATCGTTTTTCAACGCCGTTTTCGATTGATATAAAAAAATAATTTAATATTGAATTTTCCACGAAACTGTCAAAAAATCGAAATCAGCAAATATTAAGCATTGTTGTCAATCTTATGAAGCACCCTTGTCAGAAGTACTCACGAAAATTACTTCAAATGTGTCACATAATGATCTGTCATGGTAAATTTGAAAGTTGCTCTTCTTATTTTTTTTTCCAAAAAAGGGGATTTTTCAGGTAGTCGGGACGTGCAAACTGAAATATTTCATGTCATGTTTGTGTTTAGGATTACATCAATAGATTTACGAAGGATTATCCTTTATAGTATGTTATGAAAGGTTCATCTTGTGCTAAGCCGTGTTTACAACGTTATCCCTTTTCTCTGAAACAAGTTTTCTTTCCATACACCGAAAGTTTATTTAGGATTCATGATCATTTTGTTATTTGTGAATTACACTTCAGGTTTGATTACTGAATGAGTTTGAAGAATGAAAAAAAGTGAATTATGTGTGAGTAGGAGATAAGTATAGAGTGCTAATACTTAAATTGGCTTTTACAGTGGTTTGTTATTTTTTTCAGTCAAAAGATTATGGCAAAAAAAGGGCAACAAACCGCAAATTGTTTAGTGACATTGAAATGAATAAATAAAAACAAGATTGAATTACGATCGTGCGCTGTTTTTAGCAAGAGAGCATGCAAAAAAATATTTAGAGCTACTACGTTTATTTAAAGCTTTTGAAAGACTTCTGCCTAAAATAAATAAAAATATTTGGCAGTTAAAAATTGGGAACAAAGCCGTAAAAATACTTCTGCTCAAATCTTTTATCATTCTTACTTCTCCAAACTGACGTCATATTGCAAAATTCACGCATGATTAATTTTTTTCTGTAATTCTAATCCTCGTAGAATAAGTCACCTTTTCAAAGTGCAAGCGGAAATGAGTTTTGCAGAGATAACCCAAGGAATTTTTTTCAGGGCCGACTGAACGATCACGACTCACATGATGCAGCGAGCATTAAGGACAAAAAAAGCACTGTAAATACAAATCAAACATAATCACAGAAATCGCAGAGTGTCTAAGGTCTTATCACTCACTCTGGTTCCGAAAGGATATTCAAACGTAAGTATCTCTCAAATATTTTATTTTTTTCAAAGCAAGGATAAGCGCAAAGTCGGAAAACCGCGGAAACCATTTCTTTTTTTACGCATCTGTAAAATGACCTTATTCGTTGGTTATATTTTCATGTTTCGCCGACAAAAGAGAATGTACAATAATTATTGGCTATGACCTTAATCTTCCAAAGCTTTTTCTTTCGTTTGTGGGAAAAAAGATTTTGCATATTAAATGGGTTTTCATCAAATATTAACCATAATTATGGTTAATTTTTTTCTTACTCAAGGTTGTAAATGAGCCGTCGGAGATGGTTGATGACTAAACAAGAGTCATATTTTTTTTCGAAAACGTACATAATTTCTTTTGTTTATTTTCTTACTCATTTTCTATAATGGGGGGGTGTAAAAAAAGTTGCAAGTCAGGGTGACATTATTTTTATATTTCATGTTAATGTCCTCTTTTAAGAAAAACGCACTTAAAAATGTCTTTGACTGATAATAATCGGCGGGAACCTTGCGGTTTTTTTTTGAAGAAAAATGGAAATCGCTTCATCATCGCTACAAGAACGTTGATAAATGTAAAAATTCAGAGGGGGAAAGATTGGGCAGTATGTTTATTTAAGAAAAAAGTTATGGTGTATGAAATGTGCGTGTGGCGACGGAGGATACCCCGTCATGCATGCAATACACTTCCCTGAGCCCTAAGCACTCCACGGGTGCTTTTTCACATGTGGTTTAGTTTTCTAAAACCGACCCCTTTCCCTTAACTATGCGGTTTTTATGATCACACCAAAGTTTCGATTTTCATTTTGTGTTATGTATCAATCTGTACACCGGACCCTTTTTACATGTTAGGTAATTACTACATTGTTTTTGGTGTTGATATTTTTTGACTGATTTTAATAAATTTGTGGATTTTGTTTGGTGGTAACGTTGCTGCAAAGAAATGGCCGGGGAGTGTTGTCGGGTAATTGTTCACAATTTAGAAATGTTCATGAAAAATTATTACTTTTCCGCTTTTATTAATCTAAATCTTACGGCCTATGAAAAATTTTCGAAAATATTTGGTAATTTTGAATCATTTGATGATTATGTTTTGGCGTACTGTCGGCTGACATGTGTTGTCAGTCGATGTACACATCTGAGGTGTATGCTTTCGAAGTGAGTTGTTAATTAAAATGTAAGAAATATGTTTTTTTGACATTATTAAAATGAAGTCTTAATGTTCATGATCGATTTTCAGCTATGCCGAAGGATCGGATGCTTAATGGGCACAATATCATTCTGGAATCAGCCGGCAACTCGTTGGCCAATTTCAAAGATAGAGTTATACTTTCGCATGGTAAGGAAAAAACTTCAGACTGATATTTAAGAAAATTCTGAGAATGTCAAAGACAAAATATACTAATTTCTGGGGTGATAATACTATTTTCCAACTAACCGGCATCTCGCCGGGAAATTTTGGCAACATGACACTTACAGATTGTTTCATAGGAAGTTGTCCTACACCAATTTGGTGATGTGCTCCATATAACTGGTGACTGGCCACCCGTGTTACCGGGTTTACGTCCGTCAGCATTATTTTTTAAAAAATACTTCACTTAACACTAACAACTATAAACAAAAGTCACCAAAAAAACTAAAAAAATCTCCTAATATTTTTTATCTACCGCATTTTTTTCAATAGAAAATAATTAACCATCAACATAACCGAATCATCCATATTTGTGTCAGAGAAAAAAAATAATAATTATAACTTCCGATCGAACCTGTTTCTTTCTGATATAACTAATTTTGCACAAAAATGTGACTATATTTAAAAAATTAAACAAACCACTTCAAGATTGCGTTCTGATGACAACTGGATTATTGTGGATATCTAAACCTAGTAATCTAAGTGGGGTTTAATGGCTCCATGTCAGCCCTCCGTATATCCCTTCTGGAAAACTTGTTTACGTTGCGCTTATGGGTAGCTCATTCATTTTACAGTTCGAATTTATACTCCCCTCTCTTGGATAGGAGGAGTCTTGACATTCAAACCAATGGGCAAGACATTTGCGGCAATTACGTTACCGCCTTCTATGAATTTTTTTTTAACGGTGCTACGATCCGAGTAGCATGTTTGCGTGCCGGCTATATTTGCGGTCTATTACGATTTCAACACCATCTTTTGGTGCGGTTACAAACCACACTTCATCTTGGTATCAGCTCAACGATGATAATTTTATTATTATTATTTTAAAGGATCGTAATTTGGGCATATGTCACGTTGTACCTTCACTTTTCAATGTAAATCGACGTATTGACTTCCGCGGTTAGGCGTTGAAATCTCTTGGGAATAGAAAATCGTTTTCTGATGGTTTTTGTTTGGAAATCATGTCAAAGTGTTAACAATCTTTTAAGATGGTATTAAAGTCGTAATGAGGGAAAATCACAAAAGAAAAGGATTCGAGGCAGGCATTAACATATGAAAAGAAAGGGATAATTTTGAGCATGTTTACGTGGTTTTGAAATGTTACGGGGTCAATCATACGAGTTTTAATGCTGGCATCGTATGTGCGATATATGCGAGCATCACGAGTCAACTTTGAACCTTCGTTTTCCAATATAATCAACACCTTGTTAAGGCATTAAATTACCTATTGGCTTTCATGCAAATATTGGTAATTTTTTCTTTCGATTCCGCTTTTATTTTATTTCATTATTATTTTTTTTTTCAATGCTCATATATAACGCCTTTTTTAAATTATTCACGTCTGTCAAGTGTGAGAATACTTATGTTCGCACGTCTTTACACATCACATCCCGGTAATTGTCTCTTATTTGTTTCTTTTTCCCAAAAATTTTCAGGGGGGAAAAAACGATTTTGGTATGTGATACGAGTTAAGCGCACGTTTATTATTATGATAAAAAAAATATCGAATATGAAGAATGGATCTTTTATACAAGCCACACACCGGTTTACAAATGGAGGGATGCGTCAGTTTCATCGCTGTTTACATAAACCAATCATAAATCATCGACCTATCATGAAAGTGCATTGCCAACGCAAAGCGTCCTCTTAACTTATTATCATAGGAGTTATTGAAAGTTGGGATAAATTGTTTTGTTCATGTAAATTCGAAGGATTGTTTTTAATTATAACAATTATAATTTTAGTATGTGAAAATTTGAATTTTGAAAGAGATAGATGAAAACATTTTGCAAAACCAAAATGCATCAAAGGGGGTAAAAAATTGTTCAGCAATCACTTGATGAAAATATTTTTCCCATAAAATAGCTTAAAAAATGAAAATAAGCTTTTACTTTGAAATATTGGCTGGATATCCATCAAAGCTTCTGAAAATTTTCCGTAGAACTTTGTCCCGCAGTAGCCTCTAATTATTGTAAATTATTGTTTATAAGTAACAATTTTGTTTCAGGTGAATCAAGACATAAATCGGACTTAAAGTTATTGGATTAGTTAGCAACTGGAGTATAGAAGATGATAACTTTCAACTTCCTAGATGTTGAACCAAACGGAGCTCAGTTTAAATTCAACTAAGGTAAGCTTTAATGCGATAGGGAAGTTTGGTCAAAACTAATCCACCAGTGTTGCTAGTGAATATCGTCTGCTATAGCGATCACATTGTTGTTATTCAGTAAGGAGCTTTTTGCTTTATCGCGGTCATATTCTATAACGCGAACCGTTGCCCTCCTTTCTTTCCTCCTAAAGATGCTAGCTCTCATAAGTTAAACATAGTGGAACATTTTAGCCCCCCTCTTAAGATTTCCCTGCAACGAAGCCCCTGATTTTAGGGTATAGATATGATACCAAATCGTCAAGCTTTTTCTTTCCTTCCTTGCCATAATTGTAAACATGCTTCGACTATCTTTCTGACGCTCTCCTGAAAACGCTCACTTTCAGATGCGATCATCCTGGTCCCACATCAAAACTTATAACCATCAGAGTGATCCAGGTGTAGTTTCGTCTGCTGCGTAATTTTTTCTCCCGATCTTTGTCTTTCCAGCAATTTTCTCTTCCCTACACAAAATAAGACAATATTCGAATCAAACATTCAGACACTCGAATTTTCATCATCGTTACATTCCTGTGGTAAATTCCATTTTCCAATAAAATGTCTTTTACATCTAATCCCTCCCTCCAAACTATAAAACATAGTTATCCACTTCCTTATCGATTTACACACAAATTTGCCGTTTTGTAAATTTCATGTGAATAAGCAAAAACGCTTCTTTGACCGCAAAAGGTCGAAAGATTCTTTAATCGATTAAGTATGGTGTTATAACATCGTGTAAAATTATTCATCAATCATCACAAAATATGGCATCCATTTCTCATGCCGGCAATCATCGTATATTTTTTTGGTTTTTCTCTTTATCTTTTGTGTGAATTCAATTACGCCTACCCAATCAAACTTCGAAAACGAGATTATTGACTTTTATCCTCTTTAAATAGTATTTAGACCGATTACTAACGCGTGAAAATTCTCAGCTATGAATAGACGCACCGATTCTATATAAACCCATATTAAGCATCAAACATAGCATTCAGCTTCACCTACAACCGTGACCGGCGATGATAAACAATGGTTTAAGTGACAAGTTAAAGTGTTTCTAATTATTCCGCTGGGTTGCAGTTTACACTTTGCAGTTAAGCAAACAGTGATTTAAAAAAATTTTTTTTGCCATTCACATTTTTATGAACTTGTTAATGATCATGTTGAGAAGCTTGGGAAAAAATGCCATCGCTTTTTTTTTATTGTTGATATCAATGCTTTTTTTTTATAACCAAGTACTTGAGAGTCGAGTATCTTGTTTACGATTCGAGGATCTGATATCATTTTTTTTCCACCCCTATCGGCTTACTCGTTTAAGAATAATTACAATTTAAATTCATTAAAGAGTAAACACAAAACAACTTTTTCGCTATGAAATTAGGCTGTTACATAATTCAGTACTTGTTCGTATTAAACAAGCTCATTTAATTTTCGGATTTATATTTTGTAATTAGAAAACAAAAAACAGGAAATTTAAAATTTTCTTAATGTTCGAACGATAAAACAAAAAAAAGAATATGACTCATCCCGGGCTAACATATCCCCGGTATCACATCTCAAATCTCGCTATCTTACATAATTACATCATTATCAATAGCATAATGAATAAAATTGAGATCCGTGATCATTCATTATGGATGGAGCATTACGCATTAGGTTTAAACTTCTCGGTATTCCTTTTGGTTTTTAGGTTCCAGTAAATGATGATTCAGATGATGATTGTTATAGATTTTAAGTGGTGTCGGTATTTTACCGATATTCCCACCCGGATTGGTATTTATGGGTGAAGAATTGAGGGAGATAACGAATGAATAAGCAGCTAATTAGAAAGGAATAGGTCGAATATTTTACGAGTATTCGAGATGGGTTTGAATTCAGATTTTGCGAGTTATGCGAAAAATTTGAGTAATTTACTGAACTTGAGGAAGGAAAAAAGCTTTGTTTTGGCAGGAAATAGTTGCGCGCCGCGGTCAGTTTTCTCCAAGGCAGAGTTGCGCCCAGCAATGGAATGGTCCCTTTTTTGTTCGGCAACCTCTAAAGTCAGGATTGCCATGATCACCAACCTCTGACTAGGAGCAAGCATTTAAAGAAGAAGAATGGTAAAGACGTAGTTGCGCCTCACAAATTTAATCTTCCGAATTCTTCAACGAGTGCGCCATGCTGGTAAGGTTTTGAGACAATAATGAAAATCAAAGAGGGTCGAGGAAAGTTGGCGTTGTGAACTAGAAGGAAGAGTCATACACCTTAGGGAGTGATGGTAGGCCCTAGAAGGATTGCACGATGGACTTCAAGAAAGTGGAAGAGATTTTAGATAAAGAAGTTTGGCAAAAATTGAGAGAAAATGCTGTTTGCAAATAGTTTGAGTCCAAATTTACGGTCGTCGGACTTTGATTTACGCGTAGGAAGTCCGAGAAAAACCTTGTTCCTATAAATTCATTACACAGTGTGAAGTGCAGGCCTCCTTTGTCTTTTGAAATTCCCCTAACCATTATTATTGATTTAAATCGATTATTTATAAGGTACTTTAAATTCATTAATTAAATTAATCTTTAGTTTTAAATCGGAATATTTATTACAATCAAAATGGCCCATATAAACCATTTCATGCATAAAAAATTAAAGGCGAGGTGATGAAAGACCGAAAACAAACACGTGTAAACTTCATTGACAACAAAACATGACATGCCGGCAGTCTGACTTGATCAGTCAGCGTTTGAATTCTTCGCCCACCTGTACCATTCTTTCAATCACTTCAAAATTTTTTTGATTCATTTCTTTTTACATTTTTAAAAGCGCACAATTTCATTTTAAACAATGTATGAAACCGTTTGATTTTTGTTCAGAAATCTCAACTGTCTGAGATTATTTCCCTTTCTAAACTGGAAATTTGGACTCTGCGGATAATCGAAGACGCTTTTTTTAAATAAATACCGATTTTAGCTAAAATCAACAAATTCAAAAATGGGAATTAGCATTTAATTTCTCGCAGGATGAACCTCAATTCCGTATGAATCATTCATCTGTGAATGTTTTATTAAAAAGCGCCCAACTTGTCACGAACGAAGCGTAGCTAATCCCTGATCAAATCAACCTTTCTGAGAAAATGAAAAAGTAGAGTGTTCGCATATTTTCAAGCCCATATCTTTTCCTATTAATCTTCGATTAAAACAAATTGAGGTAATTATTGATTTTAATTTCTAACTCATTAGCATAATGAATTTTTGCTTTTGTTTTTTTTCTAAGGCTTCGCTTCAGTGTTTTTGTTCCTCGAAAAGGAAGTCATTTATGAAAGATCAGATAAAATATTCGTAAGGATTGTTGATGTCATTAGCCTTCTTTTCCTCTCTCTCCCCGCTCGCGCTGTCTTTGAATTTTCATAGGGATCAAGCGAAAAGTTAAAGTGTAGAAATTATCGGTTGTAGCTACAATTGCTACAATTTAAATGATAGAACGCCAAGTTAGTTATCACTTCCAAGAAACGCGATCTGACTTGTTTGATGCTTCGCTTCTAACCTGTTTTGGATAATAATCTTCGTTAACACGATTTCAATAGCATTAAGAGAAGGATTGAAAATGGAAGAAGAAGAGAAGGTAAAGAGGAATAAAAAAAAAGAACTGTAGAATTGAAGTTCAGTGTAAAAGTCATAATATGAGTAAGGTTGTCTTTCGATAATTAGAGGGTAGGGAGACATGCGTTAACTTAGATAACAAAATAAAACTCCTATTAAAAATGTGCAGTCATTTTAAAATTTTATTTAATGAGTCTGGAAATGAAGCATATTTTTTCCGAACACTTAAAGAATAAGTTGATGCAATATTTCATAGAATGCGGTTGTTGGAAATTTGTTCCGAGTGGTTTTTCTAACAATAAGACATCATGAAATAGGTACCGCCATGAGGCCAACTAATATGTGGCGCCAAGAAGGTTAGCTTTTTCTCTTCTTTTTGTGCCATTGTTTTCTTTTTTTTAATTGATTTCTTTCAGCTGCTTGATATAACTTTTTTAGATTTGTGGCTTGTTTTATGGCGATTGCTAAAGTGTAATTGCTAGTTTGGCCAATTGTTATTAGGAAAGTGATGATTAGTAAGAAGAAATGGTGGGAGTGATAAAAGTAGACGAAAGGAAATCCGAAGTAAAATTAAGCATAGAATGGGGGGATAGAGGGAAGTGTGCAGGGTTTTGGGGACAAGAACTGGAACGATCGACGATTTTAAGTATTTTGGAACAAGACTGACCAAACCGTTGTACAAAAAGGCTTGAGCAACTATTGACTAAGAATTATTTGCTTTTGCAAATAAAAGTGGACGCGCGCAGCGCGCAACGGAAAGATTCTGATTCGAATTAGGAATGAAGTCATCTGGATACGCGCAAGTGAAAAATGGTGGCGGAGCTTCTTTGAAGGTGGTACGACCAAGTGGCAAGACAAAGGGTGATCGACAATGGGGACCACTGCGAAAGGCGAAAAGTAGAGGAAACCACAGGAAAAGTGTATCGTCGATGAAATCAAAACCTTCAGAAAGAACCATTTTCAGAAAATTTGCACGTCAGAAAGAAAATCGGAAGAAGCTTTTGTCCAGGAATAAATTTCTATAGCCTAAAAAAGAAATTTGAGTTTTAAATTTGGGTAGTTGAGAAAGCCTTTGGTTCACTTGCAAGCTGGCTCAATAAGATGGTCGAAGCGTGGCAGTACTATTGCCCGTAAAAAAAAGAAAACTTCAAATTTATTTTCAAGGCGCCATTTTAAAAAAAGTTGTTTACTAATTTAAGATTAAACGTTATGCATACATTTCATTTTCAACGGAAATGACGTAAAATGGGGATGTTATTATAATTCGACAAACTTATAAAAAAGAAAACGACCAACCCTTCGCCTTTTGGAAGGGTGGGTCGGTAATTTAGGAAAAGAGTCATACCCGTTCTTTTTCCTCCCTTGTGAAACCTACGTCCTGCTTTTTCAATATTTCGTCAAACCACCTTCTTTTGTTGGGAAAAAAGAAAAAAACCCAATCTTATACTTTTATCATTTTTATTCCGTTTCGAAATGAAATCCATCATTGGGCGTAGACTTGATCGAAAGTCGTCAATGTGAGCATGACACCCTACTACAATTCTAATTACAGGTCGTGGGACCGAGGTGATCTATTGTCTCTCTTAAAACTTTTGATCCAAGACTCGGAGGAAATTATTTTTAATGTTTATCCGTTGTTCCTTTTGACACTTCGAATATAAAAATCCGCCATGATGATTCTTTCCATGTGTTGTTTTTGAAAAGAAAGTAAATAACATGGGTCGTAGCGTAAAGATACAAAAAAAAATGAATAAAAAAAAATTAACCTGGATATGAGTTGTTTCAATTGTATTATTTTATGTCATGGCTCATCACACGCGATTCAGACATTTGCTATGGATTTTAACAACATCAACCTCGTCCGGCTATCGGTTTTATATGGAATAACCGGACTTCTTATATCGTCGACACGACTCTTTAATAAAACGGAGAACTAGTAGATCAAAATCAAGGAACGCCTCACCGCGGCGTTGCGAATTTATCTGAATTGATAGGGGCGTTCGGTCATGCCTCTTTTGACGGCACCACACTTATCTTCTTTTTTAAATAGATGGATCACGTCTTCCTCCTTCGTCCTACCTCTCCTATTCAACCATTTTTTTTTTCTATTACTATAAAATTAATCGGGGCCCTAATAAACTCAGCAGGACGCGGCAGGAATCCTCATAAAAGAAAAACACGAAACCGTTTTTTGATAAATAAGTCAGTGGGTAAACGCGGGTAAAAGAAAAGGGCTGGAACTACGATTGCCCGTAGGCTTAGCCACACGAACCACTTAGCGTATTCTATATTAATGACGCATAAAATATATCATACGGATTGTTTGTTTCTGATGTGAAGTCCCCTAAGGGCCACCGTGACTCCATGACTGACCATAGGCCTAACAACGAGGCCATTCATCTTAATCAAAGTGCTTAATCTTCGTAACCCATGGAACGTAAAAAGAAATTAAAACGATATTTATCAGCTAACCATCATCCCAAAATGGGAACTGGTAACCATTTTAGGACTGTCCCAATTATTTGCATAAGCTTAATCATTTAAAAGCGGATGAGATATGCCAGTTTAATTACGGGAGCGAATTAGTTTTTCTTCCTTGGGAAAAATAAATGAAGTAAAAACTCATTGTGAATTCTTAATTAGAAGTTATACCCGCAAATGGCCTTTTTGCGGGGTTAATATGGATAATTAAAAATAGGTTTGCTTAATATCTGTTTCTTCTTTGAGGATTTATATTTTTCGGAGCGACTTCCAGATGATCTTACACTTCAGGTTTTCGTAAAAAAAAAAAAAAAAACCCGTTTGAGATCTTCTAGATTAATTAAGCAAGGCGATTTTTTCGGAGAGGATCCGGGATTCCCCCGGTCGAATAGTCATTAAGTTAGGTAAGTAAATGAATTTTTTTTTTTACCTTTCATGATGACTTAATTCTTTTACTTTTTTAAATGATGCATTAATATGTGTTTTTTTTTGTGTTTGAGAAGAGTTAGGCCCCCCAAAAAGAAAAATTTCAAGAACAGCCCTGAAAGGTGTTTTTAGTACCGCCTTAATTGCGATGGGCGATGAGCGAACTCGAGGATACCAGCCACGAGCAAGCTCTTTAAATTTAGATTAGTGCTATGTGACGGTTAATCTATTAATCTGCCGTGATTGTGCAATTAATGAATACTTAATTAAACCATTAAACTGTTAATCCATCAGTCAGGAATCCATTATATCGATTGACGCCATTGTTTTGTGAGTTGGTTAATGATTCTTTTTGTCGTTTGATATTGCTGATTAGTATTCGTGTGCATTAAAGGTAATGTGGAATTTTATGGGTTTTCTAATTAAAAAGGAAAATGTGTTTGTATAGTAGAAAGTTGAGGGTTTTTAAAATGGCTGCGACATTAGGACATTTGAGTCTTAGGACACATGCAAAGCTAAATTGACAATGAATCAGCATTGCTAGAGTTAGAAGCGGACGGTAAGATGGAGACCCCGAGCGTCGAAAAGAAGCGTCTGTAGGCCACAAAAGAGGTGGTACGACGATATTAAGAGGGTGGCGGGACTGAGCTGGTTGCAAAGAGCCCAAGACAAGGAAGTGTGGCAAAGTTTGGGAGAGACCTTCGTTCAAGAGTGGGCGGATATAGGTTGAAAGAAAAAGAAGAGTTAGAAGCAAAAACTCTGGACGGTGAGAATAACAGTGAAGACCGCTACCGACAGCGAGAGGAGCAAGACAGATTTCAAAGGACATGGGCTCGACAAAGTCGGAGGAAGGAACCGATTCTGAAAAATTGAGTATTAAACGACATGGAAGAGATTAGACATCAAGAAGTGGGTAGAAAAGGACTATAAAGAAAAAATTTAAAATTAGACAACAGGATACTGAGGTGCGGTCCTGTGGTTTAGAACAGAATCCACAGATATTCTGCGCCGGCTGACTGCTCTTTGACCAGAGGAACTTGGCCGAATACTGCGTGCCTCATGAATAATTTGTATAGAGCTTAGCAATAGCATCCGAAGCTTTCTAAAATAAATTTTGAGTTCTCTTTTCCATAAGCTCAAAAATATTTCGACCTACTTTGAAAAGAATCTGGATTTGATATCACAACATGCATTTAACATATATCATAATCACTCCTAATCTGCCCCTCTAAAAACGAATCGGCCCACAACAGCAAATCCAAATGAAACGCATTGAAATAATAAGTATTCATAACCAGATAAATGTCACAATAAACAGAGTGGCATAGCATGAATTTTATAAAGATATAACTGTCAAAATCAAGTTGACATTGTTGAAACGGTCAAGTTGATGTTGTCAAGTACCCATTTATTTACATGACAACTTCAAGTGGTATCATTTTAGTACATCCTCTTTTTGTTTCATTTTCGCGCGAGGTGCAAAAGTCTTTTTCGTCATTTTTCATGAGATTCTTCTAACAACCAAAAAAAAATTACCCCGAACCTTTTTTTTTTTTTTAGTTTTTTGACCTTTAAGCAAAAGACTTTGATGCACCAAAAACTTGTTGAGAACATCTCACGAAGTCCGAAAAAGTGAAAACTTAAAGAGATTGACATGTGACAAGGGCCAAAAAGTTGTTTTTTAGGTTTAAAAAAAGCAAATTACGATCTACGCTCCAACTGTCGGTTTTATATTTTTTAAAGATAAAATTATAGGATCTGAAAACATGTCTGGGTTGTATCTTTACACAATTTTTATTTTATTTCCCCCCTTTTTTTTATTTTATAAAAATATAAATATTTCATCCGCGTGAATTAATGTAAAGAGAGAAAAAAATCGTGACTTTATGAAAAATTAATTTTTACGGGTAAACATTTCATATACGACCATAAGAATGTCGTCTTTTATAAGTCATCCAAACTCTCACTTATTTTTCAGCATTTTCTCAATTGCATCTTTTTTCTTTTCTTCTATTAGGTTAATTCACGATTCGTGCGTTTAATGGCTGTCAAAATTTTTTTTTTAATTATTTTGCCGGCTAATTCCATCGCATTATGATTTTTTTCACGCATTCTTTAGTGAATTTCATAAAAGAATTAAATGCAGACGAGTCGGCATTACAAATGTTTTAAAAAATCAGTAAAAATTAACCGAATGAAATCCCCATAACTCATTAATTCGCATTCTTTTTATACTTCTCGGAAAAAAATTAGAAAAAAAATATTCCAGTAAATCAAGTTGCTACAATTAAAAACTTATTAAATTTAAATATAATTAGGCCTAATACTTTTATAAGTATGTATCATTTAAAAGAAATATAACATTATTTAACGGCATTTTCCTAGGGCTTCAACAGATTTCTTTTTTGTATATTGTTAATGAGTAGGCTACAATAAATAAAAATTTTAATCATTTTTTTTATTATAAAACTTTTAAGACTTACAAACCTACTTGGGTCATAATTACACCTTTCGAGTTAGTAAAGACAAAATTTAAAGAATCGAATTATATTTATTCACTTTGTCAATTTATTTAAAATAAAAAAAAAAAGTGCTCTTTAACAGATCAACAATAATTTAATTCGAACAGTTATCGAAAAGATCTTGAAATGAACAATTGATTTACGTTGCGCATTAATCATTTTTCATGATCATTTTCTTTCTCGATCCATAATTCAAAACTGCTTTCTTCGTGACTGTACAATCCTCCTAAAAAAAAACTTGTATTTGTATGATATTCGTTTTCGAAAAAATCCCGGAGTATTCGAAAATCATGTCGAAAAGATTTGAAATTTCATCTTGGGTTTGGGAGTAAGTCTACTTTTTTATATGTGAAATGTCATGCCCGTATTTAAATTTAACCGATTTTAAATTATTCGAATCATATCCTGGCAGTAGCTTTTTTTTATTCTCCTTCCTTAGAATTATGTTGTCAAATGATAAAATTATGATTTCACAATTCATTTTTTTTTCTTTTTTGCATTTCTTATTATTTATGATTTATGAAGCAACTTGTGTTACATTTTTTTTAAGACTTCTGGAGTCACAAAGATCATTTCGGAAGGTTATTAGCTTTTATCTGAAGTAAATCGCAGGTAGGAGCTGAGAGCAAAATTTATTTCAAATGCATTCTTTAAAGTTACTGGTTTTAAATCAAGAATTGGTTTCGAAGTCAATGGAGTAAGAGTTTTAGTTTGGTGCTTAAGCAAGAGGAGATTTAGAAGAAAAACTGAACAGTCAAGGGATGGAAAATTTTTGGTTGAAACTACCTCATAGCTGAAAGGAAAAAAAGTCCAAATTAGGTAAACATAAGTAGAAAACTGGAAGCAGCGAAACGCTGTTGCCAATCTCTGCTATCATCAACCACTAAGATCGGCTTCAAACAAAAGAACTTGTCAGTTTAAATCAAAGCTGTGAAGCTGTCAAATTTGATTTACACCAAACTTTTTTTTCTTTTACATTCACAACTTCAAACAAAAAGCTTAATCATTCTTGTTTAATTTGTCTAAGCTACCTGATTTCCATATTATGAATATTAATATACGGAAAAGCAGACCGTCTACAACAGTGCATGTGTGGACTAAAGGGTTTGTCTGCTCCCTTTTAAACTTTTCTCAACCCCACTGTATACATTTATCACGTGGCAGATAATCAAACATAAAAGAAAAACTTCACTTTTAATTTTTAAGAAATAAGGCAACATTGATAAATAACACTATCATTTATCCGAAAACTTTTTTTTCTGGTATCCATCATAAAAATGTATAGCAATTAAATTGTCAGTAGTGGTCAGAGGAACCAACCCCTTGAAACTCAGGGGTGGATCAAATCTTTGACAAGGTAATAACAATGATTGAACAAGTAATTACTGCAAGCCACGTCTTTAATTTTCAATTGCTTTATTTCAACACTAAACGGTAACCAGTAAACATGTGCGATCATTATAGGGATTCAGTGTTAATCGATATGGTCATGCAATTTTTAATTTAACTCCTTTTTCATGAATTTCTGGAATGTCTGACTGTTGATTTGATTCCACGTTTTTTTCCCAAATCGTTTTACGAATTTTTTTTCTGTTTAAAATTTTCCTTTTTTTTTTTTTTCGAGTAATAAGAGGTTGCGCCATTTCATCGTATGTAAAAGCGATTTTCTTCGTGTTGAATCATGCAAAAATTAGAGTTTAAATGGTGTTTTTAGGCGTACGAATAAACATTGACAGTGCATTTAAATGCGCGTTCTGCCGCGAGTAAACTGACAAGGGAAATTTTAAATACAGAAGTTTTTGTTTTAACTTATTGAGTGGGTGGAATTGAAGTCTAATTGTTTAGAGATTTAAGAAAAGAGTTAAATTTTAATCGAAGTTTTCAATTGGCAGGAACATTTCAAATAGGTGAAGAACCTACTGAAGAAAAGTATTTGTAAAAAGAATGTCTAGAGCCTTATTTGGTTTTAAAATGGGAGAGGCTGACGAAAAATTCATCCACCAAGATGGATATAATCTGCTGCAGTGATCACGTCGTTGTAATCCAAGGAAATCGACAGGGCAATCCCTTAGAGTGGCAGTGTGACGTCACCAAAGATCTTCATAAAAAGACTGGACGTTTCAATGGACGACTCAACGCCAAAACAAATAACTGAAGTGTTAAAAAGTCACATGCGACAATGATATAGAGTATGAAGTCGCGTCGAGGATCCAAAGTGGTAGCCGTTGTCTGTATTCGCAAGGCCATGTTTTCCGCAGTCGAGTCTTATCCAGGCAGGCTAAGCTCCGCATCTATAATGCCATTTTTCGCCCTGTTGTCACTTACGGCTGTGAAGGAGGCTGCTGACTTTTGAGAACAAGGTCCTACGTCGGATTCTCGGACCTAAGCGGGATCCGCTTACGGGTCGTAAGCGACCAAATGAAGAGACCCGAAGGCTAACTGGCCAGCTCTTGATTACTGGTATAATCAAGTTGCATAGGACTTCGGTGGGAGGGGCATGTCGCGGTTGGCCACCGACGCAGTACATATGACGGAAGGTCTATAAGTCCCTGGCCTCAAGGCAGA
Source organism: Liposcelis brunnea (assembly GCA_023512825.1). NCBI lineage: Eukaryota > Metazoa > Arthropoda > Insecta > Psocodea > Liposcelididae > Liposcelis > Liposcelis brunnea. The sequence continues at coordinate 16,150,004 of CM042065.1, read as the reverse complement.
CCTCGGCTTCGATGGGAGGATAACGTTTCAATGGATGCAGGTCGACTCGGAGTTCCTGATTGGAGAATTTCATGCCAGGACAGGTCCGCCTGGCGAACGATTTCGGATGCGGCAATAGGCCCTGTAAATGCCATAGTAGTAGTAGTCGTAGTGTTAAAAAAGTCCACTTAGTTTGTATCGTTCTTGATTTATTAAAGTGTCCACTACCTATTAGGCTCCCTAGACAGGACCAGAGCGTCATTTGGAGCAGCAATCACCTAAGAAGTATTTGGCTAAAAGCTACAAAAAGGTTTTTGGCTGTTCCAACGGGATTGCATATTACTAATCATCTGCCGTGCATCTTTCATTTAAACTCTATGGCATGGCCCCCATGAAATTAAATTAGACGTAGACCGCGCAACTCTTCCTCTGCAACATTAGCGTTACAAATCCTAATATTTGACGCACTTAGTCATCCTACTAAATCATAATATTAATAAATTCAAATAATTAAATACACCATATTTTACTAATATTTATGCGCAGTTTTTAAAAATATTCGAAATGAAATAAAAAACCACGCCTGTTGATTTTTTACAATCAACTATTGGCTATACTAAAATGCTCCACCTATATATGTTTTTTAATCCATGTTGGATAAATGAACACAAAACAATAAAAAATAAAAGATTAACCTAAAAAGTTGTCGTATGGTTGTACCTGGAATTGTCTTATGAAACCTTAAAAGAACGAACCTTAAATGCCTGATTCCCGCAGGCATCCCATTCTTTCACTTTTATTGCTTTATCTTTTCCAGATGAGGACTTATAAGAAGAAATTTGGTCTTTTTAATTTGTCAGTTTTATATCTTCTATTTAAATTATTCAACGCAATCCTTTTTTTTGTTTTTATTTTTTTTAATTTGTTCTCGACGTGGTTAGGTTATGAATTATCTTGAATCACGTTTTCGTTTTATTGTGCTTTATGAGACCGGGCAAAGAGTAAAAACCATTATTGTCTTGTTTTAGTTGTAAATTTTTGTTTTGGATATGGTCATAAAAAGGAGTTGAAAAGAAGCATAATGAGTTTGTAATGAGGCCGGAGCTTTTTAGATGCTAATCCTAAGTAATTCATTGAGGTTTTTGAAATTTTTTAATGACATCGAAATTTCCCGTATTTGCTTTGAACACGTTAAAAATGAATTCATCTGGAAGAAGGGGGATGAGGTTTGTTGTTAGTCCGTGGCAAGTCTGAACATTCGTATGATCCTGCTTTTCTGGCCAGGGCCAGATTCTCTGAGACTGTGAAAACATGGCTGCATTCTCCTCAGGCTTATAGCATTATTGAAATTTCGGAAAGGAAATGGAAGAGCAGGAAAATATCTATACGAGCAAAGCTAATGGTTTACTTTTGATGTGTTCAGAATTTAAGACCGCAAGCGAATATCGATATCAGAAGAAAAGCTGGAACAACTAAACATAGTTTTAATTTGTAATTCAAGTATGCAATGTCAGTTACATCGTTTAGCAAAATGCTTAAGTGTGAAGTTAGTGCTACATTTACTAGGCATTCGTGGAACCATTCTTTTCGCAACGACTATCGATGACGGAAGCGTATCTGGGACAAATGACAATAACTTAATTTCTATATTACAGATACATACATACAAAGCAAATTGAAGCAAATATCTCCGACAACTGACAGGAGCATAATTTGTTAGCGTTTCGAGTATGATATGTTTTGCAACGACTACCCACCTACTTTTGCCAATACTGTTAGAGCTATTGAGTTAGGTTAAGGCCTAACGTTCGTGGCGTCAGGTCTAGCACTTATTCCCCCTCCTAATCATCGACAACCCCTTCGCCCACCACTACAATCAAATCAAATAACCCAAAGACATTAAAATCAAATTCTTCTTACCTTTTCCGTCATTTTTAAAATCGTTTTCCCTAAGTTAGCATCTTGATGATTTATTTTATCTGGAAAAGAAAAAAAATCTTGAGATATTCAAAAAATGGTGGGTTAAAAATCTCTCACTATTACTTAATAGTTTAGACCATCAAAGACTATTTTTTTTTTTTTTTAGTCACGATAGATTTATTTTTTGTTTTAAAATTTGATCAATTATGTGCACGGAATTATTTCGTAGTTTTCATGTATGTTTAAACTAATTCTTTATATTATTTCGGCTTTAATTATTCGGGGCTAGGGTATAACGGTCCCTGTTACAATTATAACCAATAATGAGTTATTAAGAATTTTTTTGGGAAAAAAAAAGAATTAAGGCAGTTATACACGATTGAAAGTGAAATTTCCCGGTACTTCCCAATTGAAATTAGACCAATTTATCATTATTCTCAGTTTAATTGGACGGAAATTATTTTTCGTCGTAATCATTTTTTTTATTTCTTTCTCACAAAATTCTTCGGACGGCCTATAATCGATGTTTTTGGAATCGATGCGGGACAAGACAGTCGGACGTACGTGACAAAATAAATTAAACAACAAATATCATTAGGCGTAAGATAAATCATGGGATCCATTTTATTCAATGTAGTTTATATTTTTTTTATTATTATTTTTTTAAGAAATAATTTAAATGTCTTTTTCGTGCTGGTTTTTATCACGCACATCTCCATTCATATTGATTTATAATAAAAGAAAAAAAGAGAATCGTCTCGCGGTGTTAATATTCGTAAAAGAAAATTCGCCACGGAGGAAATTTCCCATAACAGAAAATTATGATAAAAGCTCGATGAATAATAGAATAACGATAAATTTAACGATTAATGACAGGAAGAATGTGATTTTGATGAATTTGAATGAAATAAATGTCTATAATTATTATCTTACCCCATAATTATCACAGTAAAACACAGTAATCTCGAAAACGTCCTCTAGCTATAACGCAAATAAAAAAAAATCAAATTTATAAGGTACCTAACAATTAAATAGCAACAATACATTGACGGATTTTGACCCACATTTTTGCGGGGTTAACTTATGGTTTTAATTACAACTTCTTTAGGGAAAGATGAGAAAATTTTTTTAAAAAATGCACCTTAGAGTAAATTTTTTTAAAATGATTTTAGCTGTAATTAATAAAATATTTTAATCGTTTGTTTTTAAAAAATGTGAGATTTGTGCGGCAGCCTTACAGCCAGAAGGGGTAGATAATGCTTTTGCCCAAAAAATCATTACTCAATATTTAATTTCTATTTTTTTCATGTTGCAGCCTAACGTGGGAGGTTTAAGTTGGAGTCTAGTCAGTTCAAGTGAGCAGTTTCTGAGAGCTGTGAAGAAAGCTACGGAGAAGACAAGAGAAAATTTGGGAAATATGCTGGGACTAGCTACACGCCCCTGGCCACTTAGGTGAATTTTGATCTTCCAAAGAGCTCTGCAACCATCAGGGGTGAGAATGTAGAAGACGATTTTTTTTCACGAAGGGAAAAATCTTGCAGGTGTGTGTAAAAAAATTTCTTTTTCTTCTTTAAATGCCAGCTTCGAGATGGATATTGGCGATCATAATGGCGGTTTGCACTTTATAGTCCTCCGAACGAAATAAGGACACCGAATCTTTGCCATACCCTTCTTGAAATTCTTGAGCCATGAGATCTTTCTTTGACGTGGTTTGCATCTACTTCTTCTTTCAACCTATATCCTATATCCTATGAAAGTCTCCCTCAACCTTTGCCACACTGCCTTGTCTTGGGCTCTTTGCAACAACTTCTTGCATCTTGCATCTACCACTAAAAAATTTTCCTTTTGATATTTCGCCCCCCTGGAAGAATTCCTCCTGGCTATTAGAACTGCTGTGCGAAAAGAGCACATTATACCAAACTAAAATATTCATTTTTTTTATTTATTTAAATAGGGCAGGTGAGTGCAATGTTTTATTACACCGGGTGTTATCGTTTTAAATTTAAGAAAACATCAATCGATTATTAATTGCATCCCGTGAAATGGGTACCCACTTTTTTATTTTAGGTTACTTTTTAAAAAAAATGAAGAGGTGGGGTAGTTATGATTCATTTTACCGAAATAAAACTATTATTGGTGGCCTTTGTTCTTTATTAGATCAAATGAAACCGATAACCCGATATTTGTGAGCACGGTTACCTCTTTTAAAAAACATTCTTAATTATTTATGTCAGGCGACTTTTAAAAAGAAATAAGTTTTTCAAAAAAGAATTATTTTTAATAAATTAAATTTCCAGTAAGAGATTTACTGAAGCAGGATAACAAGCTGATGAAGACATCAATAATAATTGAGAATAACTCATTGTTTTTCTCAAATTACTTTGCAGTCATGTTTTTTTTTTCTTCAAGTCGAATACCGGTTTGATCAACGGGCTTAATTCAATTTTATTTTTAAAATTTTTGATTACTATGGTTAATCTTTCTTTAACATACTGATCAAGTAATTGGCTTTATATTTGATTTTTTTGACCTTTGCCGAACTTTTATTATTTAGATTGAGATATAAAAGTTTGTTGTAAAGAAGTTAATTTTAATTGCAGCTTAAATAAACAAAAATATATTAGAAAGAGGAGCTAAAAATATTATTAAAATACAGTAAAACCTCTCTATAACGGACACCTCGGGACCGAAATTTTTGTCCGATATTGAAGGGTGTCCGCTTTTAGGAATATTGATTTTTTTTTTTGAAAAAATTATTTATTTTTTAAAAGAAATAAATGATTACTGAATTGACGAGAACTCGACTGGTCAAAATAATATATTTTCAAGGAATACAGTGTAACATATCGCCAGTGATAACCTGTCGAAAATTTGAATTTTACGAAATTGGAATAAAATGTACAATTTAGCATGTCCAGACAATTTTTCTCGTCTTCTAGTAAGAGGTTTTTTAAATATAAAATAGATAGGGAAAGATCTAAAAAATTTTGTCCACGTCCGGTATTGGGGGAGTCCGCTATCAAAAGGAAAAACACATGTGGTTATCAATGCCTGCTAGACTAGATCAATACCAATGGCCTACTAGACCTAATCGTCTTTCTATTTTTACTTATGGAGAAATGAGGTGAGGTGGGTGCCTATTAGGTTAGGTACAGAGATTACAACTCCTTGACTTTTAGGCTGACTGCCTAATTTGCTAAAAACATCTTACAGCTAAAAGCTCCGAATTAAGCTCGAATTTTTTTCTGGCCTAATCGATTTGAACTGGATCAGCCTGGACTTCTACATTTTTACTCTTGTCATAAAATTAAGGACATCTCTGAAGAGAATATGAAACGCATTAAGTAAAAGCACTCCTCGTTTACGATGTAATTAGGGAAAACGTAAAGGGTAATTGAAGTCGAAGGAACAGGGAGGGGAACACTAATCAAATCGGAATGGTAAAGGTGGTGATTACGGCCTCAGGTTCATCTGATGTTCCCCGTCTTCGGTATAATTATTACAAATTGCGTTTATACCGTTATCATTTATATGTCCTTTAATCTTGTTCATAATTAGGAATAACTATGAAAATTATTTCCACTTGCAAAAGAAAGGGAGGGTAGGGAAAAAAATCCGCTTTTTCCCGATGTTATTTTACATCTAAAATATATATAAAGTTTCAGATGAAGATCAAGGATTGTTTTAGATTATAAGATTGTGTGAATGGGAAAAAAATGATTAATAATCGATTGGTCAGGTAAATCTGATCAAGGGCGAATCCAAGGATCGATTATTTATTCATTTCACGATCTTGTCGGGTTGTGCGGTACGTATAAGAAAAATCATTCCCAGATTTTTAAATAAGGGTTATCATCATAGGTGATCTTTAGCCTATAACAAGATTTTTATTTGCATATTTTTTTTCGCGACAAAAATCTTGTCTCTTGTGCCAAGGATTTTAAAAATCGGAAATTACTTAATAGCAATTTTGAAAATGAGGTTAGGAAAGCCGCAAATTGCGGTTCATCCGGGGCCGTAGCAACATAAAATAGGCAGTGCCTTGAGGCAAAACTGAGGGCGCGAAAATGGTTGGTAACAGATGATTGATTTCTTAACTTACATAATTTAAACAAAATCGGTAGAAAGTAAAAAAATCTTTTTGTTACAATCCTGCGGGGCTGCAAAGCGACTGACCTTGGTTTATCATTAAGACTTTTAAAAATATCAACAGCTAAAACATTGCCCCAGGACATGTTAAATAATCATGGCAAATTACAGTCGTAAAAAAAATACAGGAGTTATCATAATTGTCGAAAAAAAGGGGGCAATTAAACTAGATTCAGGTCCGCAAAATGAACCATATCCGCAATGTTCCAAGAATACAATCTTTGAAAAAATATTGAGGTAATTGGTGATAGCAGTGAACGATTATCGACAGGTTCAAGGTTTTTTTCCTTTAAAAAAAGAGTAATTATCATTATACGGGCTTCGAATAATAAAAGGGTTTAAAAGCAAACAGGATTTTTTTTAAAAGAAGGATTTTCTTTCGAGGGAAAAAAGGAAAAGGAAAACATAAGTAAAAATAAAAGCGTTGACCTTTTTGGAAAAGGAGAGAAGTAAATGCGGCCCCTGTGACCTCAGATCGATTCATCAAACATGGAACAATGCAATGACAATACCAGGAGCTTCACTGACTTTATCCACTAGAAGGGTCAAAAGAGGGATGATGACAGCGTACGTATGATATAATTATTTATCTTACTTTGTTAATGATGTCTCTTGAAAGAACTTTTTGAGGGTGGGTTACGGGAAGGATGTGAGGTTTTTCTGTGATGTGGTTATTTACAGAAAGAATCGATGTAATACAGAAGATTTTAAATGATTTCCCTTGAAGTATACAATGTTGGAAATGGATCGTATTCAGAAAATAGATAGTTTTATTTTTGGGCATAAGCCTGCGAGATCCGATCAGAAACGGAGGATGGGGGCTCATGCGAGTAATGGACATAGCAAGGGGCACTGCAGAGCTGATGTGGCAATGATTTGGCCATGTGACCAGACAAGACTAAATAAGCGGTGGGATGAGACATTATCACTAAGACAATGGAGGGTACGGTTAACAGCAAGAAGCAGAAGAAGATTTCAAAAACGGTGGCACAACGATCAGCAAGGAAATGATTGGGAGAGGCCTATATCCACGAGTAGATGCAGACGAATCTCCATGCTTCATACTTGTAACTGCATGGAAGTGGAAGAGATGGAGAGTAATTTTTCCCTTTAGAAGAAGTACCAATGGTTCTTCTACTGATCTATCTGCAGACTTCCATTCATTCATTCGCTAACTGCAATTTTCAACACTGCTGAGAAAAAAGCTTTAAGTTGAATTAGTCAAAATCTATTTAAATCGAGCTGCTAAACGCAAATTTTACAACTAATCACATGCCTAAAGAAAAGAAGTTGATTGAAATAAAATGACAAAGCATTTACCAAGAATTTTAGCATATTCGGAGGGTCGTAAAAATAATAAACCCTATTTACTAAACGAGAGATAATATAGGAAAGCTTTAAATCCTGCAGATCGACCTTTGACACTAAAGTCAGTGTAAAGTAATTTGAGAGCTTTGATGTAGACCGCATGAGTGGAAAAACTCTCCCCTATAACCGTGTGGGGTGTTACTTCATCTCAGTGGGGTTCACAAATCCATGTTGGCAATCACGAATAGATATTTCAAATTCAATAAAGAAAATGGTTTTTTCCTCACGATTTTCTGTTTTTTTTTTAAAACGACAGATTCCGTGATTTTTACGGCCATAACGATACCGGAGGGGGACTTTTTTTCCTTTTTAAATTTACAAGGGGTGAAATCCACCCCCGATGTTTGGCGCGGAAACCTTTAAAAACGAATCGCACAGACACCTACCTGACGATCATGGTGGAAAATATCGATTGAAAGAAAATGTTCACATGAAAGAGGAGACATGCGCAATAATATATTAACTCTTTCAAGTTCAGACTCAACAGAATCAATAAAATGTTGATAAACGAGGTTACAATAATAAATAAATAGGTTATCTAGTCAACTATCAATTCAGTGCTCGTCTCTATGAGAAATTTTAAAAGAGCAAGCCTTTTCGCCTGGCATCGGCCCGGAATCATGTCATTTTAAAATGAATGAAATTGAATCCCCCGCAACAAAATTTACTGTCTGTAATTACAGGGTAGGAGAACTTAATTATAGTGTGGGGCCCGCGGCTCGGGCCAGGCTCAGCTTCATTTTACTTGTTTCAGGTTAAACGTCCTTGGAAAATAGGTTACTTTGGAACATTTCATACCTTTCAACCGATTCCAGCCCCTTCCAAAAAAAAGGGGAAAAGAAAAAACCAAATATGATTTTTTTGTACTTTTAAAAAAAAGTGTAGCACATGTTGAATTTTTTTTTTTTTAAATCGAGGATGGAAGAAAATTTAATTTTTTATAAAGTAGAATATAGGCTTTGGTTAGCTGAAAATATCGAGACAGGGCAAGCAATCACCCCTGCAATATATCAAACGGAGCCTGCATAAATTAATTCATAAAGATTCTATTGTTTATTAAGGTATAGCAGGTGATTTAAAGATAAAAATGTGACTAGGTGACTAACTTCCGCTAGAAAATTAGATGTGACTTGTTGGCGCACGCAATCTTAGTGTCTGAATTGTGGATAATGGGTCTTTGGTATGGTTGTATTTGTCAGATTGCTTTAAGATCATTTTTATTTATGGGATTAATTGCTTTAATTAGTTTAGTCCTGAATTTCAGGTAAAAAGGCGGTTGAAATGAAGGCGTCTTCGTTTGGAGTAGAATGCATATAAAAGTGATAGCTTAGCCTATTTGCTAAGCTCCATGTCTGCATTAAATATGAATGTCATATGACTGCTGACTTAGCTATACGTTCTGTGTCTTAGAAAAAGCAAAGAGCTAAGCATTGATAAAAATTAGGTGCAGCCCTCAACTGAAAGCAATCAGACCCTCAAGATTGCTTCTAGGAGAGGGGTAAGGAGCCAGTAAATCTGACTTCTTTAGTTCACCAGCCTGGTCTACAATTTCTGCAGTAATCAATAAAGAGTGTGCTGCCGCTCTATATCTCTCCCTTAGCAAAGTTCTAGCAAACCAGTTATTGGGAACTCGTCTCATTTCTACCATAAAGCTGATGAACTGGTGGTCCCATATGCTGGGGAAACTCATAAACAAAACCAGGAATATGAGATGTTGGCATTATTTGGACTCGACTGAGTAACAATACTAAAGAAAAATAAATTTCTGTGCGAGCTTCAATTCCTTGACTAAGCTATACTCAAATCTTACTTTTAAACCTGAGCGCTCATCTAGCCTGACAACTCTAACCACATATCCAGTGATTATTGCTAAAGGCTTCCAGTCCGCCACTGAATTACGTAGAAATAAACGGGAGATGATGATATAGTAACTTCGGGCGATGCTGAAAAAATATTTTTTTAAAAAACTAGATCAATGAGAAAATAATTTTAATTAGGTTGTTGAAAGGAAACCATTATTAGCTAAATTTGAAACGAGGAAAGACCAAAGTGGTCCTACAACGTCACCGCTAATGATCACGCTACTTTTTTTTTTTTTTTCGTTTTGAATTTTAACAAGCTTTATAAATAATTATTTTGACAAATTGCCATTTGACTTAGTTTCGGCACTGATGGGCTAAGGTGATCAAAAACATGATTCCTGTTGTGCGTTTATCAAAAAATATCATGTCTTTCAATACACATAATAGAACCGATTATCTCCACTTATCCACGGTGATTGCGGTCAAATAAAGCCTTGAAGTTTTAAATAAAAAAATTCGATAATGGGACCTATGTTAGCAATTACCTTAATCATTTAAAAAAATGATTTTTTTTATAACTTTATATGTAAAAAGGAAATGGTATTATGCGATGGGGATATAATTTGGGACGTAAACAAGATGTCTGACGATGGCTATTACATTTATATAATATAGAAAAATTTTCATGTTGAGATTTCCTATGCAACAATTATGACAAATGGACAGTTTTTAAAATAAAATGAAAAATGATGATTATCGCGGGGTTTTGATATCACGTCGGCAGTATGCAAGCGACACCATGCATGTGCACAATCAATAACATCCAAGATGAATGGGTCGTATTTCATCTGCTATTCACATTTATGTCGCGATACTTTTCACAAAACGAATTCATCATTTTATTGCATTTAATGAGATATTTTACATGTAATTATTGTTTTGTATGTCTGGCCCAGATCTAAACATCACTTTTATGCTTTTGCATTGCAGATTAAAACGAGGCAGCGTGCTCGGATATTATGAGGAAATGGCGCGAATGGTGAACTATACTGGAAGGGTTCAGCTGATATGAATAGCAGGAATGGCAGAGTCGTCGAGCCAGTTGAAGGATTGAATTTGAGGTAAGTTTTGGCCGCATGGAAGAATCCACAACTCAGATTGTGAAACTCGGTGCATAGAATGAGCTCCTTTTTCGGGAAGTCCAAATCTTGTGATAGGTGTTGCCATGGCTACCCATATGTAAACAAGACAAAAAATGAACCTCCCGGTATGAAACGAATCCCAATGTTTGCTATTCACATTCAGTATAGAAACAAATGATGGCTATCAAGAACGCCAATAAGTTTCGTATAGCACAGTTAAAGGAGAGATTTATTTTGGGTCTGCGCAAATAATATGATTAGAAAAGAAGAGGTCTGCAGGCAGACTCGAGTATAAAACACTCTTCACAGCTGAAAGTCGACCTTGCGGAGAAACAGGACCAGAAAGGCTGGACCATGAGAATGACCCAGAGGAGACCGCGGGTATTTGTGAGGTAAAGACCACAAGAAAGGTGGTTCTTCAAAAACGGAAATTGCTGGAAGCGCTGGTTTGAAAGAGCGGAAGGCTAAACGGCATAGAAGAGCTTTGAATAGGTCTATGTCCAGGACTTGATATCAAAAGGCTGAGGAAGAAGAATCCCAATAGAATTTCCGACATCCCAGAAAAATCTTTCCATGTGCTCTATCTGCATTTTTCATATCTCCAGTATCTGTTTCAATATTTTTCATTTTCTGGGGTTTAAAGCTCTTAACGCCAATATGGCCAGTCCCCTACTACCCATAAATACAATTCTCCCAATATCGTGACATTTTCCCAACGCTTTTAAACTCGGGGATATCACCCATAAATCATTCCATCGAATCGAATAAAAAAAAAGCTTTTCGATGCATTATTCTTCCCATAAAAATGACACGATTATCACTTTACAGCCACTTGTCATGCGATGGGCGCATATACACACAATCGCAATCTGTAATGACAACATAATTTTCTTAGGGATTTTGGAATCTATCAGTTGGCAACATTTGCCGGAGGCCCGGAGAATTACATGGCTAAGGTCATTAAATAAACAGCGATCCATGTTTTACAAAAGCTATAATTAAAAAATATTTAATATTCCAGTCTGACTGCGAGTACGTGTTGTACAACAGGGTGTCCAAAAAAATGTAATTTTCATTCATTGTTTCTTAATATGTTGTCGTGTGAGTCATTTTCTGATATCCAGTTTGACTAGTTTTCCAGATTTTATTTTTTTTTTTCAAAAGGCGAATAAGCCGAAAAGTGAAAGCAAAATTCAAGCATTTAAACTTGTATTTCCTCCTGATGATGATATGAACATGTGAGCTTGTTTACTTGACAGCTCATGAGCTTAATTATGGCATTAAGAATTTAAATATTTTAAAATATTCAAACGTGGCGCAAAATCGTTACAGAGAGAAAGGCAAAGAAAAATGTTTGCTGGAAAATTAAATCGGAGATTCCGATTTATTATTCGAAAGAAAATATAGGCAGCCATGATCAAAAGAACCACCACGATTTATCAAGATGGTTGATAATGTCGAAACTCCAGCATGCCTCGTTCTTTATAAAACATACTACTTTTTTTTTCATTCTCAAGCACGAAAAGGCCTTATATGGTTCATTTCATCAAATTTTATTAGCAATTAAAATTTTTAATTAAACAGCCATTTATCACTGTTTTGGTATTCGGTAAAGTATATTTTTACATGTATGTTTAATCGAGAATTTATCTGGTAAATTCTGATCTCCGGTACATGAAATATTGTCGGTTTGATTTTTTTAATAATAAACCTTAACAGGTTAGCATGTTTGGAATGAATGCGAAAATTATAAAAGTCAAGTTTAATAAGGATTTTGGGGAATGCAGGATCTGGCAAGATTGAGCATAGACCTCAAGAAAAAAGGCGCAGATTTTCACTAAGAAGAAAGTTTTCACACACAGAAAGCTGGCTCTCAGCGTATGGCAAATCACATTGGGCGGAATAAGAAGAGAATGATTAGGTATGTAGGCATCGTTGGTTGGTGGCCCGATGGCTTCTGCCCTGGTTGCGGAAGCAGGCGGCCGTTTTGCTCGTTTGATTTTTGGTTAGATTTTGGTGGTCCCACTCGCTTGCTCTCGCCATCAGGAGGAAATCACCAAGAATTATTCTAGACCTTTTAGGCCGTTTGCGAATCTAGCTTCACCTGTCGAAGTCGAAGCTGTTTATGGTCACTGGTTGATGTAAATTGATGTTCTGGTAAAGGGGAGGCAGTAGTTAAATTATAAGTTTCTATTATTGAGAATCTTTTAGGAAGTCTGAATAAACGTAATTCGCTGAACTGGCATCTGCGAAAAACAAAGGAAAGTCTGGGGCATATTTACCTTGAAAGCGATGGTGACATTACAGCTACCAAATAATGAAGGAAAAAGAAAAACTTAATCAGCAAAGCTTCGATCCAGAAGTAAAAAAGGTGTACCTTCTTTACCGAAGATGAAGAAGGATCTTTCAAAAAGGCAACATCTACTTAGAACAATAAAAATCTTAAATCTTAATCAAATTATCATTATAAAACCCGTTTCTATATAAAAGAAAAAAGTGCAAGCAAATGAGATGGCCTTAGGAACGTGGAGGAGGCATGTAGGCAGATCGTAAGAATGAAAGAACAGGTGTTTCCTAGTATCCAGTGTCAACAGCCTTGTTTGAAGAAGATTACTACTTTCTTCGAAGAAGTTAGCATGCTACCAAATTTTCTTTTTATAGATATGCAGCACATGCAGTTTACCATTGATAGCTTCTACGAAACGATCAAATCCGCCGAAGGCCCACCCAATACATTTGGAGAATTTATAATATTTCAACTTTCATAATTAATCTCTTTTCTACCATTTGCATGCAGTAAATATACAGTACAAGACATAAAAATTGCCGCATGGAAAATGTTATCTTAAAAAGAATGAAATGCAACATTAATACATAGTGTCTTGCGTGTACTGCAGCACACACGGGACGCACGGAATAATTTTTATGAGTAAAATAGTTTTTGGCTAAAACGACAAAATATTCGGAAAAGAAAAAACCATCCGGTAGCGCTTAAGAAATTTGTATATAAAAATCGTAGTCGATATTAAGTGCCGTGGCATTGCGGAAAGTAGACGTCTATATAAATAATGAAATCATTCATCAATCCCCGTCACTGGGCTCAGCCCTTGTACACGTTACTTTCTCTGAACTCTCGGCCTCCTGGGAGGTCCTGTCCTCCGAACTCAATAAACTTTTCTTGCCTTTGCACACAAATTATATCATTTATATTAAAACAATCATATTTAGCCTTTTTAATCTCTCCGTAAAATGTAATTAATTTTATAAAAATATGAAAAGAAAATTTGTGGTGGTCAGAGAGGAAAAAAGAAAAACTTACTTGACGGCGAAATAGGCCATTAGTATTACTTGGATCCTTATCTAAAACACCCAAGCAACTCATAATAACATTTTTAAAAAAAGACATATGGCAAACGTGCTCCATTTTATATTTTTTATATATGAAAATATTTGTTTAGGTACGTTCATGATTATTTTAAATGTGTTTCTAAGTCAAAGAGTTAAATCAGTTTTTAAAATTTATGGTCATTAAGTATTCCTTTGTCGTATATTCCAGTCTTTGAAATTTTTGAAAAACAGGAAACGATTAGGTTGAAAAAACCGTGTAATATCAAACCAAAAAGATGCAATTTTCTGATAAAAAAAAACACCCCCCATGTTATTGAGGAAGTCCGTAAACATTTTATGCTTTGAGCCGAAGTGCAAATATCATTACGGAAAATGAATAATCGATTTGAAAAATACACTGAATATAGGCTTATTTCGTAAAGCGAAATAATCTATTTGTGTAATGGAAAGCTAAGCTCATTATTTTCACGACCAATCGATAGAAAAGACGGATAATGACGGGGTGACAAACGCGATACTGTACATTGTGACACGTGTGACTTGACTAATGATGACACCAAAATAACATCTTCAGTGATTAATTTTCATTTTAAACATGTCGGGCCGTATTAAGAACCTGAATCTTACCTTTTTTTACATTAAAACAAATAAATCTTTAATTTTCGAACATAACTCATCACAATAATTCATAATACTGTTGCAGTTTGAACGATTGACTCGATTTGCAATCATTTTTACGAAAGTAAACATTAAAATTCAAAATGGTTGACCAGTTCCAGTTGTCGAAACTCTGCTTACACGATTAGCAGAAGATTTTTATAGTTTGCCGCCATCTTGTGCCACGGTTTTTCTCATATTTACATTCGCAGTCATGCTTTTACGTACTGATTTTGGTTCTGGTTTTTATTTTTTGGATTTATTGTTTAGCCTGAGTGTTTAAATGTTAATTAAAGTTATAATTAGTGCTTTATTATTAAATTTATGAATGAACCGTTCGATTACAGTGAGCTTTTTGATTCAATTACGTAGCATTGGTTTTGAGGTTAGGGGACTTCGAATCAGTAGTCATAGGCATACAACAATTTCATTTCATAAACCGGGTATTACATTTGGGTTTTTTTTTTCAGTTTATGAAACTACTATTAAAGCAACGAAGTGCTTAGTGGCCACAGCGGAAGTGATAATATTATGAAAAATCAATGCCAGTGACTGATAGAAACCATCATGTGAACCTTATTCAAAGGCTGGATATTAAAAGTTCAACAGGTGAGAAAAGTTTCTTTTTATTCTTTTTTGGAATTTTCAACCTTGAAAGTTTTGCTTTTTCTTCTTAATCAAAGTTGAACAAGAAGGATTCTTTTGATTCTCGGTTTCAACACACAATTAGTCATTTGATTATCAGAGAAAGTTTTTGTGTATTATAAGTTTCATAGAAACGGTAAACTAAAAATAAATTTGATTTGTTTTTTAGATGTTATCTTCGAGTTTGTGTTTGTAAATCAGTCAGTACCAATTTGAAGTTGTTCAAAGTATCAAGCCATGAGTGAATTTGTTTAATGTAAGTATTCAATGTTTACGTACAGTATGTGATTTTTTTTTATATTGTAATATGATGATGGAGTAAAATTGAGACTCAACATGGCTATGGGATCTATTTTTTGCGATTCTAAACATATTTGCAGAAAGGATTTAGGTTCAGAAATATTTCTAAATAATTAAAAGATGCCCGCTGTGAATACATCTATTGTAGGCATGCTACTTTTCTGGAACTTCCCATTTGAAAATATTATAAGCTAGAGCTGGTTAATGGTTTTATAATGTAAACAGGCTTGTAAAGAATTTTCATTTATTATTGTGTTAACAGATAAAATTGACTTAAAATATGCAAATAGATTTTTAGCTAATTTTCAATGCATTTTGGTAGAGATATTAGATATCATTCTACGATATGCTATTTTCAGCCTGCAAGGATATTGCAAATGAGAACCAAATAATGAATAATTCAAAGTAAAAAAGTTAGGTAAAAGTGTCGGACACAAGTCAAAATAAAATACCTAAATCGCTTCCACATCGGTTATTCACATCGACATTTTGTATATTTTCCGGATGGGGCGTCACTTCTTAATCATAATATAATCACAATTTAATGCAAATACCCCTAGTCATAAAATATCACTTGTTTGTTTTCATGTTACGGTACTGAAATTTTATCTCAACTTGTTCGTTGACACATTGACATATTTTATTGGATAAAAATATTTTCTAAGAAGAATTTTAATTTAACGGAATTCTTAGCTATGCTTTGTCTCAATTTATATGCGTTACTTGGACATAGCAATCCGCCCTTTTGGCGGGGTATCCATAGCGACCAACGGGGGCGGAACTGACGTCACTCGTGCAAGCACCTGGCTGTCACTCGACACTTTTCAGAGCTCGTGTTCTATGACAACATTTCCTCCTTTCCTTTTCTCCTTCTTTCTTTCAACATGTTTTTTTCCCTGGATGTATAGAATGTATCCTGCGAACCGAGACGTTGAAATATTTCTTTTTATTTAGGGTACATACTTAATTATTGTTACAAGTTTATAGGGGTGCAAGTTTACAACCAGAATTGATTGCATTTCTTTTTTTTAAATTCATTACATTAATTGCTGCCGGGGTAACCGGGTGCTTGTAATTGGACGAATGGGTTTTTAGGCCCATATAGAAATTAAATGCACACAATTACTTTGACATTTAATTATGTTAACATGAACCCATTTATTTGTTTTTTTCAGACAAGAAGGAGATGATGGTAACAATGTTGGAGCGTTGAAAAAAGGTTTTCATACCATACTTCGCCAAAAAAATTGAGTAAGTTGAAAAATCATTAAAAACTCTAAAATTTTATCACCGATGCTACAAAATTTCAACCCCTATTTACTTGCTTGGAACGCTGGAAAATAGAAAGGTTAAATCTGGTTAATTTAAGTGAATCAAAATCGACCGGTTGATTTTGGAGCTGAAGGAATGAAGGGTCAAAAAATTTGAAGCACAAATTGAGAGATACTTCACGAATAATTTTGCTTTAAGGGCGTTATTAGTCCTCGTTACGCCCCTGATTATCTCGCCAAAAAAAAACTCGACTCCTACAAATAAAAATAAAAAGGAAAAAAAGTATAACTTACAAACTTGTTGAAAAGAGTCAATAATTACGGTTACGGTAAAGTGAAAAAAAAGTACAATAAAGCGGTAGCTGACAGAAATAAACAGTGCCTCAGTAATCAAATCAGTAATCAGTAATAATAGTTGAAAAGCCTTAATTTAAAA
Organism: Liposcelis brunnea; assembly: GCA_023512825.1. Lineage (NCBI taxonomy): Eukaryota > Metazoa > Arthropoda > Insecta > Psocodea > Liposcelididae > Liposcelis > Liposcelis brunnea. The sequence goes on along the minus strand of CM042065.1, from coordinate 16,132,987 downwards.
AAAACAGAATTTCTTAGGAATGTGACTTATGCTTTAGTTTTAGCATCCTAAGATGATTGCGGAGAGCACGGAAATAATATAGCAGACAATAATAATTCCCAAGAGATAAAATTAAATACCGTTTTTTAATCGACAGTTAAGTTTGATAAGAAAATATGTATGATTATATTAATGTACGGTAGGTCAGTACCTGAGACTCGGCTAAGAAAATCCCGTGAGATGTTTAGCTTTCGAGTAAAGAGTTAAAATTTGGTAGTTGTTTGAGTTCGCCAGGCAGATTGTGACGAGAAAATTACTGTGATCTGGGCCAGCTGCCGTGCAGGACTCCACCTACCCGGCCTGATGCCAACTTCATCTTGCTTTTTAACCTTAACTTGTTACTTTTAACTCCGCTGGGAAAGTGTTTATGGTTTTGCCGAAAACACGCATTTAATTTTTTACACTTCGCACTTTAAATAACGCCGGCTTTTGTTTTAATTTTATTCGGTTGTTTTTGCATCGTTTTCAAGAGATAATAACCATTACTTCCTTTTGGTTTTTTATTTTTTTAATGGTTTCTTGGAAAATACGATTTTTGCACGATTATGGTTTTAATATCAGTAAAAACAAAGAAGTTTTTTTTAATGCCCTATTTTGTATATATTTTATCGACCTTGTATCAAAAAGTTTTTAACTTTCCTTGGAGAATCGAAAATGATTGCAATTGAAAAAATCATAATTGCGAATATCTCGTGATAACTCTTTTATTCTTAGGGTCAGAAAATTTTTGACCTTTCGACATTCAAAGATATATGCTAATTTATTGGTACTTTAATTCAAGGTCATGTACTAATGCCCTTATTTTCTGGAAATTGCTTTACTCGTAATCTTTTTTTATTGAAGCAATTGTTTTGTTTGATATCGACTGAGATTTATGATTTTTAAATTGGAGGAGAGTGCTCAAGGGTTTCAACTGTTCAATGGTAGAAAATCTTATCGATTTCAATATTGAAAGTGATGGAGGTGACTTTCTGATTAATTTCCAAATCCTCCACGAGGGGGCAGCAGTGGCGCTGTGAAGTAATGACAAAATTAAACTTAGAGATAAGTGATCATTTCATATTTTTGGAAGACAAACTGTATACATCCAGATTAGGTTAGACCATTCATTTAAAACGATATGGCTGCTCGATTTAGCAAATATTTATGTCAGTATTAATATTTGATTATTAAAATTATATAGTGAAGCATTTTGAAACTTCAGCTTGACACCAGCGCCATCTAAAAGCTATTTATTGAACTTAAACTAGCGCCCCTAGAAAACAACCATACAACTTCAAAATGAACCAGTTACTATTACTAGTTCCTTTTCAATTAATTCTTTGAACAAATTAAAATTTTTTTAAATTGTTACTTGCACTTCTTGCTTGCTTATCCATTCGAATTCAAATTTTATGTTTGCTCTAATGATCTTCAGCGTTTTTGCATTTTACTTAGAGTATCAAATTATCTGTCTAATGACGAAAATGATAAGGAAAAATATTATTTCATATCATATTTCTTTACAGACAATATTGTACTTCGTAATTGGTTTAATAGCACCTTGGCTATTTGTTGTTTATAAAACTTAATTTCTTAATTATGTTATCCTTACTCTACGGTGCAACTAATTTGTTATTAAACGTAATTAATATCAGAAATCTGCATTTATTTTAATACGAAAAGAGCACTTTGATTAATCTAACCGCCATATTCCCATTTTTTCTCTTTTAAATAATTGTCTATAAAATTACTTGAAAATCGTTACAACTCTCAACAATTTTTTTTTTACCATTCCGATCATTCAAGGTTAAACTTCCAGACTGCACGGAAGCAGTCCACTGTTTTTGATCCGTTTAAAAAATAGATCTCGATTTAACTTTGATTGTTATTATTACAGGATCAATCACGACAACAAGAAGCGATCGATGATTGAAGTGGGGGAGAAAATGAAAACGTATCGACACGACAAAAAAAAAGAAGAATGATCTCCCTGTCGTAAATTAAATTAGGTGAACGTCTGTAAACCAACAAAAAGTCGTGAAAATTGAAAATTTGGAAGCCTTCAGGTACGTGGTAACGTTAATTAACACATCAAATATCTCCACGAGTGAAATTTAAAATTCAAATCTAAGTTAAAATATTGGTAAATTGTAAGATTTATGTGGTAATGGCGGGCGTAATGAGAGGGTTAAGTATACCCTAGGCATGACATACAAGTACGAAATTACACTAGTTGATTATAGCTCGTTCGTTCTCGCGCATGCTCTCCGACACTCTCTGCTTACTATCTTACCTCTTATCTCATTTCTAAACCACTCTAAGGCAAATTCAGCTTCAAATTAGATGTTTATATATTTTCTTCATGAAAATTTCAATTAACAGACGACTTCGTCAAAGTTAATCATATTTATGAGGTTCATCATAGTGTTTTCTCAGGTTTTATAACGATTAATTATGATTAATTTTTCGGTATAACATTCATTTCGAACTGGATATTTTCATTTATCAGTGATGAATTTGTCACGTAGTTCGGGATTAGTAAGTTGGGGCGTTGAGGTCGAATTGAGGAATCGGGGAAATGCCAAACTCGGTTGGGCTTTTACCCTAACAGCACACTTGGTTTCTGGAAAGTTAAGAAGATTAAAGCTTTAATGAAATGCAACTGAGATGATTTGCAATTTAATTGGATGTTAGCCTGCCATGCCATTTTTAATTTTCACGTGGCTTATGGAATTGTAAATTTGACAGTATTTGCACATTACAACGAACAACTGTGGAAAAGAACAAATTAGCCAAAAATCGAAGAACAGATTAAGGAAAGGGATAGGCCAGGAACAGTGGAAAATACTGCACTCGATTGGAATCCGCAAGGAGCAAGAAAGAGAGGAAGGCCAAAGAAAACTTGGAAGCGAACTGTTGAAGAGGAGCTCAAAGAAGTGGGAAGAACTTGGAAAGAAGCAAAAGCGTTGGCGAACGACAAAGATAAATGAAGGTACTTCCTTTCAGCCCTATGTTCCTAAAGGAACGAAAGGCATCATGAACATGAAACCAGATCTGCAAACGATTTGAGACCTGGTTTCTCAAAATTCAAAATTTTTCACAATTCTCCAATGAGTATCTTAACTCTTCAGCTTCGTTGCCCTGTTCGACCTACAGAGCCTTAGGATAATTACCCTTGTCTCCCCGCCCTGTTAGCCCTTAATAGATTTCGCTGTACCGAAATTCTTCAAATAAAGAAGGAGGAGCCAATATCTTAAACAGAGAAGGAGGTTCAAATTTTTTTTAATCATTCTTCTCCAAAACGACATTTAGATAAAAGCTCAATATAGAATGTTGAGAGCCCGAAAAATAGATAAATTACATCTTTAATTTTTTCTTCAAAAAAATGTAGCGCAATTAAAATGAAATGTTACAAGGCGTTTTTCAACTTTCAATCCTTTAACATGGAACATACTCACAAAAAGAGAAAAAAAATACTTTCGAGCGAAGATTACAAGAACAAAAAAAAAAGTATAAAAGTAAAGATTAATCTTTGTAAAAGAGTCTGTTGGATTGGTGAAGGGGCGTGGCTAAGGTACATTAAGATTCATGTTTAGGTACTGTATGGGAAATATGAAACAATTAATATGCCTCGATCGAAACGCCTTTTCTTTATACTTTAAAGACTAACCTGAAACCTGGAACTAATTCATTACTTGTTACTTTTATTTATTTTTTATATTAATTTATTAAATATATAATCTTAATGGAAATCTGTATACCACATGTATTAATATGTTTTCATTTTTATTTTTTTTTTCTGTGTGTATCCTGAAATGGAATCACGTCCGATTTATCAAATTAAATTCGTGTTACTGAAAATCTGATTTTAAAAGAAACCAGTTATTCTTTATAATTTCATAATTAAAAGTGCTTAACTGGTTCATAGAATTAAAAGATACCCTAAAATGGAATATAATAAATTTTAATGAAAACTAGGGAATATATATTGCCTTAAATTTTGATTTTATCCTGTTAAGATTGTTTCTAGTTAAAGGTTAGTTTTTAAAAGTGTACTAGAAAATGAAAATTTAATCGACCCTTCTATAATGTGGCTTAAGTTACTGATTTTCGTAAATTGATATTACACCAGGTCCTAGGTTCAAAAATTACTGGAAAAAGATGATGTTCCAGGCTAATTATTACCTGTTGTTGGTTTGCCTGTGGCCTGTTCGAATTGAGCTACCTTTTTTCTAAGCAAGCTCTGTCTAAAATCATCAGACAGCTCAGTAGCAGTTGTGTGAGGGGATGCAGCAAGATAAAACCTTTCTCTCGCACTCAAAAGCTCTTAAATGAGAGACAGGCTTGCTTTTTTTGTGATAAACTTGTTTGCTTTAAAAAGTTCTAGTTCGCCATAACGTTTGACTGTTAAATCAAAGATAATTTTCCCAAAATATTAATTAAAATACAAAAAGAGCAAATTCTTGTAATGGATTTTTTTTTAGTGTAGCCAGAATTTTCTTTTCGTTTTCAATCTTACAATTTTCTCTCTTTACCCATTTTTATTTTCTAAATGAAACCTATGTCACTTTCCCCCATTTACAAGACATTCTCAGCGAATCTCAACAAATTTCGTGGAAATTCCCATGCTCCTCGAATACATTTTCATCGAATTAATGCAATTTTCCCCGTCGAAAAAGTAAAGATTCAAACCCATGGAGCTTGAGACAAGTGTCTAGCTATCAGGGAAGCTTGTTACAGGGATTCTCCCCTTTACCCAGAGTTATCCCACAATTCGTGGGCGTGGCGCTACGAATAAATCATTCGTTTCGGTTATCAAAGAATCCCTCCTCCCGTAAGGTTATCACAAGTGATCTTCCTCATCTTTCGTTCCCCAACCATTTTTCGATCTTTACATTTTAGGAAATCGGCTCGAGCCGTAAGCTAACCCGTTTCCAAATTGATTTTCATTTGGTGAAATTTCTGATCGCATTTTCCGTTTTCACTCCTACACTTTGCCTCAAGCAAATGAATAAAAATCGTCGTTGGTTTTGATTTGATTTCTCTCCATGGTTCGGAGTTTCCTTATTTTACAAATGATTTGATTGTTCTTATGCGATTATCTCTCAAAAACTTTTCCTTCGTGATTAAGACATGCCTTTAGAATTTTCAACATCGAGTTTTCCCCAGGGTTTCTTTTTTTTTTAACGATTTATAACGTTGAGGGATTTTTTCATTTTAAGTTTTTTATATAAAAAATTCTTTTTGAAAAAAATGATTCTTGAAAATAGCTGTAGCTCAATGTGTTTTTGAAAATTTCATGTTTTAAAGAACCTATGGAAACTGGTCTACGCTTTTCCCGACCAGGAAACTGGTCTAATAAATGATCTACTAACATGAAAATTCTTCGCTTTTTTACAAACATAAAGGGGGCAGACATTTAATAATTAAGTCAGAAGCTTTACAGGAAAAAATGATAAAAGCCTATCATACTTCAGTTTATTCGTCACACCAAGGAATATCTAAACTCATAGCACAAAGATAGGCTCAACCTGCTAAAGCTCGATTTTTCTCAGGGCTAAAATTCATTGCAAAGAAAATCCATTTCCCTTTATCAAAAATACAGAACTATTTTCGCTCAATTCATTTCTTATAGGCTTAGTTAAAAATAATTAAGAAACTTACTTATGGCTGATTTTAAGTCCAACAAAATCCTCAATCATATGCAACCTCCAATTATCCAAGTTGATTTTTTCGGCTGCACCTGCAAATAAAAAAAAATACAATAAACTTTCATTTTTAAACGTTTCCAATTAGATTTAAAGATAAAACGTTTTTCAATAATATGGCGCAACATAAACGGTCCACCTAGATCATACACGATTTGTTTTCCCATTATTTAAAAAATTAACGCAATTAATTACCGTGATAAAAAAAATGTTGTTGAAAATGTCGCGTCACACACAAACCGAAATCTTTTCGATCAGTTCGCAATAAATTATTAAAAAGGCTTGAATAATAAAAATAAAAAAACAATATATCGATATTATACGAACATAAATCTCACCCTTACACAGTTTTTATGAAATAATTATAGGTTACGCGAGTTTGAGAGGCTGAGTTTGTTTGAATGTGACGGCTAATTACTCGATTTCTAATTAACTTTAAGTTATTTTCTGTATAAACTGACCTTGATTGGAGGTTTTTTTTTTTCATAACCTCAAAGATTTTCAATACGATTCATTTAATAATGTTTTGTTGACATTATTAGATGTAAAGATTAATTCTCGAATGTGAGTTTTGTTAGGGCTAAAGGCTGGAAACAGAAAACTATGAGTCATCGAGACCATAATAAATAATCAGTTGAGACATGAACTTTTTTTAGGCCTGCGGAGTAAGTTGAAGAACGCCAGTAAAAAATTTTCCAGGTGAGCTTGTTTTATAATAGAAACGAGCTTCTGATTTGATTCCAATTTTACTGTTTCCAATGTTTACATCACCCTAATGATTATTTAAAGAAGAAGTAATGTTGCATACAGTATTAGGGCTTTTTGCAGCAGGTTAGCGATTGAATCGTCACTTTCTAGGCAGTGAATTGTCAGTTTTTTGATAAGAACTCTAGTAAAATTTTCTTGGTAATTCTCAAAAGGGGGAAAATTCATTAATCATACATGCATGCATACATATTGAAGGAAAATTATCCAAAAAAATTGTCATTATTCAATTATTTCTCCTTTTTCATTTCGTTAAAAGTCCTAAACATTTAAATATACAATTCTTTGTATTTTTCCAAACATTTTCTTGTCATTACGGTGAAAAAAATTGTCAACCTATAATTCTGTTTGTTATTCTTGTCACAGGGCAAGGTATATGGTCAGATATTACACGGTAAAGGAAAAGAGAGAAAAAAAAAACCATTTGGAACGATCCAATAAAAAGATAATGATGTCATGAAATTTAAATAACTGCCCACGGATTGCGTTCATTGTCGTCTTGGAATCGTCCCACTGTGCATTCTCAAAATCTTTTTCTTTGTATTGTCATCGCTAACGAAAATTATGGTCGTGTTTTATTTCCTACCAAAAAAAATTTCCATTTTTCGAGTAAATATTAGGTTTGGGGATAAATAAACTTATTAGCATTGTCGACATCTTTGAAAAGAGTCCCGCTTTTCACTGATTGAAATCGACGTTTTTTGCTTATCAAAGCAAACCAGAATCTAAATTCGTTTTCACAAAAATTACTTGCCCAAAAGCCAACACGATTTGCCACCAAAACAGAATAAACGCGTTATCTAAAAAAAGTTCTGCTCCGACAATGCCTTGTGTCTTTTGAATTAAAGATAAGGCGATAAAAACTTCCGAAGAACCGAAAAAAAGGAAAAAGAAAAAAAAATAGAAGGAAAGTCGAATGGACAGTTTATTTTTTTGCTGATTCTAAACAATTTTATTTCTTTTTCGAGTTGATTTTTCCGTACATTTGATTTTCCACTCGATTTATTTGTGCCATTAAAGATAAACGCGGATTGAACAATTACACCCTTTTTTTTTTATTCGGCCCTGTTGCGACGTCTTAAACTTTTCTTTTCGCTCTGTTGTCCCCTAATAAATCTTTAAACGACCTTATTTGCATTTTACTTTTTTAAGCTCCCGAATTTTTATTTTCGGGCGAGATTTATATTTAGTTTTATAAAACCCTGTGATAGCCCGAGCTAGTTCGTTCAGGCGAGGAAAATTCCGTTTCGTTTTTTCGGAAATAAGAGAATAAAAAATGTTAATGCGACTGCTGACGACAGTTCATCTTTAAAAGGGGAAAAAAAAGGAAAGTGGATAAGTTTACACATAATCGTTACTCGGTTTGACAATGCGTGGTTACGCCTCAAAGCCCTCGATGGGGATTAACTGCTGACCCGAGCACCCTTACCCTTCTCGAATAAAAATTTTTATATCTTTTTCCTTCGATACTTTGTCCAATAAAATACCCTTATAGCTTTCCGAACACGAATACTACCTTAGGTCTTACTCAGCGAATTGTTTAAATAGAGTTTCGGGTAAAATTGGGAGAGACGATAAATTAAAAATAGTAATAAGTACAGAATGGGGAAGTAATATTTAGGATTTTTTGTTTTAGGTCCAGCTTGGAGCTTTTTAGTGCAGCAGATGATCAGCAAGCCCAGCAGTTAAAACCCAAAGAAAGGGAATCAGCCTGAGGGATTCCTTCCAAAATGAAGGTTGAGAGCGGGGCGAAGCTCAGAAATAGCTAAACGGTAATGGGCTGGCCAAATTGCCAGAGAAGATTTGAAATGTGGACGCAACAAGCAGCTAAAAAAAATTGGAGCAACAAGTAGACGCCAGAAGCGTTGGCGCGATGACTTTAGGAAGTGGTGAGATCCCGACGGATGCGGTGGGCCCAAGAGAAAAGAGTGTGGCAAGGTTTGAGAGAGACCAATGTTCAGGGGTAGATGGCGACGGGTTGAAAGAATAAGAAAATGCAGTAGCTCTATTATCACTGGCTTAAGGCTGAAGATGGTTGCAGTTGACTATCTCTAAAAAAACGGACAGCATAGATTGGATTATCACAATAGTAAGTACAGTACTAGTTGCTTCCCTTAGAAGCAAGATCAAATGGAGTTGGCTCAGTTTACCTCTAATTTTAGTTGCAACAAAAGAAAATCTAATTTTTGCTCTTCTCCAATACACTAACAACTTAACCCCAACTTTCTTTTTCCCCTTAAATCGTCAACTAAATTACTTTAAGCTACCACTATTAACTTATAAACACCGGCGCTAATAATAAAGCGATCCACCAAGCATCATCCCAAAATGATTTAAAATTTTAAAATAACATCTTTCGCCGAGTTAATCGAAAATTAATCGAATTTCAGGCGGGGAAATACCCTTAAAAAAAAGTACCGCACTACTGTAAAGACATAATTTAGCGTCTAGGCGCAAAACTGAAATCAAGGGGCTCGGTAGAGCCCCGAGCCAAGAACCGCGCAAAACCACTGTTCACGCAAAACTACTGTGCACGCAAAAAGGCTATACCGTCCCCTCTTTATAGGAACCAAAGTAGGCCATTTTCGAGGTTGCTTTTCTCCGCAACGGTGATAGATAGAAAATTCGAATTTTTTTTAAATGCTTGGGACTAAGGGTACCTTTTCCCCTTTTGAATATTAATTTCACAATTTGTTTATCAAAGAAGCTACACAGGTTCAAAATTGCTGATTTTAAAAGCAAAAAGTTCTCCTCTTTCTTCTTCTTCTTCTTCTTCTTCTTCAGCTAAAACATGCAGACGCGATTATCTCGAAAACGAGACAACGGATTTTTTTGAAATTTGGCATACGTGCGGGCAATGCCTTCCCGAAGGGGGCTCAAAAGGTTTCATCTCAATAACAATAACAGGAATTGCAAAAAACCCGAAAAAAGTGAGCAATTTTAATGAAAAAAGAAAAAAAAGTCAAGAAAACAAAATGAAGCGATAAAAAAACACGAACAAGTATAATATAAATAAACAAAGATAAGAGTCAGATGACTGTCGATGACGTTTATACAGTATATGGATGGACTTTTTTTTCGTATTAATTGGTTGTCATTTTACCTGAACAGTGGCGGTAAAAAGTAGAGACATTTTAGCATGTTTTTCCTGCCTCAAAAGATTGGGTTGAAAAAATAACGTGTCACAATTAGTTTATTATTTGTATTTTTTGATGAGAAGCATGAAATGCATAGCGATAAGAAGTGTAGCAGGTTGCATATATTGGAAATCGCAGAAAACACCAAAGTCAAAATTTTTTTGACTTTTACCCATATGCTATATTTGCAACAAAAGCCCTACGACATCCCTTGCAAAAATGACTGATATCCCAACAAAAACACCAGAAGTGTAAAGGCGGCCAAGAACCTTCCACTTTCAAAAGCCCTGATATCAAACAGGGCCAAGAACTACCCTTCAAAACCTTTTCCAACCTGCTTCAATACCGGTTCGCGGCCGACTTTTCTCTCTTTCCAACACGAAATCTTTTATGCCTTATATACGCAACGCCATTACGTAAGAAATCACATCCGTTCAACAATGACATTGCGGGATATGTTCGCTCGAAACTGATCAAGGCAAAATTTTTGGCACGCGCCTAAATACCCTGGCATTCTGATAAATAAATTAAATTAAAACCAGCAGTGGTGTATAAATAAGAGTAATTTCCTTGCTTTTATAATTTCAAAAAAAAAAAGTAAAAAAGTGTTGCAAATATTTGGAAAATTTTAATGAATTATGAAATGATTTTGCCTTCACTTAGTTGACACCCCTCCCTTATTAAAAAAACGTTTAAATCCCTTAAAAACGTTAAGGTGGCATTGATGACGCCTTCAATCACTAGAAAAACTAAGAAATCGACGAAACAAGTCGGCCGCGAACCGGTATTGAAGCAGGTTGGAAAAGGTTTTGAAGGGTAGTTCTTGGCCCTGTTTGATATCAGGGCTTTTGAAAGTGGAAGGTTCTTGGCCGCCTTTACACTTCTGGTGTTTTTGTTGGGATATTATTAAGGGGAAAAAAAAGATGCAACGGATTTTCTAAAGTAAAATATTATAAATTTTGGCCCCTAGAAAATGTTTTAAGGGCAAACTGGTAATTACAGGGGGTGTTCCGTCATTACGGCCCCGAGGTTGTTCCCATCATCATGGGACTAGACAACATTAACCTGCAAGGGTTTTTCAAGACATAAATTTTTCTTATATTCGATTAATTTAACCCGTGACTCATTGTTTGAAAATGTTTTGTTTAATTTAGAACAGCGAGATGAGTCACGTATAAAGGCTGGTGGTTTCAGCTATACATCTTTTTTCAAACGGATGTGGCGCCATGTAATCTTTCATATTTTATGGACGGTTTTTTTTAATAGGTCAAATTTGGGAGGCGGTTGACATGGATTCGTGGTTTAGATGTCTGCGATTTAGTTAAGAGGAATAATTTTAAAACTATTAAGTTATAATGTATGTTTGTCCAGCTTGAGGATATGCGGTGTTGTTTGTGGTGATAGATTAAGTTTGCAACGCCTTTTTCCGTTTTTTTTAAAAAGGAAACTTGAGGATAGTAATGTGACGTGGAATAAGATAGGTGTAATTAAATGAGAGATGTTATTCTTGGAAAATTATTCAAACGAAAGTTTTCCCCTGCTATTCGCGGAATTTTGGGAAATTTAGACCAAATTTTACAATGCACTTGCAGTAACCAGAATAGTATAGCAAGAAAAGATACATTTTTTTTTCTTAGTTTCTTGCTCTTCCTTCTTTTTAAAAAGACTCAAAGCGAATTACAGTAGTTTGGAAGCTGCAGCTTTTTTTTAATAGTAATGATCATCTTAAAGCAAACATTCACATTTAAGGGCAGCAATACTGCTTTGTAATTGTTTAAGATTTAAGATGGTACTTGTTGTGGTTCAGTTTCGGTTGAAGAAGCAGAAGGCGGAGTTGCAAATAATGGCACGGGCTCTAGCGCTGTGATGCAGAAATCATTGAAAAGTTGTTGCAATATTAGCAGAAATTTTCATCATTACTAACTTTTCAGTAAAAAAAGATTTGCAAAAACTAAGGGCAGTCTATTTTGATAAACTAGCGCCTCCAATGGCTGCCAAGGTAAACATTTCATCTGGGAAGGGTTGATTACTCGCTATCTAACTTGATGCTCCGCAGGCCAAAATTTCTGCTAAAGTTCGTCACATTAATATCATAAAATGTAAAATTTACCCTACAAATAACATCGCCTCGTTACAGTAATCGACCAAAACTTCGCAGTTTTAACAATTATTAACAATGAACCTTCCTTCTCTTAAATGCTGGCGATTCCAGACTAATTTAGATGGTTTATGTACGGAGCAACGCGAAAACCGATTTCAACCATTAATCGAATCCAACAATTTTTCAGCTGCCAATGGGCAATTTGCAATGTGCAGTCTTTTGGACTTAAACGTTAAGCAAGCCGAAATGTAATATCCTTTAATTATTTTTATTAACTAGCTTTCCAATTATATCTCTTCCCGTCTTTTTCATATAATCTTTGAGAACTAGCACGTGACTCAGCCGCTTAAGCTTTAGTGTTCTGCTACGAAAAACTGAGATGACTTGAATGAGCTTAAAATTAGGATCTAGTTGAGATCAGGAACTGGATTTGGCCCGAAAAATAGATAAGTTGCCCCTCACTAAAATTATTTGGAGCTCGTTATCAGTCTCAAGATAAACAAGAGACAATCCGCAAAGCATCGGCATGTTCACTCTTCTTTGAAGCTCAGTTCGACATGACTATTTTTACAATATGGAATGATTCTGCCACCCTAATAACGAAACAATACATCCAACTCCGACGAACCGGATAAAGCATTCCCCAACTTCAAATTTTAAATTACCCATATAAATATATTCAAGAGTCCTATTAGGGCTGCGATATGATTTCTCGAATACCAATTCAATTTGACTCCTTTCATTTCTTTCTCCTTTTGTTATACGAATTTATCAACTTTTTTTTCGGCTGCTTTTTATTATAGCGTTGTTCCTCCAATTAGTGTTAACAAACATTGTTACATACAAAAAGCATCCAAACAAGTTTGTATCTATAAGAAGAATTAATCAGCCTTCTTCAAAAATTTTTACAATGGCCAAACATTATAGCTTAGCTTATGAGTACTCGTATCTTTTTTTTTCACCGTGCTCCTCTTTTTTTCTGGGTTATTCTTCCCGAGATGTCAATGTAAAAATGACTTAAATAAATGAAGGAATGAGAAACTGTTGTGTCATTTTCATATGAAAGTCGAGTATATCTTTTATTTAATATTTTTATGGTTAGTTTAGACGGAGTGAGTTAATATAATGGGTAGAACAAACGATGCGCGATGAAATTGGACTTGTTTCTGGCGCCTCTGTCAGTTTGATTCCGCGACGTTTCCTAGAGAAGGGTGAACCCCAATCAGCTTTTAACTTCTTTAATTGGCTAATACTCATCAAAAAAATTATATTTTTTCATCTTCTCCGACAACTTTTTATTCATCTTTCAGCTCCTGGTTTCTTTTCATTTCTTCTTCCGAAACCGGTATGGTAATGATCATAAAAATCAAAGCACATTGTCTGCGATGTTTTAAGATTTTCGCAAATTGGCGAGGTAAAGGTTGGCGCTATGAAACGCAACGGTATCCACGATAATAACACGTCAAGTTCATCTTCGGATATTTTTTTTTTTATTGTTTCCTTCTTTTTCTAAATTGTAACTATTTTATTGACCCTACTGTCTGCGGTTTTTCTATTGACGCCTACAACCACCTTGCCGTAGGCAACAAACTCACACGTACACACGCATTCACCCGATCCTTCAAATCAATAAGATTTTTGACATTGATATTTTCCTTTTTTTTCTCAAAATAAAAGTTTTGTTAATTTCGAAACGTATAATTAATAAAGGAATTGTAGCCCGCGGTATATCCTGTAAACATATTTTCGGTTTTCATGGATGAAAAAAATACGAATTTGCGTATTTTTTGCGTCGGTATTTTGATCGGAAAAAGATTTCGAGGAAAATCCTGCAAGTTTATAATAACCTTGCATGTGGCAAAAAGAAATTTATAATTACAAATGGTCAGTAACGTCAATGTACTGGTTTAATAAACTAATTTTCCCACGATATTAATTAAAATGAAATGTAATATTCATTTTAATTTTTTTGGCTTTATATCTAATTTTCATTAGTGTTAATGAATTTTGGATGTAGTTCATCGGAAAGATTTATGTTATAAAAACCTTTAAAAAAAGGTTTTATGGGAGTACCTAGTTGCTGGACCGTAGGTCTTAAGTTTCAGCGCCACAACAAAGTGGTTTATGAACCAGTGCTATAGTGTGTTCGATTCTACGGGTGTCCATCCCATTTTCTTGCTATCAAAGTTCGCAGACTTCAGCTGGTGGGCATGAGCTCTTCCGGCAGGTCTTGGATGGACGATCAATCGTTTAATTAGCCCTGGACCTCTTGGAAGATCGTGGCTTCGTTGGGAGGATAGTGTGTCGATGGATGTGAGACGTCTGGGGATTCCTGACTGGAGAGCCTTTTGCCGGGATAGAGCCACAAGAGGGTGAGAAAGAGCTCCCGAAAAACATTTCTGAAGAGGGAAAAGAACCTAAAGCATGTATAAGATTGCACGAAATTAATATCTGTTCTTATTCGCACATACCCTTCTTCCATAAAGTCATTCTCTAGGATGCGGGAAAGTGAACGTTGCGATGGAGTTAGGTGGCCGGCTCATGCATCAGAAAGGAGTGTCGATTAGACCCAAAAATATTGGCATGATGATATATAAAAAAATTCGAATCGAAGATTTGAGCTTTAGCGCCAGTCACGTTGCAAGCTTTATAGATCTTTTTCTACAATCGATTAAATGAAAACCTTTACCACGTTTAAACTTATTACCGTAATGATCACCTAATGAGGCGAGCTTCTGATCAATTCTGGTCAATGCGCCAGTCTCAAGGTGGAAATTTAAAACCGCAACAAAAGTGGCAAAAAGAAATGGGTCTTTATGTAAATAATCCATCAGGTAAAGGCGAAGCAAAAACCTTTTATTCATGTAACCCAGAAACATCTTCTTACAATCCGGCCAATCAAGTCAAAAGATTGGAATTTTATAATTTTCACAGATTTTTAAAAATCTTGGGAAAAAAGTGTTTTGACTAGGTACTGCCATCAGACACACAGATAGACAGACGTCGCAAGCACTCAATTAGAGCACCGATGTAAAAGCTTGAAATTCGAACAAACAAAAAGTTGAATTTTCGTCTGATTTTAAAGCTTTAGCATTCCTTAGGACGGCGCTAAAGCAAAAAAGTGGGATTCCTATGGATCTGAATGGATCAGAAGTTCTATTAAGTTTTCTTCAAACATCCACCTTAGATTTTCGTCAGTCTCACCTTGTAATATGCCGAAGTCGTTGACAAACTTTTACCGCTCCGCCAGTGCTCTTATTGCAGACGATTTGAATCATCTCAACAGATTGATATACCATTCTTCTCCAAACATGCTATCCTAGATTTTATCTTCGCTCATATTTTCAAGCCATGATTTTCAAAAAATTTATGTCGTCGTGAAAGAAATTACGTCCCCATATCACATTAAATAGTAACATCATAAGTCACCAAAAACCTCTACTGCTCTCGGCCACCGATAAACAGTATAAATTCATTCTGCATGATCCTAAACAAAATTATCAGCCTTTCCTCAATCATTCTCGATAATTGTTAGTTTTGGTGAGATATGACTTACACTAGCCATACAATCTCAATTCAGGATGTTTTTGAATAACTTCATTATCAGAATTGTTACGCTCTTGCAGATACGGCTTAATTCCCCCCAATTTATTCAAGTATAAAAATGATTGACATAGTGCGAACGCTTGCAGGTCTTATATTTTTCAATCAAGTTGGTATGTTATTGATATCTATATGATTACAACGGGCAAATTATGATAGTTTCCCTATTCTAATGCAGTAATTACCATAATATAAGTTGATCTATGAATTATAAATAAATCAAGGTATAAGACTCATTTAACGGTTCAAATTATAATTCCAGACGGTCATCAATCAGTCTCAACTCAGGACCCATCATTTTCGTATCATTTTATTTCTTAAAAATTGTAATTAAAGTTATTTATCGATGTAATTGACAGCTTATCAACTCGCGATCCGATAACCGCACACAATACTAAAGTGATTGAGATGATCTCACATTAATTATGTGTGAAATATGGATTATGAGATTTTTTTATTCTTTATTCGATGCGGGTTTTCCTTTTGCGAATTTATAAAGTTCGGCAGAAGCGGTTAAGCTATCGGCTACAATAAAAATAATGGCGCCTGTTATAAATTTGTAGTTTACGTCCGTTATGAATTATGTTTCGGATGAACTTTTTTTTTAAGCCTGGTTAACGCATTCTTCTGCAGAACTTTTGATGACGTAATAAATTTAAGAGACTTTACAAGTACCACGGATCATCACTCTGTGTAATGATGTAATGACTCGACGCTGAGCGTGAGTCTTTGAGTTTAAGGTCACAAAATTATAGGGCCAGGGTCGGGGGTAATTATCTGAACTTGAATTATCCGAATGTTTCCCTTCCGACTGATGCTTAACTTGACACGAAATCCGACAACTCGGTTTAACGCCGATGGATTGAATCGTTAATGAAAGTAAATGTAACGCTGATATATTTAACTTATGATTGGCGGGGTTATCGTGTTAAGTTTACACGTTGAGGTATTTCGTTCATTTTAAAGTTCTCTTTGTCAGGTTGTCTACTCAAATTTTTAAACAAACTCGATCAAAAAAAAGGCGCTGTAGAAAGAAATTTAGGATATGTCTTGATTGTTTATACATATTATCTTTATCCCTCCCTTGTAATGAATAGGGTTAAATCAATGAAAGAGGAGTCCGCTTTTCATTGTTTATGTTTGAACTTTTAATATTTCGTGGCAGAGTGAGAGTGACAAAGACCCTGAGACAAAACTTGCAGATTCCGCTGTGTTATATGTGACTGCTTAAAATAAGTATAATGATATGGGCAAATAATCTTTCCAAAACTGCTGACAGGGCGATCGGTGCTTCGATACTTGAGATCCGATTTGATATTTGTCGGCAAATTGGTGGCAGCGGTGGAATTCGAACCCACGCCTCCGAAGAGATTGGTGGCTCAAACCAATGGAAACTTAGTGAGGACAACTTTAGTGTTGAAAACTTTTACTTCAGGATCAGGGAAGATGGACATCACATGTAGCAATGTGGAATTTTCATGCATCAATAAGGAGCTAGAAGCGCTGGCACGATGACATTAAAAAGGTGACGGGGTGGAGAGTGACGCAAAGATTAGAAGAGGTTGGTCGACGAAGAAATCTTTAGGCAAACTTACGATATGAGCTGTAGGTAGATCTGCAATAGGTCGGTCGTGTGGCCAGGAAGGAGAAGGAGCTCTGGACAGTGGAAACAACTTATTAGAGACCACAACTATAAGAAAAGAGCAGGGGAACATCGCAAAGAATATGACTTGAAGACCGACAAGGAAGTGATGTCGAGAAGCTTATGTCAAAGAGTGACTAGAAAATGGCTGCTGAAGAAGAAGAAAAATGCATTGTGGTCTTCTGATTTTAATAGATTACTTGTATCGACATCTTGAAACTCGAAAGCTTCTGAATTTGGACGTTGAAGAACAACCAGAAACTCAGGAACAACTAACTCAAACACTGATCCATTTGATGCAACTTGAAATATCCTTTGGCACCATTATCATTATTATAATCAAAGAAGACACAATTTACTGATCTTATTTAATTTTCTTAAAATCTCGAAAAAGAATCTAAATAGCTTGCGCCTTTTGATCGCTCCGACCAGTTTTCTCTTCAAGATAGTCGTCGCTAATGCTTTTCAAAATTTTAATGATTTTTTGATTAGACTCGTTAAAAAGTGGTCTTGATATTACGTTTAAAAAAAACTTATTTTAAATGATTTTTTTCCCCGGTATAATTTTTCGCAGGTTCCCATTCACCCTAAAAAAAAAAAAAGGATATCCGTTGCGTCGAATGAACCGTAAAGCCGAATTTATTTCACTATTAAAAAAATCCACAGCCGATAATAGCGCAAACGATATTGTTTAATGACGTTCAAGGTCAATCGTCAACATAATTTCGAGATTGTAAATGCATTGTTTTTATGAAAACACGTTCTTCTTTGCTCGTTCCTGATCTTTTGAGATGATTTCCCGTATAATCCGAGTTTATTTCGAGCTCACTTAAGGCTCGCTTACGAACCGGTTTAGTCATTAGCCCAAGAAAAAACTCGTTTACTTATTGTTTTTTTTTTCTAGAATCCATGCGTGCGTTTTTTAATTTCTGGTGTTCACGCCAAGTCGACTTGTGGTAAGACTACAAAAAAATTACATTTGGATATAATCTAATCTTAAACTGGTCGCAACATGAATATGAATGGCTCTGCGCTAAGGACGTGGTACTTTGACTCGTTATCATCCTTTTTTTTTCTGATTCTTAATAACTCCTGTCGAGATTTATAAAACGCACGTAGCTTGTGTCGATAAAGGAAAAAGCCAGCAAGAAAATTTCCGATGCATACCGCATCTTAAAAAAACCTTATAAATTTTGGTTTGGAAAAGTTCCACGAAATTCGATATGAAAACACGATAAATGCAATCATTTTCGTTCTTCCTGCGACGTCTAAGAAATTGTATTTTAATACAGAACTCATTATATTTAGGCTAATTATAAAAAGGTTATCTTAAATCAGATCAGGCTAATAATGAAAAATGACTTTTTAACGACTTAATGATTTTTTTCTTTTTCGAATTTCGTATGTTGAATTTTTTATTACCTTGGGAAAATTTGAGGTTTAACCGATTATTGAGATGGTTTGAATGTATTTTGTGAAAGTCTATGGTTTTACCTTTTTCCCTTAAGAAAGAGAATGAGACGCTCCTGGGTATTGAATTTGATTTAAAATTTTAAAAGCTAATGGTTCTATTAGAAATCGCTTAGTAGTAGATTATAATATGTCTTAATTTAAATTTAATTGGAATAGGTCAGGCCAGTTGCTGCAAAATGGCCCTGCGCGAGCTTTTGGTTCTAGCTTTCGAGATAGAAGCTCTTGAAGACTCTAGCTTCAGGCTTATTAGCCTTGAGATGTGATGCTGTAGATGGATCTTTTGCATCAGTCGGACTATTTTCATTACAGACAGCCTAAAAATGCATTACAAAGCTCTATTTCTCTACTAAGACCTAGAACTTTTGGTACTTGCCAAAAATTAGAATGTTGAGCACTGCAGATACATCGCATGGTATTATCATGATTCAGTTTTTCTTGCGGAACCACCGTAATCATGTACAACCGAATTAAATCTTACAAGGCTCCTCTATAAAATGTATTTAAAGACTTGTCATTTGGAAGAAGAAAATACAGTGTTATTGATATGCACGACTATCACACTAAAATATGTAGCTAAAAAAAGAGCAGAAAGCAATCAGCGGGGCATGAAGATGGCACGACATTTACTCTTAGAGCTGTTTTCACGGTTCCAAGGCTAAAGCGTATATAACCATTGAAGAAGTCAGAGATTATTGCGGCATTAATGAGATTGCTAAATGAACTTATTCGCTTTGACGCTCAGGGTACTAAACCCTGCACGGTACTTGTGTCAATAAACCGACTCTGACGTATCTGAACTGAGGCCGAGGATTCTAGTCTAAGGAATCTTGTCCAAGACCAGCAATATCAGGAGACACAGAGGATATCTCTTTCAGGATCTGTTGACATCTGTATTATAAGACCAATTTGTATACCTGGGAGACCTTCAAATGATCCTGATTTAGGATTTATAGTTTGACGTAGAATCAAAACCACGTTAGCAATGTCGATGCTCACTTTACAAGACTGAATAAGTTTCAAGATGAGGACGCACGACTAGTGCTTGATATCAGCTTTAATTTACATATCAGATCCAGGTGAATCGAATGAATCAGCATTGAAGTATTCATTTGAGCAGATAGAACTGCAGTAAGACGAGAAAAACTGTATAAAATATTAGAGCAGATAACAGTGGCGGGCTGGATATTCCTTATCAACAAAAGAGAAGCTTTCGAACATGTTAAACTAATTAGAGCTCTGAGCTACCTGTTACTGCCATTATGAAAATACTCAGGAATCAAACCTAAACTTGTCTTCCTTTCAAAATTTCCATCTCTTCAACATATGGGAACTGCATCAGAAAAATTTCGGTACCTACATAATAATCATGGCATTATTCTATTTCAATGAGTCATGAATCCAAAAAAAGATGAAATTATTAAAAGTTTAAGGCGATGTCTATATATAATGATATGAAAAAATGTAAAATGATTGACGTGAATTAGGGTGAATGCGCCGGGGCAATAGTCCATGAGTTGGGTCGGGCAAAGACGAAGGCAAGACAAGATAATTGTTACACTTTTCCTGTTTGAAATAGGTCAAAGTCAAAATTGAATCCATCTTACTTTGTCTTTTAGAAATTCAATTACCTTTTGCGCTTAATAATAAGCTTCATCTTTCCTAATCCGTTTTTTAAATCAGAAGCTTTTATTTTGATGAACGAAGCATAAAAATATAAAATCTTTTTTTGTGTGTTCTTCTCCCGCACATTGACGGGACAAAAACCGCAAACTTGAGAATTAACCCATTGAATAAAGCGTTTAGTTAACCTCAAATTACGCCTGCGTTTTGACATTTTATTCCCCCGGCCCAAAACAAGCCTACATAAGAAATGACAAAACGTTGAAGAATTTTTTGAACACCTGTTTTGTTTAGGGGAGAAAGAAAACAGGGATTTGTGGTTTTTGAGTTCCGTGCCTTAGGACATGGTCATATTCATCAGTTTTCCTCAATAAGGTTTTTTTTTTTTACATTTTCGAATTAGTCGAGCAGTTATATTGTACTCAACATCTATTTCGAGTGAAAGATCGTAGGAAGAAAAGCCACAGGCGGCCATATTGAGCCATCTTCACACGCACACCATTTTTTGTTCTTGATATATTATCTGGTAATTTTTAAATCGATAAAGACGGTTGAATTCAGGTGACGCGTAATCTTTTATAATTAATCCATTTCCTTTTTGGTCATTCTTTAATTGCCTGGCTAAAGTGACGGACGGTGTGGTTGATAGTTGTATATGTTTTAAATTGGATTGTTGAATGACCCTCGAATGTGGTAACTAGGTAGTTAAAAGTATGTCTAATAAAATTGTCATTCTCAGAGAAACAAGCCTGTTGCACGAATCCCAGTTAAAGATTGTTTAGCTTTTGTTTCTTACCGTGAGGTTTTTTTCACTAAATTTTTTTAAGAGTTGAATCTTTGAAAAAATGATTGAGATTTAAACGTTTTCGGTTTTAAAGCAAGGTGTCGCTAACATTGTCGCCCCCGATTGTCCTTTCAGCCGGCAAATTATTTCAAGGCTTCGAAGATAAGGAAATCCTTAAACCGTGAAGGCCACTGCGGTGGCATTGATACTATTTATTTGAATGCTTTCGCTTTAAAAAAAAAAACATTTTGTTACAGCTCAAATGATTTTGTTTTTTCAAAAATCGCGGTCTGTAGTTTATGGTATCTGCAGTTTTTATCACAGCTGTGTGGTTGCGTCTCAGTGACATGTGCGTCAGTGTTCTTTAGCATGGTATCAAACTGTTCCAATTCTCGAACGAGTAATGGCGACAAAATATGAGTCTGACCGTGCTTTGCTTAGGCTTTTGACCGAGAAAGCTGATAAAGCGACATGCTTAGGAGAAACGCAAACTAGACTATGTGACTCGACCAGAGTAGATGAGTGATGATGCTGAAAGTTAACCTAGGCAGTAAGAAGCTCATGACAAGGCTATTTGAAGGCAAGCTCGAGTCTGTGGGTGATTTATTTCATAATCGTTCGAAGCGAAAGTTTATCCCGAGCTTAGTTAGGGTCAGGCTTAGGCTTAGGTAGTCGATAAACATTAACAGTCCAGGTTTGATGCACCTGCCTTTGACAAGCTCCAAATTCCTTCTAACCCGGGTGGTAGCAATCTGGTAAGGATTCTGATAGGGGACAGCAGTCCTACCAGTACTGGCTTAAGGCTAAAGACGGTAAAAGTAGGCTAGGCTTAAGTCCAGAAAGCAGGAGGCTGAATATGGGGACGGTATGGCTCCTGTGCTGCGATGCGAAAGGTGTCGGAAAGCCACCGCATTAAGCTCTCTAGTATAGCCATCATGGAAAAGGGTTTGCTGTGCAAGACCCAAGACAGTCGATTCGGATAGGATCTCTTGACCGCCGCAATAAGCTCTGTAACCATATGGTCGCCAATCCCCGTCGTGGGAAAGCACTGTAAGAAGAAGTTAGGGTCAGTGTATCAGTAGTGGATCATGTGTCAGTACTGGATCACTTGTCACCAAATTAGTGATAGTAGTTTCTAGACAAGTGACAAATCATTTGGCGGCATGAGTGATCCATTACTGATATCTACCCTATATTATTGTCTCTTAAAGCTGACATACTTTCAACGTGATCAATCGTTCCTCTTCTCAGTACCACTCGTGGTCTTAGGTTTACTCTTCCACGTAACTAAATTCGGTGCTCAATTCTGAACATGTTCCATCTCGTTAATCCAACCCGTTTATCCTAAATAACATTGGGGCTATACCACCGTTTTTTTTCCAAACACTCAAGGACGAATTTAATTATGTAAAGTTAAGTAAAAATCATGTTGCATTTTAGAAAGCCACGAGTTGACCTCATAAGAAAATACGTGTAGAAATGTATGACTATACTGGAAGTGCAACTCCCAACTACTTGAAAAGTGATTATCCATGCCTGACTTTATCTCCATTTACATAATTATTTCCTTTGTCTATGAAAAAACAATATCAAAAATCTGATTTTTTTTTTGTTTTTTTATTCAATTAACATTGGTTTCCAATTTTAAATAAAAGCGACAAGTATAGTACACCGGCAATAAACGGGTGTAACCGCTTTAGCGCTCTTTAATCTAATCCAGTCAACGGGCAGGTTATTGTTTACAATTCATACAATTATAAAAAATTAAACGCGAGCTTAGATAAAAATCATCCAGTGAAAAATCATCGGATCGCGAAACTGACATTAAAAGGCAAAAGTTACTGTGGGGATACGCGGTGATTATCCGCATTATACACCATGATTGCAATGGTTAATGTGTTGAACGTGGTGTCAAATTGACGCTTCCTTCCATGAAATGTCTTTCGTGATTCCCTATTGCTGCAATTTATCGACGTCTGTGTTTCGGTTTTGTTTTTTTTCGAAAGTGAAATAAAAGAAAAGCGGAAATCAAAACAAGAAAAAGTATTTTTTGAAGTATGTTTAAAAGGACACGATGATTCTTCCCCTTAAAGGGCAGATCGCGGCTTCGATTGATGTTGAAAATATCTTCACGTAACATGATGTCATCTTAAAAAGATCCCCACCTTGCGTTAAGAACAATGGTTCGTCAGGTACGGACAACTAAAATAATTGAGGCAATTATGAGGAAATATTTTAACATGTTTTTAGCTCAAAATACACGTTTCCGGTGCTTAGGCGCAATCCCATCGTCAAGAACTAAATAAATGAATCATAATTTTAGATTTTTTTTGACTCTTGTTTGATGCGACAAACCCGACTCGTTAAGTTTTTGTCAGCTATAGCCCTGTTGGCAATTTTTCTTTAAAGGAAATGATTTACGGACGTATCACGATTTTCGAGTCATCCTGGGTGGCCATGCAACGAATTTAAATGCGATCAAAAAGAATTTTGTATGAATGCCTACATATTTTAGCTTAGATTTTTTTTTTTATTCGACTCTGTGCAATTTATCACTTTGGTATCGTGGTGCCGTTTTTAATCTTGGAATCTGAATTTGATTTTAGCGTGACTATTTTTATTTTTAGAGAAAGGAAAAATAGGGCGTCAGATTCCATGTTCGTTAATGTTTTCATTGTTTTTTTTTTTTTTGGAGCGTATTGGTGATCAAAGAGCAATAAATGAAAATGAGTGCGACAAAATTTGAATAGTCAGATTTAGAAATGTGTTTAAATTATCAAGAATTTTTTTTCGTTTTAGAAATTGCGTTGTATATGAGAGAGTGGAACATCCAGGCGAAAGAAAAGACGAATGAATCGAGATGACAAAGGAAAACACCAAATTTTGTGAATAAGATAGCTTAGTCTACTTGCACATTTGGGAATTTTTGGGAGAATGTATTAGAACAAAAAAGGTGAGAATTTTTTTGGCTATTTTAAAAGATTTGATGGAGTTGGGTTCGTGCTGAGGCTGAGGCCTGCATGGTAGCTACGTGTATAACGAGAACTATCTTCAGCTACTGCTGTTGAGGGCGTTAGGCAAGAGACCAGGGGGTGGCAGCAGATTTAGGTCTGAAACCTTCAGTAGGGGAAGAAAATCTTGCCACTGGAGCCAAATCCCAGAGACATTATGTCTGAACAGAATAGATAAGGTAAAGCCTCCTTTTGCATTTAGAAAATTACTAACCTCCTGTCGAGAGAAGTGTTTGCTATGGAAAGACACCACAGCACACCATGCTGGGTCTTTGAGCAACTCTCTGACCTAGCAGGAAAAGAAAGGTTTTTGTAGTGCAGCTATGGCAAATACAAAATTCGATGCTCAGATGGCCACGAAATTGACTATCAATATCCAACTTCTTAAAGTAAAATTTTGAAAACTTTAATAGTTTTAAACATCATTTAAAATTCAGGAAAAACACATTATTGATAAAATTGAAAAATTACCTCCACTCATTAACCCCGAAAATTCGATTTAGGTTCCATTTTTTCCTATTAAACCACTTTTTTTTTTGAAAATTAAATTGGGTCTCATTCGATTTCCTCATCCACTATCTCAAGTTTTCAACCCAAACTTTTTTTTTTCATTTTAAAAAAATAATTCTCTTAATTTTCCCTCCTTTTCTATATGTACCGTATTCCAATTTGAAAACTTTTATTCCGAGCTAAAAATTGGTTTTTAATCGCCTAGATTCAGGTACAAACAATGAATAAAAACAAAACGTGACTGAATTTCTTGATAATTTTAATCCCTTTTTTTCTATCTTCCCCATCGGTGCGTAATTGCGTATGAACTTTCCTGCTTTTTAAAATATCTGATATTGTCCTTTTAATGTATTCCAATCATGAGCATCATAAGCTTTTTTTTTTCGTTCAGTGCCGTCTGAAGCACGTGCTTGTGCCAAAGGTTCGTCAGAGCTGAGCATTATTGGGCCCTACACCTAAAAATTTCTTAACTCCCACAGTTTTACATTCCTGAACTTTCGCGGGTAGGGAGTAGACGAAAGCTGGAACTTATCTTTGTTAACGAAATTAGATTTAACGTTTAAAAAATTTAGCTGCAGCTTTTGATTAAAGATAAAAGATTTTGCACCGACAAACAAAATGAAGTTCCGGCTTTAATGTCCAGAACCGAAATACAAAACTCACTACCCAGTTTAATCGTAGCTTGATCTCATTTTTACACTTGATGATGATCGTCATTATTTATTATTAATATTATCATTATTATCATTACGATTTTAACTTAATGAAAGAAAACATGTTTTTAATTATTTTAACCCATGTAAACCTATGGATACGAAAATTAAGCTTCTTTACATGTTATAAAAAAAAAATTATGAAGTCACGAATATCGTTAAAAACGGATTTAAATTTTTAAAAAAAAATTTATTTTATTGCTTTTTAAACGGGTCCCAGCTTTGAAAGACAGAAAACGAATTTTTTAATTGTGTTTAATTCCTTTTAATTCTTTTTTTCTCTTCGAATTTCGATTAAACATGAAGAAAAAAATCAAACAAGATTTTTTTTAAAAAAAAATTAGTTAGGTTTTAATTGTTACATTATTACAATGAAGGTATTAACCCCCTTGAATATTAACATTAAATAAAGTGATTAAATTTCTAATTACAAGTCGGAAACCCGGTCTAAGGTTAAAAAACAAGAATTTAATGCTTTCGTGGTATTATACATCAAAAAATTTTCTTTTTCTTCCCCCTATTATCACTATCCCATGCCTTGAGGATTTGTCATGTGATTCGGAATTAAAAGATTTAATAATTGCGGATAAAAAAAATTTAGCCTTAGGTTCGAAAATATTTAACGGGAGCTCCCTTGGTTCGAAAAAATAAAAAAACCTACCAAAGGAAACTAAAAATTAAAATGTGATTAAGTACAAATTTGACGATATAAATCCTTTAAGGTAAATAACATGATTTAAAACTAATTTATTATTATAATAAAGAAATATGAATATTTTTTTTAGTTTGCATTTGGGAACAGGAAAAAGATTTTTAAGGAAAATACAAGATAATTGTTTTTTTGAAAGAAAAAAAACGCGATGATGCAGTCATCAATATTGTTGCATCTCGTAATTAAGTGTCATCCGCCTTTTGTGTAAAACACTCGCACATCTCAAATTAACAAGTATTTTTTTTTTTCTTGTTAAATCTGGCTAAAATCAAAGAATTATTTCTGGGGGGCAATTAGTCAACGTCTACACTTTTTTCTGTTTTTTTAAAATTGGGATTAACGTTCTGGAAATTATTTTTTGAGTTAATGTGAGTAGGGTTGGTCTTATCTTTTAAAGACAATGTGAGGTTTATCGTGGAATTGGTAATTAGGAAAGCAAGAATAATGCTCCAAGGGCTAGAAATGTTGGAAAATTTTGTATCGAGTTAAGCTCTGTCAAGACTGATAACTAAGGCGAAAAATAGTCTACATTAGACCCTTGTAGGAGATTCTTGGTAATTTTTATGAAATATGTACGATTTTGCGGTCGCGGGGATTACCTGCCACCCAATTAATTTATGATATGTATTTTATCATGTGCAAACTCTTGTAATCGTTTGTGAATGAATAGGATATGAAAAACCCACCATGTTTGATTAAATTTAATTAGGATCTTAAGCATCAAAGATTGGTGTAATTGAAATAATTTTTATTTAAGGAAGGTCGATCAAATTAATCTAATTATTCAAAATACAGCAAAAATTCCATTAAGCAATTATTGCATCAGCACAGTTCAAAATAATATTCTCAATTTGAATACAGCAAAAGTTTCAAAAAAAAGTGGGGACCTGGAGTGAAACTTAAAGATTTTACCACAGGTTGAAACTTTCCAGTGAGAAAGGAGAAAATCGGCAGCTAAGAAGGGTGATTGTTGAATGTTCTTTCTTACTGAAAAGGCTCTGCAAGATTTGAGGACTTATCCTCAAGTAGTATTGAACTTCTTCCGAGCCGCAACCACAAGCAAATCAAAGCTAGTCTGATAGTAGCAAAGCTGATACAGTGAAACCTGTAAAGTCGGACACCTCGATAAGCTGGACCCTCGCTTAAGTCGTACACTTTTCCGTGGATTCAAGTATTAGTCGGACATTTTTCGCTTTATCAGAAGTGTCTGACTTAAACAGGTTTCACTGTACCGAAATCTTAATTGAAGCAGATCTCCAAGTACAAAAGTTCGTTCACTTCAAACTTTGAGGGCCAAAAAACTTTAGGAAGCTGAAAATACAACCTTATATGTTTGTTCCAAGTCTTTCTTGCTTTGGCTTTGCAACAGAATTGAGCTAAACGAAAATTGTTAAGTTTATTGCAAGACTTTGAGCTTCAGATTTGAGTTACTGCAATGAAAGTGCAGTATGGGTAGAATACCCCTCGTGTTCTTTGCTAGCTGATTTGAAACTTTAGACAGACTGATATTATCTTTTTACTTTGTAACAATTTCTACGTTGATAATTCTAACGGTCACTAACATTTCATACAGAATCTAATAATGAGACTCAATCGTATGTCACTTAACATAGATCATGGTTCGATAATTATTCTCATTCGTATGTACTTTTAAATGAGAAAAATTATAGTAATAACAATTTAAATTACAGTAGAATGCATAACTGAAAACTTTTTCCTTAAAAATGAAAAAAATAAAAAGATCAGCGGATTTAAAGGAGAAAAACAACGATCCATTACTCTAATTAATAATATACTTTAAAATCGTTTTTCATATTTTACATAATTTAAAACCACTCTAACGACTACCTATATTTACCCAATAAAATTCGTTTACTATTATTTATTCGATAAGCCGAAAATCGTGGTCGGTAACTTCGTTAAATCCGCCTAATAACGAAACAGAGGCGTAATTTAAAATGTGTAGTTTGAGGTCAGGACACAAGTTACCGAGATCGCATGTTATTGCAATTGCATTTGGCCAGCTATCGTGATGCATTTTATTGGTTTTTACTTTTCCCACTAACAGCCATTGTAAATGCTTCTGCATGAGTTTTTTTTTACCATTTTTCAAATGAACGTTGCTGCCATTTCATGTCTTTTTATATTAATTAAGAAAGATTTAATGTAGGGAAGAAACCCCTTGGGCTGTGTACGTAACTAATACGCAAT
This sequence comes from Liposcelis brunnea, assembly GCA_023512825.1. Classification (NCBI taxonomy): domain Eukaryota; kingdom Metazoa; phylum Arthropoda; class Insecta; order Psocodea; family Liposcelididae; genus Liposcelis; species Liposcelis brunnea. The sequence goes on along the minus strand of CM042065.1, from coordinate 16,104,976 downwards.
CATAAACTTATTTGTATTGCCATAAACGCATTGAACTCTTCAAGGTTCGATAAATCCAGTATTTAAAAAAAATATTTTTTTCTGGAGGTATCGGTTTAATTAAGACAGTTGGCGTAGGACTCCAGCACCAGCATACACCTGATGAGTATCGAGGTTTCGCTATCCCGGAAACGTCAAATTAAAATATGATTTACAAATACTTTGATAGACGACTGCTTATGTCTCGACTGACATAATCACATTATAAAATCTTTCTTCTACGGTAAACATTAAAAAAAAAAAAAAACAACTGATAGAAAATTAAAAAGACCATTTTTAATCAGGGAGTAATTGAACGCTGTTAATCTCCTTTGATATTCGACATACTCCCGGATTCAAATCTCTCTCCCCTTAAGCATCCGAATCAATGAAGACTAATCAGTATAAGCCGCTAATGAGTGTCATCAGTTTTCCTTTTAATGTCTTGAGTAACCCTTTCGAGGGATCTCTTTCCCCCTTTTCTTCATTAGTTTCAGTATCTTATTCACTCTCATCGTTAACAATCTATCTTAATTTACGATTTCGTTAGTTGAGAAAGGCATGTATGGACTTGTAATTCGAATGGAGGTTTGACAAATTATTTTTGGGTCGTTTTAGATTTTAGAATTCTTCAAAAGTAAAGCAGGTTTAATTTTTGTTATCTAGTTTTAGCATTGAAGGGACGTTGCTGGATGTTGAAGGGATGAGATTCAAGAATGTTTCAGAGTGGGGACAGGTGTCTTCATGCTTTAGACCATATTCTCCGAAGTCGAGTCTTATCTAGGCGAGCCAAACTCATCGCACTTAATGCAGTCATACTCCTAATGGTCACTTATGGCTGTTAGACGTAGAATCTGACCGACCATGTACAGAAGAGGCTGTTAGCCTTCGAAAATAAGGCTTTGCGTAGGATTCTGTCCACTGTGCTGACGTTTAGAAGTCGTAATGGTCCTTAATTGTCCTAAACGGGACGTCTTCGAGCTGTCTTTTTGACGTCTTATTTGGGACAAATCAGGTACGTCTTTAAGACGTCATCTTGCACACTGGGTGGAGAAATCCCTTGACGGGGCGGCTAAGAATGCACTCTAATGAGGAGATCCGAAGGCTCACTGAGCAGCCGTTGATTACTAGCAAGGCTCGTACATTTCAGTGGACGGGGCATGTAGCGCGAGCGCCTCCGACTTGGAGGATATGGTAGTTCCTGGATGAGCACCCGACTAGTCGTAGACCTCTTGGAAGACTGCGGCTTCGCTGGGAAAATAATGTGTCGATGGATGCGGGATGTCTGGGGATACCTGACTGGCGGGCCACCTGCCAGGATAAAGCCGCTTGGCGCGGTGTCTGCTGCGACAAAAGAGCTTTGCGGCCTCTACGACATATGACCAACGCGGAGGTCTTGTGTAGGTTGCACAAAGATCGTGAACTACTTGCGACCATAAAGCGCAGGAAATTGGAGTATTTTGAGGATATGTTGCGGGGACCCAAGGACAGGCTGCTGCAGACCATCATGCAGGGCAAGGTCGAGGGTGAAAGAAGACTTGGTCGTCAGAATCTCTCCTAGTTGCGGAATATTCGGAATTGGACCGGGTTAACCGTAGAGGAGCTATTCCTCATGGCCGCCGATCGTGAAAGATTTAAGGAGCTCGTCGGATCGATTGCCTAAGTTCGTGTGCGAGCAAGGCACCCAAAGAAGAAGAAGAAATGACTTGGGCTACTGTAAAAGACCAAGTTGCTGAAAGAAATACAAATTTTAAGGTGGCACACGTCTTGGAGTTCACAAAAACAAAAATGGATGAAATGAGAGTGGAAGGTTTGAGTAAGTATTATTATTCATTCATACTGGTTATGAAAAAAAATTCCATCAGTTCCATCATTCATCCATAGTCATCATGGAACCATCAGTACCATCATTCAGCCCACCATGCAACCAAAAGTTCCATCATTTTCAGTCCATAAAAATTTTCGTGGACTGAAAATGAGTCCAATTTGCTTCATAATTATATGACTCCATGGTGCTCTACCAGGAAAGAGAATTCATACTGGTAACAATGACAGCGATTTTGTCGATCCTTAGCTTCAGAAAGCTCCTTTTGATCAAAAATTTTCAGGGAAACTTAGGCTGGAGCCATCAGGCTAAAAATTAAAATCTTTACTAACAGAACATCTAGCGTGGATCTCACGTTTATGGATCACCGATTACTTTGCCACCATTTCTCTGAAAAAAAAGATGCATGCTTCGAATTCAAATGAAGAAATAAAAAAAATGTATATCATCAAATTACAAAGTATCTTAAGTGCCTCTAATTAGTCGTATAGAGTTATAATTTGGAAAGAAAAAATAAGTTAATTATTCGCATTCTACTAGAATATCCTTCAGCCAATCGGCTTGTAATGACCCATCCCTTTATTGTAAGTACAGTTCAAATCATCATTGCGAATCATTATTTCACTAACAGTTTCCTGTATTTTAAAAAATCATGTTTACCTTTTGAACAAGACGAAAATCCTCGCCTATCAATTTAAATTATGATCTGGAATAAGTAAAACGCCTTAAATTTTAACGAGGTGAGTTATTAGTATTCCAAGTTGGTGGCATCGCTTGAGCGTGTGGCTTTAAAAAAAAAGCAGAAGAATAAAAAAAGGAGGAAATGAAATAAAAATCAAGTGTAAATTCTGGATTGATTTCGGGGCGGTACAGTGGAAATCAGTAGCTAAACCCCCTGTTGAGATGAGGTCATTCTGCTCGCACCGATTCATTCAATCGCGGTCTTTGTTGGGCGTCCATATAAATGGGTCCTTCTTCTCGCATCCCTTCGATTAAGAACCTTTTCGTTCTGGGACATTAATTATTCTCAATTTAATTTTCAACTTTTCCAAATTGATTTTATCTTTTTATCTGAATATACATCTTCCTTTTTTCGTTTCATCAACCGTAAAGCAAATGTTTGGTCTTTTTTACCCCGTAGTTTGTCAGGTAGGATATTCTTTTCCATTATTTCTTTATAAAGTAATTTATTTAGTGGAAAAATGTTTTTTCTCCTTGAAATTAGGGGATGTATCATGGTTACAGATGTGAAATTTTTTTAATGGGAGCAAGGCTACGGTTTTCGCTTGAAAAGATATTGGTAGAAAATTTTTTCAATTACTTGCCCATTGTAAATTTTTCTAAAACCGTATTTTGTTTTTAGCGAAGGGTCGTAGGCACCTGAGGAGTTACCATTAGGTTCAATAGGCTGCAACTTTCTTCTTCTTTCTATCTATATCCGTCCACTCCTGAACGAAGGTCTCTCTCAAACTTTGCCACACTTCCTTGTCTTGGGCTCTTTGCAACTATTTCAGTACCGCCACCCTCTTAATGTCGTCGTACTATCTCTTGGCCTACCGACGCTTCTTGTCGACGCTCGAGGTCTCCATCTTACCATACTTGCTGTCCACCGGATCCCCTCTGGCGACATGACCTGTTCATTGCCACTTAGCTATTGCGCAACATCATGTTGATGTTGGAACTTGAAGGGTTAACAAATAAAGAAGCTGATTACGTCCAAAGAAAAAACAGATTAACGATCTTTGCTTTGTGACTTAAAAACTTGGATAAAGCATAGCATCATCTATTAGAGTAGTAGACCGCTAGCAGATCTGGTTGAACCTCTTAGAGGCTCTAATTAACCTTTTAAGAACCATTAACGCTTCAGCATGAAATTTGCTGAAGCCAATAGAAGTTGGACGAAGTCAGATCGAATGCCAGGACTAGAGTCGTCAAAGCCATGAAAGTCTTTTGTTGTTCGGCCAGCACCAATTGGAAACCAAATGAAGATGTTTGAATTAAGAGAATTTGGCTAGTAGCAATAATACAATTTTTGTTGAAGCTATAAAAATTTGAAACTGCTATAGTTGTTCCTTGAGGCTATAAAAGTTTGGCCAGCCATCTTTCAGTGTTATTGCCTATCTACTATCCTTTGATGTATTAGAGGAGCAGAGATAGGGAACAGTTATTGCTCTATTTCCTCCAAAACTCGAAAAGAATTTTTCTTTATAATTAAAAACCTTTTGTAGAATTTATAGCGCATTTAAAAAAAATACACTTGTCAAACTTTTCCCTAATTTTTGAAGTCCATTACAATTTGTTTTAGCGTAATATGGTTTTCCTAACAAACGACATTACATCCCAGGTACGATATCACTCACAAAAGAATCAATCAATCGTTGTTTACTTAGCTTACGGAAATGGACAAATTTTATTTTTCAAGATATTTCTTCAAAATGGGTTTCTCCCAGCTTGAAACATTAATTTCCGTAAGAAAGGTATAATAAACGTCAAAAAGTACTCCCTTTTATAATTTTTATGTGTTTTATAATTCATCCTTTTATGAAAGGCGGCGCGGAGTCAATAGGCGAAAAGGATCTTTGTTGGGTTCAAACGAACCGATAATGTTTTGTGTTGTTCAATCCGGGTTCCAACAAAAAGACACCCTAGGTTTGTTTTACGGAGCAAAAATAAGAGTATCGGGAGAAATAACAAAGTCAAAAGTTTAAATTGACTTCGTAGCTAAATTCTGACATGGAGACTGCGACTTCAGTGCTTATGATACATGTTCTGGCTTAGTTTTCTGGGCGCATGGTTGAGTCCTTCTCTGGCCAAACCAAGAATTGGCCAATAATTTCTGGATCTTGAAAATTGGTTTAGGCGGAAGCTTTCACACTTTCTGTTGGAATTGATCGTTTTATGGAATTTTTCAAGCCTTGGAGTAACATTCACGGCTCCTCCTCTTTGGGAGAATTAGATCTCGCCCGGAAAAACTCACAAACATGTTCTGTCACCGAGCTTGATACTTTAGATGAAATATATGGTTCGGTCATTTTATTTAATTCGTTTCAAATGAATGAATTAGGAAAAAAAACAGAACTAACTAGCAGTTAATTTGACCTTATGAGCTTAAACCATTCTTAAGGAGTTAATCTGTAGATTATTTTCATCATAACCATAGAGGAGTTAAAAATATTAAATTAATCTTGTTGAATAAAATGATTTTGCAGATTTACGGTCAGTTTTTTTTATATTTTAGTAATGAACTAGCAAAAAGGGCCCCCTACGGGGGCCACTTTTTGTTAGCTAACTTGCAGCTCGGCCTTCGGCCTCGCTTTCTCCGGGCTCCCTACTTGTTTCAACCCCCCCAGGAATGGGAGCAGACGATCGGCTAAAGTCGGTTCCGAATGTTTTGAATTAAGTGTCTGTTCGACAAAGTCTTGAAATAATGGTTTTCTTCGCTCTCGCGGCCCAAGGGCACCTCGTAGTCCTCGCTCGCTTCGCTCGCTGCGGAAGTTTCTTAGCGCGTCGGAAGGCCCGGTCGCCTTCGGCGCCCAGGCTTTCCAGCCGCGCGTATTGCTCTATGTGAAATCCGAGGGCACGTCACAAACAGTCGAAATGCCTTTCGGGTAGGCTCGGGTCGTTTTCGAATCGAGAGGGAATTTAAAGGGGTTGAAAATGGCTTAAATGGTCGAACACCCGATTTGGGAACGGGCTTTGCCAAGTACGAACGACCATGGGCTCGGCCGCTTCGCGACCTCGCCCTTGGGAGGTGAATGATTGGGTTCGTAGTCCTCGCTCGCTTCGCTCGCTGCGGAAGTTTCTTAGCGCGGCGGAAGGCCCGGTCGCCTTCGGCGCCTAGGCTTTCCTGCCGCGCGCATTGCTCTATGTAAAATCCGCGGGCACGTCACGACCAGTCGAAATGCCTTTCGGGTAGGCTCGGGTCGTTTTCGAATCGAGAGGGAATTTAACGGGCTTGAAAATGGCTTAAAAGGTCGAACACCCGATTGGGGAACGGGCTTTGCCAAGTAGGAACGACCATGGGCTCGGCCGCTTCGCGACCTCGCTTGGGGGGGTTTAATTTAAAAATCGTTGACCCGAACAGCTCGGGCTTCGACCTCGCCTTCCTCGCTCGCTTCGCTCGCTGCGGTAGATTGACGGCGTGGCGGAAATCCCGGTCGCCTTCGGCGCCCGGGCTTTCCAGCCACGCGTATTGCTCTATGTGAAATCCGAGGGCACGTCACGACCAGTCGAAATGCCTTTTGGGTAGGCTCGGGTCGTTTTCGAATCGAGAGGTAATTTAACGGGCTTGAAAATGGCTTAAAAGGTCGAACACCCGATTGGGGAACGGGCTTTGCCAAGTAGGAACTACCATGGGCTCGGCCGCTTCGCGACCTCGCTTGGGGGGGTTAAATTTAAAAATCGTTGACCCGAACAGCTCGGGCTTCGCCCTCGCCTTCCTCGCTCACTTCGCTCGCTGCGGTAGATTGACGGCGTGGCGGAAATCCCGGTCGCCTTCGGCGCCCGGGCTTTCCAGCCACGCCCCCGTCCCCACCATGTTAATTAGAAGAAACGTCGTACAAACTCGGGAAAATCCTCTTTTACAGTGCCTGGCACCGCCACTGTTGCCCCTTAAAAGTTTCCTCAAAAGCTGCCGTGATGAAAAATAATGACGTGCTCCTTTCGAAATTTCTGTTTTTGGATCGCCTAATACAGCCACTGATGCCCCTTTTTAAAATCTCTGCCCTTTGATTTAAAAAACATCAAGTCCCCCCCGCCCCTCGTTTCGATAACGCAGGAAAAAACTAAAAAACTTGGGCTTAAATAGTTAATTTCATCACCGCCGTTAAGCCTTAATAAATCTTGTTCCGGCTCTTTAAATGGCTTAACAGATTCTCAAAGGTTCGAAAAAAGACTAACGTTACATCCACCAAAAGACTCAATTTTTGCCTTTTCAAAATCTTTTATGTAGCCTCCCGTATACTAAAAGAGTCTATTCCGCTTTTAAAAATTTCAATTCCCGCCCTCAGTCGTCGTTGAACCTTAATTTTTTTTTTCGCCCTTAAAGAAGTCTAAAAATTGCCAAACACCGTTTAAAAAATTTTTTTCTCATAAGACTCAATTTCGCTTTCCGCATGCTATAAAAGTCGATTCCACCTTCAAAAATTTTTCCCGGCCCCCGGAAAAATTGGATTGTTTTTGGATCGCCTAACACAGCCACTGATACCCCTTTTTAAAATCTCTGCCCTTTGATAAAAATAAATCAAGCCCCCCCCCCTGTTTCGATAACGCCGGAAAAAAACTAAAAATCAAGTTTCAACACGTTACCGTTGGGAAAAAAAAGTCACCGTAAAATGCCGTGTAGTCAATGTACATGTCGATTGCCCGTACGCGGAATCGGTTTTCACGGTAAAGGTGGGATTTTTGTTTTAACATTTCTCGGGGTCAAAGGTCGATATCGAAAAAAGTAAATCGACAAAAAGTTTTGTTTTTGTCCCAAGATTAACGCTATATTTTTTTAAAAGGTCCCTTTTTAATTTTGGAGGGGGCGGGGAAGGTGAAAAGAAGGTGAAAAAATGTCCGCGTTTCGAGTCGTAAACTTTTTTTTTCCGTGTCGACAAAACTTTGAAAACGGCTGGCTCCTTTTGGGGGTGAGCTAGAAAGTCGTACTATGGCTCAAAAGAATCGTCGTTTAACGTAGAACAGAGGAAAAATAAGGCTGGTTTCGCGAAAAATGGTTAAAAGCGGTAAAAGATGTGAAAAGATTTGAAAAGGAGGGAAAACGGGAGTCGACAAACGGAAAAAACTCCAGATTTCGGGACGTTTCCTCTTCCGGTGGGCGGGGGAGGGGGATGGGAGGGGGGCGAGTATTTTTCCCTTGTAGACCGTTAAATTCTGCACCTTTTCCTTTTTTTCCCGGCTCGATAGGACAAAGGAGTCGGGAGTTTCGAGTTTTTTCACTTTTCGTGTCGACAAACATACACATGAACTTTAGTAATATGACTAGCAAAAAGGGCCCCCTACGGGGGCCACTTTTTGTTAGCTAACTTGCAGCTCGGCCTTCGGCCTCGCTTTCTCCGGGCTCCCTACTTGTTTCAACCCCCCCAGGAATGGGAGCAGACGATCGGCTAAAGTCGGTTCCGAATGTTTTGAATTGGTGTCTGTTGGACAAAGTCTTGAAATGAATGGTTTTCTTCGCTCTCGCGGCCCAAGGGCCCCTCGTAGTCCTCGCTCGCTTCGCTCGCTGCGGAAGTTTCTTGGCGCGGCGGAAATCCCGGTCGCCTTCGGCGCCCAGGCTTTCCAGCCGCGCGTATTGTTCTATGTGAAATCCGAGGGCACGTCACAAACAGTCGAAATGCCTTTCGGGTAGGCTCGGGTCGTTTTCGAATCGAGAGGGAATTTAAAGGGGTTGAAAATGGCTTAAATGGTCGAACACCCGATTGGGGAACGGGCTTTGCCAAGTAGGAACGACCATGGGCTCGGCCGCTTCGCGACCTCGCCCTTGGGAGGTGAATGATTTGGTTCGTAGTCCTCGCTCGCTTCGCTCGCTGCGGAAGTTTCTTAGCGCGGCGGAAGGCCCGGTCGCCTTCGGCGCCCAGGCTTTCCTGCCGCGCGCATTGCTCTATGTGGAATCCGAGGGCACGTCACGACCAGTTGAAATGCCTTTCGGGTCGGCTCGGGTCGTTTTCGAATCGAGAGGGAATTTAAAGGGGTTGAAAATGGCTTAAATGGTCGAACACCCGATTGGGGAACGGGCTTTGCCAAGTAGGAACGACCATGGGCTCGGCCGCTTCGCGACCTCGCCCTTGGGAGGTGAATGATTTGGTTCGTAGTCCTCGCTCGCTTCGCTCGCTGCGGAAGTTTCTTAGCGCGGCGGAAGGCCCGGTCGCCTTCGGCGCCCAGGCTTTCCTGCCGCGCGCATTGCTCTATGTGGAATCCGAGGGCACGTCACGACCAGTTGAAATGCCTTTCGGGTCGGCTCGGGTCGTTTTCGAATCGAGAGGGAATTTAAAGGGGTTGAAAATGGCTTAAATGGTCGAACACACGATTGTGGAACGGGCTTTGCCAAGTAGGAACGACCATGGGCTCGGCCGCTTCGCGACCTCGCCCTTGGGAGGTGAATGATTTGGTTCGTAGTCCTCGCTCGCTTCGCTCGCTGCGGAAGTTTCTTAGCGCGGCGGAAGGCCCGGTCGCCTTCGGCGCCCAGGCTTTCCTGCCGCGCGCATTGCTCTATGTGAAATCCGAGGGCCCGTCACGACCAGTTGAAATGCCTTTCGGGTCGGCTCGGGTCGTTTTCGAATCGAGAGGGAATTTAACGGGCTTGAAAATGGCTTAAAAGGTCGAACACCCGATTGGGGAACGGGCTTTGCCAAGTAGGAACGTCCATGGGCTCGGCCGCTTCGCGACCTCGCTTGGGGGGGTTTAATTTAAAAATCGTTGGCCCGAACAGCTCGGGCTTCGCCCTCGCCTTCCTCGCTCGCTTCGCTCGCTGCGGTAGATTGACGGCGTGGCGGAAATCCCGGTCGCCTTCGGCGCCCAGGCTTTCCAGCCACGCCCCCGTCCCGACCATATTAATTTGAAGAAACGTCGTACAAACTCGGGAAAATCCTCTTTTACAGTGCCTGGCACCGCCACTGATGCCCCTAAAAAATTCCTTTAAAAGCTACCGTGATGAAAAAAAATGACGTGCTCCCTTCGAAATTTCTGCTTTTGGATCGCCTAATACAGCCACTGATGCCCCTTTTTAAAATCTCTGCCCTTTGATTTAAAAAAAATCAAGTCCCCTTCCTCGTTTCGATAACGCAGGAAAAATACTAAAAAACTTGGGCTAAAATAGTTAATTTCATCACCGCCGTTAAGCCTTAATAAATCTTGTTCCGGCTCTTTAAATGGCTTAACAGATTCTCAAAGGTTCAAAAAAAGACTAACGTTACATCCACCAAAAGACTCAATTTTTGCCTTTTCAAAATCTTTTATATAGTCTCCCGTATACTAAAAGAGTCTATTCCGCTTTGAAAAATTTCAATTCCCGCCCTCAGTCGTCGTTGAGCCTTAAAAAATTTTTTTTCGCCCTTAAAGAAGTCTAAAAATTGCCAAACACCGTTTAAAAAATTTTTATTTTCATAAGACTCAATTTCGCTTTCCGCATGCTATAAAAGTCGATTCCACCTTCAAAAATTTTTCCCGGCCCCCGGATATTTCTGTTTTTGGATCGCCTAACACAGCCACTGATGCCCCTTTTTAAAATCTCTGCCCTTTGATAAAAAAAAACCAAGCCCCCCCCCTGTTTCGATAACGCCGGAAAAAAACTAAAAATCAAGTTTAAACACGTTACCGTTGGGGAAAAAAAAGTCACCGTAAAATGCCGTGTAGTCAATGTACATGTCGATTGCCCGTACGCGGAATCGGTTTTTACGGTAAAGGTGGGATTTTCGTTTTAACATTTCTCGGGGTCAAAGGTCGATATCGAAAAAAGTAAATCGACAAAAAGTTTTGTTTTTGTCCCAAGATTAACGCTATATTTTTTTAAAAGCTCCATTTTTAATTTTGGAGGGGGCGGGGAAGGTGAAAAGAAGGTGAAAAAATGTCCGCGTTTCGAGTCGTAAACTTTTTTTTTCCGTGTCGACAAAACTTTGAAAACGGCTGGCTCCTTTTGGGGGTGAGCTAGAAAGTCGTACTATGGCTCAAAAGAATCGTCGTTTAACGTAGAACAGAGGAAAAATAAGGCCGGTTTCGCGAAAAATCGCTAAAAGCGGTAAAAGATGTGAAAAGATTTGAAAAGGAGGGAAAACGGAAGTCGACAAACGAAAAAAACTCCAGATTTCGGGACGTTTCCTCTTCCGGTGGGCGGGGGAGGGGGATGGGAGGGGGGCGAGTATTTTTCCCTTGTAGAGCGTTAAATTTTGCACCTTTTCCTTTTTTTCCCGGCTCGATAGGACAAAGGAGGCCAGAGCTACCGAGTTTATCACTTTTCGTGTCGACATACATACAGGTGAACTTTAGTAATATGACTAGCAAAAAGGGCCCCCTACGGGGGCCACTTTTTGTTAGCTAACTTGCAGCTCGGCCTTCGGCCTCGCTTTCTCCGGGCTCCCTACTTGTTTCAACCCCCCCAGGAATGGGAGCAGACGATCGGCTAAAGTCGGTTCCGAATGTTTTGAATTAAGTGTCTGTTCGACAAAGTCTTGAAATAATGGTTTTCTTCGCTCTCGCGGCCCAAGGGCACCTCGTAGTCCTCGCTCGCTTCGCTCGCTGCGGAAGTTTCTTAGCGCGTCGGAAGGCCCGGTCGCCTTCGGCGCCCAGGCTTTCCAGCCGCGCGTATTGCTCTATGTAAAATCCGAGGGCACGTCACAAACAGTCGAAATGCCTTTCGGGTAGGCTCGGGTCGTTTTCGAATCGAGAGGGAATTTAAAGGGGTTGAAAATGGCTTAAATGGTCGAACACCCGATTTGGGAACGGGCTTTGCCAAGTACGAACGACCATGGGCTCGGCCGCTTCGCGACCTCGCCCTTGGGAGGTGAATGATTGGGTTCGTAGTCCTCGCTCGCTTCGCTCGCTGCGGAAGTTTCTTAGCGCGGCGGAAGGCCCGGTCGCCTTCGGCGCCTAGGCTTTCCTGCCGCGCGCATTGCTCTATGTAAAATCCGCGGGCACGTCACGACCAGTCGAAATGCCTTTCGGGTAGGCTCGGGTCGTTTTCGAATCGAGAGGGAATTTAACGGGCTTGAAAATGGCTTAAAAGGTCGAACACCCGATTGGGGAACGGGCTTTGCCAAGTAGGAACGACCATGGGCTCGGCCGCTTCGCGACCTCGCTTGGGGGAGTTTAATTTAAAAATCGTTGACCCGAACAGCTCGGGCTTCGCCCTCGCCTTCCTCGCTCGCTTCGCTCGCTGCGGTAGATTGTCGGCGTGGCGGAAATCCCGGTCGCCTTCGGCGCCCGGGCTTTCCAGCCACGCGTATTGCTCTATGTGAAATCCGAGGGCACGTCACGACCAGTCGAAATGCCTTTTGGGTAGGCTCGGGTCGTTTTCGAATCGAGAGGGAATTTAACGGGCTTGAAAATGGCTTAAAAGGTCGAATACCCGATTGGGGAACGGGCTTTGCCTAGTAGGAACGACCATGGGCTCGGCCGCTTCGCGACCTCGCCCCTGGGGGTTTAACTTAAAAATCATTGACCCGAACAGCTCGGTCTTCGCCCTCGCCTTCCTCGCTCGCTTCGCTCGCTGCGGTAGATTGACGGCGTGGCGGAAATCCCGGTCGCCTTCGGCGCCCGGGCTTTCCAGCCACGCCCCCGTCCCGACCATGTTAATTTGAAGAAACGTCGTACAAACTCGGGAAAATCCTCTTTTACAGTGCCTGGCACCGCCACTGATGCCCCTAAAAAATTCCTCAAAAGCTACCGTGATGAAAAAAAATGACGTGCTCCCTTCGAAATTTCTGCTTTTGGATCGCCTAATACAGCCACTGATGCCCCTTTTTAAAATCTCTGCCCTTTGATTTAAAAAAAATCAAGTCCCCTTCCTCGTTTCGATAACGCAGGAAAAATACTAAAAAACTTGGGCTAAAATAGTTAATTTCATCACCGCCGTTAAGCCTTAATAAATCTTGTTCCGGCTCTTTAAATGGCTTAACAGATTCTCAAAGGTTCAAAAAAAGACTAACGTTACATCCACCAAAAGACTCAATTTTTGCCTTTTCAAAATCTTTTATATAGTCTCCCGTATACTAAAAGAGTCTATTCCGCTTTGAAAAATTTCAATTCCCGCCCTCAGTCGTCGTTGAGCCTTAAAAAATATTTTTTCGCCCTTAAAGAAGTCTAAAAATTGCCAAACACCGTTTAAAAAATTTTTATTTTCATAAGACTCAATTTCGCTTTCCGCATGCTATAAAAGTCGATTCCACCTTCAAAAATTTTTCCCGGCCCCCGGATATTTCTGTTTTTGGATCGCCTAACACAGCCACTGATGCCCCTTTTTAAAATCTCTGCCCTTTGATAAAAAAAACCAAGCCCCCCCCCCCCCTGTTTCGATAACGCCGGAAAAAAACTAAAAATCAAGTTTAAACACGTTACCGTTGGGGAAAAAAAAGTCACCGTAAAATGCCGTGTAGTCAATGTACATGTCGATTGCCCGTACGCGGAATCGGTTTTCACGGTAAAGGTGGGATTTTCGTTTTAACATTTCTCGGGGTCAAAGGTCGATATCGAAAAAAGTAAATCGACAAAAAGTTTTGTTTTTGTCCCAAGATTAACGCTATATTTTTTTAAAAGCTCCCTTTTTAATTTTGGAGGGGGCGGGGAAGGTGACAAGAAGGTAAAAAAATGTCCGCGTTTCGAGTCGCAAATTTTTTTTTTCCGTGTCGACAAAACTTTGAAAACGGCTGGCTCCTTTTGGGGGTGAGCTAGAAAGTCGTACTATGGCTCAAAAGAATCGTCGTTTAACGTAGAACAGAGGAAAAATAAGGCCGGTTTCGCGAAAAATGGTTAAAAGCGGTAAAAGATGTGAAAAGATTTGAAAAGGAGGGAAAACGGGAGTCGACAAACGAAAAAAACTCCAGATTTCGGGACGTTTCCTCTTCCGGTGGGCGGGGGAGGGGGGGTGGGAGGGGGGCGAGTATTTTTCCCTTGTAGACCGTTAAATTCTGCACCTTTTCCTTTTTTTCCCGGCTCGATAGGACAAAGGAGTCGGGAGTTTCGAGTTTTTTCACTTTTCGTGTCGACAAACATACACATGAACTTTAGTAATATGACTAGCAAAAAGGGCCCCCTACGGGGGCCACTTTTTGTTAGCTAACTTGCAGCTCGGCCTTCGGCCTCGCTTTCTCCGGGCTCCCTACTTGTTTCAACCCCCCCAGGAATGGGAGCAGACGATCGGCTAAAGTCGGTTCCGAATGTTTTGAATTGGTGTCTGTTGGACAAAGTCTTGAAATGAATGGTTTTCTTCGCTCTCGCGGCCCAAGGGCCCCTCGTAGTCCTCGCTCGCTTCGCTCGATGCGGAAGTTTCTTGGCACGGCGGAAATCCCGGTCGCCTTCGGCGCCCAGGCTTTCCAGCCGCGCGTATTGTTCTATGTGAAATCCGAGGGCACGTCACAAACAGTCGAAATGCCTTTCGGGTAGGCTCGGGTCGTTTTCGAATCGAGAGGGAATTTAAAGGGGTTGAAAATGGCTTAAATGGTCGAACACCCGATTGGGGAATAGGCTTTGCCAAGTACGAACGACCATGGGCTCGGCCGCTTCGCGACCTCGCCCTTGGGAGGTGAATGATTGGGTTCGTAGTCATCGCTCGCTTCGCTCGCTGCGGAAGTTTCTTAGCGCGGCGGAAGGCCCGGTCGCCTTCGGCGCCCAGGCTTTCCTGCCGCGCACATTGCTCTATGTGAAATCCGAGGGCACGTCACGACCAGTCGAAATGCCTTTCGGGTCGGCTCGGGTCGTTTTCGAATCGAGAGGGAAATTAAAGGGCTTGAAAATGGCTTAAAAGGTCGAACACCCGATTGGGGAACGGGCTTTGCCAAGTAGGAACGACCATGGGCTCGGCCGCTTCGCGACCTCGCTTGGGGGGGTTTGATTTAAAAATCGTTGACCCGAACAGCTCGGGCTTCGCCCTCGCCTTCCTCGCTCGCTTCGCTCGCTGCGGTAGATTGTCGGCGTGGCGGAAATCCCGGTCGCTTTCGGCGCCCGGGCTTTCCAGCCACGCGTATTGCTCTATGTGAAATCCGAGGGCACGTCACGACCAGTCGAAATGCCTTTTGGGTAGGCTCGGGTCGTTTTCGAATCGAGAGGGAATTTAACGGGCTTGAAAATGGCTTCAAGGGTCGAATACCCGATTAGGGAACGGGCTTTGCCTAGTAGGAACGACCATGGGCTCGGCCGCTTCGCGACCTCGCTTGGGGGGGTTTAACTTAAAAATCGTTGACCCGAACAGCTCGGGCTTCGCCCTCGCCTTCCTCGCTCGCTTCGCTCGCTGCGGTAGATTGACGGCGTGGCGGAAATCCCGGTCGCCTTCGGCGCCCGGGCTTTCCAGCCACGCCCCCGTCCCCACCATGTTAATTTGAAGAAACGTCGTACAAACTCGGGAAAATCCTCTTTTACAGTGCCTGGCACCGCCACTGTTGCCCCTTAAAAATTTCCTCAAAAGCTGCCGTGATGAAAAATAATGACGTGCTCCTTTCGAAATTTCTGTTTTTGGATCGCCTAATACAGCCACTGATGCCCCTTTTTAAAATCTCTGCCCTTTGATTTAAAAGAAATCAAGTCCCCCCCCCTCGTTTCGATAACGCAGGAAAAATACTAAAAAACTTGGGCTAAAATAGTTAATTTCATCACCGCTGTTAAGCCTTAATAAATCTTGTTCCGACTCTTTAAATGGCTTAACAGATTCTCAAAGGTTCAAAAAAAGGCTAACGTTAATTCCACCAAAAGACTCAATTTTTGCCTTTTCAAAATCTTTTATGTAGCCTCCCGTATACTAAAAGAGTCTATTCCGCTTTGAAAAATTTCAATTCCCGCCCTCAGTCGTAGTTGAGCCTTAAAAAATTTTTTTTCGCCCTTAAAGAAGTCTAAAAATTGCCAAACACCGTTTAAACAATTTTTTTCTCATAAGACTCATTTCGCTTTCCGCATGCTATAAAAGTCGATTCCACCTTCAAAAATTTTTCCCGGCCCCCGGAAATTTCTGTTTTTGGATCACCCAACACAGCCACTGATGCCTCTTTTTAAAATCTCTTCCCTTTGATAAAAAAAATCAACCCCCCCCCCCTCACCCCACCGTTTCGATAACGCCGAAAAAAAAAACAAAAAATCAAGTTTAAACACGTTACCGTTGTAAAAAAAAAAAAAAAAAGTCACCGTAAAATGCCGTGTAGTCAATGTACATGTCGATTGCCCGTACGCGGAATCGGTTTTTACGGTAAAGGTGGGATTTTCGTTTTAACATTTCTCGGGGTCAAAGGTCGATATCGAAAAAAGTAAATCGACAAAAAGTTTTGTTTTTGTCCCAAGATTAACGCTATATTTTTTTAAAAGGTCCATTTTTAATTTTGGAGGGGGCGGGGAAGGTGAAAAGAAGGTGAAAAAATGTCCGCGTTCCGAGTCGCAAACTTTTTTTTTCCGTGTCGACAAAACTTTGAAAACGGCTGGCTCCTTTTGGGGGTGAGCTAGAAAGTCGTACTATGGCTCAAAAGAATCGTCGTTTAACGTAGAACAGAGGAAAAATAAGGCCGGTTTCGCGAAAAATGGTTAAAAACGGTAAAAGATGTGAAAAGAATTGAAAAGGAGGGAAAACGGGAGTCGACAAACGGAAAAAACTCCAGATTTCGGGACGTTTCCTCTTCCGGTGGGCGGGGGAGGGGGATGGGAGGGGGGCGAGTATTTTTCCCTTGTAAAGGGTTAAATTCTGCACCTTGCCCTTTTTTTCCCGGCTCGATAGGACAAAGGAGGCCAGAGCTAGCGAGTTTATCACTTTTCGTGTCGACATACATACATACAGGTGAACTTTAGTAATATGACTAGCAAAAAGGGCCCCCTACGGGGGCCACTTTTTGTTAGCTAACTTGCAGCTCGGCCTTCGGCCTCGCTTTCTCCGGGCTCCCTACTTGTTTCAACCCCCCCAGGAATGGGAGCAGACGATCGGCTAAAGTCGGTTCCGAATGTTTTGAATTAAGTGTCTGTTCGACAAAGTCTTGAAATAATGGTTTTCTTCGCTCTCGCGGCCCAAGGGCACCTCGTAGTCCTCGCTCGCTTCGCTCGCTGCGGAAGTTTCTTAGCGCGTCGGAAGGCCCGGTCGCCTTCGGCGCCCAGGCTTTCCAGCCGCGCGTATTGCTCTATGTAAAATCCGAGGGCACGTCACAAACAGTCGAAATGCCTTTCGGGTAGGCTCGGGTCGTTTTCGAATCGAGAGGGAATTTAAAGGGGTTGAAAATGGCTTAAATGGTCGAACACCCGATTTGGGAACGGGCTTTGCCAAGTAGGAACGACCATGGGCTCGGCCGCTTCGCGACCTCGCTTGGGGGGGTTTAATTTAAAAATCGTTGACCCGAACAGCTCGGGCTTCGCCCTCGCCTTCCTCGCTCGCTTCGCTCGCTGCGGTAGATTGACGGCGTGGCGGAAATCCCGGTCGCCTTCGGCGCCCGGGCTTTCCAGCCACGCGTATTGCTCTATGTGAAATCCGAGGGCACGTCACGACCAGTCGAAATGCCTTTTGGGTAGGCTCGGGTCGTTTTCGAATCGAGAGGTAATTTAACGGGCTTGAAAATGGCTTAAAAGGTCGAACACCCGATTGGGGAACGGGCTTTGCCAAGTAGGAACTACCATGGGCTCGGCCGCTTCGCGACCTCGCTTGGGGGGGTTAAATTTAAAAATCGTTGACCCGAACAGCTCGGGCTTCGCCCTCGCCTTCCTCGCTCACTTCGCTCGCTGCGGTAGATTGACGGCGTGGCGGAAATCCCGGTCGCCTTCGGCGCCCGGGCTTTCCAGCCACGCCCCCGTCCCCACCATGTTAATTAGAAGAAACGTCGTACAAACTCGGGAAAATCCTCTTTTACAGTGCCTGGCACCGCCACTGTTGCCCCTTAAAAGTTTCCTCAAAAGCTGCCGTGATGAAAAATAATGACGTGCTCCTTTCGAAATTTCTGTTTTTGGATCGCCTAATACAGCCACTGATGCCCCTTTTTAAAATCTCTGCCCTTTGATTTAAAAAACATCAAGTCCCCCCCGCCCCTCGTTTCGATAACGCAGGAAAAAACTAAAAAACTTGGGCTTAAATAGTTAATTTCATCACCGCCGTTAAGCCTTAATAAATCTTGTTCCGGCTCTTTAAATGGCTTAACAGATTCTCAAAGGTTCGAAAAAAGACTAACGTTACATCCACCAAAAGACTCAATTTTTGCCTTTTCAAAATCTTTTATGTAGCCTCCCGTATACTAAAAGAGTCTATTCCGCTTTTAAAAATTTCAATTCCCGCCCTCAGTCGTCGTTGAACCTTAATTTTTTTTTTCGCCCTTAAAGAAGTCTAAAAATTGCCAAACACCGTTTAAAAAATTTTTTTCTCATAAGACTCAATTTCGCTTTCCGCATGCTATAAAAGTCGATTCCACCTTCAAAAATTTTTCCCGGCCCCCGGAAAAATTGGATTGTTTTTGGATCGCCTAACACAGCCACTGATACCCCTTTTTAAAATCTCTGCCCTTTGATAAAAATAAATCAAGCCCCCCCCCCTGTTTCGATAACGCCGGAAAAAAACTAAAAATCAAGTTTCAACACGTTACCGTTGGGAAAAAAAAGTCACCGTAAAATGCCGTGTAGTCAATGTACATGTCGATTGCCCGTACGCGGAATCGGTTTTCACGGTAAAGGTGGGATTTTTGTTTTAACATTTCTCGGGGTCAAAGGTCGATATCGAAAAAAGTAAATCGACAAAAAGTTTTGTTTTTGTCCCAAGATTAACGCTATATTTTTTTAAAAGGTCCCTTTTTAATTTTGGAGGGGGCGGGGAAGGTGAAAAGAAGGTGAAAAAATGTCCGCGTTTCGAGTCGTAAACTTTTTTTTTCCGTGTCGACAAAACTTTGAAAACGGCTGGCTCCTTTTGGGGGTGAGCTAGAAAGTCGTACTATGGCTCAAAAGAATCGTCGTTTAACGTAGAACAGAGGAAAAATAAGGCTGGTTTCGCGAAAAATGGTTAAAAGCGGTAAAAGATGTGAAAAGATTTGAAAAGGAGGGAAAACGGGAGTCGACAAACGGAAAAAACTCCAGATTTCGGGACGTTTCCTCTTCCGGTGGGCGGGGGAGGGGGATGGGAGGGGGGCGAGTATTTTTCCCTTGTAGACCGTTAAATTCTGCACCTTTTCCTTTTTTTCCCGGCTCGATAGGACAAAGGAGTCGGGAGTTTCGAGTTTTTTCACTTTTCGTGTCGACAAACATACACATGAACTTTAGTAATATGACTAGCAAAAAAGGCCCCCTACGGGGGCCTCTTTTTGCTAGCTAACTCCCAGCTCGGCCTTCGGCCTCGCTTTCTCCGGGCTCCCTGCTTGTTCCAACCCCCCCAGGAATGGAAGCAAACGATCGCCTAAAGTCGGTTCCGAATGTTTTGAATTAAGTGTCTGTTCGACAAAGTCTTGAAATAATGGTTTTCTTCGCTCTCGCGGCCCAAGGGCACCTCGTAGTCCTCGCTCGCTTCGCTCGCTGCGGAAGTTTCTTAGCGCGGCGGAAGGCCCGGTCGCCTTCGGCGCCCAGGCTTTCCTGCCGCGCGCATTGCTCTATGTGAAATCCGAGGGCACGTCACGACCAGTTGAAATGCCTTTCGGGTCGGCTCGGGTCGTTTTCGAATCGAGAGGGAATTTAACGGGCTTGAAAATGGCTTAAAAGGTCGAATACCAGATTGGGGAACGGGCTTTGCCAAGTAGGAACGACCATGGGCTCGGCCGCTTCGCGACCTCGCTTGGGGGGGTTAATTTTAAGTCGTTGACCCGAACAGCTCGGGCTTCGCCCTCGCCTTCCTCGCTCACTTCGCTCGCTGCGGTAGATTGACTGCGTGGCGGAAATCCCGGTCGCCTTCGGCGCCCGGGCTTTCCAGCCACGCGTATTCCTCTATGTGGAATCCGAGGGCACGTCACGACCAGTCGAAATGCCTTTCGGGTAGGCTCGGGTCGTTTTCAAATCGAGAGGGAATTTAACGGGCTTGAAAATGGCTTAAAAGGTCGAACACCCGATCGGGGAACGGGCTTTGCCAAGTAGGAACGGCCATGGGCTCGGCCGCTTCGCGACCTCGCTTGGGGGGGTTTAATTTAAAAATCGTTGACCCGAACAGCTCGGGCTTCGCCCTCGCCTTCCTCGCTCACTTCGCTCGCTGCGGTAGATTGACGGCGTGGCGGAAATCCCGGTCGCCTTCGGCGCCCGGGCTTTCCAGCCACGCCCCCGTCCCGACCATGTTAATTTGAAGAAACGTCGTACAAACTCGGGAAAATCCTCTTTTACAGTGCCTGGCACCGCCACTGATGCCCCTTAAAAATTTCCTCAAGAGCCGCCGTGATGAAAAATAATGACGTGCTCCTTTCGAAATTTCTGCTTTTGGAGCGCCCAATACAGCCACTGATGCCCCTTTTTAAAATCTCTGCCCTTTGATTTAAAAAAAATCAAGTCCCCCCCTCGTTTCGATAACGCAGGAAAAATACTAAAAAACTTGGGCTAAAATAGTTAATTTCATCACCGCCGTTAAGCCTTAATAAATCTTGTTCCGGCTCTTTAAATGGCTTAACAGATTCTCAAAGGTTCAAAAAAAGGCTAACGTTAATTCCACCAAAAGACTCAATTTTTGCCTTTTCAAAATCTTTTATGTAGCCTCCCGTATACTAAAAGAGTCTATTCCGCTTTGAAAAATTTCAATTCCCGCCCTCAGTCGTAGTTGAGCCTTAAAAAATTTTTTTTCGCCCTTAAACAAGTCTAAAAATTGCCAAACACCGTTTAAAAAATTTTTTTCTCATAAGACTCAATTTCGCTTTCCGCATGCTATAAAAGTCGATTCCACCTTCAAAAATTTTTCCCGGCCCCCGGAAATTTCTGTTTTTGGATCGCCCAACACAGCCACTGATGCCCCTTTTTAAAATCTGTGCCCTTTGATAAAAAAAAACTAAGCCCCCCCCCGTTTCGATAACGCCGGGAAAAAACTAAAAATCAAGTTTAAACACGTTACCGTTGGGAAAAAAAAAGTCACCGTAAAATGTCCGAGTCGATGGACGCATCGATCGCCCGTACGCGGAATCGGTTTTTACGGTAAAGGTGGGATTTTCGTTTTAACATTTCTCGGGGTCAAAGGTCGATATCGAAAAAAGTAAATCGACAAAAAGTTTTGTTTTTGTCCCAAGATTAACGCTATATTTTTTTAAAAGCTCCATTTTTAATTTTGGAGGGGGCGGGGAAGGTGAAAAGAAGGTGAAAAAATGTCCGCGTTCCGAGTCGCAAACTTTTTTTTTCCGTGTCGACAAAACTTTGAAAACGGCTGGCTCCTTTTGGGGGTGAGCTAGAAAGTCGTACTATGGCTCAAAAGAATCGTCGTTTAACGTAGAACAGAGGAAAAATAAGGCCGGTTTCGCGAAAAATCGCTAAAAGCGGTAAAAGATGTGAAAAGATTTGAAAAGGAGGGAAAACGGGAGTCGACAAACGAAAAAAACTCCAGATTTCGGGACGTTTCCTCTTCCGGTGGGCGGGGGAGGGGGATGGGAGGGGGGCGAGTATTTTTCCCTTATAAAGGGTTAAATTCCGCACCTTGCCCTTTTTTTCCCGGCTCGATAGGACAAAGGAGGCCAGAGCTACCGAGTTTATCACTTTTCGTGTCGACATACATACATACAGGTGAACTTTAGTAAATAGATGAGTTTGAGGATGTTGATTTTTCTGGATGTGCGTGAATGAGTGGGTGGGTTCCCCATTCAACGATTGCCCTACAGGATTTTGAAAGTCATGCTGCCTAAAAATAAAATTACGTATAAAAAATAGCACGTTTATCGCCCTTTTTTTTATTTTTCTTTATAAGTTTGTAGAACTTTTGCGTGTGTGCATATATTAAAGATTAAATAAATTCCCTGTATATTTGTTTAAACATGTTTGAAATGAATTAAAAAACCGTTTGGGATTCAGAGAAAAATAAGTCATACGGAAAATGGTTTTTGCAGAATGGAAGTACGTTGGCGTGAAAAGTTGCAAATTGGAATTTTATTCTGTAGAAATCATTATTTATGTTTTTCCGAATAATTTTTTCTAATAAAGTGAACCTTATAATGAAATCACAAGGTTAATTGTTTTTCGGTAATGATGTTAACAATGCCGGAATTGAGGTTCATTGTTTGGCCCTTGAGGTCGCTGGGTGATGGTTCCATCTTTACTTTGTTGTTAATATTTCATAAGTGTAAATGTGAGTGACCAGAATGTCACAAAATTGTTTTTCCAACATTTTCCACGTCTTTCTAAGATTGGCATTAATTTCCTCTAAAATGTTTAAAAATAAAATTATGGAAAATTTTATAAAAACCATTTTGTGACATTTTTGTTAACGCATAATTTTCTTTTCCTAATTAATATCACAAACAAACAAAAATTTTTTTTAATCCTGCAAATTTCACCTTGTTCTTCGTCTTGAAATAAATTCGTGAGCATTTATTTTCCCCATTACAATCGCACTCTGTGTTTTAGAGCTATAACTTAAATTTGGAAAACCAATATGGCCGCTCACACATATTTAACTTATGTCGAAGGACCGTCGTCCGCTTTTTGATTCGACGTTCTAGCTCTGAGGTACAGGGCTTTAAACATACAAGAAATTGAACATTTCTGAAAGTCTATTTCATAAAATTCGAAATCCAAACTCATAAGAAAACTTTTACAAAAATTGCCCATACGATTTTTTACCAAAATCCAACCTCATAAAAAAGGATATTAAAAGTTAAAAAAGTTTTAAAGCTGACATGAAACCGAACCGTCGGAATATCACATACTGTAAATACCACACAATAAAATTTTATTCGAAAGTTTTGAAAGCGTAACTTAATCGCATTAAATTTTCCAGCCCCCATTTTACTTATAAAACAAACCACTTTTGCAGATATTAAATTTAACGCTGCATTTGAAAAGCGTTAAATCCATTTTTTCGCATCGTTATTTCATAATTAATGAATCTTCGGTATTAAAGGTCACCACCATCCCCTCCTTCCTAATCCCTCCCTTGTGAAAATATCATTTTTAAAAATAAAAAAACAACACACATTCGTCTTTTTAAAAAAACATTAATTAGAATTTCAAAAATAAGGAGAAAATTTTTTAAAAGCACGAGGAAACGCGGGTGTTGTCCCTGTTTTTAGCCCCTTCTTTTTTCCTCCTTTTTGATATTTATCACTTAGAATACCGTGCTTGGCACCCTGGAGTGTTAATTTTAACCTAGAGATTGTTTCCAAGCACAAAAGCTGAAAACCCGTGACTCGGGTAATCCTTCTTACATGCTAGACAACCAAGCATTATGTCGAGGAAAAAAAACTAGGCAGTTTTTAAATAAACCGTTGCTTAACGCATTAAAATTAAAAAAAAAGGGGGTCGGTAAACTTGGAACATTTGAAATTGTCCTTATGTGTGACTTTAATTTCATTTGAAAAATAGTAAAAAATTGTTCCAACTAAAGTTCTAATGAGATCCGTAACGGGTTGTTTTATCAAATTGCACTAAATTATTGAAATTAACATTGGAAAATTAAGGAAATTGCTACATTTAATGTTCGTTTAGCAGAAGTCGTATAAGGAAAATAAGAATAATATTCGAATCGGCATAAATTATTGATGACATTTGTTAAATTTTTTTCAAATCGCCCTGAAAAAGATTGAATTCCAGGAAAAATTTTATAAAAATTGTGATGTTTTTAATATTAGCTCAGAGAAGTAGCTTGAAGTAGAGAAGTAGCAAATCATAAAATTAGCTCTTTTGTATTTTGAAAAAAAAAGAAAGAAAATACAAAGAATTGGCTACGGATGGAAAACAACAAATCCCCCGTTTCAGGTGATCGGATCAAAGTCAAACCCGTTGCCGGTTCGACGCATGTCCATAACAACAATACATAAAACCTAAAACCCGACGGTAATCGAACGTTACGCATTTAAACTCCATTTTAAAATATTTATTTTTCCAGGTAATTAAAAAAATACTTAACTATTTTAAAAATTTTCTACTTACAATTAGAATTTCCAACTTCACTCAAATTTTCTTTTAAAAAATTTCAATGAAAATTAATCCCAAATAGTATTTTCTTTCTTCTTTTGAAAAAAATCCACTTTTAATTAAAATTTTAATAAAAAAATTAACTAAAACCACAAATTGCACGGTATCCCAATTTTAAATACAATAACTTGTTTTCACTTTCGTTAAATAAATTTTTTTTAATGTTTTTTAAAATGGCATTAATACATCTCTCATAAATAAAGACATATATAAACATTCATGTATTATAAATAAAAAATAAAGAACATTAACCACGTATTTACAACTTGTATATGATATAATTCTTCTCTTAAGAAAATTAATTAATCATCTTCCGCTTTTAATTAACATTTTCTTTCATGAAAAACATTGCTGAACTTTACGTTTAGTATATTTGTTCCGCGCGTGATGGAATTTATTACTTTTTTTTTTAATTTACCGATAACGATTCACCAATATGTAATCGAACCGCGAGGTTTGGCTAAAAAAAGTTGTCGAATCACTTTCCCTCTCGACGCATGCCGCGAAAAATAAAAACAAAGAAGCAGAAGATTTTTCTTTTAAGAAAAAAAAATACGGCGTTATCAGAAACGCGTTATCAATAACTTGTCGAACAATCAATGTAATTGAAACTGAGGAATTGTTTTTACATATTTTTGGACATTGAAGCATAAAACTAGAGGGAAAAAGAATTATAAAAAAAATTGTATTTTGTTTCCTTTGAAATTACCTCCCACTTTAGCATTCACCTTCTCCGTCCAATTATTTTATTTCTTTTTTGTTTTGTTGCTGTAATTATTTTACCCTCTCTTGTACATTGCCCGCCATGTTAGAATACGACCGCCCAGATAATGAGACCCTTATCCTTGATATCCTTTTATAATGCCACCGCCATCTCTTGTTTTATCTTTTAACTATTTTGTTTGTGTTGCTTTGTGTTACGTCTTTTTATGAAATTTATTTATTTTTTTCCTTCCTTTTTCAGGTAAGTGGATACAGGAGGTGCATCTCGCAAGATCTTCGCGTAAATTTTTTCTTTCAACAGCTTTTTCCTTTATTAGCAATAATCGATTTTAAATATATCAGGTCCTAAAAATCGATTTTTACGACATAAAATTTTTAAATTAAAAAATTCAGTGTTCTACATAGTCTCAATATATATCTTAGACCAAAATGCATCCCCCAGTATATATTTCAACAATATTATGGTCCGTTTTTAGCCGGAAAATTCATAAGTCGAAAATTAAACATCGATTTTAAAACATTGAAAAATGGTCATTTTTTTCGTTTACCCGAAACTGAAATTTCCTGATATCTTGAGAACGGGGACGAATATTTAAATTCTGTAAATTCCAACGGGTTCCTTGCATCAAAATACATCTGTGCAGATGTGGTTTGGGCTTCGAAAGAATAGGAAAAACCGTTTTTCTGTATAAATAGATTTTGGACCTAGTCAGTTTCTAAAAATCTGTTTTTCGGCCATAACTTTTTTAAATCAAAAAATTGAGTCTTCTATCTAGTCTCAATCGATTCCTCAGACCAAAACACATCTCCCAGTATATATTTCTACAATATTTTGGTCCGTTTTTAGCCAGAAAATTCATAAATCGAAAATGAAACATCGATTTTCAAACATCGAAAAAATGACCATTTTTTTCGTTAAGGCGAAACTGAAAAATGCAAATATCTTGAGAACGCGGCCGAATTTTTAAATTCTGTAAATTCCATCGGATTCCTTGCATCAAAATACATCTGATAAGATGTAGTTTGCAGCTCTAGAGCGTAGGAATAATTATTTTTTTGTAAAAATAAATTTTTAACACTAATCGTTTCTGAAAATCGGTTTTTTGGCAATAACTTTTTAAAAACAATAAATTGAGTGTTCTACTTAGTCTCAATCGATTCCTCGGATTAAAATACATCTCCCAGTATATATTTCTACAATATTTTGGTCCGTTTTTAGCCGGAAAATTCATAAATCGAAAATTAAACATCGATTTTAAAATATTGAAAAAATGGCCATTTTTTTCGTTAAGGTGAAACTGAAATTTCCTGATATCTTGAGAACGGGGACGAATATTTAAATTCTGTAAATTCCAACGGGTTCCTTGCATCAATATACATCTGATAAGATGTAGTTTGCAGCTCTAGAGCGTAGGAATAATTATTTTTTTGTAAAAATAGATTTTTAACTCTAATTGTTTCTGAAAATCGGTTTTTTGGCAATAACTTTTTAAAAACAAAAAATTGAGTGTTCTACTTAGTCTCAATCGATTCCTCGGATTAAAATACATCTCCCAGTATATATTTCTACAATATTTCGGTCCGTTTTTAGCCGGAAAATTCATAAATCGAAAATTAAACATCGATTTTAAAATATTGAAAAATGGTCATTTTTTTCGTTTAACCGAAACTGAAATTTCCTGATATCTTGAGAACGCGGCCGAATTTTTCAATTCTGTAAATTCCAACGGGTTCCTTGCATCAAAATACATCTGTGAAGATGTGGTTTGGGCTTTAAAAGAATAGGAAAAACCGTTTTTCTGTATAAATAGATTTTGGACCTAGTCAGTTTCTAAAAATCTGTTTTTCGGCCATAACTTTTTTAAATCAAAAATTGAGTCTTCTACCTAGTCTAGCTCAATTCCTCAGACCAAAATACATCTCCCAGTATATATTTCTACAATATTTTGGTTCGTTTTTAGCCAGAAAATTCATAAATCGAAAATAAAACATCGATTTTCAAACATCGAAAAAATGGCCATTTTTTCCGTTAAGGCGAAACTGAAAAATGCAAATATCTTGAGAACGGGGCCGAATATTTAAATTCTGTAAATTCCATCGAATTCCTCGCATCATCGGTTATTTCTTGCAGTTTTACTTTTAAATTATAACTCAATTATCATTTTGAATATGCCTGTCACTAGAATTGCTCCATTGTCCAAAGAGCCTCTAAAGCGATTTTGGGTTATAGGAAAGAAAAAAGATTGATTTATTAAGAACAAAGATTGATTATATTAGAAAAATACATTAGAATTTTATATTTAAAGAACCTGGAGTCTCCCTAACGAGCTTACTTCCTACCAAAAAAGCATTTTACATGATTTTTTTTTGTATCTTTGTTTGAAAGCCACGACATCCCCACGACTAACTCGAAAAATATTATTAACAGCAGCATGAAACCTGAAAGGCCAAAATAACACTTAGAGCCAGATCCCCAGCTTTGTCGACGTCATTTCGAGACACGCCTAAGGACGGTCCCCCGGGTTAGGGAGGTGCTCCGGAACTATGCCATCAAGCACCCGTAACGCCCAAATTAGGTTCACTGACTCAAACACGTGCATTTTGCTACAGAATTTCAACTAACAGCTAAAATATTTTTCAAACTTATCTTATTGGATGACTAATGCTTTAATTTCAAAACCTCTTCCCACTCTCTTACTATTAACAATCTATCAAAAAAAAATTACATCAGAATTATTTTTTTTAAGCGACCTGAAGTCTTTTCAACGGGCTGACTCCCTTCCAAAAAAATGTACATCAAAATAATTCAAACTAAAATCATACAGGACCATCAATAAAATACGAATACTTTTAAATAACTTAATCATTTAAGTAATACACAACCTTACACTTAAAAATAAAATATTTCACAAGAAAAATTTATTGTAGCCGACCTGGAGTCTCCCTAATGGGCTTACTCCCCTACCAGAAAAAATCTTTTTACATGAAGTTCTTTCATTATATTAATTCGAAAGCCACGATATCCCCACGACTAACTCGAAAAATATTATTAACAGCAGCATGAAACCTGAAAGGCCAAAATAACACTTAGAGCCAGATCCCCAGCTTTGTTGACGTCATTTCGAGACACGCCTAAGGACGGTCCCCCGGGTTAGGGAGGTGCTCCGGAACTATGCCATTAAGCACCCGTAACGCCCAAATTAGGTTCACTGACTCAAACACGTGCATTTCGCTGCAGAATTTCAACTGACAGTTAAAATATTTTCGAAACTAACAGAATTGATGACTACTGCCGCAAAATTTGACATCTCTTCCCACTCCCTTACTTTTATTATTCTATCTAATAAATCAATTATCTGTTAAAAAATTATATGTCAAAATTTATTTTAAACGACCTGGAGTCTCCCAGCGCGTTTACTTCCTACTAAAAAATTGTACATAAAAATAATTTAAGTAATACACAACAAAAAATAAAAAACACAATCTTATAAATAACTTAAATAAATAAATAAATAAATAATACAGAAACAATCTTAGAGTTATATGTTAAGAATTAAATAACACATTTCATATGGAAAATTTAATTTAACCGACCTGGAGTCTCCCCAACGGGCTTACTCCCTACCAGAAGAAGTCATTGTACATGAAGTTCTTCCTTTATATTTGTTGGAAAGCCACGATACCCCCACGACTAACTCGAAAAACATTATTAACAGCAGCATGAAACCTGAAAGGCCAAAATAACACTTAGAGCCAGATCCCCAGCTTTGTCGACGTCATTTCGAGACACGCCTAAGGACGGTCCCCCGGGTTAGGGAGGTGCTCCGGAACTATGCCATTAAGCACCCGTAACGCCCAAATTAGGTTCACTGACTCAAACACGTGCATTTCGCTACAGGATTTCAACTGACAGTTAAAATATTTTCGAAACTAACAGAAATGATGACTACTGCCGCAAAGTTCGACATCTCTCCCCACTCCCTTACTTTTATTATTCTATCTTATAAAATCAATTATCTGTTAAAAAGTTCTACGTCAAAATTTTATAATTAAACGACGACCTGGAGGCTCCCGAATGGGCTGATTCCCTAACCAAAAAATTTATACATCAAAATTTATTTTAAACGACCTGGAGTCCCCCAACGCGCTTACTCCCTACTAAAACATTGTACATAAAGTAATACACAACAAAAAATAAAAAACACACTCTTATAAATAACTTAAATAAATAAATAAATAATACAGAAACAATCTTAGAGTTATATGTTAAGATTTAAATAACACATATCATATAGAAAATTTAATTTAACCGACCTGGAGTCTCCCCAACGGGCTTACTCCCTACCAGAAAAAATCATTTTACATGAAGTTCTTTCATTATATTAATTCGAAAGCCACGATATCCCCACGACTAACTCGAAAAATATTATTAACAGCAGCATGAAACCTGAAAGGCCAAAATAACACTTAGAGCCAGATCCCCAGCTTTGTTGACGTCATTTCGAGACACGCCTAAAGACGGTCCCCCGGGTTAGGGAGGTGCTCCGGAACTATGCCATTAAGCACCCGTAACGCCCAAATTAGGTTCACTGACTCAAACACGTGCATTTCGCTGCAGAATTTCAACTAACAGTTAAAATATTTTTCGTACCTAATTTATTTGATGACTATAATGCTTCGAAATCCGAAAACACTCCCCACCCCTTATTTTCTTAAATCTAACTTACATTTATAGTTTTTCTTAAAAATTTTACACTAGTGTTGATCCAATCTTGAGTTATGGAAATCCTTGGAATTTTGAATGGCTTCAGTCTTGTTATAACTTGTTCTATGTAGAATAATCCAATGGTTTTTAATGATGATGATGCATTTCACTCACTTATGATTCACAATCCACAAAACTTTTTATATACCGTGACTAATAAGTAAAAGATTATTTTTTTAAGAGTACTGTGCACTATCACAAAAATTAAAATGGTAATGCAAATGATATTTATTTATTGCACTATTTTTATGAGTCCGGTTCCGGCCTGGTTTCAGCGTATGCGAGAAACAAATTAAGAGAAATTAATTTTCTTTCAAAAATTAAATCCGACGAATAAAATGTAAAATCAAATTGAAGTCATTATGCTTAGATTTGTTGGTTAGTGTTAGTAGTAATGATGATGATGATTGATGAGGATGAGGTTATGATTTTGGTGTTAGTATTATTAGTGATGATACTTATTTACTAACCTAACTTAAATTACTACGGCCTGAACTTAATACTAATATTGAAAAGAAGGAAAAGTAGAAAAGTGAAAGAAGAAGTAGATACCATAAAATTATTGTTCCTAGTTAATATTAATGAACAAATTTCACCATAATGACTTCATATTATATTTTAGAAAAATTATTTAAAATCCTATTTAGATTTTTTTAAGGCAATTTACCGTAATATGTATTCCGCACTATAATGTTAAAAGAAAAACTCTAAAATATTTAAAAAATTAAGTAAAATATTGTTAAATCAACTTTACACGATGTTCACTCTTTGAAAGTCGGAGCTCAACTGAACTAACGGCGCTAGTGTTGCGTGGTTATTTACAAGATGGCGCTGGTGACGTCATCCGGTACCATGACAACAACGAGGGGGAATTGCTTAGTGTAAAAAGGGAATATGTCTATAGAAAACGAAGTGCATTAGTGTCTTTCTGCGTTTTGTTTTTTGAAAATTGATGGTGGAAGTAAATAATTATCAATACAAACATAAAATAAATATTTATTTTTTTTAAAGTTAAATTTCCGGCGCCATTTTTCACTTTTAAAATTGAAAGATTAGGTCATGAATATTTAATCATGATTATCAGGTCGTGAGAGTATTTAAATACTATTCTCAAAAATCTTTTTAAAAAAAATAGTTAAAATTTTTGTAATCTTGAAAAAAGAACTTGACACGATGTTCACTCTTCGAATGTCGGAACTCAACTGAACTAAGGGCGCTGGTGTCGTGCGGATGTGTACGCAATAGCGCTAGGGTCGTGAGGGGTAATGATGACGTCATCTACTACTATGGCAACTAGGAGGGGAAATGGCCTAATATAAAATTCGGGTTTTAATAAGAAATATCGACGATATTGGTGGAACTACTAGAGAAGAAACAATAATATTTCAGTGACGGCAATCCTTATTAATCTCTTCCCAGCTACGAGCCTGCTGCCTGCTCTCTTAAATTTTTACACAACCTCTATCAGATCATCATAAACAACCGCCTTTCTTTTTGTTTTATAAACGTGTAATTATAAAATTATAATATAGCAATTAAATTCAAAAAGTCACCGATAAGAAACGAGACGTTTCACCGAAACTGAAATTTGCTGATATCTTTTTAAAATCGAAAAATTAAGTGTTCTAGTTAGTCTCAATCGATTCCTCAGATCAAAACACATCTCCCAGTATATATTTTAACAATATTTTGGTCCGTTTTTAGCCAGAAAATTCATAAATCGAAAATTAAACATCGATTTTTAATAATTGAAAAAACGGCCATTTTTTTCGTTTAAGCGAAACTTAATTTTGCTGATATCTTGAAAACGGGGCCGAATATTTAAATTCTGTTAAGTCCGTCGAATTCCTCGCATCAAAATATATCTGCGAAGATGTAGTTTGGGCTTCTAATTTGTTGGAATATTAATTTTTCTGTAAAATTAGATTTTCCACCTAAGAGGTTTCTAAAAATCGGTTTTTTGGTCATAACTTTTTAAAACGAAAAATTAAGTACTCTACCTGGTCTCGATCGATTCCTTAAATAAAATACGTCTCTCAATTGATTTTTTGTTAATATTCGGGCTTATTATATGGAAAAAAATCGATATTTGAAGATCGATTCCGAAACATTGAACAAACAATGAGTTTCTTGGCTTTTGCGGAAGTGCTGATAATTTGAGTATGCAGGTAAATATTTTTATCCTGAATACTCCTGTTAAGGAATTAGTTATTCATGGGCCAGTGTGACTAATTATTTTATAAGAAAAATATCTGGTTTTAATTAAAATTTATTTCGAATATGCGATACCACATTTATTTTTCTTACACAGGGACAGAACTCCAAATCTTCATTTAATGAACACTATTGTCATCCATATTTTTTTTTCTTAAATTTTTACTTCCTAACATAAAAATCGCCATAAAATACTTTTTCATACTTCGTATAAAAATTCACACGCTCTCTTCAACCTGTAAAAAAAAATAGGGGAGAAAAAAAGAAATTGCACCTGCGAGTGTGTCGCATAATAGTGTCAAAAGAAAAAATAATTTAA
The DNA here is from genome assembly GCA_023512825.1 of Liposcelis brunnea. Lineage (NCBI taxonomy): Eukaryota > Metazoa > Arthropoda > Insecta > Psocodea > Liposcelididae > Liposcelis > Liposcelis brunnea. Next base: position 16,073,386 of record CM042065.1, on the reverse strand, counting down.
AATATGTTTTTGATACAATAGGTATGTGATCTGTGTAAGCTAAACGGAGAAGGTTTTACGAATTTTTGACACTTGTTCTCGACCTTAAAGATATACAGGTTACAATAGCGCTTGTCCCTCTGTCGGGTCCACTTTACAACATTTATCTTGTCCGATGTTAATTTTGTACATGGCGTCATGCTGGGTCGTCTATTATTTGCAAGATGTCTCTCATTTCAAAAGTCAAAATTCGGTCGCCTTTTTGTCTCCTATTAAAAATCCCGTTTTAATATTTTATCGATACCTTTTATTTTTTACCGAAGTATTTTTCGAACAAAAACAAAAGAATGTTTATTTATAGACAGTTTGTTTTGATTTTAAAAGTATGTTATTGACATAAAATTTTTAGTTGGTTTTTTATATTTTTCGATTTTAAAAAAAATGTCTTCAAGGGGTAAAAAAGGGTCGTCTTCGCCGCCACCGTCCAGAAGCCCAAGCCGATCTTACGGGTAAATAACGATTTCAATTCTCTTTTTAATAGTCGGGTGAATAACCTCATGAATATTTCTCTGATGCCATTGTGAATAAAAGTAAAATATAATTTACGAAATTATTGTGATAAGAAAAAACAATTATATTATGGAAATGATTACGAAATTATCGATGAATTAAAAAGTGATGCAATTAAATCAATTACTTGGAATTGTTGCTGAAAAATATTTTTTTTTTTTACAATTTTGTCTTTTTTTTTTAATCAACAAAATATGCTGATTGTGACGATAAAATTCAAAAAGAAAAAACAAATCGATTGGTTTACGAAAATAAATTTGAATTAGTTTATTTGCGCGGGATTTTCTACTTCCACGATACGCCATTTTTGTTTTTCGAACACCGCACCACGTGATTCTCGACCAATCAAATTAATTGACGTACTAGCAGACAAGGAAAGAAGAGAAAATTCTAGATTATATCATAACTTAGTCTTAATAACGCAATTTTGTGGTGCAATTTGTTATTCGATTCACGCGACTATTACTAAGAGAGTGTTCTATTTTAAATATTGTATCAAATAAATTACAACAATGCCGAGAAGAGGACGAAGCAGCCCATCACCCATGAGAAGGTAAATTATTAACTCTGATTTATACCTCGTGTAATTTTTCCTTATGGTGATCATGTCAAAAATGACCTTTGTTATGTTGCAGGCCAACAACAGTTCCTGCTAGGGCTCCACCAGCTCCGGCTCGGGCCCCAGCTCCAGCCCAACCAGCGATGATGCAACCGCAGCAGCCGTCCTTGATGGGTCAAATGGCTGCAACTGCGGGTGGAGTAGCTATTGGATCTGCTGTTGTAAGTAAAATTTTTATCATTTTCTTTTCAGATCAACTGCACGAGCTCATCCCCCACCAACTCATGCTCCTGCTCCTGCTCCTACTCCACCTCCTCAAGCCCCGGGACAGCCTTATTCCCAAAGACCTGATAAAGTTATAGTAATTCAACAGCCTGGAATGGCTAAAACGTTTGGTGCTACCGCAGCTGGTGTGGCAGCTGGATCTGTTGTTGTATGTTTTATGATGAAATATATATTTTAGTGAACAGCAGTTTAAAATAAGGATTTACAGTGATGAAAAAAATATAAAGCTAGTGATTTAATCAAATCTTAAATAATTTCAGGGACATACTGTAGGACATGCATTGACTGGAGCTTTTAGCGGTGGATCATCTGATCAGCCACAACAGCAACAACAACCACAACAACAACAATATGCTCAAGGTGGACAAGAACCGACTGGACCATGCGCATGGGAAATTAAGCAGTTTTTGCAATGTGCTCAAGGTCAAAGTGATTTAACTCTATGTGAAGGATTTAATGAAGCGCTAAGGCAATGTAAAGCTAGTCATGGTAAGTGCTAATTTTAGGTTTAGAACAATGTTATGTTTTTTAATTAAATCGGCTTGTGAAGTCTTAACAAAATGATGCAGTAACCCCTTCAATCACAGAACCAAATAAGGAAAAAAAGGTTTGTAAATTGCGCTTCCCTGTTATTTGTAGTCTTGAATTTCAAAACTTTCTTCATGCAACGAGCATGTAATTGCTAAATAATTTTGTAGCCTAGACCTGATTGAGATTACAAATTATTCCTTTCAGGTTTGAATTAATTTTTCCATCATAAGTTAGTGAGAAGGAACTATAGAACTTTTGCCCACCAATTCTTTTTTATTTATGTAAAATTGAACGGTAATTCCCTTTCCCTTTAAGTTAATCAACTTAAGTTATAATTTGGAATCATTTTCAGAACTATCATTTGTTTCTTTTTTTTTTTTCAGCAACGGTGTAAGGAAACATGAATTTAGGAGTCAACTGTAGTTAAAAGGAGTAACTTCGAAAGCACTTCCATTTTTTTTCCTCATTTACTTTTAAACATTTATTGTTTGACAGCTTATTCTTATATAAAAATTTATGTTCTCTTATTACCAGATTTACAACTGTAGCTTTTGATTTTATTTATTAATTTATCTAGATTCATTCACAGTTTTTTTGTAGTTTTACTTGCTTTCGGATGCTTTAAAAAAAAGATCAAATTGTGAAATTAAATCTTATCAATAAAGTCTGATTTAGTAGCAGATTGAGTTTTGAAGAATGATGACTAATCATGTTATACGGATAGATGATATTTTAAATTTTCAAACTTGTGCTACAGCTGTATAGTATCAGTATTCATTAAACGAATGATTACAAATTCATTCTGTGTTGTAACTGAACCTCCCTTTCGAGTTCACCATTTTAACGGTAAAAAAAATTGCAAAACTGGTTTTTAAAATCAATCTGTGAATCGTTTATTTTTCGTTAAAATATATAGTTTGAAGTGAATGTAGAATGTCTGAAGTAAATAAACGAATGAATTTTTGAAATTGGCTGATTTTTTTCCAAAATAATTCCAATTCTGCTGCCACGACATATTTTCAGGGCCCTTTTTTGGAAATATTTTTGATTTGTAAAGTTGGCAACATAAAAAAGAAACGGTTTTTTCCTGAAATCTCAAAATGGAATCGAGTTATTTTTCTCGGTACAGTGTTAGTCGTCCAGTATTAGAAAATAAACAATCAGCAACATATAATATGAGAGAAATTAAAGGATTACTCAACTCTCGAAATCGAGATCAAATCCTGCAAGCGCTCAACAAAATTTTAGAGCTGTTAAATGAGAAGGAAAACTCAATTCGTTTCATCACGTCGGATATACCCCAATATTTATGCGATGTAGTAAATCCATCAGATATCGTTACAAACAGGTAAGACAATACTAAATAGTGATAATTTATTAAATGATACGTGTGTAATTGTGTTTGTAACATTTAGGTTAATTTTTTTATGCTTGGAAAAAATGGCTGAACAAGAAGAATTTTACGTTCATAACCACTCGTCATATGCTCTTCAGTCTTTGGTTATGCGTGTTAAGACGTTGATGAAGAGTAATTCAAATGAATTAGTTATTGCCGAAACATTAAGTTTGTTGATAATCATTTTAAAAGGGTGAGTAGATAATTTATTTTATGGTTATTTTTATATGAACACGATGAGATGTATTCTCCTTTTAGGTGTGGAAGAACGAATGTTGGGACTGAAAAAACAGTTACACATGATGTAATACAGTTAATCCATGAACTGTTACACAATGAGATTTTTAGTAGAGATCAAATTCAAATTGGGTTTCTGATTGAGGGGCTCTTATGTTTGAAAAAATTAAAATTGAATAAGGATTCAAGAGAGATGCTTTTCGAAAGTATTATTTGGTGCTTTACTTTCAAAGACGGAATGAAAACAATGGATTTAAATGAAAAAATACATCTTAATTGCAGCCTTAGTGGAAAAGTTTTTAAGTGAGTTCTGAAAAAGCTTTAATTACTTTTATTTATGACAAATTTAATGAAATTAAAACAATTTGCAGTTTACTAAGTATAGAAAAGGAGAATAATTTGGAAGGTTTTGATTTGTATACTAGTGATTCAGATTTGAAGAATGAAATGATTGCTAAAATTTCAAGATTTTTAATTGATGCTGGAATTCCACATTTTGCAGTAAGTTATGAAATGGAATACTTTTTAAAGATAACTTTAATGACTAATTATTTTTTCACTTTGTAGAAATTATTAAATCAAACCGATACAAGTTTACTAGTGCTAAAAAAATTTTTCCAAGCTTTAATTTACATTTTTGAGGAATCGCTACCTGAAAAAGTAGAAGCTGCTAGGGGACTTGCAAATATGGGATTTGTATTTCATATTACAAATGTTATTAATTTTGCAAAAGAAAGGTAAATAATTACAAAAATATTCCAGTGATTTAATTAATACAAGTAAGTTTTTTCTGGTTTTAGAGATGAAGAGAATTTAAGAAAAGTTTGTTTAGTTCTACTTACGAAGATAATATTGTCATTATCTGATGAAATCTTTGTATTTCCACAAATGTGGCTTGCAGGAAGAGAGCGATTCCAAGAAGAAATATGCAGAGGAATTTCATTGCTGCCTTTAGATGCTTCTTGCTGGTTAGATTATTTAGAAAACCCAAAAACTCATTTATCATCTAAATTAGCATTAATAGTTTATCTTTACTTTTATTGCTTATGCTCAAAAAAATTGAAAATCACATCAACTATTTATCCAGCTGTGGTGGCATTTCTTAATTCATCGATTATAACAGAGTCTTGGCCACTTTTATTTATAAAAGCTGTGTGGTTAATTCTAGCTGTAAGTGTATTTTCTTTTTTTAAAAATTGAGTTTTAAATAAGAATTTTAAAATGTGATTTTTTTAAAGGTGTCGTATGTTTCAAAACTGGAATATTCATCATGCAATGAGAATGAAATATTTACAGAAGAAAGTGGTAAGTGTTCGAAACTTAAGTAGTGCCCACATTTTTTATCGAACTAATTTCACTTCTTTTTCTGTTTACAGAAGTGGCTGTAGAAAATATAATACGACTTTTAGAAAGTCAAAATAATTTTGATTCTGTTTATACACATCATATTTCAGTACCATATTGGGCATTTTCTTCTCCCAATGTTAGTTTTAATATTCAGTGCAAAGTGGTAAGGCGATAAATAAATAATTTAACAGATTTTCTCTACAAAAAAGTTTCATAATGAAATTTTATTTAAGATACAATGTTGGATTCAAAATTCTGAGGAAGATTCCGAAACAATGAATGAATTATTTCAAGTAAAATTAGAGGCTCAATTGGCTTTAATTGTAAGGAGGCCTCAATAGTTGTCAATAATAAGTCGTAATATGAAAAACTCAATTTTTTCCCATTTTTTTTTTTTTTAGAATATCTTGGAAAATGGTTTTGGTCAAGTAGCTGCATCTGCTTTTCAGTTACTAAAACCACTAATAGTCGATGAAGGAGATGATGATAGATTAATATCAGAAATATGGATGACACTTCCTTCAGTTCTTGCTAAACATTCAACGGACGCTACAAAAGGTAATGTATTTTTTTTAAAAATAGTTTTCTTTCAATAGGAATTTTGATTTTAAAGAAACTTTTTTTTTCTAGCTGTGAATGTCGACTACATCGTTGAACTGGCAAGTTTAAAATCTCCAAAAAGTTGTGATGTATCAAAAATGATTCGAACTGCTAGTCTTTTAACAGATATTATTGTTCAGTCGAATTTGATATCGATTCTTCCATGTTTAAAACTGGCTTTTCAGTTGTTAATATCTACGATTGAACTAGAAGATTATCGTGGTAAGGGTTTAATTAATATACTTTAAAATTAATTTTTGCTTTTTAAAAAAGACTAATTTGATTTTCTCATAATCTATCATTTTATTTAGGATTTAATAATGTACAAATTTAAAAAAATTGAAGTCTTAATTGGGCAAAATATCAATTAAATGTAAAAAACTAAGCTTAAAAAAGTACTTAGATACTATAAATGATATTCGCTTAAATTTTTTCGATCCAGTCTCAAAATGACTAATGATCTTATGATTTTTATTTCCAGTCGCCCAATTATATTTAAGATCCACTGGATTTCTGCGAAAAATCATGGATAAAATTAGTTTAGAAACCTCCGACATGGCCGTCTTTAGTTTGAAAATTATTTCATGCCTCTGGAAATTGCCGGACGAGTCTGACACGTTTCAAATACCAGCTGTGAGTATTTTCTTTTATTTTTTTTAAAACATCGCAGAGAAATCGAGCTAAGTTTTTTTGTCGAGGGATTGAGATATTGATTCTGCTAACTAAGTTCGTTAAAACCTTTTTCTCTAATAATTTTTGAAAGGAGTTTCAGCTCCAGTTTCTTCTTTTTCTCCCTTGACTATGCATGTAAAAACAAAACTAAACTATTTTTTGTAGGATGTTTCAAAGATTAACTTAGACATCGACTTGCTAGAATTCTTAGATCGAGGAGATTTTGAAGTAACGCAGGCAGCGCTCGAATTAATTGAAGAATTGTTAATGGCCGAGTTCGAATCTGAAATTTTTAACAGGATCGAATATCCGGATCTGGATTATTTTCGAGAACTATTTTTCCATCTACAGACACTTATAATTAAAGTAAGTTTTCATTTTTTTACAGTTAAGATTCGTTTTATTTTTTAATAATATATGTTTTTTCTTTTTTTAGGACTTTCCAAATACTAAAGGGCTCACTTGGAATTGTTTAAAATATTGCTTGACGCTCAAATCACCTGGAACAGAAGAAATCGTAGATTACTTAGCTACAAGTCACTGGACGCACGAAGTCATTCGTTACTGCTTAAAAACGTCACAAGATTCTGCTGAAATGAAATCGTTTTTCACCGTCTGGATTGAATTGAACAATAAGTACGAGATAAATGCCTGCTCTGATTTAAAAATGGCTGACAGCTGGTTCGCAGAAAGTGTACGACTCATCGCAAAGGCCCTAATGGACGATGCTTTATCAGACGACAAGCTTCTGTGTAAAAAGGTGTGCAAAAATTTATTGATAAAAAGTCTAAAAGAAAAGATTTCAAAAACCCACGAAATTCAGAGATTTTAAGTGAAACAATAAAACTAAATAAAATATATCGGAATCGATGTAATATACGATATCCGCTCGTATCTCATCTTAGAAGCTATTTTCCCCCTTGATGCAACTTTTACAGCATTTGGGGGGGCTTCTCAAAAATTAAGTAAAATAATATCCTGCTAAATTTCCAACTCATAAAATTTCCTGGGTTATTACACAAAATTCATATTTTTTTACTAAAGCGATCTTATTGATCTTTTTTAAGATTTTAGAAAGCAACGTAGAACTAGAACTCCAAATTCGCGAAGAACTTGACAGAAGATGCAGGGATTTATGAATTTTCATTGCCTTGGACGACTCAGTCTTTGGATAAAACATCCTTTGAAGGAATTTAACCTGACGTCGATTTCCCCTTCTTCTAACGGATCGGCGGCGTATAATTCTTGATGACACGAAGGTGATATGCAGTGTCGAATACAAGCAAACCTGGCAGGACCTGTTTTTGAAGTACAATCCGGGGTCTGTTCACAAGCGGATTCAAATTCTCTAAATGCGATTTCCTGTCAAAATGTAAACATAACCTCAATTCATATAATTTTAAGCTAACCGAATCGTAGAAATAATTTTTACTTACATTTTTCGTTGTATCTTTATAAGGAAATTCTGTAAATTTATAAACTACTTTATTTTCATTGCAAAAAACTAAGAAAATAATTGGAAATAGGTATAAAACGCATTTCTCCAGCATTTTTTATTAATATGACATGAGGTTATGTATTTGTGCTCATGCTCAGAGTACGGATCGATACGTGAGGGAAAATGAGAAACTTAAGAGCTTTTATATTTCGAATATTAAATGTTGCAGCTCTGTAGTGCCAACTTAATTGAAAGGGAAGGCAATATCCCGGATATATTCCCTTCGACTTTAGAGAATGTGCTCTTTCCCTTCTCTCAAAACATTTAAAGTAATAGAGCTATTACCAAAAACGTAGGAGGATTTTTTTGATTTTTAGGTTCTAGTATAAGCCAAGATTTTTATTTTCTCGTTTTTAAAAATTTTTATTTCTTTTTCAGGTACCGTGGAAATTCAAACCTAAGGGTTTAATTCATTTTGGACCCGGTAAGCAACGAGGGAAATGGTGATGCTAAGCAGTGTCGATGTAATTTTCTGGACGTCGAAGATGATCTCTTCCAGATTCTCCAAGCGGAAACGATACGGATTGGAGGAGGATTGCATCAGGATGTGATGGTGTGTTCATATTGTAATTTAATGCCAGATTTAACTGGAGCTGGTCATTGTATTGTCTTCTTTTTGTATTTTTACTTTTTTATAAACTACTGGAAAGGTAAAACCGCGGACGTAAACTAAATTAGATACAATCAAGTTACCGGCTTCGTTCAATCCAGTCTTTAGAATAAGTATTTTACAAATTAAAATACTCTGGCGCCATTGGCATTACTTTTTAAAAACTGGGTTGTCTCTGGCGAAAAATTACATCAATTTATTATCTACTTCAAACTGGCCAACTAAAGGGCTCCAAAAAATCTAATTTGTCCAAAATATTTTTTTTAAATATTTCAAAATTTTAAAGATTTTGCTGTTATGAAGAAAAATTATGTTCATGACTGTTTAAAAAGAAGTTTCAAAACCTTTTTGTCGAAAATTTTTTGAACTCGTAGTGCCAGAGTAGTTTTAGTTTGTAAAATGACCGTTTGATAACGGTGAAGTCGTTTTAGTTTATTAAATAGTTATTTAGCGCCTACCTATGAGTACCTGTAAGTACCTAGGCTCCAAAAACCAAAATATTGCTAAATTTTTGCTAGTTACAAGAATTTTACCAGAAATTTTGTTACTGAAACTGGTTTTTGTTTAATTTCTCTTATTGCAAAAAGTTTTTCAGATTCATTCTTAACACAGCTGATGAAGCTTCTTTCTAATTGAATATTATTTTGAAAGAGATTATATGTTCTTAAAAAATTCTAGATTTATGCCCAAATTTAAATTCTGGTGAATCAAGATTTTTTTTATTTCTTTCAAAATTCTTGAGGAATTTAAAAACTTTTTTAGTTTCGAATCTTTGAAAATTGAAAATCTTTATTTCTCGCGAAAAACAGAAATTAAATTTTATTCGAGATCTGGAGAGTTTTCGGGGACAATCTCTAATCATTAGAAAATAATATTAAACCAAAACGAGAAAGTCTTTACGTTAAATATATCGAACAGAGTGTCGGGGAGTCTCGGGAGAGTGTCTCTCGCGGTAATATTAAATTTAGCTATTTTATAAAAATTAATGAGGTCAATCGCTCTCATTATTTTTAAAAATTTAATCAACTTCCATGACATAGTATGTTTTTTATCGAAATGAAATTCAGAGACATTCAAGTATTTTGTATTTTAAATTATTTGATAATCAGTGTTATATCAAATCAAATACTTGGTTTTTATCGAGCGACATTAAAATGTTGAATTAAGAGACTAGCAAACTTATGGCTGGTTCAGTATATTTAAAAAGCAAATTTAGAAAATACCGAGTTGGCCGGTCTTTTAATTTTAAGTTTCTAACTAAGTTCTCAGTATTATTTGTAAATTTAATTTACTGAAATATTTTTCAAGCTTTAAAAGAACATTCCTATCTGTTACTGTTTAATCTATTAGTATTTTAAAATTTTTAACTAAGAATAGTTTCGTAAGAAGGCAAGGGCGTTATTATTGTGCGATACAGTTCTTAGTTGTGCTTAGTTCTTATTTTAATTTTTAAAATTAATTTATGGTGCACTTTTAATGAAATTTGATTTTTAAATAATCGGCTGGAAAAAAAAGATTTCCAGTTAAAACATTTTCGTAAAGAATCTAAACTCTGCTTATGTAACAAATTTAATTCAAGAAACACCTTTTTTTTTAACAGCCTTGGCATTTGAAATTTAATTTTGGCAAGGATCGATTTTTAAATTTTTCGACAACGACTCGTAAAAATTTTAAATAAAATGAGCAAATCAAAACTTTAGAAATATATCGTTTAAAAGACTAGTCAGAATTTCAGATGCCATTAAATTTATTTTAAAATGAATCAATTTTGAAACCTTTGCATTTTCTGTTATATCTTTTTAAAATTTGAGTTGAACATCATTTTCAACTACTTTGGATTTAAAACTGGCTTATAAATTGTAATTTCTTGTACTTTAACAAATTTTTTGCAATTAGGAATATTTTTTATTTTAAAATTGATATATTCTGTATTTAGATTTGTGAGGATTCCTTCAACAATATGTGAACAAGTTAGATTTTCGAAATTCCATGATCTTAAATGACTCTTCCTAAAATCTTAATGAAGAGATTTTTGATTAATCTTAAATTATTCAGATTTGTTATTGCAACAAATGACAGTGTTACATTATTTTTAATTAATGTTTGTTAATGTACTCTAAAATATAATGAACAGCATGAAATTATTTATTAATGTATTATTTTTAATTACCCCCACTATCCATCCAACCTTTCATTATACAGGTTTATAAAAGAGGTTCTGCGATTTCTTTAGTTCCGTGTATTTTGGATTTCTCATTTTTTCTAAGCTTCCTACCGGAAATCACCAATATTATTGGACACTTCAGTGACAGGTGAGCAATACCCCTTAAGGGCGTCGTCGTTATTTTGATATTACAAGAGATCAGAAAGACGTTTTACGCCTTGAGAAACTTTTTTTTCTCAAGTCCTTGAGAAAATTTAGCGAGCAAAACTTGCCGTATTTTTTAAAATGCATTTTTGACCAGGTTCCCGTGGGAATTTCGGGATGATTTTTGCGCCAATCGATAGAGGACGTCGAGATCTATCATTTGAGACCAAAATCTGCGCAAAAACTGATTTTTAAATTTTTTTCTATGTGGTGTGTACCAAATTTTATTCGAAAAAACGCTACATGAAAATTCCACTTTTTAAAAAAAAAAAGGGTTTTGGAAAATCGCGTTTTTTAAGCAGTTCCCGTGGGATTTCCGGGACTTTTATTGCATGGTCTGATAGAGGACATCCAGGGCTATCGTTTGAGACCAAAAGCTCCCCAAAGCTCCTTCAAATAACGGAGATTTTCATCGATTTCGAAAAAAGTGACTTTTTGGGGTTTTCCTTCCGTATGAGATGGGGAAAGCTCGGGAAAGCTCCAAACCTGGATTTTTGGATTCCTAAGGTCCTAACCCAAATCCATATATTTTTGTATTAAAACTTTTTGTAAAACAGCTCTAAAACGCACCGTTCTCGAGATATTTGCGATTTTAGGTAGGAGTAAATTTTCGTGGGGAAAAATGGATTTTTGTGCTAAGAACTGTGTTTGCGGCAGTTCCCGTAGGAATTTCGGGAATCCGATTGCAGCACTGGATAGAGGACGTCGAGATCTATCATTTAAGACCAAGAAAGCTCCCCAAAGTTCCCGATTAAAAAGCCCATTTCATAAAACCCGGATTTTTTAGTTTTGGCCCAAAATGGCCGCTTCCAGGCAACTTTTGGGGGCTTTTTTGGGGTTCCGCTATTTGTTTAGACCCAAGGGACCCATTCCACCGGTTTTTGCCGAAATCCGGAAAGGTCGAAAAAAAAGTTCAAAAAACATGAAAGACTATAGTCTTTCCTTTTTTTCGATTTTCGACGAAAATTTGAAAATGGCGGAAACCGGCTAAATGGGTTTAGATGGGGCTGAAAACACGAAAAAAGCCAAAAAATTCGGGATTAAGCCCAAAATAAGCCCAAAGATGGCTTATAAAAGGCCTATTTTGGGCTTATTCCGAATTTTTTTGGTTTTTTTCGAAATTTTAGGCCAAACTATACCCATTAGGCCGGTTTCCGCCATTTTTAAAATAAGCCTTCTGTAAGCCATTTTCGATTTTCGACGATTTTAGAAAGTGGCGGAAACCGGCCTAATGGGTATAGTTTGGCCTAAAATTTCGAAAAAAACCAAAAAAATTCGGAATAAGCCCAAAATAGGCCTTTTATAAGCCATCTTTGGGCTTATTTTGGGCTTAATCCCGAATTTTTTGGCTTTTTTCGTGTTTTCAGCCCCATCTAAACCCATTTAGCCGGTTTCCGCCATTTTCAAATTTTCGTCGAAAATCGAAAAAAAGGAAAGACTATAGTCTTTCATGTTTTTTGAACTTTTTTTTCGACCTTTCCGGATTTCGGCAAAAACCGGTGGAATGGGTCCCTTGGGTCTAAACAAATAGCGGAACCCCAAAAAAGCCCCCAAAAGTTGCCTGGAAGCGGCCATTTTGGGCCAAAACTAAAAAATCCGGGTTTTATGAAATGGGCTTTTTAATCGGGAACTTTGGGGAGCTTTCTTGGTCTTAAATGATAGATCTCGACGTCCTCTATCCAGTGCTGCAATCGGATTCCCGAAATTCCTACGGGAACTGCCGCAAACACAGTTCTTAGCACAAAAATCCATTTTTCCCCACGAAAATTTACTCCTACCTAAAATCGCAAATATCTCGAGAACGGTGCGTTTTAGAGCTGTTTTACAAAAAGTTTTAATACAAAAATATATGGATTTGGGTTAGGACCTTAGGAATCCAAAAATCCAGGTTTGGAGCTTTCCCGAGCTTTCCCCATCTCATACGGAAGGAAAACCCCAAAAAGTCACTTTTTTCGAAATCGATGAAAATCTCCGTTATTTGAAGGAGCTTTGGGGAGCTTTTGGTCTCAAACGATAGCCCTGGATGTCCTCTATCAGACCATGCAATAAAAGTCCCGGAAATCCCACGGGAACTGCTTAAAAAACGCGATTTTCCAAAACCCTTTTTTTTTTTAAAAAGTGGAATTTTCATGTAGCGTTTTTTCGAATAAAATTTGGTACACACCACATAGAAAAAAATTTAAAAATCAGTTTTTGCGCAGATTTTGGTCTCAAATGATAGATCTCGACGTCCTCTATCGATTGGCGCAAAAATCATCCCGAAATTCCCACGGGAACCTGGTCAAAAATGCATTTTAAAAAATACGGCAAGTTTTGCTCGCTAAATTTTCTCAAGGACTTGAGAAAAAAAAGTTTCTCAAGGCGTAAAACGTCTTTCTGATCTCTTGTAATATCAAAATAACGACGACGCCCTTAAGGGGTATTGCTCACCTGTCACTGAAGTGTCCAATAATATTGGTGATTTCCGGTAGGAAGCTTAGAAAAAATGAGAAATCCAAAATACACGGAACTAAAGAAATCGCAGAACCTCTTTTATAAACCTGTATAATGAAAGGTTGGATGGATAGTGGGGGTAATTAAAAATAATACATTAATAAATAATTTCATGCTGTTCATTATATTTTAGAGTACATTAACAAACATTAATTAAAAATAATGTAACACTGTCATTTGTTGCAATAACAAATCTGAATAATTTAAGATTAATCAAAAATCTCTTCATTAAGATTTTAGGAAGAGTCATTTAAGATCATGGAATTTCGAAAATCTAACTTGTTCACATATTGTTGAAGGAATCCTCACAAATCTAAATACAGAATATATCAATTTTAAAATAAAAAATATTCCTAATTGCAAAAAATTTGTTAAAGTACAAGAAATTACAATTTATAAGCCAGTTTTAAATCCAAAGTAGTTGAAAATGATGTTCAACTCAAATTTTAAAAAGATATAACAGAAAATGCAAAGGTTTCAAAATTGATTCATTTTAAAATAAATTTAATGGCATCTGAAATTCTGACTAGTCTTTTAAACGATATATTTCTAAAGTTTTGATTTGCTCATTTTATTTAAAATTTTTACGAGTCGTTGTCGAAAAATTTAAAAATCGATCCTTGCCAAAATTAAATTTCAAATGCCAAGGCTGTTAAAAAAAAAGGTGTTTCTTGAATTAAATTTGTTACATAAGCAGAGTTTAGATTCTTTACGAAAATGTTTTAACTGGAAATCTTTTTTTTCCAGCCGATTATTTAAAAATCAAATTTCATTAAAAGTGCACCATAAATTAATTTTAAAAATTAAAATAAGAACTAAGCACAACTAAGAACTGTATCGCACAATAATAACGCCCTTGCCTTCTTACGAAACTATTCTTAGTTAAAAATTTTAAAATACTAATAGATTAAACAGTAACAGATAGGAATGTTCTTTTAAAGCTTGAAAAATATTTCAGTAAATTAAATTTACAAATAATACTGAGAACTTAGTTAGAAACTTAAAATTAAAAGACCGGCCAACTCGGTATTTTCTAAATTTGCTTTTTAAATATACTGAACCAGCCATAAGTTTGCTAGTCTCTTAATTCAACATTTTAATGTCGCTCGATAAAAACCAAGTATTTGATTTGATATAACACTGATTATCAAATAATTTAAAATACAAAATACTTGAATGTCTCTGAATTTCATTTCGATAAAAAACATACTATGTCATGGAAGTTGATTAAATTTTTAAAAATAATGAGAGCGATTGACCTCATTAATTTTTATAAAATAGCTAAATTTAATATTACCGCGAGAGACACTCTCCCGAGACTCCCCGACACTCTGTTCGATATATTTAACGTAAAGACTTTCTCGTTTTGGTTTAATATTATTTTCTAATGATTAGAGATTGTCCCCGAAAACTCTCAAGATCTCGAATAAAATTTAATTTCTGTTTTTCGCGAGAAATAAAGATTTTCAATTTTCAAAGATTCGAAACTAAAAAAGTTTTTAAATTCTTGTAACTAGCAAAAATTTAGCAATATTTTGGTTTTTGGAGCCTAGGTACTTACAGGTACTCATAGGTAGGCGCTAAATAACTATTTAATAAACTAAAACGACTTCACCGTTATCAAACGGTCATTTTACAAACTAAAACTACTCTGGCACTACGAGTTCAAAAAATTTTCGATAAAAAAGGTTTTGAAACTTCTTTTTAAACAGTCATGAACATAATTTTTCTTCATAACAGCAAAATCTTTAAAATTTTGAAATATTTAAAAAAAATATTTTGGACAAATTAGAATTTTTGGAGCCCTTAGTTGGCCAGTTTAAGTTGATAATAAATTGATGTAATTTTTCGCCAGAGACAACCCAGTTTTTAAAAAGCAATGCCAATGGCGCCAGAGTATTTTAATTTGTGAAATACTTATTCTAAAGACTGGATTTAACGAAGCTGGTAACTTAATTGTCTCTCATTTAGTTTACGTCCGTGGTTTTACCTTCCGAGTAGTTTATAAAAAAGTAAAAATACATAAAGAAGACAATCGAATGACCAGCTTTAGTTAAATCTGGCATTAAATTACAACATGAACACACCATCACATCCTGATGCAATCCTCCTCCAATCCGTATCATTTCCGCTTGGAGAATCTGGAAGAGATCATCTTCGACGTCCAGAAAATTACATCGACACTGCTTAGCATCACCATTTCCCTCGTTGCTTCCCGGATCCAAAATGAATTAAACCCTTAGGTTTGAATTTCCACGGCACCTGAAAAAGGAATAAAAATTTTTAAAAACGAGAAAATAAAAATCTTGGCTTATACTAGAACCTAAAAATCAAAAAAATCCTCCTACGTTTTTGGTCATAGCTCATTAGTCAATTCAAAGAAATCAAGAATAGAAAACTATTTGTGAAATATTGCTTGGTTATGTAGTTTCCAGTTTTTAGTTTTTCGCAAATTTCTTCTGAATTGTGTCAAATGAATTTCCTCAGAACTTTTTCACATCAAGAGGTAATTTTTTCTTGTTGAATCAATCTTTTAATGATTTTCCCCTCCCAAACAAAACTTTTTAATAATTTCATTCTGTCAAACAAGTGTTTCAATAATATTTTTTTCTCAATCAAACTTTCTCATAATTTTTTCAGGGTATGTTAAACAGCAGTTTTTGACATGAAAAATATTGCTTAAATTTATTTTTGAAATTTGAAACAGTTTCAATAATCTCAGTCCCTGTTGTTGATTCACTTTGTTTAAGTTAATAAATGGCCAAATTAAAAAAATATACTTCTAGATTTTAACTAATGCAAAGAAAAACAAAGATACTCACCGTTGACAAAATCCTCTTCGATTCTATCTTCTACCATATCTCAACTGTCAAAAGCTTCCACAATGACAAATATGAAGATCCAACTGACCAATAACATTTTGGTCTGCCCTCGTAATAATAACCAATGATCTTAACTGTGTGTCTGTCCTCAAAGAGGAGCAGCAGCAGGAGCAAAGAAATATCTTCATGTCGATTAACAGAAGTCATCTTAGGAAGAATCAAACCTGAAACCAGAATTTCAAAAAAATTAACACATTCTTAAAAATTACATCATCGATAAACAAGAGGGTTGAAAAGCCAGCTTGTGTCAACGAGCATTCACAAATAAGAATTCTGTGATTCATGTGATTTCAAAATGCAGATAAAAAATTTAAACGGGCATACAAGGTCTATTTTAAATCTGTCATCAAAGCTAAATACCTTTTGTTTTATTGTCGAAAACAAGCATACATGGCAGATCAGGAAAATATAATACTGACAACATAAAATGCCATATGTGGCAGAGTTCAAAAATGAAAACGGTACTTACCTTTCTAGTAATTCATTGCCTAGATCATGCTTATTCCCTTAAATGTAAATCATTACCGATGGAAGAAGCTTTCGAAGCAGATTATTGTTCTCATTCCAAACAACAATCTTCAATGCACAAACCATACCTAAAATTAAAAACAAAAATCACTTACACTGCTGAGAGCTTAATACAGTGATCAGAGAAGAGATAACAGAATTCCATCAGAATTACTAGCCTACGCAGGAAAATGACGAGAACGATGCCTTGGACAGAAAAAACAAACTTCATATCGGTTTTATATCGGACAGGGACAACTAATTGCCAACTATCAAATATTTTTAACGTTTTTTGAACATTTCTCGATTTTAAAAACCATTCAAAAGACGGAAGTAACATGATTTAATAAAAAAAAATTTACGGACATTTGCTTTCCTGTGTGTCTGCAGCTAATGAAGACTACTAATATTTTACGTGACAATCTTACTTACTTAATTTTTCCTCCAGCCATTTTTTCGAATTGCCCGATTTTTCTTTTACATTTGAGCAAGCATTTAATTAAGTTAAACGGCAAATACCGTTGCTTTAATTAAGAATAAATAACATTTTTTTCAATTAGGTGAACACCGGAAAGACGAGCTCATTTCCATTTTTCAGTGCTACCAATACCATCATAGTGTAAGATGGCTACACTATGGCTACCATCTGTAGTCTGAATGGCGTATCAATTCCTCAGTCTTCGCTTTCATCTTCTTACGTTGATCGAGCAAACTAGAAAATGTTAATATCTCGCATAAATATGGTTGATACGTTAGAATCCCCCCCCCCCCCCCCCCCCCGTAAGAGCGGCGAACATTTTAAGAAGAACCCCCCTCTGTTTGTTCTCTCTTCTCACTTTTTTTGAACAACGATTCAATTAATAGAACTTCCATTTTTTGACAAAATTTAGAAAAATTTTCCAGAAAACTTCATAAAAAGACAAAAATTTCAATGGGTATTTGAGTTATTGCCTCGATCTCAGTTTGAATGATGATATTTTTTATTTCGCCTTTTTCGATGTTAATTAATAAGGCAATGAAAGTAGATCATTATTATTTTATTAAAGCATTTACGCTACTTAGGCTGTCCTTATTTTATAAATTAAGTTTTTCCAGGTCTAATGTATTGTGGTTGAAACTGAATTTGAATTATACTTTTTTCCCCTCAAAGGTAATGTGTTTGGATTTTCTAGCTGCAGGACCTCAATATCAGATTGAATTTTTTTTCAACCAAAAATGATTCTCAAATTTAGCTGGCAAGCAAAATTTGTGACAGGAATAAAAACATACAATATTATTATTTTTCAACAAACTAGTTTCACCACTGAGAACAAGTTATGAGTTCGCAGAAGATTCATATGACAGATTATTTTAATATCTTTCCAATTTTAACAATTGTACAATTGTCAAGAGTGTAATTCAAATTGACTCAAAATTAATTGGTTGAAAACAGAACCGAGGGTAATTGTGTGCACTGTAGGATAATCGTTGATGAAGCCTTGATAACATTCATAAGGTCGTTGAATAAGAAATGAGATGTAAGCCTTTAGTTATACAGTATAGAGTACAAAGTATAAAACCTTACAAGCAAGTTTAATGGCAGGCAGACAAGGTAAAGACAGAACTGGTTCTTAAAGTCAAGATATCTTACTTTCTTGTGCTTCCTAAAAACTATTAACTTACCGGTCATAACGTGCCTTCCAAATAATCCAAGCAATTAACAATTGTTCCATTGGCATCTTCAATACTTCTGATTGGAAAACAATAACGTTTTTTATCGAGGCTACACATTGAAAAACTTTGCACGATCATTAAGATTTAGAAATCGCATTTCTTTAAAATGAATACTTCGATACCATTGATTAAAATTTACAAAACCCCAAACACAAAAATGATTTCGTCGATAAACGGCATTTTGTCTACCGTCAAACCCCAAACCCGCAAACGTGTTTACTTTTCTTCCGTGTCATTAGAAAAATGGCTCCGCTAATTTCGTCTTGTTGCAATTTTTGAACTAGATGAAAAATGGCGCGTTTTTCTTGCTTCTTACTTTTTTTTTAGAGACTTGAGCATAGTTTTTAAGAGAAAGGATTTAGGTTAAATGGCGCTATTTAAATCGCATATTAAGAAAAATATTAAGTTTAATTGCTAAGCTGACTGAGCAGTCTGACGGAAAAAATTTGGATTTTTTAAAATTCTTCGCAAATACATGTAATTATCTTTCCAGAAAAATGGACAACATTATCTCCAAGAATCAAATTTTTCACCACAGATGTTCCATCATTCCCAAAAGGCTTGTTTGGGTCAAACAACCAACGAATTTAATATTGTCTTACATTATTTAGCTGAGTTTCTTAACTTTTGAAATAATAAATAAGACCATATTTCAATTACAGATTTTTTATTGATCATTTAAAAAACAAAAAAAAAATGTCGGTTCTGACTGAAGTTACAGAAAAGATTTTATTTCGCTTAACACAACAAAGTATAAAAAAAAGTCCAATTTACTGATATTTATTAATATTAAAACTTGAGATTCGATTCAACTTCCCAATCACTCGGAAAAAAACTAAATACTAGACTATTTAATGAAGATTCTACTAGCTCATCGATCTCTCGATTTATTTACATGAGAGCAATTCTTACTTAATCGAAATATTTACGTAATATAGTTTTTTCTTTAAAAAAGTTACAACAAACTCGAAAATAAACGTGAGTATTTTTTTCTTCGGATAAAAATGAAAAAAAAAAGTCTGGCAAGATTTTAATTAAGTTTCGATTTTTTAAATTATAAAAAAAATGGCACGAGACTCTTGTATTACTGCTTGAATTTACAATACAATGAAGCTGAGCCTCTTATTTTGATTTCAGTCTGAGTAACACAAAATAATTATTGGTAACTTTTTCTGAATGTGCTTAAGTTACCATTGTTTTAAATAACCGATTATTGAGAGAAAATAATTACATATAAATAAAAGCACCTCTGTTTTATGTGCTGTTTCCGTTTTTTCCTGTTTATAATTTTATGTGCGTTTTTTAAAAAAAAATTCTACTTGTGCTCGGTTTAAATTTTTGTGCAACGGAAGACTTTGTAATATAAAAGAAAAATGAGGTGCGTTTTGGTTTCTTTTAAAAATAAAAAAAATTCTTAACAAAATAAACAATGCCCTTAAATTGTTACTAAAACTAAAAAGAAATGAAAAATTGACATTCAGACAATTTTTTTTTACAACTCTTGTAGATAGGTAAACAAACTGACGAAAAATATTTTTGTTTAAAAATATCGAGTTGAAAACTACAGCTAACTTATTAACTACCCTCTACACAAATGTATCTGAAAAATATTTATAAACCATTTTTTTTTAAATATTTATATTTATTTCTCATTTACTCAGATAAAACACACTCACGCACTCTGAAAACATTCATAATTTCAAAATTTTCAAATTTCACTGGAGTGGACGTTCGAAATTATTTTCGCCTAAGATCCGATTTTAATGTTTTTGTAAAGGAAAGTAGAAAAACTGAGAAAAGATTAGATTCGACGAGTTTAAATTTTTCTTGTTGTAAAGATAGAATTAAAAAAATGATTGAAGACATTGCAAAAATTGGAAATTTTGAGGCAGTTAAATTTTTCAATAAAAAAGATTTTGCCTGAAAAATTCCCAAAATTTTTAAGAAAATATAACTAGAGTTTTATTTTTTGAAAAGCAGATCGTCCTCCTTTGGAAAATTTAAATTACCCGATAAAACAAAACTTCTAGCAAAGACCTTGCTTCAAAAATTTTTTTGAAACTTGACACTACCAATTTTAAAAAAAATATAAGACAGAATCAGCAACAACAAGAAAACTTTAAACTTTTAATTCTAAAATTTTTCAATTAAGCACAGGAAATTTTTTTATAAAAATCTAAAGAATACCCCAGAAAGAAAGTAAAATCAGAATGAGTTTTTTTTTGGAATACCAGAGAAAAATTTATTCAAAAATAATTTTCAAAATATTTTCTCTGAATATTTACAATTAATTCTCCCTGAGCTATTCCTAAATCACAAATGGTTTTTCTTGATAATCTAAAAAAAATTCCTGGGTTTCTACTTTCTACACAGCCTCGCCCAAAAATATCATCACATTGTAAAAAATTTTGAGAATATTCGAGTGGCTCTTTCATTCCCCTGCTTAATATTTTCGCGATTTTAACTGTTTAAAAAAAATTAAAATAAATTCAATAATTTTGGGCGAACAATTAAAAAAAAAAAATTACGCCTTGATCCTTTTCAATCAAGAAAAACAAATAAAAAACTTCTCCCCCCTTTGCCCCTGAAAAAAAAACCACCATCACTAATTGATATGTGTAAAAAATTTACATTTACAATTTTTGTCGTATAAAAAATCTCCAATTTTTTCAAAAAACCACATTTAACTGTAAACATTTTTTTGAAGGCGCTAAAAAAAATTATCATTAGGGGAGAAACGAAAATTTGGAATTTCGATACAATCACACACCCAATCCATTTGCACATTTTTTTTCATTTCATATTTTACAAATAATAATTATTAACTATTACGGTACTTTTTTTCCTTGCTTTTTTTTTTGTATTTAAAGAGAGCAACAAACGATTGGTTTTTTTATTCTACATTAAAAAATGAAACATGCCTATTATACAATGCATTATTTAATTATTCCTCGCCGAATAATAAAAAAAATTAGTTCGTTTGAAATAAAACAAACTGTTTGAGCCTTTCTCTAAGCGACAAATCAAGAGAGCTGAATTGTGCGGATGGTCAATGATTTAATTAATCGAGGTAGTTCGATTTTTAATTTTATAGAGAGAACAAAACTGGCATGATTGACTTTTCAAAAAAAAATGCAAAAATGAATTCACAAATTTGTCATGGTTTTTTATGAGTATTATAAATCTAAAAATTTATCGCCAAAAATTAAACAATTCAGTATTTTGAAATAATATCAATTGATTCACATCAGATCTTGATAAAAAAATATCAAGTGATTTTTTTTTTTTTTACAAAAGCGATCAGCACTCGGCGAGCGATACTCAATCTTTTTTTGTGATTTTTTTTATCTTTATTTTTTTCGTTTCTAAAAGCCTGACTATTCTAGCTGCCGTCTACTATACAACGAAAACTCGATTGGCTTCCTCTACCGTTTCGGCAAAAAATTTGTGCATCGATTTTATAAAAAATCAATTTATCACAGATTTGGATTTCGTCTATTTTTTCCATTTAAAAAAAAATTAAAAGCAAATTTGCTTTACTGAAACAAAGAATATAGAAATGACGAAATCGGTAGAGGAACCGATCGACTTAAGTTAGTTGGTTCCGTAGAGCAAAAAATTTTATTTTTTTTAAATTTTTTTTCTTTTGTTAATGTGGCGAAAATTACACACTTTGGTCTGGCAGTTCCTGACGGTTCTTCGCGCGACCAGTTTTTATTAATAAAACAAAAACAAAAACGAACAAAAAAAACCGTCCGAATTCGCATTTAAAAAATATTTACATGATTTACTTCTCATTTTTTTCTTCTAAATCGCTCTCCACTTACAAACTAATTTTCATTTGGATATCATTATCATTATATATATATAAAAAGAAAAAAAAATGAACATAGTGGAACATATTTTGTACGAAAGGATCACGTCCTCGTATTGGCAAGATGTTTTTTTGTCATGTTCACGTTTCATGGGGAAGCATCAGCCATGTCGAGGGTTTTCAATACGGCGCGAATCTGTTGTATCCGCTTCTGTACACCGCCGCCTGAAAATATAACACAAAAAAAATTAATTATTTCATATAAAAAGAAAAAAAATTCGTAAATAAAAAATATTTTAAGTAAGTTCTGCAAAATTCCGTATTGAAATGCACAACTCAATACACGGATTCAAGAACACCATCAGAAAAATAACTTTTAAAAAATTTTCATTAAATTCCAAAGATTCCCTGCATCAAAATACATCTACGAACATATTGTTAAGGCCTCGAAAAAGTAAGAAAAATAATTTTTCTGTGAAAATATATTTTCGACTAAGGCTGTTTCTAAAAATCGGTTTTATGGCTATAACTTTTTAAAAACGAAAAATTGAGTGTTCTACCTAGTCTCAATCGATTCCTCAGATTGAAATACATCTCCCAGTATATAATTCATCAATATTTTAACCCGTTTTAAGCTAAAAAATTCATATATCGAAATTGAAATATCGATTTGAAAAAATCGAAAAAACGGCCATTTTTTTCGTTAAAGCGAAACCTAAAAATTGCTGATATCTCGAGAACGGGGCCGAATTTTTAAATTCTGTAAATTCCAACGGATTCCTTGCATCAAAATACATCTGATAGGATGTAGTTTGCAGCTCTAGAGCGTAGGAAAAATAATTTTTCAGTAAAAATAGATTTTCGAACTACTTAGTTTCTAAAAATCGGTTTTTCACAAATATCTTTTTAAAAACGAAAAACTGAGTGTTCTACCTAGTCTCAATCGATTCCTCATATTAAAATACATCTCCCAGTATATAATTCATCGATATTTTGTCCCGTTTTAAGCTAAAAAATTCATATATCGAAATTGAAATATCGATTTGAAAACATCGAAAAACCAGCCATTTTTTTCGTTAAAGCGAAACCTAAAAATGCAAATATCTCGAGAACGCGGCCGAATTTTTTAATTCTGTACATTCCACCGGTTTCCTTACATCGAAATACGTCTGGTAAAATACAGTTTGAAGCTCTGGAGCGTGGGGAAAAAAATATTTGAGTAAAAATCGAACTTCGATAAAGTTCGATATTAAAAATCCGTTTTTCCTAAATATCTTTTCGAAAACGAAAAACTGAGTGTTCTACCTAGTCTTAATCGATTCCTCAGATTAAAATACATCTCCTAGTATATAATTCGTCGATATTTTGGCCCGTTTTAAGCTAAAAAATTCATATATCGAAATTGAAATATCGATTTGAAAACATTGAAAAAACGGCCATTTTTTTCGTTTAACGGAAACTTAAAATTGCTGATATCTCGAGAACGGGGCCAAATTTTTAAATTCTGTAAATTCCAACGGATTCCTTGCATCAAAATACATCCGATGAGATGTAGTTTGAAGCTCTAGAGCGTAGAAAAAATAATTTTTCTGTAAAAATAGATTTTCGGACTAGTCTGTTTCTAAAAATCTGTTTTTTCCAAATAACTTTCTGAAAACGAAAAATTGAGTGTTCTACCTAGTCTCAATCAATTCCTCAGATTAAAATACATCTCCCAGTATATATTTCACCAATATTTTGCTCCCTTTTTAGCCGGAAAATTCATAAATCGAAAATTGAACATCAATTTTTAAATATCGAAAAAATGCCAATTTTTTTCGTTTAAGCGAAACTTAAATTATCAAATATCTCAAGAACGGGGCCGAATTTTTTAATTCTGTAAATTCCAACGGATTCCTTGGATCAAAATACATCAGATGGGATGAAGTTTGGGCCTTGAAAGCGTAGGAAAAATAAGTTTTCAGTAAAAATAGATTTTCGACCTACTCGTTTTCTAAAAATCGGTTTTTCGACCATAACTTTTTGAAAACGAAAAATTAAGTGTTCTACCTAGTCTCAATCGATTCATCAGATGAAAATACATCTCCCAGTATATATTTTAACAATATTTTGCCCCGTTTTTAGCCGGAAAATTCATAAATCGAAATTGAAACATCAATTTTCAAACATCGGAAAAATGCCAATTTTTTTCGTTGAAACGAACTTAAATTATTAAATATCTCAAGAAGGGGGCCGAATTTTTTAATTCTGTAAATTCCAACGGATTCCTTGGATCAAAATACATCAGATGGGATGAAGTTTGGGCCTTGAAAGCGTAAAAAAAATACGTTTTCAGTAAAAATAGATTTTCGACCTAGTCGTTTTCTAAACATCGGTTTTTCGACCATAACTTTTTAAAAACAAAAAAGTAAGTGCTCTACCTAGTCTCAATCGATTCCTCAGATTAAAATACATCTCCCAGTATATATTTCAACAATAGTTTGGCCCGTTTTTTGCCGGAAAATAAATAAATCTGAAATTGAACACCGATTTTTAAACATTGAATAATGGCCATTTTTTTCGTTAAAGCGAAACCTAAAAATTCAAATATCTTGAGAACGCGGCCGATTTTTTTAATTCTGTAAATTCCAACGGAATCCTTGAAGTAAATTACTACGAGTTTCACGGAAAACAGGCCTTCCTTTTTTACACTTAGTACAAGAAAGACAAGTGTGACTGTTGCCTTAAATTATGTTAATTCTTTAAATATTAATCACTATACTCGATGCTTATGTTAAATACACACCCCGTATCCGGCTACTGGTCCTATACCGTGGCTTGCAAGGTACGGATCTGCGAAGTCTCGCCCGTATCTGAAAAACACACACTTGAATTAATATACAGAACATATTATTTCACAAATTAATTATTATTCTAGCCTAACTCGGTTATAACAAGTTCGCTAAGACAAAAAAAAAATTCTACTAAGAGAAACAGATGCAAAATCAACCGATAGTGAGATCATCAACACTGTGAATACAGCGACACTAGTGGCAGAATTTTTACTTCCAAGTTTTTTAAAAAACAGAGAGCAATTTGTTATTTTCCGAATTCGACTAAATTTCAATCAAGAGCTACTTTTAATCAGATTTCTTTTCAATAACTTAAAAAAATACCTCTAAACCTTCCTTAAACTCTTCAGTACTCCAAAAAATATTGGTTAGTACGGATAAGCATCGACAGATTAATGGGAAAATCATTCAGTTAAAATGAAGGATTATTCACGGTTTTGGTTTTTTTCTTTGCTCAGCCTGGAATCGAAAGAAAATAAAAATGGGTTAAAGGATTGAAATTAAAGAGCGGAAATAAGTCTGTAAACAGGGAAAGGCAAAGAGAGTTCAGCTAAAAGTTCTGCACGAGCCAAAAAATTTTATCTTTCAGCATAAATTTTATAATATTTAATTAAACTCCTGCAAGACTTTAGCTTCGACCTTTTTAAGGCTTTTTAAAAAATTCTAAAATTGTAAAGCTCAGCAAGAAAAATTTATCATTCGACTAATCGCCATGTTTGCGATAATGACGTCATCAAAATTTCCACTTATAGGAAAGCTAGATTTGACTATGTGAAATTTTATCTTGCTTAGCCTCAATGTTATTTTAAAATATTTTAAATAGCATATTTCTTTGCACTTTCACCTGGCTACGAAATTGTGCGGAATTCGCTGTGACGACTTAGGAAGGTGACGGTAGGAAGAACCTGGAAAAAGAAAACTTATATTCAATTTTATCTCACCCGGTAACGGCGGCATAACCCGCGACAGGTTGTGCGGCAGCGGCCGCCGCAGCGGCTCCATACGCTCTCGCCGCAACGGCCGTATAACTAGCAGCAGCCGCATAACTCGCTTGTTGCGCTTGCGTTGATAAAGGTGTTTTTAGTAGAGGTGACGCCGCCGCTGCTGCAGCTGCAGCCTGTAAAACATTAAAAAAATTATTTACATCTTCATTTTCCAAATTTTCTTCGACTTGGGCGTTTTGCTACAAAGAGCCCACAGTTTATAATTTATTTGTTATAGAAAAGTATCCGTTTGATTTTTTTTTTTTAAGGAAAAGAAAAAGAAGTAGGCTTGCACATAAATCTTAAATCCTTTTCAATCTAAATGAAAGGAGAAAAAGAACGGCTTTCTCTTTGTAGTAAATTTAATTTAGGATTTTTAACTGAATCCGCACTCCCATTTTTCATAATAAATATTACACCTTGGATATCTTTCCGACTCCCTCTGGTAATAGTCTTAACGCGGGCTATTACTTTATATATCGTGAGTTATTACTTTGACCTATTTATGAAAAGATATTTTTACGATAAAATAATAATTACGAGTATTAAAAATATGAAATATAACGAGGC
Organism: Liposcelis brunnea; assembly: GCA_023512825.1. Taxonomy (NCBI): domain Eukaryota; kingdom Metazoa; phylum Arthropoda; class Insecta; order Psocodea; family Liposcelididae; genus Liposcelis; species Liposcelis brunnea. The sequence goes on along the minus strand of CM042065.1, from coordinate 16,046,941 downwards.
TGGATTAATACGCAAAAATAAAATGTTCACAATATTTTGACAGGAAGCAAATCCTAGTTTTTAAGTCTTATTGGAATATTTATGGATTCGTTTGAATTAGTTAAACATTTCTGTGAAGCTGGTTTAAAATAAGAGTGATCGAGTTCGAGGTTTTTCCAAATTTTCGGGGCTCTAAGATTTTCCACGGGCAAAAATTAGAAGCTTACAGGAATTTATAAAAACCAAACAAGCTTTTGTCCTCATTTTTCAGATTTCTTTTCTTTGTAGAAAATTTTCTGTGAATATTTTCTATGAATCTTATGATAATTTTTTCTTGTAAAATTAATTTTTTAAAGAGAAAATATTTCAAAAGAATTGCAGAAAAACTCCTGAATCACAAAAAAATGTAATCAATTTTCAAGAAAAATCCTAAATATTCCAAAAGAAAATTTTAGAAAATATCTTAACATCTCAAAAATTCTTGCCAAGAAAATACCTTGCATAAAATTTTCCTGGCGTAAAAATTACTTTAAGGACCTATTTCAAAAAATGGGACACTAACGGAAAATCGGGACAATTCTGAACTTTAAATCCTTATAAAAAATTTTTGCTTTTCAAAAACGAAATTGGCAAACATCTAAAAACATTAAAGATTTTGATTCAGTAAACAGAAAATAACAGTTGACATAAGAAGAAAAATGGATGTGACAACCCCGTATTATTTTCTTTAATACAATTTTATCCTCCCCGGGAACAAAATCTTACTGTCTCCTCCCATCCTGAATTATTTAATCCCAATTTCAAAGTATTTACTTACCCTGAATCAGAAAAAAAATATCCAAGGAGTAAAATTTACAACAAAATTCCCTTCTCTTATGCAAATTAACAAGCATAATAATTTTTTTTATCTTCGAACTATTGCCATTTCTATGATTTAAGCGACTAATGCCAAACTAGCTCCCCCTTGTTTCAACTTTCTTGAAATTTTTCAAAAAATACTCTAACAGCATTTTTTTTATTTAAAAAAAGTAATCAAAACAACAGATAACGAGCAAAAGAAAAAATCAAAAAAACCTGACAAGTTTGCTTTTTTTTTTGAAAAAAACATCTCCCGCTCATCGGAAGACTGGAGACGACAAACAACACAAAAATAATAATAAAAAAAAACGGGAAAAAGTAAATTAAAAAAAATAAAAAAAAAAGGAAAACTAAAAAAAAAAAAATAATAATAAAAAGAAAACATGCAACATAATTTTGTCGAAAACAATTTTTCATCAAGTCTTTTGCCAATTCAGTAAATAAAGAAGAAAATTGCCGTACTTCAAAGCGGTAAAAGGTAAAAAAAAAATGCGTACATGGCAGTCGGTTTCAGCAACAGCCTTTGCAATTTATAAAATTATTTTTTCGGCCCAAAGAAAACGACCACTCCGTGCGCAAAAATACTTCCAAAACTACGCTAAAAAATGAAGTGCAGATTCCACTAATTCCAAAAAAAAAAAATTTCCAACGGATCAACAAAGTGTAAAATTTAAAAAAAATTAAACACTAAAACATAAAAACTGTGGGCTCTTTCATTTTTCAAAATGTGAAACTGTGAAAATTATTTTACTCCTCCGTTTCCCGAAAGAAAAGAAAATCTCCAGCGATTATGTTTACTCTTAAAAAAAAAAAAATAATTCTTCTGGATTTTCATTTTTCATTATCGATTTTCGGAAAATAATAGAAGCTTCCCATTTTATGTACTTTCAAACCGGATTATCATCTCATCCTTTTCATCCGATTAACACCGACTGAATTATGTAGCCCATCAGGGGGCAAAAAAAATGATTAATGCAAAAAACCACCAATGCGTTAATTATTTTAATTAAACCGCTTCGACATGATTTATTAACGCTTAATCCATAAAAAGAAAATTTGAGGAAACGGAGAAGCAAGCAAACAAAACAATTTAATAATAAAAAAAAAAAACAAGAGACGAACAAAAATAAAGAAACGAAGTAAATCAGTCAATCAATCAATAATCAATCAATCAATTCAATCATATCAGTTAATGTATGAACAATTAAAGTATGAATGGTATTTTGGATCACTACGGCTAGCCAAGGATGCAAGCTCAACAATCATTTAACATACTTTGACATCTGGAGCAGGGGTGCCGCTCTGAAAAAAATACCACGTCCTTTGCTTACTAATAGCCTAATTTTTTTATTTTTTTTTAAAAAAAGATTCGCCTGCTTATAAGATTTTTTGTTTATAAGCAGACGAGATGGGTAAAGAAAAATTTAAATTGTTGAGAGATGAGTGGTGGTATTAAATTTTCCGGTTCCAGCTAATGAACGAATTAAAAAGGCAGCTGGAAACCGAAAATAATAAAATGACGCGTTTATAAATGTTAAACGGGGGTCTTGATAAGTCGGCACTTCTGTTTAATCAAGTAAATTACTTTTAATTAACTAATTAAGTTGTATGTTTGTAGTTTTACGTAATTTAACGCAAAGTTTTAAATCCTGTTAGCGGGGATGGTTGGTCCGCCGCAAAAAGATGGAGAGAAAGAATGAGAAGAGTGAGATTATTAAAAAGAGAGAAGCAGATCGTCAGGAAAATTCCCCAATGCCAACTTAAGTATGAAATTGTGAATGTCCCCATTTCGTTTGGATAGTTATAAAACTCTGCCACCAAATATTTCACCACTCTAGCGACATCTAGTAGAAAGAGCGTAGAATTAAACGAAACTAGCGCCGAATAACCTTTTTTTCGAACTAAACCGTTCCAAGATTTTGGTTAACTAAAAACAAAAATCAGCGCTTCTGTCCTCTTGAGAAAAATTCAACAATTTTGCACTTTAGTTTCAAAAAAATCCTAAAGGTGGCGTTAGTGTCGCCGTAACCTAACCACACATTAAATAAACTGACGTTTAATTAACCACACATTATCAAAAGGCCAAGTTCCAGGTTTTTTAGTGAGTGGAAGTTTTCAAATTCCTTATTATGATTTTTTGACTGTCACGTTAACTTGGTGGCAGCGGTTTCAATACAAGACCGTGAAACTAACGTTGGCGTTAGTGTCGTGTTTTGTTGCAGCGCTTGCTGTCTCGGTGAGATCAAGTCTCATTAAGACGCACAGCACCGTAATGAGAGTAAACGTTGCACTCCTTAATTTTCAACACTTGATGTCCAAACAGATACTGCCGACAACTACGCCACCGCTATGTATATTACAGCGACGCTAGCGGCAAAGTTTGCAAATATTTTTTCATGCTATTTCAGTTCTCGCTGTTGCGGCAAGGAGCTTAAATTAATTTTCAATAAAATTTCGATTTTTTTCAGTTTCCTCTTTCGAAATGTAATCTTGTCAAATAAATTAAGTTGGCATTGCTGAATTTTTTAAAACACAAATATCCTACCAAGACCTAAAAGTTTAAACTGGTTGTCTTTATTTTTAGACTTGCCCTAACACTTTAGCGGTTTAAAATATCACATTTAAAATATAATTCAGGGCCATAAAGAAAGTTCAGACACTAACTAAGCTTAAGATATATGATCCTTCGGGCCAAAATCAAGCCCTAAATTTTGAAAAAATTATTCGAACTGATCTCTGTGTCCTGTCATTTACTTTCAGTAACTCGACTGATTTTCAAAACTCGAACACAAAAAAATGATTAAAATTTTTTTTAAAGTTGAGTACAAAACTCTTTTAAGCTTCGAGGCATTTTCTTAAAAATTACCTTCAAGAATAACTTCTAATAGTTTTAAAACTACCAAAGAACATTTCAACTTTAAAAAAAAAATCTATTTAAAAAAATCCTCGGAGACGAAAAAAAAAACATTTTCCACGAAAATCAGATAAGAAAAAAAATTTTTTCCCCTAAAATAAATCTGTTTTATCTTTTTAATCAATTTATCTTCATCTTCCTTAATTTCACATAGCCCGGGAACATTTTTACAAACACAACAAAAAAAATTTTATTTTTTAAAAAAAACTATACTTCCTAACGGATATTTATCTTTTAGTCTAAAAATAAAGACTTCCAGCCCCATTTTCCTTATTAACTTCTAATTCTCAATTCAACCAAGCCCTTTTCATCGCAATCCCAAAATTTACACGATAACCAATAAAGGTACCGGATAAATTAATAATCAAGGACATGATGAAGAGCTTTTAAAGTTATGAAAAGCGGACTAGTTGAACAAGTTCGACTCTAGTACAAAACTTTGATAAACCGGGGCTATTCATCACGGGGATTCGACCAATTAACATCCCTCTTCGGAATAATCAAGCGACAAATGAGAGAACTTCGCTTTAGCCACCCCGCGAAAATAAAAATAAAAAGTGAAATGAAAGTCAAGTACGTGACATTAATTCAAGCCATAAATTAATCATCATGCTTAAACACACCTGAAGCCTGTAGCTCGGATCAGCTGCTTGGGCCGCTAGGTACGGATCGTAGAATATACTGAAAACATACAAAAAAAGAATATTAGAAAAACAATTTTGGCCAGGGAAAAGATAAAACTATTGCGAAAGTAAAACGACTTTACAAAGTCAATCGGGAGTTCACGAAAAAAATTTTAAAATACGGGAGAAAGAAATCTGATAATGCTTAATTCATTTCGTTCCATTTGAAAGAAAACTTTTATTCAACCGAGTGAATGAAAGAAAAAAAATCACATTATCGATCAGGAAAGATCCCAGACCGACCGAAAATTAGTTTTAACAAGGAAGAGGTAATAGGATTACCTCGACACGGTTATCCTTGTGTTTTCGGGAAATGGGAAACGAATGTTTTTTGAAAGCGATTTTCCGCCAGCTATGTTAAAATGAGATATCGAAAAACCGTGTAATACCTTTTAACTTTCGCATTAGTCCTAATTCAGTTAAATTATCTCCAATTTTCTAATTGTTAAAAACATGGGCAAAAGGCATGTTCATCCCATAGTGGTAACAATTAAAATTCATGTAAAAGTTTTTAATGCAGATAAAAAAACATGAACGATAAAATGTTCCAATCAAAAAAAAAAAAAAATGTCCCAAACTAATTCCTCAGTCCAGAAAATTTTAACATTTTTTTTTTTATAAAATTAATGGTTAACCTAATCTGTAAACTGTCCTTCTACAGATTTGAGTGAGAAAATGGAAATTTTGTTCGTTTTAAATTTTAACGTGGTCCAGTTTACAAATTACGCTTGCGATAAAAGCGAATACTCACCGGTTAATTAAAAATAAAAATATTCAAACCAATCATCAATATTTTTTAGGCCCATCTTGTGTAATTTTTTTTATGTTAGACTGACCATCAGGGATCCCCCTATTTTTAACCATGAAATTTTTGTCAACTTAAAATACTTTTTTTCCCCCTGAAGCCCGATATTTGTTTAGAGAGTGTAAATTTTAAAAAGATTACTTGTCAATAAAGAAACAAGGTTGGAAATTTATAATTTTTTTTAAAAATCAGCTGTTCTAAAAGTGTTCCAAGGATTTTTTCATCCAAAAGAAAAATTTTTTGACAATTGCTTGTAATGAAAAATAAAGTATTGTCTTTGAATTTTCAAAATTTTTACTTATCAAAAGCAATCTCAAAATTTTTTTTACTTGAAGATAATATTGACAAAATTTTTTAGTCGAAAACAATGTTATGAAATGTTTTTTTAGTCAAAAACAATAAGAAAGTTGTGCTAGTTAAAGAGTTTTTCAAAACTTTTGCACTTGAAAAGAATTAAATTTGTTTTAGTCGAAAAGAATTTTGAGAAATTTGTTTTAGTCGAATAGAATTTTGAGAAATTTGTTTTAGTCGAATAGAATTTTGAGAAATTTGTTTTAGTCGAAAAGAATTTTGAGAAATTTGTTTTAGTCGAATAAAATTTAGAAAAATTTTACCCAGTCAAAAAGGATTACTTAATTTTTTCTTGTCAAAGAATTTCTCAAAATTTTTCTAGTTGAAAAGAATATTTAAGATTTCTGTATATTTATGCAAATGCGGACCTTGTTTTCCGCAGAAAAGATTTTCATTGTGAAACTAAGCCGTGGAGAACTTAATCTTTAAATTCCAACCCTGTTTAATAAAAGATTGTTAATATCAAATCTTATTTTTAGATTTCCATCACATTCGCCATCTGATCAAAAATTCATTTACCTTATTGTAATTTCAACGGATAAAGCTTGCCTAGTGGCTATTTACGCAATTATAATTAAATCAAAGCACAGCATCACTTAATTCCTAATAATACAACAACAGCCACTAGGCATACTCATTACACTTGAAAAAATTCCCCAAATCTTTCACTTAAAATTTCAGCTGGCGTTTTTAATTTCAAAAAAATCTCATCTTAAAATATTTTCTTTCAGCAAACTTACGGAATTTCAGGCTCGTTTAAACCCCTTTTAAATTTCCCTTACTTACGGTGAGTATCCAGGTAGAGCAGTCGCAGCCGGTGTGAGAGCGGTCGCGGGTCTGAATAATCCAGCTGCGGCAACAGCTCGCTGTATCCCGACTCCTCTCAAAGCAGCGGCTATAAAATGTAATAAACACAAACCTCAATCCAGTGATCAATAATACTTACGGGGTATATCCGTGGAGGGTCGCGGCCGCGTGTGAAAGGGTAGAAGGTCGCACGAGACCTGCGGCTGCCAAGGTAGCTGCCGCAGGGAAAACAGCACGGACTTGAGCTTGTTGGATCCCGACGCCGCGCAATGCAGACGCTATAATAGTAACAACATGCTTTCACACAGACCATTCCGAGTTAAAGAATTAACAATTCCAAAAAAAAAAATATATATGTAACATTAGCCAGACAGAGGAAGCTCAACTCAGCTAAAAACTCTATCCATTCTTTTTTTCTATGAACGATTCTTCGGGACATGCATTCTTCTAGAATACCATTGCCGTACCTTTATTAAAAAGAGGGGGCTCATAAAAAATATTTTAAATAAAATTCTACGCGGAAAGTGTCGTTTATTCAGAGGACAACCCGCGAACCGTTAAGAGTTGTTTTCTTACCAATATCATCCCACGAATTAATTTAATGTCCAAAATAAAAATAACTGGATTGATGATGATGTTTTTTTTGTTTAAAGAATAAAATTCTGACGCTATTATCTTTTTCTCGGAACGCGGTCATGCATGAATTCGGAAGGCGGCAACAACAGCATTCCAGTTCGTTATAACATGACAATACTGCATGCTATTTGACTTTCAGGCACACCCAAAACCAAGTGTTAGCAAAAAAAACAGTTAAACGACAAGCTCTGAGCTGATTTGAGGTACCTCCGCCTGGCTGCAGTTCGGGGGGCCAGAACCAGAGGGGAAGCAGCTCCGGGGGCCCCTAACCATGGCCACGGAACGCCAGGCAGTCTGTAACCTGCTACAAAATTATATTAATTATTATCGACCTTTTTTTCCGATACAAATCCCACTTTAAATTTTTTCGGCGGAATACGGATTTGGCTAATTTAAGACTTTTTTCTTCTCGATTTATTAAATCTACCAAGCTAAAAACACATCAACTATTAATTATTTTAATAAAAAAGCGAGGAAAATTTTGGAAAATCCATTAGCAAGTTGTTGAACAAGGGCGGTAATTCTCCAAAGGTGAAATTTCAAAAACTTAGCAGAGATTTAGGTTCCCCGCTAAGCCGGAACAGATTTTCAAAGCTTGAAAGCTCGAGTATTTTCATTGTCCGGTTTTTTCATCTCTAAGCCCTTACCCTTAAAATCCCTAGAAAATCTCTAGTTAATTCAAAAGCTTCTTGTTCCCAACTTTTGCTAATGTACCATCATGCGCGAAAAAGGATAGACACATCAAATTTAGTTTTTGTACAATAAATTTTCGTGTATACGTGTGGAAAAGGACAAAAAACAAAAAAGCGCTGTACAATGTAAAACATAAGTGTTTTCAAATTACACGTGGACGTTCTAATTTTTTTAAATGAAAATTTCGAAGTTTTTCTACCATGCATATTGTTAGTTTGTTCCTCGTAAATTTTCATGTATCTCACGCTGATATTTAAATTAATGGATGATGAGGAAGGCGGGATGTATAAGCAGGAAGAATGCAATGTTCAATTGACAATGATATAATGATTTTGAAAAATTTTTAGAATTGCTGTAGATTGATTTAAGTCGATTTTATAAAAGAAATTTGGCGGCAATTCAATTCCCAACGAAGTAAACAAGTTTTGATTGCTTCGAATTTTTTTGAAAACATTTTTTAAATTGCAGTATGAAAATAAAATATTCTATTTTTCGCTTTTTCTTTCACTTCTATTGTTTAATTTTGATTTTTTCACAATAATTAGAAAAATCGTTCATTTTTAAATTCTTTGGTTTGCCTTTTTTGTTTTGTTTCATTTTTATTTCATTTCTGTTTCATTTCGTTTCATTTCTGTTTCATTTCGTTTCATTTTTGTTTCATTTCGTTTCTTTTCTTTTAAATTTCTGTTTCATTTCGTTTCATTTCTGTTTCATTTCGTTTCATTTCTGTTTCATTTCGTTTCATTTCGTTTCATTTCTGTTTCATTTCGTTTCATTTCTGTTTCATTTCGTTTCATTTTTGTTTCATTTCGTTTCTTTTCTTTTAAATTTCGTTTCATCTTTTGTTTTTGCTTCATTTTTAATATTTCATTTGGTTTCATTTCTCATTTTTTTGTTTCACTGTTTTAAAATGCGCCAATTTATCAACCATTTGGCGCTCATTTTTAAAAAAATCAAATTTTTTCTGTACTTTTTCTTTAAAACCGCCAGTAAAGTCAATTTAACATTCGCATTTTTCCTCGCTCGTTTCAGATTCATGTTCCCACTTCCCTTAACTTCCTACAACTGGACGATTATCTCTTTTAAACGTTTCACTTTACCCAACTCCTCATTTCTCATTTATTCTCACGGCATGGGGGCGATCCATCAAATTCATTTCAAAGATTTCCCCGGCAGCTTGATCAACAAAGATAAACTTTTCCCGAACCCTTAAAAGAAAAACCCAACTTTCAAGAAATCCTCCCCCGTTTAAAAGAAATCACCAAATTTCTTTCTTAGTAAAAAAAAAAATGTCATGTTAACAAATGAAGATTGATATTTCGTTAAAATGTCAACCACCGCACAACCCCGATAAACACAAAAACAACGTTTAATCCTTAAAATTTAAATATAAGCCATTTTCATGAATCTGAAACAATTTTTAGCGTGAGCCATGCTTGATAAAAAAAAAGGGGGATAATATCAAGATGCATTTTCAATTCTAAATATGACCAAACTAACCAGGAGGCGGCGTCAGCATTCCCTCGGGCCACTGCACGCACACTGCAACGAACACAAATAAACACAAAACTAAAAAACAAGGAATTTATGCTAAAAATTGAGTTCTAATTTCTGCATTCGCTGTACCACGGTTTTCGGGGGACTATTCTCTGTTGCATAAATACCCAACAGCGAATAAACCTCTACGTTAAATATTATTTTTTTTAAAAAAAGGTTAAGTATAGCTAAAAGGGAAAGGTATTACAGAGAATAAAGACACGTTAGAAAAAAAACAATTGAAAAAGTTAATAATGCGGTTTCCTATCCTCGTGTTTGTAATATGCTCTTGGCTTTGATAGAATTTAAAACCCGAACATTCTTTGGCAAAAACTCTCGAATCCCTTTGTGAAAAACAAACGAGATTAATTTATCGTTTTATATTCGTTTTAATTAAGAAACAAAAACAAGACTTTTTTAGAAAATCAATTCTTACGGTATTTTGTTTTTAATCAGATTACGTGCAGGAGGATAGTTAATTATCAAAATGAGGAAACCCTTTTGCTAAAAATATAAAATAATGCTTGGAGTGTGGCAGTGTTTGTATTAAGATGGTAAATATAAAATTAATGGCCAATCATGAATTTTGGTTGTGCCAATATGAATAATGGTTCAATGTCGAGGAGTTTAGCCGAATATGCAACGACTGCAGCGATACTAAAGGCGGAATTCGGAGTCTGTTTTCCCATTTTGAAAAAGAATGGCATGAGGTAAGTTCCTCGTTATCGATGCAAGGAAATGGGCTTGTTATTTAGGATCACGAATGCAAAAGTAGATTTTGAATTCTAAACCAGAAAAAAATACTCAAATAAATAAAAAACTGTTTGAATGAATTTGATTTAACTTATAAGCTTAAGCATGCGATCGTGTTGAATGAAGATTGAGCACGAATTAAAATTTTTCCCAAAATTTTTAGGCTGGAGTCTGAAAGGAAGCTTTCCAAGAGACTCTACACCCGATACTAGATGATTAGTGCATTTCACTAAAATGGCAATTTTGTTGTTATCTAAAGATCAACAATGTGGCTGCAGTGTCGACTAGCAGCTATTTAGTGTTGCGTTCGCGTTTTCCACTAAGCACTATTTGTGCTCCAAAATCTGGGCACCATCAAATCAACCAATGGCATTTTAGAGTCTAAAGCTTGGACTCTAGCTAAGGCTCTACTTGAAATGACCCACTTCACTAGAGGCCTTTAACCAAGTTTGGTTAGGCTTGAACGTTCAGCCCAATTAACCTTAAAGACCTCGTTAATACATCTGAATTGCGCTCTCAATTTTTTATTTCTACAATGGAAGCTTTTATTCCCGCTCACATCTGTTTTCTACTTTACATCCCTGTTGAAACCAAAGTTGGTGGACACTTAATTTATCGCGCCGAGGTTCTAACCACATCTGACACTTCTAAAATAATAGTATAAGAAACTTCTCACGCTCCAGAGATTTTAAAGAAACCCGAAAGCGAGATTCCTTTCCCCTTTAAAATTTCAAAAACCAGCATCGTCTCCTCTAGCTTCACGAGCACAAAACACAAACTCGATCCACTTCTAACTTTGTAAAAGAGTTTTTAAAATAAATTGACAATAAAAAATAATGGAGCGATAAGCATTACAAAGACATCAAATTTGTATTATCTTTAATTACAAGTTAGAAAGAAAAAAAAAAGGAAATTAAAATTATTGATGTCGACGGGAAACCCCAAAGTAGCCGGCCTCTAATTTAATTTATATAAATGATGCCAATTAATTACATAAACATATGCTATTACAAAACGAACATCAAAAGCTTGAAAGAAGATGCTTGATTAAGCGCTTGGACGTTTTAATTTCGCATCGTTTCATTTGTGAAACCGGTTAGAAAAAAAAAGAAGAAAATTACACATGTCTAAGCGAGAATGAGGATGTTAGATAAATTATTAAAATCACGCCGGAAAGGTGAAAAACAAAAAAATTAACTTAATGATTTACAATACGAACTTTTCTCGTTTGGAAAAATAACAAACAATATTTGAGAGAGAAGAAGAAAAAAACAAAAAAATAAATAACAATGCGGTTTATGCAGATTTTTTTTTTATTTTCCCAGCAGGGCTTGTTTTTTTTTTCTTCGGGAGAGAAAAAAAAAGGAATCTAATAAAAATTGGATGTGTACAGGAAATGAGAAAGCACTACCGCACTAATCGAATCATCGAACACCCTCGATAAAAACTCAAACCTCCTATCTCTAACCTAAATCGCTTTTGCAGGACTTTGACATCTCCCTGACAAAAGCGGATTTTTTTTTAGATCTGCCGGGAGAAAAACGGGGAGAAGTGAATTTTGAGAAAATTTTTGAGGCTAAAAAATTTTAATGTGGGACAGTAGAATTTTTTATAATGAAACAAATTTTTTCAGAATTTTTTGTTGTCGAACAAATTTTTTGATAACTTTTGGTTGTTGAACAAATCTTATGATAACTTTTTTCTTGTTGCACAAATCTTTGATAATTTTTTGTTGTTGCACAAATCTTTTGATAATTTTTTGTTGTTGAACAAATTTTTTGATAATTTTTTGTTGTTGAACAAATCTTTTGATAACTTTTTTCTTGTTGCACAAATTTTTTGATAATTTTTTGTTGTCGAACAAATCTTTTGCTAATTTTTTTTAATCAAATTAATTTTTCCTCAGAAAATATTCAAAAACTTTATGAAGCAGCAAAAAACTTTTCAAAAAGAAAATTCTAAAAAATATTTTAACACGTACAAAATTCTGAATAAATCTTTCCTGTTAAGAAAATATTCTGCACAAAATTTCCATGACTCGTGAAAACAGAGACTTTTACATTTTGAGCCTTTAAAGACATGGATCAAACAAAAAAAGGGAACTTTGTAAGTCGGCCATTTGTTGAGGTGCGAAGTTGAACTTCTGGTCACAATTACATCAACCAAAAAAAAATCCCAGCAATGGGGCCGTTATTCCCCCTTGTCCAAAAATAAGCAAATGAACTTGAAAACCGGAGCACTTAAACAAGTTTAATTTCCTAAGAGAACCTTCTGGGACCTGACCGCATCCCCAAGTTTCCATTATCAATTGATGAAAATTTACAGGGAGAGGGACCCCCACCCGGGATGATATTTTATGCGACAAAGGACAATTTATGAACGAGAGGGGAGTGTAGGAGAAAAAGAGCGAGAGAGGGAGAAAAGGGGAACTCGATTCGAAAATCGTCCGAGTGGAAATATTGAAACGGAATCGTTGAAATACCGCTTCCGTGGTCAAGCAGATAAAAACATTTTAATAATAGTTTTGCAGGGGGAGGACACCTCCCCGCAAGTTTAAATTCATATACCAAGGATTTCTTTGTAGTCTGCAAACAACCAAAATTCAATAACAGGAAATTTAAATTCCTTTTTGAGGTTTTCGCTTTGTAGCTTTGTTAACGAATTCGTCATTCAGCCACAGTCCAAACACGAAAAATTTTTTAAGCAACCCAACCAGAGATTAGTATGTTATAAAGTTAAATATAGTGATAGAAACACGAAGATATCCTAAAAAGTCCGCAATAAGCCAAAAATACAAGAAAAATAGAAAAATTAAATTCGCGTCTGCTTAAAATCCTTCTAAACGAGTTTAGGGAATTAAATATTTTTTATAATCTATTTCTAAAAATTAAAAAGAATAAAAAGATGAAACGTACCATTAGGAAGAGCTGGAGGCTTCTTCGTTTGTACTCGAGCCGTTGCATTGTTAACCTAAGGAACCACAAAAAAACTATTAACGATCGATCGAAATGATAAAACAAAAAATAAAACTTAAAATTAAATTTCGGGCGGGAAATTATTTTCCTTCTTCTTAATGTGATTTTGATTTAAACGGGTACGAAAAAAAGGCGAATTAAACGGAATAGGTTTTCATCAAAATGATCGGTTTTCAAGATCGTGATTTCGAGAGAAATCAACTGGAATGAGAAATCAAAACCAATAATTTTGTTAAAAGCCTATTTTACAAAGTGTAACCAAAACGTGCAAATGTATTTTCGAATGAAAACAAAACGTTTATTCGAGTAAGGCAGATGCAAAATTTAACCGCTGATGCCGCTCCAATCGAATAGCGGTCACATTGTTGTGTAATCGAATTTAGTCAACGATGTTGTGTTCGTTATTCACACAAGCGATCCTAGCGGTCAAATTTGGAATCAGCAAAACAATCATTTCGATTCGTAATGAGAGCCATCATAAGATGACTCTAGATGACAGTCCATTTTAGGGCCTGATGGCTATTTCTGTATTTATTAATTCCATCATCAGCAATAGTTACAAAATCTTAGCCAGATAAAAATTAATCATATTTTTTTTTTCCCCCTCAAACTAAATCATCCCAAACCAGATAAGGTCCAGCCAGTCTCGAGTTGTAAGAGCTTACGTTACGTTGCGTCCCATAAGCTAAATATTACACGTAACGTAACATAAGCTCTTACAACTCGAGACTGTCACAGCCTATAGTCTTTCAAAAGATTACGATCATAACTCATTGCTCAAAAACTGAAGTTTTCTTTTAATCCCGGATTAAACAATTTAATCCCCCGACTGTATTCTGAAACCTACACTTTTCGACATTTATTAAAAAATTGAAGAATTTATGCAAATATTTTAAAATTATAATCCATTCCCGTAAGACGTTTTCTTACAGATTCTGCATAATTAAATCTTTGCGTGTTAGCTAAACCATCCACAAAAAAAAAATGTTTCTTCTTTTCATTCAAAAATTCATTGCACGCTTTACCCGATTACACTTTATGCGAGTATTTTCTTTTTCCCTCCCGTCCCTTTAAAATTTTCAAAAAGTTTTTTCTTATTCATCATATTACAAAATTATCTGACAGCTTTCTTCGAGCTGAACCCATTAAAAATTAAGTACAAACTGATCCAAAAAGCGTTTCTCACAAGAATGTATACGGTATTCTAATGTGTTATAATGTTTTTTCCGTTCGAAGAAGCGTACACATCCATAATTTAGTTACATAAAAGTGCTTTTTCCCAAGACTATCTAGTTTTCCCTTCTTTTTCAAAGCACTTCTTATATTTTCTTTTTTTCGAAAAGAATTTCGAAACTAAAAATTTCAATGAATTGTTTTTAAATTAACAAACTTACGATTTCGGATTTAGAAACTTAACAAATGTTTAATTCGCCTTTGACAAAGTAACGACAGAATCCCGAATCAACTGATCTCTTGTGAAAAGATGCAAGGGAGAAAAGGGGGAAATATATTTCAAAGGATTCGAATTTAATTACATTGCACCGGATCCTTCCTTTCCTTTTTTTTTTTAATTAAAGAAAGAATCGGATCGGAAATTCGTGGAAAATCTTCTTCCTATAAACCTTAAAAGGGTTTAGCTTTATCCAAAAAAATAAAATAAAAATTGAAATTAACTCGCACGGCAAAAACTTTTCGGAAAAAAAAACTTTTTTGATTTCCTCAGAAGTGGACATTTAAAATTTATTAAATGTAAAGGCGGTTGAAGATAATTCAAAACTTTTTATCAACAAATAATGGAAATTGCGAGATTTTTATTTAATAAAAAATATTCTGGAACAAAAAAACGTTCGAAATTTAGGCAATTTTTTGTAGAGATTTAATTAAGTCTGTGAAAGACATCTCGAGTTCTTTTTTTTCCGAAAAAAATTATTGTTTAATAAATAATGTTTTATTTCCCTGAAAACCGGGCTGCAAATTCAAGACAAAAGAATTCTGGAAATTCTTTGTTAAATTTGAAAATTAATAAAATCTGTTGCGAATAGAATAATCAACTTTCAGTCCTGTCAGCTTCATTATGTAACCATTTAGCTTGAGGACAAAAAAATTAAAAAGTTTTTTAACACATCAAAAGAATTATTTTTCTTTCAAAACCAGTTAATTAAGAAAATTATTATTTAATACAAAAACAGATACGAGCAGCTTCGTAGCCAGAGTTTTGTCGATGACGTTTCTAGTTCGGTTTTAAAAAAAATTCTCAGGGTGGCGCTAAGTGTAGTTATGTAAATTGTTAATAGATAGCGCTAATTTTTCTTTATTTTGTAGAAAAGCCGTTAAATGGCTAAGATTGATTCTGGCTAAGGGCTTGAACGAACAGGGAAAATAAATGTTCGTGATTTTTGCAAAAATTTTTCTAAATCTCATATCAACTTGACGCCATCTACCTTGACATTTTCAATAACAAAAACCATTTCCCTAAAAATAAATAACACGAACATTTTTAACATTTCAGTTGATTGCAGGATTCTTTGTTACTTACCCGATTTTTAAAAAATAAAAAAATTGAAAAAAAAAAATTATAAAACTCACCTACAACTTACACTAAAGGCGAGAAACGATTTTTCCCATCGCGATAACTTCACCCAGAGGTGAAACCTCTACATAAAGTTAAATCGCGGATGAAAAATCCTCACGCCTGGGCAATTTTGCCGGTTTAAAAAAAAAATCCTTACACTATCTTAAATTTAAAAAAATACCTTCTTATCTAGCTTAGTGACAGAACAAAACAAAATTAACTTGGAAAAATATTTTTTCTGTGCGAATTTGGATTTATGGGGAAAAAACGATTTTTTAAAGAAAATTTTTTTTATGGTTAGGGGAATATTAAAATAATTTTCTTATTTACTTCTAGGGCAACCTACCTTAAAATGATTATAAAGTGCAATAGTCTACCACCAAATAATAATTATATACATCACTTTTTTTTTGCTTTCCAGAAAAATCAAGACATATACATTCCGTTTTAATTAATACATAGATTTCTCTAGAAAATTACTAAATAAAAAAAACGAAATCGCATCCAAATCTTATTAAACCACCATTAAAAGCAATGAAAAAACATGAATCATTTTTCGTGAAAAATTAAAAAAACTGAAGGCTTAATAAGAAAATAATAAAATAAGAAAAAAACGCAATTAATACTAATTAGTAGTATTAAAAGACCTTCCGTCCCGTCCCCCAATTTTCTTTTTCGAAAAAAAAAGAAGCCTCGAGATAAAAAAAAAATATGAATATGAAAAAAATAATGTTATTTGATTTTGCGTTTGACATTCAGCAAAGATGACTGAAACCATCATTCACATCAGTGAGTTTGAATTATACTTTTCCCTTGGTTACGGTATCGAAGGTATTTGCATCGTTCCGTTTTGAAATCCGCGAATGTGGAATAATGCGGATCCTGGTTACTTCAATTACGCCTGATGATTTTCACTCTGGTAAATATTGGCTTAAAGGGAACTCAAGTCTTTTAATTTGGTGTAAGTGAACATTTTGCCTTCAGGGTTTTGTGGGCAGGACTAAAAAAAGGAAAAGATTCAAGACCAAAAATTTGAAGCCAAGTCAGTCTCGTACCTTATCTAGCCCCAAAATCGAACTGAGACAACTTTAGCTCTTCAAACTGATTGCTCTTCACATTTTTCAACTGACAATTCAATCTTGTTTTACCTGAAGCTAGACTTTAAATTTTCAAAAACATTAATTTGTCAAACAACCCGTCTCCCCTCCCTTGCAATGTTATCAACGAAGCATCTGAAGGCAAAACGTTCAATAACTAGCAAGCTAAACATCCCACGATTCTCTCTCGAATTAATGACATTACTAAATTTCCGCCACAAGCTTTTGCAAGTTAAAACAAACATAATATACAGCTTTTAGATAATTAATTGCACTTTGTGAACAAACCAATTTAAAAATATTTTTAAAAAAAATTCATGTGCCTCTCACAGCTTATCCAAAAAAAAAAAAAAAAAAAAAAAAGAAATCCTCTTATTCAATTAACTTAAATACTCCCAATTTTTTTTTCTTGGAAATAATCGATTCCGATAAAACTTTAAAATAACTTACGACGGAAAGTTTTTATTTCGCTAGAAAAAGAAAACCCAATATTTTATGATTAAAGATTTAAAGTAGAAGAAAAAACCATGAGGGGGGAGGGAAAATTTCTAATAAAGAAAAAAAAGAGCAATCGAAAGTTTTTTGAAAATGTAAATAAAAAAAAGAGAAAAGAAGAGAGAGGAACTAAAACGGATTTCCGTGCTTTCCCCGGATATATAGGCCAATTGTAAGAGTAGAAAATCCCTATATCTGTAATCGATTTTCGAAAAATCACAGGTAGAGCAGAAATTAAGTTATCGAAAAGAAGCGAGCTAATGGTTCAAGAAGGCGTGTGGATTTAAAAAAAAAAATAATCGAGAAAGTTTTTTTATTTATTCCCGTTTAGCGGTTTCAGTTTTTACTCTGAAATAGGCCTTAATTCAGGCCTTCGTCTCCTACGGGAACTTCCAAAGTTAATTCAAAATTTCATCTATTTTTATCCTTTTACTAACGACGGTAATACTGGTTCAAGCCTCCCTCATTCAAAAATCTTGATCCCCGCCCATGTGAAAATTGCGACAATATAATAAAGAAAGATAAATGATAGAACGGGACAATTTGTCTTAAAAAAAGAATCAACGAACTAGCATGTTTCTCACAAAAAAAAGGAAAGATGAATAATGATTTTTTGTGAAAAATGAAATATTTACGCCACTGTTTCATTTTAATTTTGTTCATATACGCCAACCAATTACAATAACCGTCCGATGATGAATCCTTTGTCAGCTAAATCGAGAGTCCCTAATATAATAAATCACCTTGGTTATTTATTCACCCCGAGATAAATGCGCAATTTGAGAATTGACTATTCCTACAGCAGACATCATTAATAAAAAATTTTCCATTAAGAATTTCACTTTTTTTACAGAAAACTGAGAAATATTCTATTTGTCGACTTTCCCTGGAATTTTCCCGGCTGGGAAAAAAAAGGGAAATAAAAATCAAAAGAAATTACCACAATAAGAAAAGTGAAGAAAAAAAAGGAAGGCGAGCCCGAGTAAAGAAACTGGTTCATTAAATTCTCATTTCCATTAATTATCCAGTGATATTGTGCTGAAGGAAAAAAATATGAATAGGACATACTGACTCCCACTCGGAAAAGAAAAATAAAAAGGGGAGAAAAAGCAAAAAAAGTGAAGGAGATAGCCATAAATATGAGAAGCAAGAAAAAAATTATACATCCTCACCTTAGGAAATTATTTGATGAAATTTTCTTTTAGCAAAAGCTACATTAATCACGCTGTATGAAACCAATTAAAAACCTTTTTTTTTTTGCAAAATACCTTTTTTTCCCTCATATATTAAAGCCCGGGTCAAAATTAAGGTGACAGAGAAAATATACTTTGATATCAGTGGGATGTAAAGCATAAAAATCTTTCAAGCCTCATTAATCAGCAGACGTAAAAAAAACCAACCAGGGCGTTTTTTTTTTTTAAAAAAAATATTTTTCTCACCTTAGAAGAAACGGAACGAGCTGAAAATAAAATAAAAATGAGGCACAGAAAATAAAAAAGCACATCCTGTCAAATAAAAAGCGAGAATAGTAATCTATGTTGACAACAAAGTGCGACAAACTCTAAAATAATAAAATGCAAGCCAATTGTTGTTTTTTCTCGAAAAAAATAAATTTGCTTTTTTGATTCAAACTAGAAAGAACACCAATTTCTAAGTATAAAACAGCCAACACACACCATCCGACTACCAAGTGCTAAAGAAAACTGGCCAGTACATTAAAAATTGCCCCGTGAGTCTTTTTTTTTTGTTAAAATGTAGAACGATGCAGCATTTTTTCAAAAACAAGAATGGATTTTTAATCCCTAATTTTAGGTTTGCACACATTGCTCAGCAAAAACTCGTAAAAAAATGACAAAATTAAAAATTTTAATTTAAATTCGAATAGAAAACATTTCATTTTGCCTACAAAACGTCATCAATCAATCAATCAATCAATCAATCGGTTGAAAAATTCTTAACTGATAAAATTAATAAAGTTTAATCGTTCAATTGATCAATTTAATTACCTGATTAATTTATCAGTTTGAAAATAGATTCGTTGATGATAAATTAAATTGTATAATTAAAAATCGATCAAATTATTTATCAAATTTAAAATAAATAAATCAATTAATTGATCATTTATCAATTTAATAATAAATCCAATCAATCCGTAAATTCATTAACCGATTAGTCTAGTAAACAAACAGGTAAGTTAGGTGACTATTGATTTATTGATTAATTGATCGATTCTTTATAAATTATGATCAATTTGACAATATATCACTTATGAATCATCCATTAATTTGATGATAAAGATCATAATAAACATCCTAATAAGTTACATAATTTGTTATTTAACTGTTCAATTAAATTATCAATTTGCTAATACTCTTTTCAAATAATTAATTAATTAAATTAATTATTTTTCACTAATTTTTTAAGATTCGATATTCTATTAATAGTTAAATGTTTTGAATCTCAGGATTTGAGCTTGAACAATGTGTGCTAAAACTTTACAAAATTTATTTTTTTAAAAAAAGATTTAAATTCGTGGCATCAACGCTATTAATCATTGCAAATATTAATCATTTGCTGCGAACCGCAAGCAGTAAATTTCTATCACATCGGCCACTTAATCAGATGCAACTGACATTATTTATCCCTATCACAATTGAATACAACGAATCACATCCGTGCTTTTTTTTATTTAAAAAAAAGTCACGAAAAATTCTTTGATTAATTTGACCGGTCTGCATCTGACACTTAGACGAAGATTCCTTTGAAAAGGACAATTAATTATACAAATCAATTCATTTCGCTTAATTAAGACCCTTGGCGTTAATTTTAAAAAAGACTACACAGTTCAAATTAATTTCTTTCTTTCTTTTTTTCTTTAAAAAAAGGGAAATTATACTTCGTGAATGATGTTTTAAGTCATCGCAATTTTTTTTTAAATATATAAAAAGATAGAAAAGGTGTGAACTCCAGATAATTGCATTAAAATATTAATTAAAACAAAGGAAAAAAGTGTAAGATGAGACGACAAAGACTTGATATCAACTAACCCGCCATTCAATTAAGATAAAAAAAAAAGAAAAAAGCTACGGTATTAATTCATTATTATAGACTGATTGCATTTTCTTTTATGTATCGCATTCCTGAAACCAATGATCATTCATTGTACATTCCTCTTACCTTCCTGAATTTGTCTCGACACTTTCATTTAGGTTCTATGATCATCGGCTATACGTTGCCCTCTAGAGGAGTAAGATTACAAAATAGTTTGATATGTCTTGACATATATGAATTTTTATCCTAATGACAAATCCGGGTAAGTTTCCTGCTGGTTTTTTTAAAAAAACAATAATCAACATCGACGCTGGCTAGACACAACAATAAATTTCTCGATGCCGCGCGAGATGTTATTTCAACCCGCAAAAAACTTCCCCGGGGATTTTAAAACTAAAAAATAACTTAAAACTTAACTTATAATTATACTTAAAAAATATGTTCGAAAAAAAAAAAGTTAAGTGAGAGTGAATGAGATTAAAAGAGGATTATAAATCGAAGAAACCAACAGAGAGAAATATTGAAAAAAATCAATCTGATGATTTCGAGGAAGCCATGATAAGGAAAAAAATGATTTCAACTGCACAAAAAATCTACACAAGAGACGGAGGTTAAAATTAAAAAAGATAGCGAGAAAGAGAGAGAGAATAAAAATAAAATAAAAAACCAAAACTACACGGGGAGGTGGTTCGATCACAAATAATACACAAACAAAGGTCCCCCAAGAAACTAACACACCGCCCCTCCCTTCCCCCGAAGAAAAAGGATGAACAATCACTTGATACAGTTAGTTTCTTGGTTAAATTAAAAATATGGACCGACTAATGAAATATCTGCGAGTGTTTGGAGAGAAAGAGAAAGAAAACGACTATTAAAAATACTATTTTTGAAAATAAATAAATATAAAAGCTGCACTCATCAATTATAAAAAAAAAAAATGAAACGATTGCTAGCTAAGAATTATATTAGTTGCTAATAAATATCAGATAAATTGATATTCGAGCTCAACTAAACTAACATGACACTGATCCAAAGTTATGTCCCAAGCTTTTTTTTTAAAAAAATAAATAAACAAACAACGCTGCAAAAAATGTCGTGATTAAGGGAGTAAATACCTTGTACCTAAGGCCAAACACAAACAGAATTTCAAAAGCGCCATTCACTATCAACAAAGTGTAAAAAAGTTAAAAAATAATAATTTTTTTTTTCTTTTTTTTATTATTTTGCAACATGCAGTCACCACGTGCACGGTCGGGAAAATTCGAAAGAAGTTTCCGAAAAAAAAAGTTTTTAGTCAAAAGGTGGGATATACATGGGAGAAAATCCTAATATAACTTTTTGACACGAAGTCGAACTCTTCCTTGATTCCAGGGGCAAAAAGTTTTCGCCTAGTTCTTTTTAAAAAAGAAAAACCTATCGGTCAGACTAATAAGCTAACACAGACGATCAATTTCGAAATGTATCAGATTTAATTAAACTTTTCCGACAACAGGAAAAAAGAGGGATTTTTCTTTTTGAAAGGTTTTCACATTTATTTAAGTTTTTCGCAAAGTTTAGTGTGCTCAACTATCCTCGAAAGGAAAATCTGATTAAGACAAGAATGAAAACTAAAAAGTTAAAAAAATTAATTTAATTGATAAAATTGTTATTTATTTATAAACAGTTAATCGATCAATTTAATTGCTCAATCTGTACTGAATTAAAAATTTACTTATTTAATTTAAAGCTGTCCATAAATTTGATAGAATTAACCGATCAATTAGATAATTAATCGACCAATTAACAGATTGGATTGATAAACAAAAGATTAGTTGATAAATTAATTTGATAACTAACAGACTAATTCATCAATTCGATCATTAGAAAGTTATTTTAATGAGGAGCTGATTAAATTATTGCTAATAAATTGGCGAATTGATTTTCCATTTGAAAAATCAATTCTTTAAAATATCAAACAATCAATTTGGGAATTAAACAAGCAGTTATGGGTTGCAAATAACTGAACATTAATTATTATACAATGAGTTAGCTTGTCAATTTAAAATTAAATTGAATTCTATTATGAATAATTGATAATTAATGGAAAAATTTGCTAACTGCACACATAAATTTGATTAATAATTGATCAATCAATTAATTTTTAATTGAATGGATTAATTTTATAATTTGATAATAAATTGACTGACTAAAATATCATCGTTCAATGGATTTGGCAATTTTTATCCTTTTGTTAGCTAGTAAATTAATAAATTAATGGGCGTTAGAGTTTAATTGATCACACTATACTTTTTACCAAGTTTTTCTTAAATAACCTTGGTTAGCTTAAAGTGAATCAAATGCACATTTTTTTCTCTAGATATCGTATTGAACACCAAGACCACGATCCACCCTCCTTCTATAAGTAAACAGAACCCGGGAGATAAAAGACACTTGAGAGAGAGAGAGAGAGAAAAAAAAACGTAAAAGGTTAGAGGTTAAAAGGAAAGTTCCCTTGTAAAGGTAATTCGTCAGTTTTGTAACGTTGAAAACTTCCAGTAAGGGGTATAAAAATTTTATTACACCGCTTAGCATCGCATTCTGGTTACAAAAAAAAATCGAAAAAGTTTGACCAAAGGTAATAAAAAAAAAGAAGAGCTTGAGTGATCCTTCAGCGTCGAGGGAAAAATTCGAAGAAAAAAATTTTTTCGATACGGGGAGGGGGTTGGGCGGTGGTCGAAAAGGAAAGCGGTGACAGAACTCGACATGCTTAACACTCTTGACAGTGATAATAATCCAAGATGCTGTTTTTTTTAAAAGGGGGGGATTTCCTTCCCACAAAGGTAACACTAACGATGACTTGTGCACATCAAAATATAAAAACTAGAGCTAGCAGCATTCCACTAGCTAGAAAAATCAACTGAAGGATCGCCAAGAAGGTGACTGCAGTTGGTGATCGAAACCTTCTCAATAACACTCAAAAAAAATCTTTTTTTCTGCGTTTTTTTTTTTTTTTTGTAAAAAAAGGGGGAAAAGGGGGAGTTTAATTTTTAAAAAAAAATAAATATAGATAAAAGATATTACAAACACAGAAAAATAAAATAATGAAAGAAAAACGGAATCAAACTGTTAAATGGTACAAGGAAAAGGTTATCTAGGAAATATCTTTTCTTTTTTTAAAAAAAAAATAATAATAATAAAGGGATATGTTACAGTTAAAAAAAATGAGTGCTACCAGTAACAGAAAACTCTGTTTTGTTCTGTCTTGGCATTATATGCTAGAATCATGCACACCTCTATCTTTCTCCCCTCAACCACGGTGCCGTGAAGACGCTCTCGTGCTCGCTCCGCATCAGCACTATTCGCGAACGTAACAAAACCGAATCCCTGCATGCAAGACAGACAAAACATGCATTATAAACCTGCACTGCCACAATCGACTATCGTCCCGAGGAAAACCAATTGAAAAAAAAATTAATATTTTTTTTCTCCGAAATTTCGGTCGGGTTTCCTCGAGCTCGATAACCTTTGTGCGATTCGCTCAGTAACAACGTGCAACAAAAATTAAACATGAAGAAAATGTATATATGCATATTTATATATTCAGATTTTTTTAAAAATTTTTTTTGTTTTTCGTTGTTTTTGTTGCATAAAAAAGATTACAATGAATCGATATGGATTTTTAATAAATTAAAAAATCATTTTTCTAAGCTTCCGAACGTGTTCTTTTTTTTGGTTATGATATCTGTAAAAAAAAAAAGCAAGCGGTGGTTTTTTAAGTTTAAAAAATACGCCCAAATCATTTAATCTAAAAAAGAAATACGTTTATGACTGTTATAATACTAAAAACTCTTCTATTGCCTCAAAACTTTTGTCTTCTAAAATGATCCAATTCGCGATTTTTATTTCCCTTAGCTAATATTGTTTGGGTTAAGAATTTTATTCAACCTTCAAAGTTTTTTTTATATGGAATTTTCTCAAACAATTTTTCGCCATATTTTTTATTTTATCTTTTTAGCTCCTCAAAGGCACGACAAAGTTTTACGGACCTGGAAAAAAATTGGATAAGCTTTTTCAAGTTTTTGATGAAGTTTGATATAAGCAAACTTAGGGTTCGGTATGGTGGGCGGCAGCATGAAATTAATATTCAAATTCTTGGAGTCTTTCCGAAAGTTTTAAAGCTCCGGACGGGATGTGTACATATTTAAATGAGATCGACGGAATAAGAGATCCTCAGATAATAATTCATATCTACGGCAAAGGGAAGACTTTATTAGAGGAAGTGAGAGCGAAAGAATCGATCCAGAATCTAGTTTACGATGAGCAATGCCTTCGATTGTAAAGAGATAAATTCGAAACTCAAAACTAATATTTTTGAGAAACAAGAAGAGGAGAGGAGAGGAGAAGAGGAGAAGAGGAGAAGAGGAGAAGAGGAGAAGAGGCGAAGAGGAGAAGAGGCGAAGAGGAGAAGAGGCGAAGAGGAGAAGAGGCGAAGAGGAGAAGAGGCGAAGAGGAGAAGAGGCGAAGAGGAGAAGAGGCGAAGAGGAGAAGAGGCGAAGAGGAGAAGAGGCGAAGAGGCGAAGAGGAGAAGAGGCGAAGAGGAGAAGAGGCGAAGAGGAGAAGAGGCGAAGAGGAGAAGAGGCGAAGAGGAGAAGAGGCGAAGAGGAGAAGAGGCGAAAAGGAGAAGAGGCGAAGAGGAGAAGAGGAGAAGATCAGAAGAGAAAAGAAAAGAAAGGACATTCTCTTTTTTTCATATCTTCCTCTCTTTTCTCTTGTCTTCTTTTTCCCTTTCGTCTTCTTCTATTTTTCTCATCGACTCCTCTTCCTTTCGTCCCACAACCTTTTCCGCATTTTCCTTTTAACTTAATTCCTTGATCTTGCTCAAGCTCTTTGTCAAGTCGAAATCCATTCAATGTCACAATTTCTAATCAATCATCAATTCTACTTTTCTACAGCTGAAACCCCCATCTTTTGCAAATCCGAACCTTACAGCAATTTATGTGCATTCAAAATCGATCTAAAAACATTCTCGAGAAAAATCGTGGAAAATGACAACTGTATAAATTTGTGGAAACCATTCTATAACATTTCATTCTCAATTGGGGATTCAATTTCACTTGAAAGACATTCGAGTTCAAACTCAAATTTCAAAGGGGATTTCGACGAAAATGTTGCAGCGAATTCGATACAATACTTAATCTACCGCCTTGTCTAACATCGACTCCGCTTCCAGAAAGGGGAAAAAAAATATATCAAGATTCCGCTTTTCTATTTCACTGAAGAACACGCAAATCGAATTATCACCCAAACGGAGCTTTTGACGAAAATAATTGCACCAGGACAAAAAGTTTCAAACTAACCGAAGCGGATGATCTCGTTACAAATCATAAAGTCCTTTCAGACGAAATTAACATAGTCTGGGAAACTTACCCTATGTTCAAAACGGAAGGAATACATTTGTAGAATTATCCAATTATAGACTCGGGGAAATCCGAGGAGCTTATCGGGAACTTGCTAAACCGAGAATTAAACGATTTTTACACAAAAGCATCAAACCACAAAAACCGTACACATTACTCTCTTTTAATGCCTCGCGTTTTATCAACGTCCTCAAACAATAATTTCCGTAACATCCGAGCAAAAGCTTCTGCCTAAAGGGAAGAAAAAAAAAAGAACACCGAAAAATATTGCTGCAATTAGCTTCCTTCGAGGGCAAATGACTATTACAAGGATAAAAACATCGCTTAAAGTGGGATGGAACCGTTAAAATTTATGGATAAATTTCGCTGCAGCATCATAATGTAACCAACACCTTTTTTTTACACCGCCTCTTACATCTGCCACTAAAAAAAAAAAAAACTGTCTCGACGAAATTTGAAATTTCAACGTCACTTACAAGAGGATGGATGTCAGAAATAACCGCATAAATTATCAATTCTCCTCGATTGTTTATTTAATTATCGTAAATAACCTCGCCAAACACTATAAATTTCGAAAGCTCAGGTTTGTAATGAGAACACTAGAAATATCATAATATCTCACTTGGGGACCGAAACTACGGGAAACTACATGCTATTATTAATAACCAGTCGTCTCCCTGCGGTTAGTACAAGATTCGCAATACGCTACATACTCAGCCTATTGAACATGCAAACTTTCCGCTCTTGATATTAGCTTTTCCTTTCAAAAGAGACACATCGCACATCGGTAAAGCTCCTGGAGATATCTGAAACGCGTTAGTATTTGCCAATCAATGTTAGATTAAGAATATTAGTCCGTTTGCTTTCAACGTATATCTCTACAAATCTCACAGAGAAATCGATGGCTTCTACAAGATTGGCTCTTGTCTGGATTTCATCCCGCTTTCTAAAATTTAAATCAAGTTGCGAAAGTTTTCAAAAACATGTCAGAGGAAGAAAGGCGGGAGCAAGGGGCATATAAATTAACTGGTGATAGAAAACGTGCCAAGAAATTCACAAAACTAATTATTTTAATTTTCAAAGAGCAAGTTGGATTATTTATCAAAAGCGGTATCCCCTTTTCTCGGGATCGCCCCTTGTTTTGTGGCGCTTTGAATAATAAATACCATGCAAACCGCTAACTGATAAAAATTGGGATTATTTCACGTTCGAAAGCTAGAAAAATGAATTTTGTAACAAATCGGAGAAAAGGGGGGTAAACATTTCTCTTTAAAAAAAATAGAGACGATTCATTTACTACCCCAAAAGTCGTTCGCTGAAGTAGAAAATGAAAAATTTAATTATAAAAAAAGGAATACTCGATTTATTATTATCGCTTATCAACCTGAAAAATGAATTATTTAGTAACTTGAAGTGTTGCCAATATTTCGACTAAAAAAAAAAAAAAACAAAAAAACAAAAAACATTCTAGTCTTTACTGAAACTTTTCCTGGAAAATTATTCGTATTTGGGATTAAAAAATATTTTTGGGCGGGATTTTTTTTTTTTTTAAATCTAACACGTGATATAAAACAACAAATCGGAGCTTCATACAATTTGTAACAAGCAGGTGCGTTTCGTAAAAAAATAAAAAAAAAAGAAAGCGAGGGAGACATCGGGTAATTAAACTGTCAACTCTTTAATTTTTTGAAATTTAGAAAAAAAAATTACGAGAAAGAGAAATTGCTCTCACCCTCGTAAGAGACACATTCGCAAAAGAATCGATAAATATCCAAATTTAAATAAGGAGTTCACTCGTTTATCCAAACGCCTCTCTCGCTACTCTCGTTTCTTTCTGCTCCACTAATTCCCCGTTAAAAAAAAAAAAAAAGCTCTAAGATGCCAAATAAAAAAGATCCACAAAAAAATTTTATTTAAGTGATTTGGCGGTTTAATTTTGTCTTTTTCTTTATTCGATCAATCATCTGAATGGCACCTTAAAGCTAAACTTTCAAATGTTTCAGTGATGTAAATGAAAATGATAATCAGTTTAAAAAGATCAAAAAAGGGAATACTTTAAAAATTGAACCTCAGGGTGCAAAACTTAAAAAAAAAAAAAGATTCCTCTTTATCGAAATTGGGAAAAGTAAACGAAAGTATACTAAATGTGAAGTAATGTATTTAAATTTCTTAAATAAGCATTTCATGAATAAAAGAAAAAGAAAATTCCAAACGGTATAGAAATAACTGACTTTACACGGACTGTTTTGTTTTTTAAGAGTTTTCATAATGAGGAGTTTTTTAAGACGGAAGTAGAGAATTCGGGGGAAGAAAAATGGTTATTATTTTAACTTCATTTATTTTTAAAAAAGGTAAATCTGATTTATTAAAAAAAAAAAAAAAACGGCTAACGATTCTCAGAAATGCTTCGCTATTATATTTTAAAAGAAGAGGGGTTTTTGTATTTGGAAGAAACTTGATGGAATGGATTGTTATCGTCATCGTGAAGATGAAAACGTTTTGCATAGGGTCAAGTGGAAATGCTTCAAAGCATGTGTATGATCGATAGTAGAAATAATAAGAGAGGGAAAGGTGGGGGAAAAAAATTTTCGTTTGATGTAAAAAATGATGAATTTTCGGATGTAAAAAATGATAGTTTTACAAAGAACCGACAGATAGCCAAAAACTGCTCGGGAAAATTTTTTTCAATTAAAGGAATTGCAAAGAGCACGCGTGTATTTTAAGCGGTTTCAAAAAGGTCGGGGAAAAGTCCGAATATGGCTGATAGTGGTAATGAATAAATATAAAATAGAACATAACCTCCTTTAGATAAGGCCAAAACATTTGTAATGACAACAGCGCTTTCGGACTTTGAAAATCGTTCGGCATAAGCTAAAGCAAGATAAGTGATATGCTTAAACAAATTTCTTCAGAATTTCTTTAAATAGACGATTTTTTCTAAAACTTTAACCCGTTGAAAAAATCTTTTCATAATTTTTTGTTGTCGAACAAATATTTTGACAATTATTTGTTGTAAAACAATCATTTTGATAATTTTTTGTCTTTGAACAAATCCTTTGCTAATTTTTTTGTTGTTGAACAAATCCTTTGCAAAATTTTTTCTTTGTTGTTGAACAAATCTTTTGCAAATTTTTTTGATGTCAAACAAATCTTTTCCTAATTTTTTGTTAAACAAATCTTTTGATAAGTTCTTGAGGTCGATTTAATTTTTTAAAGGAAACTACTCCAAATAAATTCTGTATGAACTTCATAAGCGGTAAAGTTTTCAAAAGATTCTTGAAAAGAAAATTCTAAAAAATATTTTGACACTTAAAAAATTCTGAATAAATTGTTTTTTCCTAGAAAATATTCTGCATAAAATTTTCCATGTTTATGAAAATAGAGATTGAAAAAGAACGACCAAGTTTGACCTCTGCCCCTGAGACCTAATGATTTTCATTCCTCAAACCGACAAGTTTTAGGAATATGAGCATTCTTTTTTCAATCATGCTCTTTCGGTATTAGTGATCATCTAAGCAATCTGGATCCAACTACCTGAAACAGGCACGTGGAATCCAATTTCTGTAAAGTTTAGAGTCAATTCAGTGTTTTAATAAGTCCTTCTTGAGGTACAAACCTCAAACATCCCATTAAACAGAAACTTTGAATCTGTTTCTTGTTTTCAATAAGAAAACTAGCTCTTATTAGAAAATTACAGGACTGAATTTGTAAAATCAATGGCTGAAAACAATGTTAAGCGAACCGTCTACGTATCACTTTCCAAACTAAAAGGTTGCCATTTGGCTAGATCAACAACCGCAACTTCTACTTCCAACCTCATCTTCCCGATTAATAGAGTTTTCATCCATTTAAACTAAAAGCTAAATAATACTCCACCAGATTACTCTTAAAATTTCAAAAAAAAAAAATTGGGCTACACCACTGATTTATTTGAAACTTTTAAATTTAATTTAGGACAAGTTTCTCGAAAACAAAAAAGATGGCAAGTGTTTATTCAAAAGCCTTCAAAACTAAAACTCGAACTGTTTAATTTTCCAAGAGCAAAGTCACGACCAAAACACTTTCTCAAAGTTAATTTTCAGAGCGTTTTTCATTCCAGGCAGGCATCAAGATATTTCCTGCTAGAAAATGCAACGTCATTTTAATTGAAAATAAAGCAGCTTCACCATCAACCGGGGGCTTTAAAATTCTCTAACATATTCGACATTCAGTTTTTCTCCGATGGTGAAACGTTAATTACTATGGTAAGTTATTTCGTGCATAACTATAACAACCGTACATATATGAAGCGCAATTTCTTTCAAAAAAAAAAAAAAAAAAAACGGCACCGTTTATCAATAACAAGGGGGAGAGGGGGAATAATTAGTCGAAACATTACGAAACGCACCTGACAAAGGTAACAAACTGCATCTAGACAAAAAACATTCTGGACTAGAAATAAACAAACAATCAAAAAATTAAATAATAATAATAAATGCTCGAAAAATAAAAAATAAAATAAATACACTAAACTGTTTAAGCTGATCGAGATCAAGTCTTTTTTTTCTGTAGAACGATTAACCAAATGGAAAGAGGATTTTATTTATTCGGAAATCGAATAAACCGCCTCAAGGTATATGATTCACACGGTTTTGAAGGAAAGGATGAAAAGCTTGTATACTCTTCGAAAAAAGCCACAATAGCGTGAGGCCAGGCTTATTTGTTTGGGGAAGTTTAATTAGGTAGATTTCAGCGAATCTATTTCAGGATTTTCCATTTGAAATCGAATATCCGACCGCGCATTCATTCCCTTTTTACCGTTTCCCTTTATTTTCCCACCACGCGAAGGTTTTCAAAAACCAGATTTTCATACGAGTTAACACGGAAACGGCAGCAAATCATCGGAGATATGTCACCGTGAGGTATGAAAACAGTCTCGGGTTAATTTCCCTCCCCCTCCACGACCTTTTTCATTAAATGGAAAGAAAAGTTTAATGTTTGAGGAAAGGGGTGCGCGGTAAAAAGGCTTAGTAATCTCAGTCGCGACGAAATTACTAGGCGCACATCCACTCAAAACGTATAAAATAATCGTTTACGTGGAAAGATCAAAGAGAAACCTTTTTTTAAGTGCCCCCTTTTTCCGTTCTAAATTTTTTTTTTTTGCATTAGACATGAGAGGTTTTCGTAAATGTTTTATATTTCAAAATATTAAAAAAATATACCTCCGTTTAATTTTTTTTTTAAATTTTACGTTTCAAACAAAAATATTTTCCGCTTAATGTTTTAGCAAATTAAAATGTCAGGAACGGCGATGAAATTATAATTCAGCCAAATAAGTTTTCGATCATTAGCAATTGTGTGCCAAAATCTTAAGCGATTAATCACAATAAAAAATGACTTTAATCCTTTTTTATTTATTTACAAAAGATTTTTTTGTGGCAGAATTACGTTTCGTTTTAAAAAAGATTCTCTGCATTACGGAATTTTTTCCCCAAGGGATTTAATTCAAAGTAAATATCAAAATGCTAACAGCGTGTTGTTTATTGTAGGATTATAATTTTCAAGAGTTTAAAGAATTAATTGTGAAAAATTCTGCTCAGGAAAAGAATTTATGGATAAAATAAAAAATCCTGAACGATTACGCCGACTGGTTTAAAGTAAACAATTTAAAAGTTAATAAATTTCATAGAATTAGAATTGTATGCCATGTGCTAAGTTTTATTTCAATGGCTTGAGTGGCAGAAAGAGCAAGAATGCATTGAAAATTTTTAAAAAAAATCATGAATGTTCGTATAAATTTCAAATATTGGAGCAAAACAACGACTTGTCTACAATTAAGAAATCGAAACCGCAAAAAAATAAAGCAGGACTAAAGCTGCGAAAATAAAATCTAAAATAATTGAAACTGCATTTCCAATTGGAAATTAAATAATTGAACCAAGAAGCGAAAATGCGCAAATCAAACCTAAAAATACTTTCATAATTAAAATCAGCAAAAATTTGAGCTGCAGAATTGAAACTTGAAAAAATTAAATTGGAAAATTTAAATAAACAAAAATTGAAAATGCAAAATTGAATCTGCAAGAATTGATATTGCAGAATTGAATCTGCAAAAATTGAAACTGCAAAATTGAAATCTGCAAAAATTGAAATGTAATCTGCAAAAATTGAT
The DNA here is from genome assembly GCA_023512825.1 of Liposcelis brunnea. Lineage (NCBI taxonomy): Eukaryota > Metazoa > Arthropoda > Insecta > Psocodea > Liposcelididae > Liposcelis > Liposcelis brunnea. The sequence continues at coordinate 16,015,189 of CM042065.1, read as the reverse complement.
ATTGCAGAACTGAATCTGCAAAAATTGAAATCGCAGCATTGAATCTGCAAAAATCCAAACTGCAGAATTAAAAGAGACAAAAACTAATACGCAGCAATGAAATCTATTAACTTGAAATTGGGCTGGAAATCTTTCAATCACAGAAACAAAATACAGAAAATAAAAGTTGCAAAAATTGACCGACCAAAAATCTTTTCTGCGGTTTTGATTTCGGCAGTGTCATTGCTTTACAGAACTTAATCTCAATTTTAAAAATCGATTCTAAAATTTTCTTTAAAAAAAAATTCAATGCAAACTCTCTTTAAACTCTAAAAACTGTTTAATTAAAAATATTTGCCTCTTTTTATCATCCCCTTGGAAACTTTTTTCAGGCGCCACTGTTGCTACAACTCTTCCAGCACCGCATGAATCTTACCTAAACACGGAAACAAACCACCCACCCAGAATCAACCCACTTTTCAACCTAACAAAATACGAACTACAAAAATTTAATTACGAAATATCATGAGTCAAAAAAAAAATTCAAATATGAAAACAAGGGGGAAAAATTAAATTTTCGTTCTTGTTAAAACATATCCCAAAAAAAATTCTTCGTCTACAAAATGGAATGCATCGTGTAAACAGACGACATCGTTGTCTCATTTAAATAACCAATTCGCAATTTCATAAAATCGTTTTCACATAACAGGACCGTATAAAGTTTTCGAAATTTAAAAAAACGAAAATGGTCAAATACATATTTTAATAAATACTTAATAATTTTTCGCAACGAGCATGGTATCGACAACAAAAAAAAAGAGGGTGCACACGAGGTTAAAGGGCCACGAAGTAAAAAGCACGAAGGCGATGAGCTTTCGTTTTCAACTTTTTTTTTATAACCTTGCATGAAATCGAGCTTCATTTTCATTTTCTCAGAATTTCCAACTTGATGAAACATCCGAAAAACATGACGGGTCGAAAATATGATTCCCCCGACGATTTATATTTCCCACAGAAATAAACCGCAATCAATACTTAACTAAATTTAATGGAACTTTTATTTTAAAAAAGAAAAATTTTTTCCCTTTCGAAAAAGTTAATGAAATATTAACGGTTAAAAAAGCAAGGAAAACGCAATCGGAACCGGCCTCCGGTCGATTTAATTATATTTATAATTTATCGTAAAAGGGGAGGCAGCTGCATATTGTTTAAAAATATTCCAAAATTTTCGCGCAGCTGATGAAAAGATGTATGGAAATTAATCTCGGTCGAACATGCAATAACTGCAACTGAACACGTTCTCTATAATTATCCCGAGATTATAAAAGATGTTTTCACACCCGGACAAGAATTATAAGCAAAATCCTTTTTGGAATAACTGGAAAAGGGTATCTTGTTTCATGAGTAAGGATGATTCTGTTCCATCGGATTAGCCGAAAGAACAATTCCTTTCACGATAGAATAAAAAAAAAAAAAAATAAGGAAAGGGATATAAAAGGGTTTAAAAAGATTGGAAAGTGGATTTTTGCTTTTTGTTTCGAAAAAAAATTAAAATATTCGCGTCGTGTGTAAAAATCGTGCTTTAACCTCGTTTTTTTTTTTTTTAAAAAAAACATTACACGAGTGAAGGATTTTGTAGCAAGGGTAAATAAACAATGCACATGCATTTGCATTTTAAACAGTTAAAACCCGAACACAAAAGTGCATTGGTTTTCACGGTTAAAAATTCACTTAGAGAAGAAATTAAATTGTTTAATTCGTTTTTGGAATAAAAAGCAGTGGGCCTAATATAGAGCCTTGCAGTTTACTAATTCAAGATTTTAATTGACGGATTTCAGCGTTTTGAGGCTGAATATAAATTTGCGATATTAGTTCCTGAGCTGAATGAATGATAATAGATTTCTAATCTTTTAATCTATTTAATTCTGAAAAATTGAAATTGAAATTGAAATTTCAGCAAAATTAAAGTTTGCAAAAATTGAAATCGCAAAGTGGAAATTTGGAAATTGTGGCATAAAAATCTGCAAAGATGGCAATTCCAGAACAGAAATATGCAAAAATTGAAATCGCAGAATTAAAATTTGAAAGGCAGAATGAAATTCAAAAATTAAAATTGAAGAGTTAGAATAAACAAAATATAAAAAGAAAAATTGCAATCTGCAACAATTAAAATTGTTAAATTGAAATATGCAAAAATCTCGATCCTAAGATTGAAAAATTCAAATCGCAAAATTGAAAAACTGCAAACAATCAAGTTGCAGAATTGAAATTTAGAAAAATTGAAGTTTTAGAATTAAAATTTTTAAAAATTGAAATCGCATAGTGGAAAAATTTAAATTTCAAAATTAAAATCTGCAAAAATACTTAAACTGCAGATTTAAAAAATTAAAATTTGCTCAAGCTTAACGGCTTTAATAAATTTACATTAGATTTGATAGCTTCTGACAAAACCACCAACTTTAAACTGGTTTCACCCGGGCCAGGGAAGCAATCTGAGCACTGCAGGGAGACAAAAGTCAACCTTGAATCCCAAAGGAAGAACTAAGCTCGAAGCAAAGACAACATTTCAAAATCATTGAGCTACTCTACATTTTCTTCCTGCGCTAACAAAATTTTTTTATGGGATTTCGACCTTCCGGAATTTTAACATTTTTTTGACAAAGCCTTTAATTAATTAACTATTCGGTTCCATTTTAATTTTTAAATTACACTCATTTTTGAATATATAAATTTTCCCGAAATCTTAAACATTGCTCAACTTACGAAAAAGGAAAGCGTATCAATTAAACAAATCGTTAACATAACATAATTTCCCCTTGCTAGTCAAAAAATTAAGCATGCATATCCTACTTTTAATTCGTAAGCCAAACAATGAATCCCTTAACATTGTTTTTCTACCATAACCACACATATTGTTTATTTTAATAAATCATTACTAAATAAGCATTTGACCATTTTGCGCATGCGGAGTAGCAGACTTGATCTTTTATTGTAAATAAACGAAAAGCTTAAACAGTTAAAAAGGGTTAAAAAAAAAATAAAAACGTCTCGAAGACAGCCTGGAAATATCTGTTATTAAATTAGGTGAAGCGATCTAAACGGATTTTCATAAAAATAAATAATCAAGAAGACGACAAATCTAAAAGTAACAAAAATAAAGAGAACAATGATCGATCACCAAGACGTCGTCTAAAGCCAAGTATAAAAGCCGTGAATGAATAATATATAAAAAAAAAAGCTTCAAGACCAGAATGCGTTCGGATAAAAAATCTTCTATTTACAGTAACGATTAATATTAATAAAATACTAGTGCTTGCTTCAAAAAATAATAATAACAGAAGGCATGAGCATTTAACCAAAATTATGTACGGATTATTTGTTTTTTTTAAAAAAAGACAAAATACAGATAAAGAGATCTGCAGACGATTGATCAAATAATAATAAAAAAAATTAGTGGATAACCACACACGGCTAACTAGCACTGCCCAAAAGGCATATAGCGTGTTTCTACTTACAAACCAAAAAATTATAAAAAAAAAGGCTCAAAATGGTTACGGTATATTACACAAGAGTATTCCCAAAAAAAAAAAAAAATAAATAAAGGTGCCACAAACAAATTAATTTAAAATTCTTTTTTTCCAAAAAATTAATTCGTTTCTTTCTTTTTTTTTGTTTGCTTGCTTTTTTGTTTTTTATTTCAAAATTGTCACAAGAAAAGCGTAAACACGAAGCAACAATGAAAAAATAGAAAGTTTTAGAACCATAAAATAAAATAAAATGGATTTGGTGACATGAACCAACTACGAAAAAGGGGTTCATTTATAGTAGAGGAGAAGAGAAGCGAGATCATTATCATTTATAATCATAATAATAGCGATAACGATACAGTAAAATAACTCATCATTATCGTTATTTATCATTTTGTGAATCAGGCAATAATAAAAAATAAAATAAAAAAGGCAAAAAAATATTAATAAATTTTGAAATCGAAATTCGTAAAAAAAAAAAAAACGGATTCGATTTCAAAACGGATGATAAGTTCAAATAAAGCGATCGTTTTCTTTTTTAAAAAAACTTGACTGATTGAATCTGAATTATCGTTTGTTATATCGACGACGAGTGATCGATTATCGAAAACTGATTCTGGGAAGTGGGGAAAAGTCACGGGAATAAGGATAAAATTGTATATAGGTTTTAAAAAAAGAAAAAAATGATGGAAAGGTTTGAAATATAAAAGTTGAAGATGTAGCAGGAAAGGGTTTCTTTGCAAGGGAAGAGAGGGAATTGTTTTTGAAACACGATCAGCCTTTCGAGTTTAGAAAAACAGAGGCTGACCGAGTTTTCGATAAAGTTTTGACAAGTATCAAGTTGAGTCTTTTAATAATAGAGGTTAAATCTTTTAAAAAGTTTTCCTTTCGAAATTGAGTTATCAACGTGAATTAAAATCAAACAGCTATTTTTCTTTAAATTGAGCAGGAATAACAGAAATAAAGAACCTGCACTCGCGACCAATTCAGGTAGCAAAAATTTTTGCCTCTTCGAACTAGAAATTTTAGAAATTACTTTATGCCTTGTTTGCAAGAACGCAGGCAGTTGAAAAAAATATTGTAAGAGTAGTTCTCCAAACTTTAAAAAAAGAAATCTAAATTTTATTCTTTTCATTCAATTTCACGATTCTTTCTCATCAATCAGCCAAGAAATAACAATAAAAAAAAAATAAGTAAAAATAAAAAAAAGAAAATAATCATAATAATAAAAAAAAGTGTGGGTATAGGATTTCAGTTATAAAAAAAAACTATGCTTTCGAACAGCCTCATTTCCCAAAGGAATCATCCCTACGCGATATTTAAACGTCCGAAGAATTTCGAAAAAAAAAATCCCACTTACCAGGAGCTCGAAAAACCTTGGAATCACTTTAAATTTTCATAGCATGTTTCCTTTGTTTATTTTTTTAACACAAGACTGTTCGAACAGCGCGAATTCGTACCTCGCCTCGCTTTTCCATTAATATCGATCGCGAACAGAAAAAAATTTCCATTTGCAATTTTCATTATGAAAACGTCGCATGTATATAACATTTTCCGAGAAAATATTTTTCTTTAAATTAAATAAAAAAAAAGGAAAGTAAAACAACCGCGATTCCAGTCCGTTACCTCTGCAAACTTTCATAACGATAATAACACGTTTTAAGTCTTTGCTGTAGACATGATTGATCGTTCTTTTCCTAAGTTGCTTATAATCTTAAGAAAAACGGTCATTATTTATATTATTTGCACAAAGAGGTAAAGGAATAAATCCAGCAAGGCGAATTACGAAAACCAATCCAGGTTTAACCTATAATTAACTTAATTTTACTAAATGGGAAATTAAATTAACGGCGCAAATTTATTTTTCCAGCAATTTTGAATAAACGTAATGCTTTTGCATTTTAAAAATATATCGCTGACAATGGCAATGTTCGTTCAAAGGTTTTTGGGAAAAAAGATTTCGGGGGGGAAGAAAAAAAACGTTCGGGTCAGCAAAAGCATTAATCTCCAAAACTGCGAACGATAAAAGTATACAGAGGGAGGGAGAAAAAGGGAAGAAACGGAGACGAACCATAATGTCGGGGATTTCAAATCGGAAAGGGAAAAAGAAAAAAAAAGAGATGGGGGAGAAAAAAACCTGTCGTTCAGCTCGTTTAAGCAGTAAACACATCACCGGTAAGCTGTCACCGGGGATGTAGTTTTATTCCGTTTTTAACCCGGCTTCTATTAATCATCTATCAATGGAGAACAAAATGGCGATAACGCTGGCAAGATTCATTTTTTTTTACATTATAAAAGTAAGAGGTCGATGAAAAACTGTCTTTTTATTTTCAGCTACCAACAAATTTCGTTAACAAAACCGTAGCCCTATAAATTTTTTGGTGTTGAATAAATTTTTCCAGAATTTTTAATTGTTGAAAACAAATTATTTGATAATTTTTTATGGTCAAACAAATCTTTTGAAAAGTTTTTGCTGTAGAACAAATTCATTGATAATTTTTTGGTGTTGAACAAATCTTTTAGTGACTTTTTGTAGCCGAACAAATGTTTTGGTAAATTTTTAATAGTCAAACTAGTCTGATGGTACTTTTTTTTAGTCGAACAAATCTAAAGGTAATTTTTATAGTCGAACAAAACTTTTGATAATTATTGATAGTAGAACAAAACTTTTGATAATTATTGATAGTCGAACAAAACTTTTGATAATTATTGATAGTCAAACAAAACTTTTGATAATTATTGATAGTCAAACAAAACTTTTGATAATTATTGATAGTCAAACAAAACTTTTGATAATTATTGATAGTCAAACAAAACTTTTGATAATTATTGATAGTCAAACAAAACTTTTGATAATTATTGATAGTCGAACAAAACTTTTGATAATTATTGACAGTCGAACAAAACTTTTGATAATCTTATAGAATCAAATTAATTCCAGGGAAAATATTACAAAAAAATTCTGAATAAATTCTCCTTGCCCAGAAAAGATACAGTATACTTTGCATACAATTTTTATTGTGAAAATAAGGACTCAATGAACTTTTTGTAAGGAAAAAAAATATTAACCCTTAAGGGCTCGGTTCAAAAAAAAGGGATTTTCATGAGATTGAGGACCAACTTCGATCTCTACTTTATTTAAGTTCCTCTCTGATATTATTTTAAAATTTGGGGACCTTGAGCACCCTTCACTGGCATAAATAGAATTTGAAGAGCTTTGAATTTTTAAACTAAGCACTAAAAATCTTTCAAAATATCTTTCCTCCAATAATTCTTTCACTTTCCTACCGCTTAAAAACAAAGCCACTTTCCTACTTTCTTGCAATCTCCTCTTAGGCCAATTACAGTCATCATCCCCTCATTTCCTCTTCTTAAAATTTATTACTCCCCAAAATATTTTAATTCCCCGCTCCCGAGATCACTCTAATCTATTTAATTAAAAAACAAGGTGAAAAAAGAAATGGGCCGTAAACCCGTTGTTTATATTTTCTTTTACCTAAAAAGAAATTACGACTCCCGGGGAAACGAAAAGGAAAAAAAAGCGGGAGGAAGGCCGCAAGGGTGTTAACTGAGAATGCGAAGAAGCAACAGGGAAAAGAGCGAATAACACGGAGGGAGGAGAAAAATATAAGGAATGAAAAGGGTCGAATGAAAAGAAGAGGAGAAGTGGGAAAAAAAGCATTCTAAGGGAAAACGGAAAAGCTATCGATGTCTTTGTTATTCTACAAATAAAATAACTTTGTGTAAACATGTTCGGGCTAAGATTAAACTCGAATCGAAAGAACGGAGGCATCTTCTCGACATCGACTAGCGTTAAATCTACCGTGAAAGGAAACTGAAAATGCTTATCGGAAATTAAGGGTGTCGCACTACATCTTTGTTTAAATTAAAACGAACCGAAAATAACGCTCTTATAACTCAAAGAAAACAAAGATCCGTTTTATCTCTAAGAAGAGAAAATAGGGGAAATGGGAAGAAATCAAGATTTCCAAATCAAAAATATCGCTACGCATTATGCTAAATCTTCCAAGTCTATAACTCCGTTTGAAAATGGATAAAAAGGACTTTATGGGTGCAGGGAGGCATATATAAAAAAAGTTTAAAGGTGACAGCTGATATTGAATTTCGAGAATTATAACGATTTATAAAAAATCATTTTTTTTAAAAGAGATGAAAGTTTTCAAACAAGTTTGCCAGAATGAAATGTTCTAGTGCAAAGCAAAGCCCTAAAGATAAATAACATATGAATAAGTTCAACTGAGATGATTTACCCCGCAGAAGTTCATGACGGGATTCTATAGAGAAATGGCCAGAATTTCTAATTATAAATAGTGATACATTAACGTTTTGCCAGCGGGTTGTAATGTAAGCCGAGCTTGTTAAATTAGAGAAGCATGAAGGCTAGCTTTATAATAAGAGAACAGTGGAAAGGAAAACAAAAACAAAGTGGGATTGTACTAGAGAGTTTTGAATAGCAGGATATTTAAGAACTCTCGGATTGTAATTAGGCTAATTTGGAGTGAAAATTAAAATTCAACCTCATTTGAAGGCAGCCTTAGCTAGGAAGTAACGTATTGTATAAATCTGAAATTTGACAAGTAAATAAAAATGTAGGTGCGAGTTGCCAGATTTTTTGACTGACCTAGTAGCTTAAAAAAAGTTTAAAAATTCAGCTCTTCCCCTATGCTACAATAATGAATCTCGCAAACTTGCAAAAAAAAAAATTACATTTCCTCGACAATATTTCTTGTTATAATTACAAAATTTCCCGTCAAAATGCGAACATTGAGGTTTCCCTTTTCATTTCCCCGATATTCAGTTCCGTCTCAAGAAAGGATTCAATTTGCGCCCTCTTTAAAAAATCTTGATTATAAACTCTCCAAAAAATGAGCTCGCTCTTTAAAATTCATTACCCGAGACAACGCGGGGCGAGAAAACCCGCATCCCAATCATTATAAAATTTTTCCCGGGTTCATTTGAGGTTTCCTAGGTAAACCTCAGCAAAGCTTTGACAATTTTCATTTTCAATTTTCACATCCCCGACTGGGTGTTTTCCAAGGAAAAACTCCCCGTGAGTCGGCGGGGGGAAAATCATAAAGAAATAAAAAGCGAAAGGTGCGAGCCGAGGGAAATCTAAACTGACTTTTATTCATAAAAAAAAAAAGAAAAAGAAAACATAAAATGTTGTATTTCGAAATTGAATTTATCTAATTTAATTTCCCATTTAGAAGTCAAAGAAAAACAATTATTATAATTAAATTAATATGAGAAAATTGAAATAATGAACTTACCTTTGATCCCCGTTCATTAAATATAATCTCAACGTCGAGTATAGGTCCATATTGCTGAAATAAAAAAAAATAAAAAATAATTTAGCTTTTGAGTGCTTTTTCTCCTCTCTTCGCTAGCACATTAAAAGAGGATTTTTTTAATTAACATTTAGAGAGAATTGGAAAACGATTATCATCATATCCCATTTCGTTCGTTTGATTGTCAAATGAGGAGAGTTTTAAGCCAATCTCAATAAGTAAAAATATTCTCTTTGGAAAATCGTTTTTGCAATTTTAGAAACAAAAACGTCATCAGGGCTAAAGACAGCCAGGAAATGGCAGCAATGCTTAGATTTGTATCCTGACAAAGAACAAATTGGGGGTTTCCCCGTATGTTGACTTTAAATTCTTTTGAGGGGAAAAGTAAAAACTTTTTAGAGGCATATTAAAACCAAAAGAATTTTTGAATAAAAAAAACTCTAAGAGAAAACAAAATTTACCTAAAATTTTGTGCTAGGACAAAATTGGTTTAACAAAAGAATTTGCATCTTATGTTTCAGTTAAATGTAACAGTTTTTAAGGGCAATAAGGGACTAAATCCGAGTTTTGCCTGATGGCTGCTGAAAACATTATTCATGGTTAAATAAAATAAAAGGGTTGCTAAGCTCAAAGCTTAGTAAACTCCATTCATGGCCACAATCAATGAGCCCTAACCTCAAAGCTCAGAAGTCCTACTAGACTTATTTTAGGTCATGTAATCCACCCGAGTCTAAATTATCACCAAATAAGTCATCAAGGCATATTTTTTGCATTTCCTCTTCAAAATGTCAACCTCATTTAAAATCCTTGCACGTACTCGAAAATTTGCACTTCTATATACATATTTCCTCTTGTAAGTAATGTTAACTTCAATTGCTTTTGCGGTTTATCCTCCACTGTTTTAACGCTGACAGCCTGTCACCTTAACTTTCACAAACGAGAGGAAAAAGGTCCTCTTTTGTTTCAAAATTTTCTTTCTACCGCCTTTTTCCACCTCCATCTGTCACAAACATTGTTAGTATCCCCCCCTGAAATGGGAAAACGAGAACACATAAAACGCAAGAAAACGGGGGGGATTTCCCGCCGCCCCCGCATACCCTCTCATATTCAGCAATGTAATCAACAGAGAAAGGAGCATAAACGAAGCGAAACTATTGGTGACACTTTAAGCCTATTCTAGTTTCCTAAAGTTTCCCATCTCGTCGTCGCGGGTTTAAACTGTAAACAACAAACTGATCTCTGACATGTATTAGGTGCGTGTGAAGACAAAAGCCTTTCGGAATTTCTTAATCGAGATCAAAGGAAATCGAGATGACACTTTAAATCATTTCCTTTGTGCTAAATTTTCAAAATGTGGGTTAAACCCACGTGAAATAAATATTACGCCGAGATTTAAAAAATAAAATAAAAACCAAGCAAAGAAACAATACGTCACGAAAACCTTTTTTTTGTTTCATAAATAACATGGAAATACGAGGAAACAAAACCTTTCGACTAGACCTTCTAGGAAGTTCCCAATGGGGTTTAAAAATGTGTCTTAACACAAACAGAAAAGCAGGTTTCTATTTTTAAGCCGTTTCGTAAATACTCTCCTTGGGAAACCGCAAAGTCTTTGAAGTACCAAAAAACCCGCAAGTATAAATGTCCAATAATAGATAAACAATTTTAGAGCTTTTAAGGTTAAAGCTGCTTATTGTTTGGATGATGTGTGGGAGTTAAGAGCTTTTCAAATAGATGATTTGTTGTTGATAACGAGAGAGAAATTAAGTTTAGATAATAAAGAGACTCTTATCTTTTTTTTGAATGAGGTTTAGAGGAAGTATTGTTGTGGTTCTTATTTCATTAATTCATTCTAATTTTATTTCTAAAATTGCGAAATTAATTTTGTGATTCTTCTACGAGAGTCAGTGTCAGGTAATGAATCTTCAAGAATTTTTTCTTATTAAACACATTTTTTGATAATTTTCTGTTCTAAAACAATCATTTAATAATTTTTTGTTGTCGAACAAATCATTTAATAATTTTTTGTTGTCGCACAAATCATTTAATAATTTTTTGTTGTCGAACAAATCATTTAATAATTTTTTGTTTTCGAACAAATCATTTAATAATTTTTTGTTGTCGAACAAATCATTTAATTATTTTTTGTTGTCGAACAAATCACTTAATAATTTTTGGTTGTCGAACAAAATCTTTCAAAATAGATTAAAATTTCTTTCTTTTGGAATACATTTTTTCATGATGTTTCTTTGTCTTTGTTTCAATAGTTTTTTCTTTATGAAAAAATTGGTTCAAAAAAACGTGTGTTTTATGTTATGGGGACATAGTTTGATTTTTAATTTATTAAAATCACACATTACAACGTCTACAAAAAGAGATGTAGTTACGTACTTGCAATAAATTACAAAAATTTGTAAGCTGTCGCTTTTATTTCAACAATTAACAAATTAATATGCAAGCTCCAACCTAATAAAAACATCTGGCTATGGGCCCAGGGCTCCGCGAAAGTCCTGAATTTTTTCCGCTGTTGGACCTGATATCATTTTTTGTTTAAAATCCCAGCCACCAAAATAATTAACTTTCGAAAGGCACCGTATATCCTCTCTGTTTCTTTCAAGTGCACACTTGATCATAATTCCAATTAAACCTCGATATCATTTTTCCCAATAAAAAAAACAGAAAAACGAGTTTAAAAAATTTATTATGGACCACGTACAAAACCAATCAAGCTATAATTAATTTTCGGTCGAGTAGTAATAAAGCTTATCGCAATTTAATATTTTTTAATGACCAATCGGAATCGACATCGACATTCAACATTTTCATCCGAAAATTTTTCGACAAGGTAATAAACCGATTAATAGGAAACCCCGTTCGATCATTTGAAAATTTTGCGAACAAGACCCTCGGGGGAATCAAAATACGTTCATTAGCTGACGTGAAAACTTGGATTCTTACGGATTGAAGGTTACGCGTCATTTTCTTCTGATTAAAACCTTTGAAATTAACGAACAAAGCCAGCGACACCGCTTCTCGAGCATATTACAAAATCTCAAGAAAATTTCTTTAACAAGAATTTTGTAATAAATCGGATAATTTAAAATTGTTGCTTATCAGCTCCGTACCAAGATTCTTGATGAATTTTGATAATTTAATAATAACGCTAAAGCGGTTTAAACGAAAAAGAGAGTGGAGGAAAACCGCAAAAAAAAAAAAAAAAAAAAAGGAGCGTTGGATTTCTAGCGAGGTTTTGAATTGGACGCGTTTAGCTAAATCGCCGAGTGAATTATTTAGAATTAAGTGGCGGAGATTTAATTTGAAAAATGACGGAAACAATTTCTAAACCTCGCGTTGTTTTCTCTATTTCCATGAACAGAGAGAAAAACAGAGATTGTTTTGAAAGATGGTTCAAGATAAAAAAGTTCCGGGAAAAAATGATGTTCTACATTATTAAGGAACCTGATTTAAAATGCACAGAAGCGTTTTTACATCGATAAAATCTGTGTGCGCTCAAATGCTTGATCCTTTCAAATCTCCATTGAAAATGTATGAAATATACTGCATAGGGTATTTTGCCAAACGTCAATCTCAAGTTTCCCGAAGTGGGAAATTTTTTGCTACGGATTTTTTTTTTTTGATAAAATATTTCGATAAACTTACTTCAGAAGATTGCAAAATTTAAAATGTTTTGTACGTGAAGAGTTTTTAATTTTTGACGATGAAAATATCGTGGCACGGGCAGTAAAAAGTTAATAAATTTTAAGCGGAGAGAGAAAAAAAAACCACTTAACGCAAGGTAAAAGTTAAAAAGATTTTCATTTTGCTGATTGAAGATCATCACAGCTGAGTGAACGAACTTGTCACCGATGAACCTTTTTTTCCGGTAGACTAAATATCGGATCGAAATAATTTCAAACTGGGTAATTGTTCGAAATCGTCAGATTTTTCCGTGGTTTAGTTTTTTTTTTTTTTAAAAAAAAAGCTTCTCGGAGAAATGATTTGATCATTTTTCTTTTTCAAAGTTTTTCAAATGTAATTACGATGAATTAACTTTAAGACGTCGCAGTGGATTAAAAGGAAAAACCAAGATTGAGCAAGTTTTACTAGGTTTTTGCTGTTTTTTTTTTTAAAGGAAGAAAGTTCACGATTTTAGTTTCTGGAATCCAGGTCACGATTCAAGAGACTCGAACAACGTAAATCTAGAAAAACTTAGCAATGGGGAAGAGGGTTTGGACAACACTGAGTTTCACTGCGAATAGTTGCCGCTTGTGCTGGGCAGCTCAGCTGATGGAATTCATTCGGGAATAACCCATCTGAAAAATGCAGACATTTATACTTTGTGGTTGGGCTTAAGCCAGGCGAAGAATGAATCGTCGCAATTTAAAAACCAGCACCCCACTTGACAATCTGACCATTTGATGTCAGGAGGTGCCAACTGGCAACAGAGAGTTCAGAGTTGTCTGGACTGGTTCGAATCTCGCCGAAAATTCACAACATTACCAAAAATGGATAAGGCGCCTAACTTGACCTTTGCTGAGCAAAGGCGTTAAGGAAGCACTGCGATAAATGTTTCACCACTTTCTTAAATCCCAGTCAAAAAGAGACTCTTTCTTAAAGCTAAGGTAAATGATTTTTGCTTTTCCTTTTCGAATTAACTTCTCTTTCACATGGAAAATTTCCACCTCTTTCCCCGTGATTTTTTTATTTATGTTTAAATTAAAAGAGACATCTGTTATGTATTTTAATGTTTCGGAGCAAACGGTGGAAGGAGGGGAATATTATAATCGCTTCAAAAATCTGAATTGCAAATTACTAAAGTGTAAGGAAAACAAGCCGACTCACACACTCACAACCGATTTCCTATTCGAGCCGAAAAAAAAGCAAATAGAAAAATTGATTTTTGATATTGAATTATCTGGTTGGGCTCAATTGTTTGAAAATAAACACGATACTTGGGAAGGAAATCGAGAAATAATAAAAAAAAAAGGACGCTTCCCTTGTTTAGTATCCGAGAAAATGTGATGGTTCATCGGCAATCTACTTGAGCGATCTTGACGAATCGTTCTTTTCTTGGGCAATATTTTCTAAATGTCAAAGAATCTACAGTTCCATTAGTTTTAGTTAAAAGATTTATAACTTTCCGATTTTTACTCTTTAACGGGTTATAATGCAAGCATCGAGTTTAGAAATAAAAAAGAGGCGTAAATAAAATAGGGAAAAGAGTTGTTTCGTGCCGAAAACACTTTAACAGCAAAAAAAAACAGAGTCTAGATTTAAGATCCTTTCCTGTCTCGGCTTTGATTTAAAAGCGATGTCTTCAACACGAGTGTATATAAATCGATCGGGCCAAACGAGGTCGTGGTTGTTTAGTTTATCGTGCTACTTTATTTTTTTGATTTAAGGGTTAAGCTTCTGACAAAAATCAAACTCTCAGTGATCGAACTCGATTCCTTTCCAAATTTTAAAATACAGAGTCTTTTAAGGATATAAAAATAAAATTTTCAAAGATTTATTAAAACCAAAAAAAAAAATTGGTCAAATTTAATATTTTAGCTGGTTTTGAGAAAATATTTTGTGAATTTTTTCTTGTCGAACAGATCTCTTAATAATTTTTTAGTATTTTTTTGTAGTCGAACAAATCTTTTATTAATTTTTTGTAGTCGAACAAATCTTTTAATAATTCTTTGTAGTCGAACAAGTCTTGAAACGATTTTTGTAGTCGAACAAATCTTTTGTTAATGTTTTGCAGTTAAACTAATCTTTTGATAATTTTCTTTGTTAAATCATTATTCCCTAAAAAAATATTCTTAAAAAATTTTTTGAATAAATCTTCCTTGCCAAGAAAATATTATACATTAAACCTGGGTTAATATTGGATTTTTACGGAAAACAAGGATCAAGTTTGATCTCTGGCTAGTGCGAAAATCAAACTCTTCCCCTTTCGATTGTCAAAAGGTGAAATGAATGATGACGTTGAAAAACTAATCGCATTTCGCGATCAACATGAAAGAGGAATTGAGCCAACGAGAGCGGTGATCGATATGGATCCGAAAAGTCCTGATCGATCAAAATCCATTAATCATTTCAACAATGTTGAAAATATTTCGGACCCTAAATTCTTAGAAAATCTTATTCCGGGCCACGCACGTGTAGCCCGATCGGATTTCCTATTAACTCAGGGGAAAAAAACCCGAAGCAACCTTAGATTAATAAAGAGATATATTATAAACCTCAGTCGTCGTAAATTTGATATCACCTTGACAGATGTCTAGCAATGTCAACCTAAATCCTTCACTAGTTTATGATATGCCAAAACTTTAAGAGGGATGTAAATACCTTTGCGCACGGTGAACGTCATTAGGATAAAGAAAATGAAAAGCGGGGGAAGTTAATGGTGTTGCCGTTGCCGCTTCGCTATGACAAAAGGAAGCCTTCGATAATCGTTTAATCGATAACAGGAAAATAAAAGCGAAAGAAATTCGGATGCTGAGCTAAAAAGATTTCTCTGAATAAAAAAAAAGAAGGGAAAAGAGGGAAACAATTAAGATTATTGAAATATTTAATGAGAGAGAAGGAAAAAAATAGCTTCGAATCAAAACACGGAAAGGAAGAGAGTTTGCCGGGTGTAAATGGTATTATCTGGCTCGGAAAATTTCATTTGAAATGGTCCGCTAGTCGTTTATTATGCTTTCGACCTCGTGTTTGACATTTTGGAATATTTTCCAGTCGTTTGAGAATAATGGAGAGAGCTCAAGTGTTGGATATTTCGTCGGCTTGATTTAAGAAATAGCTCATAAAAATTAATTATAAAATTTTTAACAAATTAAACGGCTGACAGACGGGACAAGTTAAATTAAAATATGATCAAGTTACCATATTTAAGAAGTTTTCTTTTATTTGTATCAAATTCTCTTTTTAATTTATTAAGGAACGGTATGGCAGCGATAATAAAAACCCCGCGTTCTCAATTCTCAAATCGACGAAAGTAAAAAAAAAAATTTTATTGCTGAGATGTGAATTCCCTCTTTCTCTCCCCGTAAGGAAAAAGAAGTAATAAAAAAATTTTTAAAGTTTGATACTTTGAAAATTTACTGTCGAATGAGATGAAATCGGGAAATCTATGAGGTTTCCCGAGGAGGGAAATATGAAAATCCGAGCTTAGGATTTTTTTAATATTGGGGAAATTTTAAATTTTGCAAGGGGGATAAATATTGATAAGCCTGCTAGTTTAATATATAATTTACGGTTTCGAATTCACGGGGATTCGTATGATTCGACTGTGTGGGTGAGATAAATTCTTGATCGAAAATAAGAGAAGGGGGTTAATACTGCCCGCGAGAAACTGAGAGATAGATGACGGTGTAAATCCCTATTAGGTAGTAATCCTAAATGGCTTAAAGTCATAGTGCAGCAAATTAATTAAGCATCAATATGGATTGGTACGGTGACTCTTTAAAAGATGATAAGGTTGTCATCGCAGCGTGACCACGGGAAATAGATGAAGAAGAAACTGAACTATCTAATCAGTCCAATTATTTAGAAGATGTCGGTAATTGCTTCGATAAATCTATAGGCAAACATCTTTGACCTTTATTGACCGACAACCTCCTAGCTCAGCGGATTAAGTGCCAGATTCACACTCGGTAGTCTATACAGGTCGATTCAACTCTACGTCTCGGATCTTTTCCAATTTAAGGTTTGCACATTTTGGAAAAAGCAATGGTCATGTTGTCGCTCGGTTTCCCTCTCCTTGCAAAGTTCTAATAAGCTAAGGTTGACTCAAAGGGCAGTGCACTCTCCAAACTTTAGCAAAATAACAGTTTTGACATTAGAAGAAAGAAGTGGCAAACCGTCAATAGGCCAACTTTCTGGAAGTCGATAGTTGATGCTGAGCCCTCCATGGTGTTAAGCCTAATCTATTTTATACTACTAAATTACAACTTGAAGGCGAAGGCGTTAAGCTCGATACTTATCTCTCTTCTTTATAATATTAATGTCTAGGGAGTATAATCCAAGATTTTTATATTTTACCACAAAGTAGCGATTCGCGTGCTGTCATTAATTTGAAATTACTATCCCTCGCGAGTCAGCGAATGATAGCTTCCCCAGAACACCCTCTCATTTTCTTAAGTCTCCCTCAAAAATTCAGCTTTATATATTTACAATTTTTGATACGGCACACGCAGATCGACTCAAGCAACTACTACACAGTTCAAAATAATATTCTCATTTGAGAAAAAAAAGAGTTTCAGCCTAAAAGTTTCAATTTGAAGTCAAAAAAGTTTCAAAATTGAAACTTTTTGACTTCAAATTGAAATTTTTTGTGTAAATAGTTTCAGGAAAGTATCATTTGAAACTCGTTTGCATTCAATTTGAAACCCAAAAGGTTTCATTCCCCAGTGAAACCTAAAAGTTTCAAATTTTCTCAAATATTTTGAACTGTGTACCAATCAAAAATGGCACGAAAAAAGCAAAAAATAACTGCGTAACTACCTATGCAGGTGCGCACTAGCTCTGTAGGCTGACTAGTGGTCGCAAAGCTAGACAAGAAATGCATTTGTCTTACAAAACTTAAATCTTGTCCTTGTCTTGTCTTGCAATAGGGAATTGCATTTTCTTGCTTCAAAAACAATGTAAAATCGCAAGACTTTTTTCGCATTGCTAAGTCATGTCTCGTCTTGCAGTAAAAAAATTAATTCTTGTTCTTGTCTTGTCTCGCTTTTGCAAGACAAGACTTATTCTTGCAGTCTCGTCCATCACTAAGACCGACTGCGCCCACAGTTCATGCTTCCAACTTAAAAAAATAAATTACTTACTCAACTTAAGGAAGTTACCCTTTCCCTTTTTCACCACGTATAAAAAATTTTAAAAAAATTTCACTGGATACACTTCTAAAAAAATTTACCAAAGAAAAAAATACAACTGTTTAATGCAACCGCTTCGACGAAACTAAATTCATTTTAGAAAAAAAGACAGCTGAACAAAAGGTGAAAATACAACAAAATTTTTGACAGTCCAAGTCAGGTAGAAATTTTAAAAGAAAAAGAAGAGTTGTTTTGAAAAGCTAAGTCCCCCTTCCTTGTTCAGTTTTTAAAAATGCTACTTTCCATGACTTTTGCTTTAATAATTTTGCTAAACTGACACCTTGAAGTAATTTGAAAACGGATTAGGCCAATCTCATTATTGTGAACACGACCGAATGGGTACTAAAATATTTTAATAGACGTCTACTGCTCACGGAAAATTCTAAAAGATTAAATAATTTATGATCTTATTGTCGTTTTATTGCTTTTTTGAAGACTCAAGACTCGACCTGATCTCTATTCATCTGCCTTGACACCTGCTTCAGTATTTTTACCTGTACTGTATATTCTCACGATCAATAACCAACCTCGAAATCAATTCAACAAACATGTACAAATCCCAGGGAAAAAAAATTTCAAATATAGAGAAAAGGATTTATGATGTATAAAAAAAGTGCAGAACATTGTCAAAATGACAAGAAATACGAAGAGAAAAATAAACCATATGAATGAACCCGAACTCGAAAAGATTCCCCAAGAGAAGAAAACCGCAGAGAAATAAAATGAAAAAAAGAAAAAAAGAACCAGACAATACGTAAGCCTCGAGCTTGCAACTACTTCATATGACCAAACACATTTCTTTCCTTTTCAAATAATTCCACTTGACCATTAAAAACGAAAAAAAAAAAGAAGACTATCACCTAGCAAGCCTAATCGGTTTATAGCCCCATTACAAAAACAAACTCCGGAGAAAAGCGCTAAAACAAATATAAAATAAGCTAATATCCTAGTACGGATCTGATAATCCTCGAATAGAAAATTCCCCCAAACCCCGAGGGACGATAAGAGCATTAGCAAGTGAATCTCTGGAGCAATTTTGAAAGAATTAAACTTGACAATTCTATCCTAGCACCGTCGGAATTTCATTTCTCGAATTTAAAAAATAATAAAAGTAAAAAAAACTTACCCCAAACATGGCTCTAAGATCTGGATCTCTAAATCTGAACGGTATATTTGAGACGTGAAGTCGCTTAGGTTGTCCAACAGTCTTCTGAGCATCTGCGGCGATTGGGACGAGAGGTCCTTGCGCTGCGGGAGCTGAACCAGGCGCCGCACCAGGGGATTCACTCTCCGGTTCTGTTTGCTGTAAAACAAGTCGCAGGGCTGAAGGGTGCAATAGTCCCTCAGTGCCACAACCCTGCCACAATCACGCGTCAGAAATTTGTTTTTTTTTTTCTTTCTCTCTTTTCTCCTTTTTTTTAAAATAACCGTCACCTTTGTTAGACGAAATTCTTCCCGATTTCCAATGTATTAGTAATGCTAAGAAGAGATTTTTTTTTCACAAAATTAACAGCAAATCAAAAGTGGGGGACGAATACTCGAGATTAAAATCGAAAGGTTTGTATTAATAAGATGACAGCTCGATTCGCTTAATACAATCCAACCCTCTTACAAGGGAAGTGCACGAACTGTAAGTCTCAAATTTTAATGAGAGGTAGATTTTTAGGTTTCTTGAGTCCAGTGAACACCCGTAATGTAAATTTTATGTGCCCATATTGACTTTTAAGGGGGCCGAAATTGGCTTAAAAATAGCACTTTTGACGGGCGCGAAATGTGACAATTGGCCTAAATCTTCCTTAAACCTTCCTTAAACACGGGTTAAAGTTAAAATTTGAAAATATTAATTCATTACTGAGCAGCAATCATTTTTTGACTAAGATCGCCGAAAAAATTGATTTTTAAGCCTATTTAAAGTTGTCCTTAAGTCAATATGGGCACATAATATTTACATTACGGGTGTTCACTGGACCCAGAGAATCTAAAAATCCACCTTTCATCAAAATCTGAGACTTACAGTTCGTGCACTTCCCTTGTTAGCCATAAAGTCCCTATTGACAATTTTAATGAGTCCTCTGTAGATTTATTTCGTACGATATTTCCGGAGATCTTTATCCGATTTTTCCTTTCCCTTTTTCCCGATAACATTAATAAAAAGACTTTCTTTCAATCTTAAATAAGGTAGACTTTTGAATTTGCTGCATTTTCTCAAAAATCTCGACTTACTGAATTAATTCGTTGTAAAAAGGAATTTTTAATAATCATATCTCTCCAAAGAGAACTCTTGTTACTTTCATGCATTGAACTTTTAATATTGTTCAGTGTTAAAATGCTTCCTTTCCTTTTTGAAAATACATCCACGACTTAAAAATAAATGGATGAACATTTGTTTCAGTTAAAATAATTAAGAAATGAATAATTACTACTTGAATTTTGTTGAAAATATTGTTTCTAAAATTTTTTTAGACTTAGTCTCTTCATGGAAACTTGAACATCTCAAAACCTGTGCCCTAGTTATGGACGCTTCCGGCATCGGAGGACACCGGACAGTGGTCGAGAAGCTAAATCCAAGTCCTTTATAATTAGATCGTTATGATATCACTGCAAAAGGTAAAACCCCCTTAAGGAAGGCTGACCCGATGGGGATTGTATTAAAATTAAAAGCTACAAGATAAGAGCCTTGTAGGCGATATCTTTTACTTGGAGATTTAAAATGTAATTTTAAAAACAAAAGAGGATCTGAAAATTATATGTGGGAAAACGTGGTGTCATAGTAATTTCAAATCTTAACTGATACTAATTAGTTTCAATAATGATAAGCCAGATCTGATTATAAAAAATAATGAAGAAGGGTCAACTTGAAAAAGATTAAAAGTTTGGAGTTTGAAAAACCGCGAATGAGCTGGAATTTATACTCGACCACGAAGTACTCAGGGGATTTAAATTATAATTTCGAAATGATATTTATGAATATTTCTCTAATTTTAATATGATGAAACCAACTAGGCTAACAGGAATTGTATGGCAAAAGAGCAAATGATTAGATTTCCTGGTGTTGAGTAATTTTCTTCTACAATTTATTCTTGCCAAAGAAATTTTCAAAAATTTTTTTGTTTTCAAACAAATCTTTTGAAAATTTTCTGCTGTTCAACGATTTTTTCCAGAATTTTGGTTCTTACAAATCTTTTGATAATTTTATGTTGTCGAACAAATCTTTTGATAACTATATGTTTTCGAGCAAATCTTTTGATAATTTCATGTTGCTGAACAAATCTTTTGATAATTTCTTGTCGTCAAATCAATTTCCTTAGGAAAAATACTTCAAAAATTTCTGAAAAAACTCCATGAAAGCAAAAAATTATGGAAAAAGGAAATTCTGGAAAATATTTTGACACCTAAAAAATTCTGAATAAAATGTTCTAGCCAAGAAAATATTTCCCCTAAAATTTCCGCGGTTTCTAAAAACAGGGTCTTTATTGATTTTTTCAAAAAATACCGCTAAAATTTACAAATCTGATAAAATCGGAGCGGAATGCTTTTTTCCCCTAATTTAAACTTACTAAAATAAAAACATTTTCTTTAAAAAAATTTCATTTTCTTAACTCCCCGTGCAACTTACAAACCTCATCAACTTAACTCTAAGAAAGCATCAAAACGGAACCATAGCCTTTCCTCAAATGTAAAACGACTTCAGAAAATGAAGCCTCCGGTTATTTGTTATGGTTATACTTAATTAAAGCGCCTACTCCATTTTGATGCTTCTCGTCATTTCGCAGTAATGGATTCTCTCTCTTAAGTGGACGATCTTCAAAAAAAAAAGGTTAAAAACCTTTTTTAACAAGAAAGCATTTTACACGAACAAATTATTTTTCCAATTCTTCACATCTTTTCTCTTACGAAAAAATTCCTAAATTAAATTACCCCGAAATATGATGAAATTTAATCATTTTTAAACCTGGCACTTAAATTAATAAGCTCGGGTAAAATCTTTTTCACGGGTCATGATTAAATTCGATAAAAACTTAATATCTGGTTCAAGCTATTAACTTAATTAGATATAAATTTAATTTCCCACAGCTTCCATCAATATATATCAAGCGCAATTAAGATCTTTTTTAAAAAAATAATTTAAAATTTTTTTTTGAAAGTATTAACCATTCGAGTATTAACGAATGGCGTGGGTGGTTTTTTTTTATTTTTTAAAGCTCGATGAACTAACGGTAAAGAAAAAAAAAGGGTTATAGCAAAACTAATCAAAGTTTATCTAGATGTAACTGGCACACTTTTCAATGTTCGTGCAATTTTCCTTCGCTTAAAGCAGGAATTCTATTTATATTAAAAAAAAAATCAAATAATAAAAAAAAACGGGTCTATAACTGGATATTTCAAAAACATGCATTTCTGCTTCGGTATCGACTTCAAAAAAAAAAAAACACAGGAAGTATGTAATGTGTCAAATTATTTATGTGCGAAACTAATACACCAGAAAAGTATTGTGTTATGATCTGTTATTAACATTTTTCGCTAGTACCCCAATGTAAGCGACTACATAAAAGAAAAGTTCATTAAAAAAAATTAAACAGTTAACGTCCTTAACCGAGAGATATGATATTAAAAACCCTAATTATTAAAATAAAAAAAAAATATTTATAAGAAAGAAAAAAATTAACAAAATCTGTCGCGATAGCAGTGACGTGGCAGAATCATGCACTTTTTTTGTTTTTTTGTTTCTGGAAACGACCAGTTTTCGTTTTTTTTTTTTTTCAAAAACAAAAATGAAGAAAACAACCAATAAGCTAAAGTAATAAAGTACAACAAAAGCAAAACTAGAGCCAAACAGTCATGCTTCCTAATCAAACAAATTTTCATAAATTTTGCTACGAGGGGAATATGAACATGTGATTTCGCAATTATTTAAGTTGGCAAGGGTTCCCAGTTTCGGAGGATTTGAATTTAATAATGAGAAATCAGAATGAATTTGCAAATTTACTGCGACTTTTCGACAAATACAGTATGTTTAATTATTTTTTTAAAAAAAACCCCGGGATTAAATTCAGGGCTAATCTTCATCATAAATAAATTTAAATTAAATTTTAAAACATTTATTACCAAGGTAATAAAAATTAAAAAAAAATGTTCTGTTTTTCAGGAGATATATTAAGTTTAAGAATTTAAATGGCCTAAGAAATTATGTGTTACACTTTGTATAGGGAAATTAATTCCGGATGGGCGATTTCTTCTTAGTTTACAAAATACGAGCGTGAGGTTGACGCCAACAAAAGTTTTCGAGAAATTCGTAAACATCGAAATTGTCAAGAATTTGTTGAAGGAAATCCGGGGAAACACGCAAGCTTAATCAGTGAATCGTTCCGTAAGAAAATTAGAAAAAAAGCTCGCTAGCTACATATTTTAATTAGTTTATCAGCAAAAGCTTATTTAAGACTTTCGTGAAATTTTAAATTGATTTTTGCTTCTTTAAAAAAACTTTTTTATCTCATAAATGGATGTTTTCACTATTTAGCTTTTAATATAGCATAAAGTTTTCTTATTCGATCGTTCAGTTTTATAATTAATCGTTTTATTCATTCATTCATTCATTCACTCACTGAGTTAATCGATCAATCAATCGATCGATAAATTCGGTTACTTAAACAAAAAACCCATCGATCAATCAATCAATCCATTGTTCAATCGTTTAATCTTTCATTCGTTTCATCTTTCATTCATTCAATCATTCATTCATTCGATCAGTTGATCAATCGTTCATTTAGTAGATCGATTACTCAGTCAATCATTCATACATTTATTCATTCGCCCATTCATCGATTTTATTTATTTGATCGTCATTCATCAGTTGATCAGGTCTTTTATTTAATCAATCGATCGATCAATCAATCAATCAGTCATTCAATAAATTTATCAGTTGATTGATGGAT
Organism: Liposcelis brunnea; assembly: GCA_023512825.1. Taxonomy (NCBI): domain Eukaryota; kingdom Metazoa; phylum Arthropoda; class Insecta; order Psocodea; family Liposcelididae; genus Liposcelis; species Liposcelis brunnea. The sequence goes on along the minus strand of CM042065.1, from coordinate 15,991,577 downwards.
ACGTTCACGCCCTCGGCTCTCGTCAACTGATATCTCATATCATTGATCAGTCAATCAATCAATCGACAGATTTTTCGTTCATTCATTCATTTTCTTGGTCAATCAATCTTTTGTAACACTAATCTCAAAGCATTATGAAAGTATCAGAAACAATTGAAAAATTCTAAAGAAATTCTTAGCCTTGATTGACCAAAGTTTTCTTATTTTTGATCCAGTTTTTAAAACTTTTATTTTTGATAATTAAAAAAATCCATTACAATAATCTGTAATCGACTTTTCAAAACATGTATACTCCGTGAAACTTTTAATCGCATTTTGTATCCTGCATCTTCAACAGAACATTTCCTTTTTAATGAAAATGGTTTCCTAATGATCTCAATTAAAAAATCATTTACCCACCCTTTCTCTCATTTCCCATTTCGAAATTCAAAAAAAAATCTTCCCTTATTGAAAAAAATAACCCGCATCCCGATTAAAAAACGACGGTTGATCTATTGCAAAAAATTGCACTCCCTACGGAGGTGAAAATAATAAAAAAAAAAAAAAAACAGGAAGAGACAAAAAAAAGGATTCAAATTCGGGGAATTACACCTCACATACATCTGCCTGGGATTTTAATGGTTTAGCCCAAATGCTAACGAAACCAGACAACATACAGCGGAAGAGAGCAAAAAAAAAAGACGATTAATTGCGAAAGAGAGAAGGATAAAAAAAATTGGGAAAAATGGTCGGATTTTCATTCGGGCTTTCATTGGGTATCGTCGCTGGGGGATAAATTAATATGTCGATCCTTGAACTTTCCCGTTTGCTGCTAATGATAGATACCAGATTTTAAATGAAAGGATTTAGAAAAGGAACGACTTAGTTTCCGACTAATTAATTACTCTTTTAAAAGCGACGGGCCACCGAGATTCAAGAGATCTTCACTTAGCCAGCAATTTATAATAAGGAAAAACATTTTCCCTCCCATTTTATATCAATTAATCCGCGGATTGACGAAATGAGACTAGACTAAAAAACAAATAACGGAATCCATTTATTTGTTTAAAAACACACCGGTCTGATGATTTCAAAATCTGCGGAAACTTTTTATCCCCCCTCCTGGTCAACCTCTCCCCCATAGATCGATACGCCAATAAATCTGTCTTTAATAATGAATTTCCAAAGGATTGAAATCAAAGGTGACTCGTTGTAACGCGGGATCAGCCCACATTTCATTATCAACTTTGATCGGGAATCACGTATCGTTAACATGGCGAATAATTAAACCGAAATCCGAACGAACACAACCGAATGAATATAAAAGGGGGGGAGAGAGAGGCATAGAAAAACAAAATATGGAGAATGGCAAAATAAACGGAAAACGCAGAGGTTAAAAAAATATTCTAGACGCCTTCAAATGATCCACACGTTCTTTTTTTCGAAGATGACATTCAAAAATTTTATTATAATCGAGCACGCATCTGAAAATTGTATTATTAAAGAAATGAGGGGGGGGGGGAAGTGCTGCGTTAAGCCGTTCAAGGCTTTTTTAGGCGTCAGTGTAATTGTTATCCTCCTACTTTCAACTGGAGCAAGGTGATTTTTTTTTTTGGAAGTGTTGAAAAATATTTTGGCGACTATAGGACTGCGAAAATATATCGATTACCGATTAACGTTGAATATACGAATGAGTGAGCTTCCATTTCCCGATAAGATTAGCATTTTTTCATGGATAACTTCGATATGTGCTAAGACTGTTACGCAAGTCATCCATAAAAAATGTAAATAATAAAAGGGGATTTGCTATTTTTTTTTATCTAACAACGCTACTGAAAAACGACATCCCTTTTACCGAAGAAAAAGAAACGGTAGAATCTTCTCGTATTTCCCACTAGGTAATGACGCAATTTTCCGCTCCCACAGGAATAACAGTATATAAATTCCAAGCTTAATTTTGCTGAATTCAATTCATTTAGCTTAGATCTTCCCCTTTTTTCCTACCTAGCTTTCCTGATTTTTAGAAAAATCTCACAGATACGGGTGATGTGAGGCTTTTGTGCAATTTACACTGATATCACAGCATCTCGCAATTATCCCTTTGGATTGTGATTTAGTTGCTTCCGCTCTTTCACCTCCCTATTTGGCACGTGTTATGCTTAGCCGTTAGAATAACAGATCTGCACTACCCAGCCGCAAAGAAATCTTCTTCCATCGTTGGAACTTAAAAGCTCTTAAAGCTCTTGACACTTATTTAAGCTTTGATATTTTTCAGTCTTAAATGGCTTCAAGGGTTTAGCAAATCGGGTCGCTAAGAGTTATGATGAACTTATCTCGAGTCTCTAAAGTCCAAGGGGTCTCTAGATGGACTCATTCTAGCTCTTCAGCTAATTTCCATCTCCTAGTTTGGACATTTATCGCCTAAGATGGGAGAAGCTTGGGCCCTAAAACGCTTACCAGCTAAATTCCGGTTTCTAAAGGCTTTTTTGCGCCTTTCAACACCACAAATGCCAAGCCCAGGAATTTAAAGGCACAAAGGGTTTAGCCCTCGGCTTCTAATTAAGCCACTATTTACCAAGGAGCAATTCCCCATTTCTCTGACGTTAGCTGCATGTGAAGTTCTAAGACTTCATACTTTGGCCGATTTGAATTTTTGAAAATCATTGTCCCTCCCCGAATTAAAAAAAATTAAATCCTACTTTCTAATCAACTTGGCTAATTAATTAAACGACCCAACAGCGTTTGTTGTTTTAGCCTAAAGCTAAAATCAACACTTCCCCCGGTTTATCCATACAAATCGGTTTGTTTTGCTTCGAGGCACCTTAAATTGCCATGTTAATTCTTCAAGGTGAATTATTAATCTAACCTGGCAATTAACCATTAAAATAATAAACCGACTGACTTAAAATATGAAAAGTAAACTTTCTTCGACTCTTGAAACACCCCCTCCATTTCATTAGCTTTGTTAATTTAGTTTCCCTTACTCAACATTATAAATGAAAAAATAACACAAGTGAATGCCATTTCTTTTTTTCATTTCTCTCAAAGCTTTAAGAAAATTGTCCGTAAAAATTAATATTACCTTCCCCACTTTTATTATACAGTTTAAAACGTCTGAAGGGTGTAATTTAATGCATTTTATGATAAAAGAAAAACGGTTGACTCGTTTGGGTTGAAACTTAACCCGGAAGGATCTTTCCTTATTTATAGTGGCCCAATGCTAAAAACTTCGGCATTAATCATAACTTGTCCAGTTTTGGGTTTCCTTTCCTCTGCAGTGTAAAAAGCCAAGTCGTGATTTTCAATTTAAACTTTATTCCGGAAAGAAAATTCGGTCCGCAGTAATATTTTTTCAAAAGCTTGAAATTCCTATGGGATCGACTTAGGCCGGCGTTGGGAAAGCCTTGCGGCCTTTCCACGCTGTAAATAATGAAAATCTTAAATCATTTTTCAAAATTTTTTCTCTAAAAAGAAATACCTGCAATCCCGAATTTTAAAAAAAGATTGACATTATAAAACTTGATACTTTTCCGGTTCTTAACATTATGAAAACTTTTGACGGATGCTATGAATCATTCTGATTTTCCTCCCTCCCGTTGCGGGTTACCTTTTACCCCTCGAGGGCGGTTTGGGAACTTAGTTGAAACTCTCATTAACGATTTTCTTCCCCGAGGGCTCTACAGTGAATATTTTCGATTCCAAGGAATAAAATAGCATTCGTTACAATGAGTATGAATTTACTGGCTCGAGTTCAATTGATTTAGATGAGTTAATGAATCGTTTCCTTGATGCGGCTAGTTGTTACCAATGTTTGTGAGATCATTCTTTTTTTATTTCTTTTCTTAATTTGTGTTAGTCCGAGTGGGAAATACGGAAAGGTGGTAATTAAATAAAATTGGGTTTGTGTGAGGAGAATACGGATCATTAGCTCAAGCTTGAAATCAAAGAAATTCTACCGGGTGGCTCGTCATTTTCAGAAAAACAAAATCTACCTGCCAAGAAGCTCAGAAAAAACCCACGAATCGTTCAAAAGGCTTAGCTAGGGCTTAAAAATATTTTAAACTCTTAATTCAAGCCTTTATCCGCCTGAGGATTAGCTTGAAATTTGGCTTCAAGCAAGCAGAACACTGAATGGAGCTTAATATGTGCTGACAACAGGCTCAAATAATTAAAATTCCTAAAACTTATTTGGGAATTAACACTAAAGCTTGAGCTTCTAGTATCCCATAGTGTTTAGGCGGGACATTTAACCGGCCTGAGAATCTTTAATCTGGTTTATATCTATCCATAAAAGTTAAAAATGACCTGCATTGTTTAGTCAGAGCATTTTTTTAAGTCATTAATCAGAGCTGATAGCTTAAAATCGGCTGCAGACACTCATTTTTGGCCAACAAGTATTAAAAGAGCATCGAGCTGGCCTTTGCCGCCTTAAAAAGCTTAGTACAGGTTTGCAACTGGCCTAAAAAGCTTAAATTTGGTCTGCAATTGCTTTAACAAACGTACCTTTAACTTATACATACCTTAGAAGTAAATTCGAGAGCCTGATTCGTCTAAAAAACTTAGCTCAAACCTCAAATCAGTTTATGGAATTCAGTTTCAGCTTCTAGCTAGTCCGAGAAGATTGACTTGAGGTTCTACTCATCCTGAAGAGAGTAACTAAAGCGCCTGACTGACTTAAAAAATTTAGTTTGACCTTCAAACTGATTATGAAACTCAGTTTTGGCCAGAAGAGTTTGAACTCTAACCTCATAACCTTAATAATGGCTCCTGATAGATTTCAAAGAGGTTAGCTTCAATTTCTTAATAGGAAAGTCGCACTTCAACTAGCCAACCAGCTCTAGAAGAAATCGAAAAGACTAGAATATCTTACAACTAAACAAATCTAAGAACTTCGTTGATATTTGAAGATGGTGGTCAGACGAATTCGACTTCTGATTCATTGAATATCTGCTGAAGCTTTTTTTTCTCCACAGAAATCTATATTCTGTTCCCTTAAGCCCTTCAGCCAGTTCCAAGTTCCTAGATCCTCACTGATCGAAGAATCTCAGCATATTGAAATATTTCTCAACTATTCAATCGGGTTACTCGAACCTGGAATAAATCAAAGCTAATACTTTTAAATTTGACACATCTATTCAAGACGCAAAAACTTCCCTTTCTAACCTTTCATTTACACCTTCCAACGCGCAATTTGATTGATGAATCCGGAAAAGTAAGTTATCAATTTCCACCCGGCCAGACGCTTTGGCGTTTCCATTAGCACACGGTAACGAAAACCCCACTGCTATTGATGGGAAAATCTTTTCCTATTTGACATCTCTCTCCCATTTCACCCCGTTATAAGTGTAAAAATATTTTTAATGTTAGGATTTTTATGAAATTCCTGTATGTTGTCTGGTGTATAGCACGCAAAAGGTTTTTTCAATAATGTATAATAAAAACCCCCCAGGAAAAATCATATTAAAGAAGACTTGTTAATATTACATAGCAAAGAATTAAACGTGAAGGCGTTCGGATTATTAATTAAGCGACTATTTTATACTAAGCTACAAAAGCAATGAGCTATGCTAACTATGAATTTTTTAAAAAGTAAACTTACGATGCTAACTGTTTGTTGTTCTATTCCATTTGATGTGACTGTAGGCGGTGAGAATGGAGGACCTGCGGGGACGACAGGAGGCCCTACAGGAGGGCCCTCTTTCCCCACTTCGTTTTTTATTGGCACCGCATCCCCGTTTTGTGGATATTGGGCAGCGGCATATGGGTTCATGCCCGTCTGAACCATCTGCTGTAAAATAAAAAGAAAAAAAATCTTTTAGCACGAATCATAAACAGGAAGCAATTCAAAACAAATAAATAAGGAGTCTTGCATTAGAATCAAGCTTGAATTAATGAGTTACAAGAAAGAAAAAATCAGTACATGGCGATGAAAGGCTAAAAAACCAATCTTTGAATCTCTTTTATTTTTTAGAGATCAACAAACAATACTCTTGTCGATTGAAATGTTTCAGATAAAAAAAATTATGCTTACAGACAAGCAAAAATAAAACACACCCTCTTGCGTAACCTTTCTAAAAATACCAAAAGTATTTACGTCAAAAAATGACGTTCAATAGACGTTCATCACCGATGAAAAACGTGAAGGGAATCGATTGGAGGAGAAAAAAATACGGAGCTGAACTGAAACGAGACATGAATCAAAGAGAAAAAAAAAAGGAAATCCTCAAAGGGGAAGAAGGAAACTGCGGATGTTGAAAGGAATATGAAGCGATAAGATTTCGACCGATTGATACGGAACCGAGAAGCCAAAAGAAAAACTTAAAACGGGGAAAAAAATTTGTTCTCTGGCTCTTATTGTCTACTGATTGTTTCTTTCATTCGTTCTCTTAACTCGTAACACATGATCTTTCAAGCTTAAATTTTTCAACAATATTCATCAACGTTATGAATGCCCCATAAAATAAGGATTTTCAGTTATTATGAAAAAATTTTAAAGCCCTATTTTTCATATTATGCACTATATATCGTTGCTTTACATCATCATCAAGGCTATTACACGGCGCGTTTTGAAAAATGGCGATAAAATATTTTATCGCTTGGAACGCTTTTTTTCCTCTCTTTCAGATGTAAACTCGTGTTGACATGTAAAAATAATCAATTCTGTGAATATTTGCAGGATTGCAGGAAATTATTTATGCTGTTGTTAAATGATATATGTGAATCCTAAATCTAATTAAAGACAGGATTCAATTTATCGAAGATGTAGGTAAATAGAATCAGCTAATACATATATCGGAGAACTCTTTTCCACATCCTTCCACATCTCCGGCTTTAATTAATTATTATTTTCTTATTTTTTACATTATAATACACTGTATTGCTCTCAAAACAGCAATCATTCACTCTGAGTTAAAAATCTGGTTAATTTTGAAACTGTACTTCTCAGCAGCTGCGATCATAACCTCAAAATTAGAAGATGGTATGTGATTGCAATATGTCACAAATAAATTCCAGTCATACCTGGCAAACAGTTCCATGGAATGTACCTTTTCACTTAAATACTATTATTGCTTCGATATTTTACACTGTGTAATTTCAGGGATGGAATAATAACTAAAATCAGAGCACTTTTGTTAAACATCATTTGAAGATCAATTTTTATGGTTTGTTCACTATCCTGATGTCCCCAAAATAAATGATATCAAGATCATTACCTAAATAAAAACCATTTAGTTCCTGATAAAAGTATCGAGGTGGCTGAATCCAAAATTTTATGTCCTGCAACTGCAACTTGGCAGAATTCACTTTGTACACATAACGTCATTTCATGTTATTCACCAATTAATGTCTGCAGTTAAACTCATTCATGTAAAGATCACTAAAGCAGTTGTAATTGTATTTCAAGTTGAAGTTGCTCATTAAAAAAAAACAACACTCCTGAAGGTAGATTTAAATTTGGACTGACTTTTTTTTTTCAATCAATAGTAGCAGGTTATTATTTCGAAACACTAGAAGCTCAGTGTGCACCAAATTTTCATGAAAATTACATCACACTTTGAATACTAGAAGATTTCACATTTTTTTCCTGAAAATGCTTTCACAAAATGCAACCGTCAAACGTAACCTGGAAATGCTTTGTTACCGGTCAAAGCATCGGTTATGATTTATCCAGTAAAACGGTTATCAAAATATCGACCAGGTGAATGCAATTGCAGAAAATTATCACTATGAATCAGTTGAAATAATAAATGCGCACACCAACTACTTACATATGAATTTTCACTTAACATCCCTTCAAGTTTAATCCTGATCAAAACTGCCAAGTCATGTATCAATTTGTCCACCATGTTGGTTTTTTATATTCAATAATTTTCAGTTATTAATCGGTCTGATCTTCAAAATGTTGGTAAAAACAGTAATGTTGAATATTTTAGTCGAATCCCAATAATATTTACTGTGTTTTCTTCATATAATTTATATCCAATTATTATTTTTTTTAAAATTACTGACCATTTACATTTCGTTCACGATTCAATTTTCAAAGACCTGCGCTGCGATAGTGTCGCCATCATGCGCAGACATCGAGAGTCAGATTCTTATATTCACAACGAATTAACTTTTTTTTTTTTTTTTCAGATTAGTATCCTGTCAAAAACCAAAATTTTGGCAAAAAAGGATGCTTCGGCAGGCTAGTTTTGCTTAATTTGAATATTTAAAACGATTTTGTTCTAAAATTTTTAAAAAAACCAGCATGAAAAGGTGAAAAAAGCAGCCATCTCTTTAAATAAATAGCGGACGATCACACTCGGACATAGTTTTTTCTTCTTATTTTGACTGAGCAAACAAACCAAAGGTAATGTTAAGGGTTAAGAATCTCCATAAGGCGACGAGAATTTTAAGAAGAATCCCGTCTTTTTATCGTCTAGAGGAAGCGATTCAATGGTAATTCGCCAATAGGTTTGGATCAATTTATCCTATTTCAATGAGGAGACTGATATTTTAAGAAGAGATATGATTTTCCTTCGGTGTAATCTCGATCGAGCAAACAATACAATTATTATGAGTATAATTTAAGACTCCTAAAGGAGAACCTAAATTTTTAAGAGAACTCTGCGATGAAATTCATCGAGCGAACTACAAAACGTTAATTTCCCATAAAGATTAGAAAAATAATTTGCAGAAAATTTCACGGGGAAATAAATAATTTTTTTTTCGATTCAATCTGGATCAAGGAATCTAAACGATGATATGTCAGAACATTTTGGTCAATAATGAATGTGTAAAATGATTTTTGCCTGTCCACTTTGCATAAAAATGGAGTATAAAAATAAATTTCGTAGCCATGTCAATAATTTTATTTCAAGTTATTGTTTAATGGAGCATCCAGTTCTTTCATGGGCTAAATCATCAAAGTTTTGATAAATCCAACTAACCAAGGCATTATGGTCCGATCCTCAAGAGATTAAACCTCAACTAACAATTAATCTCCTACCCATCATTATTTTTATTTTTTATTAATCCACAAAAAAATTCCCTAACGAAAGAAGTGATTAATTATTTTCGTTACTATAAGACTTTTAATGACCCGTGGTGCTTTCACGGTCGGGATGAAAACTACAAGAATCCCTTTTATCAAAAATACCTTTCAAAGACCTCTCTTATATTTTTATTATGTCAAAAATAAAGATATCCGGGGGTGATTAAAGAGCGAAAGAAACCCCGGAGATCATGGTTAAAGAAAAACCTCGTAAGTAAAAAACTTGTATAGAAGGGGGAAAAAAAGGATCCTCGAAGAGAAAGTGAATCAGTCACATATTTTATTTTTTTTCCTCGAAAACCCATTTTTCGTAATAATGACCCATCGTTAAAGTGAACAACCTTGGCTATATATATTTTTTTCGCATTTTGTATCGCTTACCATATAAAAAGGCTCGTGATATATTTGGTTTTCTAGAAGCATTGAATAGACCCTCATTAAATGAATGAAATCATTAATTAAACGGGAAGAAATGATTTTAATGAAGATCGGTGGAAAATTTTATTTGGAAATCATTCGAAAGGTTTAATTATTATTTTCTTGCAATGACCCCCCATCAACATTTTAAAAATAGAAAAAGTGAGAGTGAAAAGGGCATGAAGAGATAAAGAATGTCTGGCAAAAGAAATAAAATATTGTGAGACTAAAGAATCTCTGATTTGGGTGAACTTGGGAGAGTTAAGTTTAAGCAACAGCAGACCAGCTTAGAATTTAGCTAAAATCTATTAGATTAGGAGAGCTGCTTTTGCCTTCGACAACTTTAGCCTACTTAGTCTCAAACTCATCTAGCTCAAACTTTTCATCAACTACGTCTCCAATGCCAGCAACCGGGTTGCAGCGGCTTTTCAAGAGGTGACTCAGTTCGCGCTGTTTTTAGTGAAACCGTTTAAGAATCATATTAAACGACCCAAAGAAAATCGTTACGCCTTTTCTTACAAAATTACTGAAATATCACTTTACCTTGAAGTTCGTTAGCTCTTATTTTGGGAACAAAAGTTCTCGAGAACAGCGAACTATTTTAAAAGCTACCCCACAACTATCTTGTTCATAATATCACATTGTTTCATTTGCCTATTGTTCATTTCCTTAGCTCATTCAAATATATCCCACACCCATTTCACTTAAAAGATTTAGCTTAAAACCGATCGATTTCTATCCTTAAAATAAATCTAGCTAATAGCCCCCGCATAATGTATTCACAGAAGCACTCAAATTTTATTCAATATCCTTTATCTAAACATTACGCCAAAGACACGTGCTGGCGGACATCCCCGGATCAACGGCTCCAAATCCTTATTTATAACGCAAACCACGAATCTTTATATCGATTCCCTTCGTTCCCAAATAAAATATGTAAACTGGATTTTCCGAAAAATCGACGGGAAAAACTTTCATTATTGATAAGACGATTTTTTGTATCGAATATGCGCTCTTCATTTTTCCCATGAGATGAGCTGGATTAATCAAATTTACAAAAAAAAAAAAACGACAGCAGCGTTCATTTTTACAAAAAAATGTATTTTTGGCATGAAAACATTTTTCACTGCAGTGGACATTTGGGAAATCCCCTTAATTCCAAATGCAAGTTTTCATTTCCTAACATTAATTCCCGTGTGCGAAATCATAATCTCAAAACGGTCATAACAAGATAGGGAAATTTCGTGTTTTAAAATTAACTTTAGCTCGGGTTTCAAGGGGGGCGATCATCAAGAGAGTCTCGAATTAATCAAAGATCTATCATCTGAAGAATTAATCAAACGTATGGTAGACAGGTAAGGGAGTTTAACCATTACTCTCAAACGTTCACCAAATGACAAAACGAGCTAAAGCTTTACGGAAATTTACGATCTGTTTTCCCTGTCTAAATCGAAATAAACAAACCAACAAATTGATTTATGGTCATTCGCACTTGTAATAATTTGAGGATGTCCAATTTGAATATTTTGAGGATATTTTCGAATTAAGATAGCTAAACTAACACACAAGAAAGACATCTCAGGGACTGATCAAAATCAAAAAATTTATTTAAATTCTGGGCCATCTTTGTTAACAATATTTCGAAATGTCCGCACTCGAGTAGCTTCCAATGGACTTAAAACTAAAACTGCAATACAAGTAAAATTGGTTCCACATTTCGAAGAACTCAAAGTGCGATAAAACTGGGAAAACTCGTCTAAACGATTTGAAAACTTTTTAAAATCAACAATATATATGGATGGCCAGTGGAAAGTTTTCAAAGCTTTCTTAATGCCGTCTCGTCTTCCGAAACCGAAAATAGAATTTTAATCAATATGTACGCAGCGAACGCTGAAGCCGAATATCCCATATCAATTAAATCCCCGCTTCGAAGTCTCTCTCGACCAACTACAATCAATCCAAACAAACAATTCTATTTTTTGCCCCTCGGAAACGATTTACGTGATTTAAATATTTCAATAAAGAGACATATCTCGAATTCCTCTGTCAGCATTTTAAAATGCACAAGAGTTTTTTTTTATAAAAAAAAAAAAAAGGAAATTACTTGGACTCTTGTTTACTTCGTTAAGAATTTAACCTTGTTTATACAGGCTTGTCGAGATGAATTTAAACGAGTTTTCGGCCAGGGTAAAAAAAAAAGGAATTCATTCCGACGATGTTTAATTCTCCCTCATTAATAAGTCATTTTATTTCGGATGTTCCCTCAAGAATTTTCATGCGAAACTTTTCTCGAGGAATGTCGCGATGAAATCGTTTTCCCCTTCCAACAGAAACTTTTGTCAGTTAAAGATATGGTTTGTTAATCGAATCAAACTTTACGGATTGTAAAAGGGACCTTAGACTTGATATTTTATACGGTTCATCTAAATTAGGTTCGTTCCGGATCGTTGGCTATTCATTTTCAAACTTCTGGGATGGAGTTGGCGAAAGGGCATGCGGAAGGCAAAGTTAAAGGAAGTTGAGGAGAGATATCGGGATCAGTTTTTTTTCTCGCGAAAAGTTTTTAAAAAGCTAGAAGGATGTGTGACGTAGTTGACACAAAAGTCTAGACGATCCGCTAGACGCTTCAAATTTCCAACCTAGTTGTTGACCCTTGAAATTCTTCTTTATAATTTTTTTTTGGAGTTATTTAGCTCGTGAATCGTCTTTAGCTTTGAGAGCCAGTGCTTCTTCCATAAAAATCGGCGATTATCAGAGCAATTTGAACGACAAGCTGTGATTACTTAAGTTCTGCCGGGGACTTAAGGCTATTTCTTTTTTCTTTTTCTGCCGTGATGGCTTTCTAGGAAGAAATACTTTGGTGGTTTTTTATTGCTTTTCATAGCACAGTTCTCTAGCCACTTCCAAGTGTTCCAGTCCTGTCTATAGATGTCGACTGGTGAGTCCTTAAAGAGATCATCGTTCTGAATAATAGATGCATTGCTGCTTGCATACCTTCCGGTCAGAAGAAAGTGAAGATTGCTTGAATTGCTTGGATCGCTTAGGACCATGTAACCTAACCGTCTAGGAGGTATTGACCTTAAATACCTTAAGTAATTGAAGTTAAGTACCGAGCAGCAGAAGACGTATGACGTCACCACAAATCAGAAAACGATTTTGGTCACAGCCAATGAGAAGTCAGGATTTCGATATACAGAGTTGGCGACTCTCCTTTCAGGCTCTATTGAAGATACTTAAGCCAGTGGCAGCAATAACTGTTTAGGTTGCTGCAGCTTGGCAACGTTGGGTGGCACTCGGACGAGATGTATTGCCTTTCCAAGAACGGCTGCGAACATCAGTCTTCGAGTACCAGTTACGCTGGTGTCAAGATCTATAAGAAGATCCAGAGGCGCTTTTCACAGCTTTTTACTACCAGCGTGATTAAATTATGAAAGCTGAAATACGAGACTGCAAGGCTCATACAGAATGACAAAATCAGGCAGGGAGTTGACATGCAATAAGAAGTTCTCAGACGAACCTTCAGCAGAGACTGCAACAACATCTTCACTCAAAATTTCAAGTCAGAAGCCAGTATAACGATTAACAGACAACTAGAACTTTAAATGCAATTTTTTTCTTTCTCTCTTAATCATATTCCTATTTCGCGAACCAAAACGTATACACTGGCACCTTAATTCATTTTAATAACTTGGCCGAGTTCCTGATCCTGAGGGATGGTAATAATTCAGAAATCTGGGTTGTTGGCAAGAGAATCCCAAACACATAAGCACCGCTTAGGCAACCTCTAATGCATACACATAATTTCCACATCATATCCCTTGCAGGAATCTATAAATCTATCATTTCACTACTCTCAACCCTAGTCCACTTCCTATTTCGGCGTCCAAGCTTCTCATAAGAGTTGACAACGATCTTTAAACTCATACCGCCATCATAAAATCGATTCAGCTCCCCACCGCTAAAAACCATCACTTTCCCCAACTTTTATTAATGCGAGAAATAAAGCGTATTAAATTGTATTAAACTAACAGACATTCCTGTCACAATTTTTTAGTTAACTGAAAGCTTCACGCTCTAAATCTGCTGACTCGAAGAGATTTTAATATGCTAACATGTCTTTAAGCGACGACGAACGATCCTAAAGCAAGCTCTAATTATGAAATTCTGGCATCCCCTTTTTTTGAGCGGGTGCGCCTGGCTAGAATCATAAATTCTTCCTTTTAAAAAGCATGCTTGTCATTTTATCAAGGAAGAAGCCTTTCAGAAATATTTCAAGACCTGGAGGGGGCTCCCCAACAATCATGGGCATAAAATTTAGACAAGATAAAACTAATGAAAAAGCCCGGGTTTTTCTAATTAATTTTATTTTCTACGGTTTGCATTCATTACTTCATTGTTCCGCCTTTTCGCCGTTTCATTACGTTCTTCATCCAGGATATTTCCCTTTCATCTTCTCTCAGCGAAAATCATTATTATATTTCCTTGGCCTTTTCATTGCATTAGGCTAATTTGAAATCATCCTTCATAAATCAGGACCGTGAACTAAACTCGAACGAGTCGGAATCGATGATAACGACATTATCATTTCCACCGACAAATCCATAAATATTGTAGAAGGAAAAAAAAAGAGAAGACGACAAAAAAAATTACACATAAAATTTCAATATAAAAAGTTTTAACAAAGATTTGACGTCATTTGCTCAAGTTGAAAAACTTTGCTTTGGAAACTCAGCCGGGTCAAAAGGAGGGAAGAACTAAAACGTTAAGAAAAGATAGATGACAATAATAAAAGATTTCGAGATAGATTATACGTCGAAACCGGCGGGAAGCCTCGTGATTTTGACGTTTTTATGCTTGTTGTGATTTTAAAATGGCAAAACTTTAACGGTTTAAAACTTCTTTTCTTCCTCTTAAGCTAATGTATCCATTAGCAGCTGAAAACCAATGCGGTTTCAAAAGGATTTATAGTTTTCATTATTTGAACAGCGCCTATGAGATCTAGAGTTAAAAACGGTGGCGGAGCAGCTTTAAGTATTTAAGTAGGCGGTCCGCTTTAATGTTACAAGCAAATATTGGGAAGGTAAAACGTTTAAATCAGTTCGCTCAAAAATACTTTCCCAGAAACGAAGATTCATAGTGGAGCAATAGTCTCATCAAAACAGAGAAGCGGGAACGCCATTTTATCCATCGTTGAGCTCACAAGAGATCACTCTCTATACTTCATCCTCCAATTTGCAAAACTTCTTTAGATTTAGGATGGAGTTTTCGACTATTTCAACAATCTTTCTGTTGACCATCATGGGACCTCCGTTTAAGATACTGGTGAGTCGTAGTCAACTGTAATGGCAACTTGATATCATCATAAGACATCGTCCTCGTCATTAGCGTCAGATGAAGACTCATAGAATCTAAATGACGTAAACAATTACTGACTTGGACCTCAATGTGATAAACTTTCTGACTGAGCTACTGATTGTCTTTGACATGATTCACTTCGAGACGATAATGTGCATTATCACTTCCAGTACCGCAGCTGTAAGAATTAATTCCGTTGTTGCAATTCTCCCTCGTAGAACATTTTTCCATACTTTGCTGCTTACTATATCTATCTATCTAGGGCTTTTACAGGGAAATCGTTCGCCAGGCGGACCTGTCCTAGCATGAAATTCTCCAATCAGGAACTTTGAGCCGACGCGCATCCATTGAAACGTTATCCTAGCCGTGGTCTGCCTTGAGGTCTGGGACTTGTAGGCCTTCCGTCAAGGACCTGTCGCATATGCCGCGACGGTGGCGCCCGCGACTTGATTACCAGTAATCAAAGGCTGGCCGGTAAGCCTTGGGGTCTCTTCATTTGGTAGCATTCGTACACGCCCCGTAAGCGGATCCCGCTTAGGTCCGAGAATCCGACGTAGGACCTTGTTCTCAAAAGTCAGCAGCCTCCTTTGCGCACGGACGGTCAGGTTCCAAGTTTCACAGCCGTAAGTGACAACAGGGCGAACAACGGCATTATAGATGCGGAGCTTAGCCTGCCTGGATAAGACTCATCCTGTCTATTTCTCGCCATTACCAAACACTCGGTTTTCCCCTCGCGAGCCTAACCCGGCTCGCCTGAACCAGTAGCTCCCCACATAGCCTTCGAACATCCTCGCGAGTTTCCCCAAGCTGCTTACTTCTAGCCCTAAATATGTTAAGAATTACTAGGCAATGATCAATCCTCCGATTCTTTATGACATCACACAATTACCAAATCTGAAATACACTGACAAAAAACGAATCCTCTGAAGTAGCCCAGTGAATCGGTCTCACTTGATCATGGTCCATTAGAATTTTGTTTGCTTTCAACCTGATTCTACCACAAACATCTACAGCAGACGATATTCACTAGCGACTCCAGGCAGATGAGTTTTCTATTTTCTGCCAGCTTCATAATCCAAAGTCGCACTTCGTCTTTCCACCTCGACACCACCACTTCAATAGTCCATGCAAACTGTTTGGAATCTCAGCAGCATACAGTCTTTCTGACATAATTGTTCCCTTATCTTAAATCTTGAGCCAGCAACCCTCCCACCTTTATTCGGCCCAAGATCAATGACTTTGATCATTGACAATTCTAATTAAGATTTCCTGCGAATAACTAATCTGTTTAAACGATATAATCATCCGATTTCACTCAAAACTCTTCAAATCGAGTGCTACTAAACTCCCAAGTCATCATCCTCTTACCTAGAACTACCATTCACCGGAAATCTTCCTTAGATTAACCCCTGCACCCCCCTCGCTTTACCACCGCCTACATCAAAGTCGCAAACCCAACAAAATACTTAATAATAAAGGTTGTTAATACATTTCATGGATTATAATTTCAGTATTGATTCCCCGTTGTTATACATTTTCTCCAAAATGTATTAATGTGAAAGCTTTCGACTTAACACCTCCTATTCCTTGTCCCTCACCCGCTCGTTCTCCCCCTGAAGGAAGCTTCTTTCATTCGACGAAAGTTTAATAACCATTATCAAGTCTTTAAGACTTATTTCTGCATTTCAAACAACAAAAGCATTTATAAACTTGCTTCCTTTTCCTTATTCCATCCAACTTTCTCTCCGGAGTTTTCGTACATGCGGTTTTTCGGTTTTTACAAAAAAAAAAAAAAACTATAAAAGTTTCTTTTTTCGTGAAATTTATTGTGTTTTCGTGTAGGTGCAATTTTTTTTTTCTAAAAAAAGAAAAAAGGCGGGGAACCGCATGTTACCGGTTTCCTCAACCGTTTTTTTCTTTTTTGAAAATTTTAAAGCAAGTGTCCGTGTAGGAGATAATGATGTACTATGAATCCCTGACACTGGTTGTTCCTATGCCAAATGTTAGTGACATTGTCTTTTGGCTTTCGGCCCATTTTTACACGATTCCCCGTCGTTCCTGATCGAATCTATTCTTCGCGGGAGCTTTTATTGTTTCTTTTTTAATATGAAATTACTTTTTGATATTGTGGGAAAAAAATAAAAAAAAAAGGTTGCTTTTGTGGATTTTATACCCTCCCCAGGCGCTTTCCCTTTTTTACGAGAAAGTTTTTAATTTGCAAATGCGAAATTATATATTTGTAACTTTCGCCCTTTTCCACAAGTTTTGATGAAATGAACTTTCGAAATTATTTCTTTTTACACTGAAAAATATTTCCAGAAGCAAATCAAACAATAGCTTACTAAGAGTGGCACTGATCTTGGCAAGCCTCTTCTGTAAATGCCCGCTCCTCGTCGAAGATTAGCGGTCCTAACTTTGAAGGCTGCCGATCGAAAAAGGGATACCGAATTTTGGCCGTAAAAGTCTCTTAGATTCTTGAGCCAGGATGTTTTCCTCCGACCCGGTCTGCGCCTGCCCTCAATCTTCCCCTCCATCACCAGCTGCAGAAGGCGGTATTTTCAATGGATAATGGATAATTAGTCCAAAACACACTTGAGAGTCCAGCAGTCGATTCCACTGATCAAAACTTTATTTTAGGATTTTTTCTTCTTCTTAGAGTGCCTTCCCCCGACGGGAATTGGCGACCATCATGGCTGGAGAGCTTTTTGTGCCGTGCAAGAGACCCTAGCGCTGTCGGGCTGGCACTGCTCTTTGCTTGACCATGAACAGTCACATCAGGTTGTCTGATAATAAACCGATGATGTCAGTTGGATGTCAAGTGTAAATTTTGGCACAGCTGGAGCTGACTTTGGGCTAAAGCAGATTGTCATTATAGGACATCTACGTCAGCAATCTACCGACTGGTCAAGAAGTCCAAGAGCACTCTACAACCCTTATCTATAATTGGCATAACTTCAAAACTCATTCTAACTTCATCCAGACAACACTGGAGCCTTTTCGCCCGCACATAATCCAATAATCGAAACCGTTCTACAGAACGAACATTTCCTCCCGCATCTCCCAAAAAAATAACTTAACCCTAAAAAATCGCGGCAATGTAAATCGTAAAGCGGAACAAACGGTTATAACTATTTTCCAGGAGCAAAAAATTTCAACGGCGTAATCTAAAGGATTTGTGAAAAGGAAAATGAATGTAGGATGGATGAATGGAAGTGACTTCCGGTCTCCTAACGGACATCCCTAGCGATTTTTCTCTCTACCAACACAAAGAAAAAAAAAAGATCACGGAATCTTACAAAAAAAAAAAAATACTTTCATCTCTTTCAATTTTTTGCTTTAACAATCAATGGAACCAAGCACCGAATTTCCTTTCGAAAATAACTAGTTAGATGTTAACACTCAGAGAGCAATATTAACAAACAGAAGAGCATCAACTTTATGTCAAACCACATTTATAATAGCAAGAAAATTAAATTCCACACCACAAAGGAATCCATTTACAAAAGAAAACTCAAGTGATGAGAAGGCGAGAAGAGGAGATTGCAGCTCGGAGGAAGTTTCGAATAATCGAATCGGGAAGATACATTCTCAAAAAAAAAGACGAAAGAGGAAAAAGTTTTTTACGAGGATATGAATGAAAACTGATGGAAACGTTTTACCCTGGAAACAAAATGATAGTTATGGAGTTCTAGGAATCTCACCGGAGTAGATCCCCGCAGGTTAAGACGGTTTTAAGTCCACAGAGACCGTGAAATTACATTTAAATAAAAAATTCATGGGTCTCGAATAGGGGATCAAATAAAATTAGGACTTTTTGTTTAAAAGGCCATTACAATATTGAAATTTTTTTCATGGACGCAATGGTCATTTTGTTCGTAGTCCTCGGCAATCTGAGACATGCAGGATTCAACCAGGCAGTGAATTGAAAATGGCTTAAGGAAGATGAAGAAATAAAAACAGGCCAGTGCCAGGCTGAAGGATAAACGGCAGTTGAAGACCAAACAGGAGGAAGGATGGCTGGTGCCAAGGACAGCACGGTTGAAGTGTCTTCCGGATATTTGACCGGACGGACAAAACGTCGCATTGATTGACATCGATATTGGCCAAACTGTCGACAACGTAGTTTCGTGTTGGGTATGTCTTCAGCGCACAACATTGGTAAACCATCTGCTGATGTGGTAATCGCAATATTTCTTGACGCCCCGACTCCGCTTTTCACTCAAAAGAAGCTTCTTCTTCTTTGGGTGCCCTGCTCGCCCACGAACTTAAGCGATCGATCCGACGAGCTCCTTGAATCTTTCACGATCGGCGGCCATGCAGAATAATTCCTCTTCGGTTAACCCGGTCCAATTCCGGATATTCCGCAACCAGGAGAGATTCTTACGACTTCTTTTACCCTCGACCTTGCCCTGTATGATGGTCTGCAGCAGCCTGCAAAAACTAGAACATCTCAAAAGAAAAATTTCTACAAATTGAATCAACAAAACGAATTTTCAGACTCAATTCTTTCTCTTAGAATGCTCCAGAGCTTTTGTATTTCACGATCATTAAAATAATGATATTTTGACTGACGCCAACGCATATCATGTATTCTACAACTTTTTTCCTTCTACTAAAAAGAAAAACATCTCACATCTTATATTTTATACCTTCATAATTTGACAGTTGATATTCTCAAGTACTTTTTATCCTGAGTTGTAACTGTCATAAAAATTGTCAATAACTCCTAGCTCAACATCGAAATCTCTTCTCCTAAACGTCCTTAAACTTAACATTTTTCCCTTCAGGATAAAAAATCATCTCCCGAACAATGTAGCACTATCGCAACATAAGATTTATAGCAAACCTTTGTTTGAGTTATGAAGTGCAAGCAGACTAATTTATGAGTTTAATAAAGATTCTGAAAAACCGTGAGAGTAAATTATTCCTTTCGGACATGTTTACCGCGATTGAATATTATTCAATCGAACAAAGGAGTGAAAAAAAAAAAGAATCGATCCCTTCGGACCGAAAAGGAAAAAGGAGGAAGGAGGGAATGAAAAGGCAAATGGGAAGCAATAAAATATGACCAAAAGTTAAAATCAGAGATGGACGATATTACGCTGAAAGTCGTTTCAAACAGGAATTCCATATCCGGGCGATGTCGTTATATTATACTCGAATCCCATTTGTGTGCACGACGTGTTTTATCGCAGATGAAATTTTCGTTAAAAGGCCCATAACGCAGCATGCACGTCGTTTAAAAAATTGCACCCGATACATGAGAATTAAATGAGGAAGGGAGAAACACTCTCGGATATACGGCTATCGGATTTGGAATAAATTACAATTTTTTTCCTGGTCAAGTTAAGGGAGAAATTTCATGGGGTTGAATATTGAGTTGGGTGGGCGGATGGTATAGTAGATCAATTCTTATCCGAGTGGCGGGTTCGCATTCAATTTCGTTATTGAAAACAACGCATCAATATAATGGTCTATCTTCAATTCGTTTCACATAAAATAACAAAGTTCATGTTGACCTAACCGCTATTTGAAACTCAAAGGGAATTAAATGTTAGAAAATTAAAAGGAAAATCCAAAACATCAAAATGCAAATCGTTTTACCGCAACATTTCTTTATAATTTATCGCTTTAGGATTATTAGATGTTGATGGGTCGGCTCTATGCAAAAGAGCATCATGGTAATGCAAGGTTGTACTTGAGCTGGCTTTGTAGGGCCTAAAGCTATAGTGCAACTTTGTGTTTTACAGTAAGTAATAGGAAATAGGGTTGGTGGATTGGGTAATAGGTTCATGGCCTTCTTAGTATGTCTAGGTGGTTATGCTCCAAGAGTTTTGAAGTGCCAGAATTAAGTTTGGTAGCGACCCTGCCAGCTGCAGAGGACCCGGGAAGCTCGGGATATAATCAGTAAGGAGGTGCCAGTGTTCTGCCAAACGAAACTCCCTGTATGATGCTTGTCATCAGGGGTGGTCGGAAGGATCTCTTTTTCTTTAAGGTAAACGCTGCTTTCTGTCTGGAAGTCTTTGAGAAAGATTCCTGCGTCAGCAAGGCAGCGAACCTTAAAAAACTTTCAGGCTAGGAATGCTATGACTTAAAATAGAACATCTGACCTGATCCTGAGAAAGTAGGTAAAGTGACAAAACAAATCAAAAGTGCTTTTCCTGTTTTTCTAAAAATACGCCAACGCAAAGAAAACACTGAATAATAAAATTTTAGTTGTAGCTGAGTTTGCTTAGACTGACATTGTTTGCTTATGATATTAATTTAATAACTGTAATTGAAATGAATATCTTAACCCTGTTATGGGGAAAACGCTGCAGGATAGAAAACCAGACAACGAGTTATATCAACAATTGAAATGATACAAATCAGCATGGCGTAGGTGGAAGTCCTAATTGGATAATCAAGCTCGCTGTTTATGAATAGCCTCCAGGCAGTTGACCTCCAATCACTCGCGGAAAATGCAAGAAAAAAAGGTTCAAACTGTTGAAGGGGGAATTAACAGAAGATGACCGAAATCTCACTCGTGGCCAGTTCAATTTAACTTTACAAAATACCCTTCATGATCCAAGATCATCTTTTTGGAGACAAATCGTGCCCATTTTCCGGACGTCGATGGTTATGCAAATGGCAATGTCAGTCAGACAGAGATATGATGTTCGAATAGCCACCATATGCAATCGTCTTTAGGTGAGAGGTATTAAGATTTGCTCAATTTCATTCTTTTTCTACTTAAAGTGCCACACTCGTGACCGAGAATCGGCGACCTCTCTGCACGTATCTCTGTAATGACGCTGTGTACGCCGAATCCGAACGGCAAGTTAGAGAGGTTGTACTAGACATGTTACGACTTGCTGGCTCGTCATAACTTGCTGGCTCGTCATAACCTTGCAAGGGCGACAAAGTCGAGTCACACGAGTCGTTCTAACTCCTCGCATTATGTTCATATGACCAAGTATTGATGGTCAGAGGTGAATTTCAGAGTGAAAAATCCGGACCGAAAGGTGGATTAGACCCGTAGACTCCCCGATTGTGGGTCGGGCAAGTTATTCACTGCGCCACTTTTCACTTTTCCAAAACTTTTGCCCGGTGCTTTTACTCAAAAATTACTCCCAACAATACCGCAAGTAACTGAAATGCTGTAAATGCGCTCTTCAAGCAATTCAAATACTCGTCCACAGATCCTCGTTTCTTCGGCGTCTTTACAAAAAATTTAGGTCACAGTCAATCCTAACACTACTTCCATCCCATAAAGCACTTCCGTTAAATTTTAAATATCAAAAATCATAATATATTTTTTGCAAAATCCTCCTTAACATTTTACAAAGCTCATTTAACCGTCAACGCAGAATTAACCAAGAAATTTAAATATTGATGAAATACTATTTTAACTTTGAGTACAACCCAGTTCAATTCACTTAATCGCCGATTAACAACCCTTTTAATCCTCTCTCTCTTTGTAGTATTTTTTACCTTACAATTCCATTTTTCCCTCCCGAAAAAAAATCATAATTTGAATCGTCCCGACTGGCTGTCAGTATTATGCAAAAAACATAGCACGCAACGCCTCGCATTACGAATCTCAAATGTCCCACAAAAAAAAAAAAACTCTCTGTTGATATTTTGAAAAAAAAATTCTTTCCCTGTTTTTTGTTTTCTGTGCTTTCAGTTCCGCTTCCTTAAAAAATATTTACCGTTTTTGTTTCCGCTTTCATGCCCTACTTTTAAACGGGACGTTTCCAACGCTTTTTCGATTATGAAAATTTTCAATTTATATAAAAAGAAAATGAAAGATTACGATTACTGCCCAAGAATTTTAATTACCTTTCATAAAAATAATTTCTTTTTATTAGCTCAATGCTGCAAAAAGAGGAAAACGTCAAAGCCGCACTCTGGTTTACGTGATCGATAACGAAGCAGATTCTGATTTTCCGTAATAAACTTTCCCCGTTTTCCTCCCCACTCCGCTTTCGTACATTTTTAATATTCTCGTTATGGTGTCAAAACGGGGGGTTTTAATATTCTAGCACTAATGAGCCGGAGATCAATCCTTCAAGGGTTCTTTCTTCGATATCTTGTCAAAAGGTCGATTCGTTATTAAATTGATTCGCGATAGTTATTATAACCTGCATCGCTGCCTTTTCCCCCTCCTCGAAATGAGCAAAATTGATAAATGAAGACGTATGGGATGACGTCAAAGAAATCTGCACATTTATCATGCGGGGAAGGAAAAGCAAACACCGACCTTGAAATTTCTCACATGGAAAAAGACGGGAATTGAAAAAAAGAATTTTCTGAGAGCGCATACTTCGATTTTTTTTATGATGAATGATATTGAGACCTTTTGGGACTTACCGGGAATATCCTTTAAAATCCTAACTAAAGGCTGAGGCGACGATAAAAGAACATAAATCAAAAGCAATACTCAGTCGGAACGAGAGAAAAAAAAGTTGCAGCTTTTGTGCTCTAACGTTGTTTTCACATACTTGAAATGTTTTTCCTTGAGGGTTTTGCGAGAATTTTTTTTTGTGCCACCGGAATGGGTTTTCCATTAAGGAGGAAACTTCTTACAATGTGGTTTTTTCTTCTTTTTTTTTAAAAAAAAAAGTAAAGGAAAAGGTTTTGTTGTTAAAATTTTAATGTGGTTTTTGTATGTTTGTATGCTTGCCAAAAATGGGGAAATGAATGCACTCGGTATAATATCAGACTCGTTTTGAATGTCGTGATCTGAGACTTTATTTCAAAGGATAAGAATAATTTTAGATTGAATTATTGCGCGCGCTTTCCTGTTCGCGTTTTTGTTATCAGTGATTTTGATATTAAATGGTTTGATACACCCGTTCAATTTTTTGCAGGGTTTAAGTTTTCTGATTTTTTTGCTTTTGGTGTAGAAGGAAAGGATTTTGAGAAAGCGAGAAAAGCGAACTGATGGTTTTCTTTGAAGAATTAATGTTTCTAATAGGCTTAGTCACAGGGAGAGAGAAGGTGGTTAGATTTTTTTCAGGATTTTTAAAATATTTACAGACACAGTCTCCATGGCAAAAATCTTCCACTTTTTGCCTCACCTATAGACAGCATTAGTAATCGCCCTAGATCAATAAATTTTAGAATTCTTCATTATGGCAATGATTTTTTTTAAATTTTTCTTGGCCATAGTAAATCCTTCAGAGTTTGACAAAGATAAATCGACAAAAACATATTGTTCAGAATTTCTTTTGTCAGATGAAACAATAGATTTTTCAAGATTACAAATTTTAGGAATTGCTTGTCCATCAAGTAGCTTGCCTTCAATAAATTGATCATTTTCCAGGATCGATCAACCCCAGCGAGCACGATCCACGACAGTTATTACCCAAACCCAACCTGGAAAATCTGAACGAATTCTAAACCTAAGTTCAAGCTTTAAACAATCGACCATACAGACAAAGTCCTGTAAGATGCCTCTTACAAAATTTCCTATTTATAAAACGGGTCCTCATTAAAATCGACAATCGAAATAATTGCCACCCTTAACAAAGAAAGTAAGATTATTGACGTAACTGTTCAATTATGGGAAAAAAATCTTTTCCTCATGAACAAATTTTATTAGCTTATTATTCACACTTGTTGATCATCTTTTTTCTTAAATAGATAAGGTCACAATTTTTGGCTGATCTGTCCTTCAGATGAATAGCTGAATGTTTCAGGTATAAAATTTATTTCAGTCTTCATTATTATTTCATGTCAACCCATTTTGCAAAACTTTCAAGATTCTTAAAAACCAAGTCATGGTTCTACTATAACAATAATTCTGAGCTAGTCTCAATCTGGCCACGAGGTCTTTTCTCCGCTCCTGCTTACAGTAGCCTCTCTGATTTGATCATGCTCACGACACAAATGACTTGCCAAAATATCTACAAGGCCCAAAAATGGGGCTTAGAACTTGGAGGAGGAGGCCCCTGATAACGCGGGTGTTCCAAACGACAAACTTTGTCTTCTAGGACAAGATTTTGCTCTATACAATCACTCACTTTTTAAAAAACCGTATTTTCATCCATTTCTGAAATCTCCGATTTTCCATAAAAAATAATCCCCCAAAATCAAAACGAATAAAAATCGAATCCCGCAAAACAAACTTAAAACTCATTTACTTTATTCCTCCTCGAGCTGCTATCTAATTCATTACTATTTCAATTTCGATAAAACCCAAGATTGGCTAGATGAAAATGAGCCAAGTAAATACAAGACTCAAAACGCAAAGAAGAGGTCACGACAAGATCGATCCTCATTTGCATTAATTGAACACAAGCTTGTCTTTTCATCCACTCCTAACTAAATAATATTAAAATTATGAAATCGGGGCGGCAGAGGAAAGGGTAGGGAAGAAGGTAAAGAGTCCCAGGAACTAGTTTCTGTTGACTCATCGAATTCTTCCCAGGGAAAAACACATATTTGCATGGATAATGGCAATTTGAGGATCCGAAAACCTCAAACCGATCGAACATGATTTACATTGAAAATTTTACACCCGACCCGGAGAGTTGTTAATCGAATAATATCGAGTTACCTGCTTTTGACGTCTCTTTATGTTTAAGTAGCGCGATTGTCATCTGGTTTTGACGCAAGGTAAACAAAATTTAAAGTGGTTACAAATACGTTTCCTGAAAATGGATTCAATCGCCGACGTCGTGGAAAAATTTCCATTCCGGTAAAAATTTCCCCCTCCTTGCAAATTTAATCTTTTTACTGTTGGGCGCGCCCAAGAGAAAAGCGGGAATTAATTATTTTAAACCTCACTTGACAGTTTACGATTAATGGATTTTAAAAATAAGTTAGCAACCCGGGCAAGAAAGGGGAGGGGAAGCAAAACGTCTAGAATAAAAGTCAAAAAACGAAGACGAAGAAAACATGACGATGAAGGGGTGTTTGGAAGATTTTAAAAAGAATCTTCCCTAAAAAAAAAGTTCCAAGACCTTTTTTTATTCTTTTTTTGGAAAAATTCCAATAACAACTCATTCCGGACACCTGCCATGCTGCAAAACATCACTGACCGTGTTTCGCATGAAATCGACCAAATCGGATGTCACTAATTGCGGCCACCCTGTCATTATAGGGTCTCTTTATCATATCGTGTGTACCGGGATTGTCATATTAACTCATTTCATTCGGCATTCGATCCTCTTTTTCAAAATTGTCAATCAAATTGAGTTATCCTCATCCCTCAGTAGTTGAGAGAAATTGCAGAATTATACAATGCAGCCGTGCACCCAAAGGTCACTTTTGACCGTCAACGCACAATAGAGGTCTTCGAAAATAAGGTCCTGCGCCGAATATTAGGACCGAAGAGAGATCCGGTAACAGGGTTTTTAAGGATGCGATTCATAAGCTCAGAGGACAGTTGCTCTAGTGCACCCCCGTCGCGAATGATGAGGCAGGTCCTTGATGGGCGCCTATAAGTCCAAGGCCTCAGGTTAGACCTCGACGGCGTTGGGAAAACAATGTTTCTAGAGGTGCGGGTCGGTTAGGAGTGCCCGATTGGCGTGCCATCCTCCTAGACAGACCTGTCTGGAAAGGTATCTACAGTGCGGTGATATAGCTTCAGACCCTGCAAAGCGTGGATTCTTCTTCTTTCAGCCTATATCCGCCCACTCCTGAACGAAGGTCTCTCTCACACTTCCTTGTCTTGGGCTCTTTGCAACCATTTAAGTTTCACCACCCTCTTAATGTTGTCGTACCACCTCTTTTGCGCTCGAGGTCTCCATCTTACCATCCGTGCTGTCCACCTATCCGGATCCTTCCTGGCGACATGACCAGCCCATTGCCATTTAGCAGTTGCAAGGCTTTGAGCAAGCCTGGAGGCGGCTTCCGCAGGTTAGTCGTCTGCAGCTGCTGACAGTAAAATGGGCTATCGTCACGGCGATGGATGGGAGAAGAATGCTATGCGATCGATGGAGCGGTTGTCAGGCAACAACAAAAGGGACATCCAACATTTAAGAGATTGGCAGAAGATGTTCGTCGATAGAGTAGCTCACAAGAGGTGACTGACTGGTGTTTCAACGTATTCCAGAACTTGACACTTTAGTAATTTGTCTGAAGAACGAAATTATTTAATGGAAAGACTGATTTCATGATTAGTTTGACCTCCTGATTTTGTTATCGACAAGACTCAGTCTTAAGCGCACTAACTTCAGCTTTGAAGTCGTTGGAGTTGCACGAAAAACCTTTAATATTTCAGGATTAGTGCCAGGTCCCATATTCCGACAATTGAACTTTATGAGATTAGCGATTATCAACTTACAGGCCGCCCGCCGAAAAATGGATACTCAATACTCAGAAAGTTTTTCTCTGACCTTGTCTGCGCCAGGTTATATGCACCAAGTATATCACAAGCAGCGGGACCATGGCTGCCATTCCATAAAACAAGGCGCAACAACTTTTTCGCGGAAGGAGAATTTGTCATCACTCTCTAACATGGTAGCCTCATCTACTTCTCTACTATTCTAGCTTCCTTTGGATGTCAGCGGAATGATGGACCGAGGACGGTACCGTGGCCGTTCGAGGGCGCGTGAATGTGAAAGTGAGTGTCTGTTGTTGGTTGCCTGAGTGATTGTGGTTGTTGTAAAGATGGGTAAATATATGTATTGTTAAGAATAACCCTTAGACCTACTACTCCTGGGGTAACTGCGAGACTTTCCTACTCAAAATTAAAATTTCTGACCGACTCACTCTCTGGCCAATCCAAACTCCATTATTTAACCAGCTGGAACAATCAGTAAATCCAAACCTAATTATATTCGTTTGTCCGCCACTGACTACAAAACACTCAATCAAACGTAACATAAAAATTAGTAATGATAAAATATTTGTCAAGTGAAATTAGATTTGCCAGATAAGAAGCATACATTTCACACCTCGGGAAAATGATTTACAACTACACATTTTTAAGCTCTTCATTACATTTTCGAAATCAAAGGTAACTCGTACGATTAATCAACACTTCCCCCATTTCCCAACGTTTCTTTTTTAAACACGATCAATGCCCACGTTTTTCCAATACGTCCAGTCACGTACATGCACCAAAATGCGATTTCGTGACACAAGATCGAACGACAATGTATAAGGTCATATATACACTCTTAAAAACCATATCGCAATTGATATGACATGCCAGTCGCTACCTTCATTTTTTTTTTCTCTTTCCATTCAAATAACTATGAATGAATCTAACATAATGCCGGACGTAAGACGTTGTCATTCCGAAATAAAATTCTAATTTCGGAAATTTTATTTTCGAGGAATACAAAAAAATAGAGGGAGGACCGTAAAAATTTTTTTTATAAGTAAAATAAAAGAACAGACGTTCTTTTCCATTGATTAGAACCTGAAAGTCACGAAGGAGCCATTTCCTTTTTAATGATAAAATAGCTTCACTTTCCAGACAAGCCAGAGAAAAAAAAAATCGCCGCGTGCATTTTAAAAAGGCCACGTACTATTTTGTAATAGTAACGAGGGACAATGACAGGATGGTCATATTTGCCTCGGCAGCAAAACTTGGCTATAAGGTGTCTCTTTTTACCTTTCAGGCATTCACAAAAAAATTACGTGATAAAGCTAGTTCGACTGCAGAATATTAAGCAGTGCTAAAAACTCTGACACCGGACTCTCTTATCTATTTTCGTTCTTTTAAAAGGAAACGCCTTGGTTCGTCTTATTAAACATCCTTAGCTTTGAATAAAAAAAAGGGTTGATAATATGCAAAATAAACTCCGGTTTAACACGCGAAGTTTCGATTTATAAAATTGCCCTGCACTTGAATTGGGAATAAGAATCTTTGTAGTTTAAGAGGGAGCTAAGGGTGAAAATGTATTGTGGTGCAATTTAAGGGAAAAGAACTAGATTTCCGTGTTAGTTTTCAAGGGCGCTCAAGGAATAAGCGAAGGGGAGCTAAGAAATTTAGCTTACTCTATTCGAACCTCGACTTCCTGGCTGTAAAGCCACTGAGAAGTACTACTCTCCATAACTCTTCAAAAAACACAATCCCCCTTACTCTTTATTTGTTTTACTTACAGGATAGTACATCCCTTGTGGAGGAAGAAAAAATGCCCCTGAGCCCCACAGCTTGGCTGGAATGTCGACACAGTTCCTCGTGAATTACCCGTACTTGCGTACGAAATAGCCAAGACTTCCTCTCGGCGGTTAGCAGTTTACTGCCAACATTCAAAATTTTTTTTGGTTTTTTTCACAGTTATTTCACCCAATCACTACATTTTGAAAAAAAGAGAAATATTTTGTTACCACTTATCCACTTTGATATTTTAAACGTAACATGTGATCGATTTACAAAAAAAAAAAGAAGAAAAAGAGATAAGAAAAGTTAAAAGTGAGAAAATCAACAAACCCCCGGGTTACCCTTTTAAAAAGATTTCATCAATAAACCTGAAAACTTTTTTTTTACACATTTAACAAAATGGCTGATTCAGCAGTTATACGATTTTCTTTTATCGAAAGGCAATGCTGCTTCTTTTTATTATCCCTTCGGATAAATTGAATCTACCCGTCTTTAAAAATAAAAGCTTTAAGCGACAATACTGAAATCATTTCAGATTAGAAAAGACAAGGAGTTTTCATCAAAATTTATGGTTATAGTAAGTGCTGTAATTGGTATAGGCAACGTGTGGCTAAAGGCGGTCGGATTTCCAAATGTAATTCTTAATTTTTATTTGATGCAGACGAAACTAAGGGTAACTCGAGTCTGACTGACCCCCAAGGGAAATATCTAGACGGTGAGGGTTACACCCATAACTTTTATTCAGGAGCGAATTGAAGGGGAGATTTTGTAATAGTAAATATGGAGCGCGTTGCTAAGAATAATAAAAATTTTTGAAAGGAGAGTTCGTGCAACGAAACTGACAGAAGATTAATAGTAGGCCTGTTTGTCTTTAGGTGTACTTAGGCGAAATTAATTGGTCGAAAGAATTATTATATGCCGTTAATGTTGAAATGGTTTCAGATCAGTCCAATTTTTCCCTTATAGCATAATGCTCGAGCTAGATATCTTCGCGCTCTTGGAAATAATTTCAACAAAAGCAAAATTAAATATTTTCCAAGTTCTTTATAAGCTAGTAAGTAAGCGGGTTTTCTAAAATCAAAATCTCAAAACTTTCCAAAAATTTTTAGCAATAAGATTCATACTTAGCAATTTACTAAGCTGGCTACTTAATTTTAAAGCCATTATCCCAACAATTGTTCCTTTCAAGTCAATTATTTTTGGATAAGCATACGTCTCGGGGCGATCTGAATAAATAAATAAACCAATAACTCACGAATTTTTAAGATCACAAAATTTAATGTCTTCAATATCCTTTAATTCTACTAATTTCCTATTCGAAAATTCGTTGAAAAAACCTGAAGCCATACCCAAAACAAATTCATAGTTCATTCCTCTCTTAACAGACTGTTTTATCTGGGAAGGACCTTATTACCATATCGACAGCATCTAATTTAAAAATAAATTCCGCATTTACGATTCTTCAAGAAGCTAATAACCTCACAAATTTTACGAGCCTCATAGCAATCGTCACTGATGAATCGACCATCAAAAAAATAGTAAAATATACGAGACTAAGAAAAAAGGAGGGTTGAAGAGGTCTCGAGTCCATTTAGAACGGGGAATAAAAAAGTATCTGCAAAAGGGGGATAGAACCGAAGCCAGGAGGAGAGAAGAGAGAAATTCCCTGTTTACATTCAACGCGAGGGATAAATATTCCCCTTATTTTTCTTTCATCTCCAAGACGTACCATCCTGGGCGATTCTTTCACAAAAACGTGACGTCGGGTGATTAGAAGAAGAAGAAGAAAAAAATATTCGCAAAAAGTATTTATTCGACCAAACGTGATTGTCCTGTCAATAACCCTTTTGACAATAACGGGCGTAGGAGGCGTTTGCTGTAAGCAATGACGAGATATTCCTTTCCTTAATCGCCTCTTTTTTTTCCACAGTATAAATTGGTACGCAGCTGACGTAAACTATAGAGGACACAATAAACTCTAATTAAAGGGAGGGGTCGAATCATTCAACTAATTCTACATGGTGGGAAGAAGAATCCTGCGGGTTTTTAATACGGCCTTTTTTCCATCAAAATAAAAAATTTAATATCAACCAGAAATAATCTTTTCTCCAAAAAGATCACACAGTCTCTACTTGATATAATATTTGTCATTCGGATTCATTTCCATATCTCGATTGATTTTCAAGTTATTGGAAAAAGCCGGGGTAGCGTGAAGCTTCTACAAACTCTACGAATATTTAATATTAGCTATATAAACCCCAGAAATAAAAAATTCAATCGAACGGAATGAATTTTTTATAGAATTATTGAAAAAAAAAAAAAAGAGAGAGATCTCCCTATTATTTCTTAATAAAAGAAATTTCAGGGTCAGGTACGTTAGACGAACCTCAACACAATTCGCAGGACGTAGGTCGTGATATACCTGAACCAGTTTAAAAACAACCGGCCCGTTTAAACCGTCGAACGTATTAATAAACTGCGGCGTTCGAGTTTGTTAACCTAACCTCGTCACCATATTTAAAATATCGACTCGGGAAAAAAATCAACCCTAAATCTTAAAATAATGAATTAAAACCCTCAAAAACCAATAAAATAAACCCTTATTATTAAACAAATCGATCACATGTTCGTTTTTAAATTTTTCTCTGGGAAAAAATTTTTTTTTTTAAAATGGAGTAGAAAAAAAACACCTCTTTGGTTAACATCACTGTATCCTAAAATTGGTTGATAGGCTGAAAAGGAACACCACACATATCCGAAAAAATCACCTTCACGCACGGAACACATTAAAACACGGCAACACGTTCGAAAAATAACATAATTTAATATGTTATGAACGTTACAAGTTGTGTATTGAACTGAGTGGGGATTATGAGACCAACATGGCGACTGTGAAACGTTCGGCAACCAAAGCAAGGAAGGAATGGGGCAAGAATGGCTGCCGGCGAGTCATGACGTTATTAAATCCAATATAGAAGGGACAATTGTGTTCGATTACGGCCGGAAATAGTTTTCAAGGACGGATTGCATCATTCTTGCATTTTTTTTTGTAAAAATGATTCTTTTATAAATGAATGCATTTTTATCAGACAATGACCTCAAACTTGAATTAAAGATCTAATTAAATTTTTTTTACTTACGAAGTTTTCCTAGATGAAATATGAATGAAAATTTTTGACTTACCTAAAAACAGAAAAAAAACTTTAATTAGTTTTGATTTTTGATTAGGATAATTAAATTAAGGGGGGAAAAGTCGATATTGTATAAGTAAAAAAAGGATATTATTGTGGTCAATGAGAAAAGCTGATTTAAACCTCGACCGTTAGTGTCGTTGCAGTCGAATCGCTTAAATAGTTTATATCGAATGTAGAGGTCAGCATGGGCGAGATACCCTGTGATAGTTTATATTTTATTAATTACCATTTATTTTGAAAAATTATTTTAAATTAGGATAAATCACTATTTCGTTTTAAGTATGGCTTCAGGAATCTAGATGCAAAATAGATTAAATGCAGGTGATGTCTTCTGCATGTAAGCTCAAATATCACAGCTGATCATAAGCTATAAGTTACAAAAATCTTAACCAGTTTAGGTTAAATATAACCACAATCAAGAGCCCAGCTATTCGCAAGCCTAATAGGAAACCGTGATTAAACTACTGTTTAGAGCACAGGCGTTAAACTTGCCTGCTATTCTCTTCTTTCACCTAAGAAATGTTAACGTTCATTTAATGAACAACAACAGGGATGTCATGATTACTGTAAGTTGTTCGTCTTCAATTTTTAAATAACCTTGTCTTGTGTTCAATACTCATATTTATCATTTAAGAGCAATCTTTTCTTTATTCGACAGACAAATGAGAATAAGGGGCATAATTCCTAGCATTCGACATTCACACTTGATTGCTCTAGCCTTAGATTCTTTTCTGCTTTCGACATTTAAATTAATCAGGCTGTGTTCAATGATCAATAAATAATGATTTCTTCTTTCGACAAACAAAATAAGAGCAATTTGCCTTCGACATTCAAATCTGATCTTGACTTTCTTCGATTAACAAATAAGCCTCAACATAGTTTTTCTTCGACAAACAAATATGAATAGACATACCTTGTCAATAACAAATGTTTCTGTATGGTCAAAAATGTGACTGAATGTAATTTGTATTCGACAAAAAAATGTGAATAGACATTTTGCTTTCAGCAGTCGAAAGTAAATAAACATTGTAGTTGTCTTCGACATTGTTAGCTCTCATCTTTAATCCTCATTACTGCAGAAAACTATGACCTCTGCTGGATTTATACAGCAACTTTGACCCACACTACTATATCTCATGCCTAAAATTTTACTATGAACTCTCTACAAGTTGCAACTAATTCTTGCATTGTCGAGCTAAGAAAACACAAATGCAGAACTTTACCACCAGAGTTGCTGATGTAAGTTTTATTGGCGTTGACCTGGGCGTCATTTTCTCGACTGCAGCGACACTAATGACAGAGTTTACCCTTTTCACAGATTTTAATAAATCGAACTATCACCCTTCACACCTCAAAATTCTTCCCCCAAAATCCCGACTTTTTCCATTTAAACAAAGTAATCGTTTTAATTTCTCCCTTTTGGCATTATTCCACTAAAATAAACGCATCGCTAACCATGCATAATGTCTCCGATGATACAGACACTCAACAATGTGTCTTAAAATAGGCCAAACCAGTCAAAAAATAAATGTTTTTTAAAAAAAAATCCTAAAGGGGTTCAATACACAAAACTCTTGCTTCAAATAAACAAATCCCTTTTTAAAAAAAAAAATGAAAAGTGAATATTCTACATTCAAAAATGTAATGCATTGCACAGCCCCTCCCTTAGCTTCGCTTCATCCCTTACAACCGACACCTTTAAAAGACGACACGTCTGATTTTATTGTAATAACGATGCCATATTTTTCGAGAATTCCCCTGTCAACCGCAACATAAAAAGACCCATTTACCCCGTTAAATAACGCAATTGTTGTTGTTCTCCATCGATGCCGTCAACCTTTCAAGTTCAGCTGATCTATTCTACATTGTTTTCTGCATCTGTGAACCATATGGTAAAAGATTTCGACTGCAGTATTCAACACCAACTAAAAAAACTGTTTACCATTGCCAACTTTGAAGGGATAAAAATCCCATTCATGGTAATTCAATAAATTGCCTAAATACATTTTCCTCGTGTGAGGATTCCATAACCCTTCAACCAGAATTTTTCTTCATTTCCCAGAGATTATGTCATCAATTATGTCATCACTGCACGATCCTCATCCTCTTCCCTAAAAAAAAAAATCCCGAGTGTTTTCCACTTCAGTCTCAGTACTCGATATATAAAATTTATTACAATTTTTTATGATCCCCACTTTTCTTCCAGAGAATCGATAATGGATCTCTTTTTTTTTTTGCGGGGGAGTTGCGGGGGCGGAAAACTTAAACTGACCACGAGAAAGTGTATAGTTTTTTTTTGAAAGGGAACGTTTTTTTTCTCCACGTGATCGTAAAATAGAAGAAAAAAAAAACGTGGAGTTATATTAAATTTTCAACATACCATATGTAACGTGACGCACAAAACGACGCCAACACTCATTTTCATTTTCATGGGCGTCGCCCCAATTAAAACGAATCTATTTTTTTTTCTTAATATTTTCTTCTGGGTTTTCATTGATTAAGGGAAGGAGGAAAACCCGTTGGATTGATTCACGGAAATTAAACTGACCGCAAACTAAAGGATATACAAAGACATTCTATTCAAATCCGTGAAACAATGGATATCAAAGCGACCTTACATAAATCGACGACAAAGAGATATAAATTTGCAAAATTGACAGAAATATGTAGAAGGTTTTGCTTTGGCAATGCTGAGAGGAATGATATGCTGATTTTATATGAAATCGTTTCTAAGATTTTTTTTCATAGGAAAAAGAAATAAGATTTTTTTAAGCAAAAGGAGATTATTTATGGTAGAAGATTAAATTTTATGGGAAGGGTGGTGGAAAAATTTATGACGTTTGATTGTCGAGATACAGGTCGGTTGCTGAGCATTCATTGACTGTCAATAAGAAGAAGGCATACTGAATTTTGAAGGCAGAAAATAAGATGAGATGGTGCCAATATCAAACTTAAGCAGAAGATTATTTGCAGTTCTCGCTTTGTGGGCGCAATGACGATTAAGAAAATATAGGCAACTGCAGGGCGCTAGAGATACTGGAAGGAGATCTAGAGATCTTCTTCTCTGACTGGTTGTTTTTCTTCCGTAAGAATGATGTAGTCGGCCCCAACCTCAACTGGTCAAAATTTGAATGTAATAAAAACGGCCAATAAAAGATCTTCTTAGATTCAGTTTGTCACTCTTTTCTTTTGTGCTCTCCAGAGGACATGGTCAAATCAGGGCGACAAAAGCTGAAATGGCAAGACTAAGACCTTCGAACAGCAGCAACCATGCCAGAGCAACATTACAGGGAAACTGATGCAAATTACTGATAGCTCCAATCTCAAGAAGCGACTTGGCTTAAAAACTTCAGACCACAAAAAATAAGGAACAGAAGCAGATGTTCAAGAAGAAAAAATGAAACCGTCAGTAGCAACCTAATAGCTATAGGAGAATTAGCTTTCACCTTTTCACAGCTCTGATGAACTTCACTAATTTAAGTGGAACAGGAACCTAGCTCTTGGTTGAAGCCGATTTAGGGCCCCAAAAGCCCCACTTCTTTTTGCAATAAAAAAATATTTTTAATTAAAACTCACTACATCGAAAATTGGGCAATTGTCTGAATCTTAAGAACGGCAAAAGGAAGGTGCTGGCTAGGCAAAATTAGAAAGGACACTTAACTGTTCTAGTAGGAGAATCAATTCTAATATTTTAAATCTCAAAATAACGGCCTTAATTTTGAAATTAATAACCTTGACTTTAAATAATAATATATTTAAAAAAGAATTAAGTTTTATGTAGCCTAATGAATTAAATTTTCAAATTCGATTAAATGAAAACAATTTGGCACAGTATTGCAAAGTTACAAACGATAAAAAAAAATCATTTGTAATAAATCTGCAGTGGATGAGGATAAATTTTTTAAAAAAAAATCTACAACTCAAAATTTTTCGGAGAATTATTTATTTATATCAATTTATCAGATACTCCAAAGCTTCCTTTATTCTCCGTGACCGTTTGAAATCCATTTGTCAACGGGATACTTAAAACTAACGAAAGGCGAAAATGAGGGCCAGCAAACTTTCCGAAAACCCTTTTCCTCTTAATCCTTAATTTCAGCTTACTTGAAATAATTTCAACTCGACCGCTTACGTCTTACTTCACGCAAACCTCCCCTAAAATTCATTCATTACAATCATTATTTCCTGTCTTTGAAAGACACAACAAAAACATCTCGAAATAAGATCACACCCTTGAAAAATAGCCCAAACAAAACGTGAACGCCTTCACAAAATGAAAAAGCTTTCGAAGCAGATGTAAAAATTTCGTACGACAGTTGTTAAACTCGTCACCGCATGTATCTTCGGCTACAAAAAAAATAAAAAAATAAACAATAATATTTTAATTGTCATGGGAAGAGCGTCGTCGTCTTTCGTAGATCGCGTAACAGAAGCAAGGTCAGACGGCGTGTCGCGTCCCTGTAAATTCTCCGGCAAAACTTTAATTCATTCTCTCGCGAAAGGAAATTCTCAATGCAGCCATTTATCAGGCTCATCCTAATGAAAAAGCTCTCATGTTAGGAAATTTATTCAACAGATAGGAAATTCCATCGGGGGGGTTATGAAGAAAAGATTTCTCACCGTGAAAAGGTCGTGAAAGGAAGGGCTGAGGGGGACGCGAAGAGGGGGCTAAGCTCTTTGTAAACAAGATAAGGTTATTATAAAATGACAACCAGGAGTGAAAACTAATTAAAACCTAAGAGAAACAGAAAACGAGACTTAAAAGTACAAACTCTTAATTCATTATAACTTTTACGTGAAGAGCTTTTTAAGGCGGCGAAGAGGAATGAGATAAATGAAAAACTATTTTCCTATAAAAAATATTTGTTTGAAAAGGTTTTCCACATTCACAAAGCTATCTACATCTATCGGAAATCCTGCTCATTAACTTTCAGTTGAAAATATATTTATCGATGGGAGAAATCTTTTGAAATTTTCTTGGGGGGAAAGTTAATGCAGCTACGTGTCACCAGCAAAATTCCGTTTCCGGTATAAAAGTTGGGAAGTAAAATCCGCGCCCGAGAGAATTTTTCTTTTTTTCCGGTTTTCTTCAAATGGGGGAAAAAGGGGTCGAGAGAGAACAGGAGGCTCATTAAATCGCTTACCCTTCGCCCGCGACAAAGAAGCTTGTTTTCGTCAAAACAAACCGTGGCTGACGTAAACAGAAAATGGAATGACAGTAATAAAAGTAGAGCGTCTTGGAGATGATGCTGTTGGGACAATAATGAAATAAGACTGATGTAAATAGATAAGGGCAGGGAAGAAAAACTTCAAAGTTTCTTTTTTTTTACCTTTTCTCATCATTTTTAGCCAATTAAAAAAATATTCTATAAGATTTTTGTAAAAAATCCACTTATATAAATCAGTGTTTAAATGGCAGTGCCTTTAACTGACATAAGTCGAGTCTGAAACGGCTCTAACGAGCTTTGCTTTAGCGTTTAAACAAATCTTCAAGGTATTTCTGAATTGGCCCTAACCTATCTTCAGTCAGAATTACGCCAGATTGTTCTGGTTGGCTTAGCTAGGGTCTCTAAGGTTCATGACAAGTTTATCAAGGGCAATTTTGAAAGTTAAGAGCCACCAAACACCTGCTTGGAGCAGAGCTCTAAAGTCCGAACGACTCTGATGAGCAAAAGTTAAGTTTAACTTGGACTACTATCCATCCCAGCCGCTTTACAGCCTTAGTTCGGGCTAAATTACGATTGGCGCAGGCTCGGATGGGCTCACTCAGGCCTCTATGGCCTAACTGCACTAATTAATGCTTATCCCTACCCTCTAAATTGCTTCTTAATGCAAAGCCTGACTCTTTAATGGCTTTTACACATCTTAACTCATCCCTTTAATCACGAAATTCATCAAAAAATCAAAATACTAAATTAACAAGCATTTAAATAACCATTCAAGTCAAATAAAAATAAAATTTCGAAAAAATAACAACCAAACACTGGCACTAGCACAGGAAAGTGTCATTAAAAATGACATCCAAGCTTCAATTAAAATTTCCTTCGACTATTCCACATCATTTAACCCAATTTCCTAATCCTCCATAATCCTCCGAACAGTAAACATTATTTTAATTTTAATCAGAAAGTTATTAGCCATTATCTCGACAAAATATCACAGCAAAATGATTTATCTTCAAGGGAAAAAAATTCACCTGACATCTCGCTTGAAAAGCCTATTAGCGAGAAGGATGAATAACATTCAATTTTTGAAAAGTAAAAAAGTTGTGATAATAAAAAGGGGAGCTCTTTTAAATTAAGTTATAAACGTAATAAAAAGTAAAGTCAAGGCCCGAGCCAAACTCATTCACAAAAACTTAAACAATAAATACGATATTTTAAGAAATAAAAACTGATTTTATGGGCTGTAATAATATTAGGTTAAAATACAGTATAAACCGTTTTTTGTATTATATTACGAAGCAAACCGACTCCCAGAGATAATATCCGGACTTAAAAGAAACAGTTTCAGGCTTGATGCTAAATAAAAACGACAAAAATTTGATTTATAAGTCAAGATATAGGCCATAACCTCGTATGAATTTTTCAAATCTATGAAATCACTTGGAAAAAACGGAACCTACCCAAATTTCTTCATTAATCTGAATCCATTCCTTTTCTAAATCTTTTTGTATCAAAGATTTCTTTCTATCATGGGATGGGAAAAAGGATTTAAATATTTTTCCACTGTGAACATGAGACATGATTCGAATTGGAGAAAAAACGGTTAACGATAGTGACGCCGCTCGGTGAAAAAAACAAACGGCGATCGTGATCGTAGTTGACGATCCCTCCGCTAGGGGTTCTCGCAATCGACGACTCGAGAACTCGTTTGCTGCCGATAAAACGTAACGGCAAACCACGATTTAACACAAGATGGAGTCTCGCTGTCTGTTTACATTTCTAACGGATATTTTTTTTATTATTGTTTTTAATCGAAGGCGTCTGTCTCGTTAAGTTTTCGTCAAAAAAATTAAACATAACGTTCGGTTACATAATTAACGTCCACCTGCATATAAAGAAGTCACCATAAAAGGAAACTAGACACTTTCTTTCCTGATGATGAGTTTTATGCCAATATCTATGGGCAGTGTCAAGGTCAAGCACGTTAAACAATGCATGGATTGTGGCAGAAGTTATTATTCAAATGATAATAATAAATACGACGAGTAATCTTTATCTTTTTTTTCTGGTGTTCTAGAGATTTATCTCGGGTAAGATAACCTTCTTATTTAATATTAAACAGGCTCTCAAAGGATTTTAATACTAAAAAGCTGTTAATGGATTTAAATGGTTGATAAATATTAAAAAGGATTTAAATGTATCTGATTTTTAATCGATATGAAAAGTAGGTTAAGATTTTGTAAAGCATCCACTTCTAAGTGTTTTTTTTTTTTTAAGGAAGGCCGCCTTTTATAAAAAGTGCAAAATATTAATAATGAAATTGATGGGCGTTAATTATCATCTCATCTAATTTTATGACCCATATAATTAACGTTGTAATAAAATAACGAGAGGTTAAATTAAATATTTGAAGCTTAAATGATTAGGATCTTGAAAAAGGGAGGTTTGTTTTGATTTTGAAAGAGAAATGGGCCACCCAAGTATCATCTCCCTAATTCTAGAAAGTTATAAAGCTTGTTTGTTTTTCTCTTTCCGTCATAAAGTTTTTGTACAGAAGCAGCAATAACCTCAAGCCAGGGATATTTCGTAAAAATAACAGGGTTTCATCTACTGCAGCTTATGATTGGTTGTTGAATTTTTTTTTCTGTTTCAGATAAATACGAATTTGAGGAAAACATTTTTGAGGTTATTGAAAGGATTCATTTATGGAGAATTTATAATGATGAGGTCAGTGGAAAGGTCAAATTGAACATATTTATGCGTGAAGTAATGAGTGGAATATCAGGGACATCTATTTGACTGCAACGCCTAGATGGGGGTCAAAAATTGTTAGTTCTAGCCAAGATTAGATCACTCAGATTTAATCAGTGAAAAGAAGATATGAACAGTGAAATTTAATACGCCAGAGATGGGACACCTAGATTCACTAGCTGAAGACAAGATATGGGATCATAAGATTTAATAATGGAAGACAAAATGATGGACACTCAAATTTAATAGCTGCAGAAAAAGTGTGGCCACTCGGATTTAATATTCAAAGACAGATTATGATTAGTTCATGATTGGGATGTCAAAGGTGAAGTACAATCACGAAAACTTAATTGTTGAAGACAGGTTATGTGTGATGGTTCTTGATTGTCCGTTAATTGCAGGATTTTTTGTTTCAGGTCCTGCCTAGGATTTCAAGAATTGGCCAGGTCTCGTTCAAGCTGTTGTGAGAATTTTTCATCTGGTATATTCTCAGTACTTTCTTCGTAGACCTTTATTCACAGATCTTTTTGCCTAAAATTATAACTATAAACAATTTTCTCAATTGGGATGCTCCTGGAAATTTGTTTTAGCCAGTGTGCAGTAGTAAAGGAAATATTTTTTGATCAGAGAAGATCTCTCAAGTTTTTTTTTGGTCTCTCAGATTTATTTTTATGCTTGAGCTAATGACAAAAAAATGTTCATTTGCTAAGAGAGTCTCAAATATTTTTATAGATCATTCTTTGGGTTTTTTTAACATAGCTCAATACAAAAAAGTTGTTTTTGGTGAGCCATCCTTAAAAATGATTACTTCTGTTAGAACTACATTTAAAAATTTTTTACACTAAGCTATAGTGATTAAATATTTTTGTCTCAGCGATTTTCAAAATTTTTTTTTTAATCTATAGCAAATCCTTTAAGATTTGGATTAGAGCCTGTAAATGTTTTATAATGTTTAGCCTGGTCTTGCAACAGTTTTAGCGCAAAGATCTGAGATTTGAGAGCTCAGATCTGTCGCTAGGGGATCGGATGAATTTTGCTTGGCCATAAGCCTGGCGAAATCCAAGTTAGTTTCGAATTGTAAGAAATCAACATCTATTTCTTCCAGGTATTCGGTAAAAATAATCGGGCATAAAGCTCTTTTAGTGTCTTTTTTTGCGTCTTTCTAACGACAAAGGAACGATCATTCAACAACTAGATAATATTTCTCTTTCCTAAAATTGCTAGCTTCAAAAAATTTCAAATTTCAATAACAAATCCTCTATTGAAGAGCTTAACTTTTTCGCGGAAATAATTCTTTGCGAGCA
The DNA here is from genome assembly GCA_023512825.1 of Liposcelis brunnea. Classification (NCBI taxonomy): domain Eukaryota; kingdom Metazoa; phylum Arthropoda; class Insecta; order Psocodea; family Liposcelididae; genus Liposcelis; species Liposcelis brunnea. The sequence continues at coordinate 15,950,328 of CM042065.1, read as the reverse complement.
ATATTTAACTTGATTCGTTTCGAGGAAAGTTTTAGCTCCGATTTCACGACTTCTCTTTAAAAAAAAGGTTTTTTACCTTATCTTTTTTTTGCCCTCCGATCGGGGGAATCATAAAGCACGTATAACCCAAAAAAACGAGAGGAAAAAAAATTTTACGGAGGAAAAAAACCTTCGTAATTCGATTCTTTACTTGAATTTTTTTTAAGCTTGGACTTTGTAACTTTTGCCGAAAGCTTCTTTTTCCCTTTCTTGTTACGACTTGTCAATGTTTTGAATCTTTACTCGAGTGACTAAGATTCATTCAGTATTTCTTTTTTTTCTCCCTCTCCCTTATTTTTCATCCCTTTTTTTTTCTCGGGGAAAAAGTTTCTTATACAAAAGCTTTTGTTATCTTTACGTCAAGACGCGCCCAATTACTTTTCCGTGACGTCGGGGAAGTTTTTACGTTTTTCTTATTTCCACAAAAACGTGGCAGGTCCATTCCGAGGGCGAACGAACGGCTAGACAACACACAAGAAAAAAAAACAGAAATACCATCGGGAAGAAGAAACGAAAGGGGAGAAATAAAATGATCGAAGAATAAAAGGAAGTCAAGAGGACGTCACATTTCAAGCCAAAAACTTCCTCTCCCATTTTCGTTTTTATAGAGGATGTTTGACAAGCTTCGGTCGAGGTCGCTTTTTCGGGGGGAAAAAATCGGAAAAAATGGAAAAAGATGCGAAGTTCTCGTAAACGCCGCCGGGATAAATGCCCGTAAATCATATGGATTAAATGCATAAATCATCAGATAAACATATATGAATGCAGTTGTCAGCTGGTTTGATGCTGACCGTCCCATACCTTTTCAGTCATAAGTTTTCCGAATCGTTGCATCGCATAAATTCGCAGTATTGGAGAGTTAAGCGGCTCTTCATTTGAATAACACCTGTTTTAATTAATTTAACAATCAGGGATGTATAGAAATTTATTTATAGCAAAAATGGGTGTCTATATCAACTTGAGAGAATGACAATTGTCATTAGCTTAAATGTTTGTAGGGGTTCCATTGGCCCAAAATTCCAATTACTTTTCCCATCGACACATTCCGCCACTGCTTCTCCTAATGAATATCCAATCTCATTAAAAATAATAAAGAGATACCATCCCGTGACGCGTCGACAGAAAACACAACGACGCTAATAAACATTTTTTTAAAAAATGATAAATTGCCTGGGAAAATAATGTCATCGACTTTTATTGAAAAGAAGAGGGCCGGAGGGGAAAGGAAAATGAAAAATTGATTAATTTTCAAGTAATGCATCCTGATAATCAGAGCTTTAAGGAAAACGAATGGGTCCCTGTCAAAAGAAACAACTCATGACAAGATGTTAATTAAAACGAAGCTGCCAATTATTCTGTTTGGATCGATGCTTCTCACGTTGTTGTTTTTTTTCTTTCCTTCTGAAAGAAGAGCTTTTATGCAGAGGCGAGATTATTGTTGCTTTAACGGTCGTACAAGTAACTGAGATCAACATTGACAGCTGAGAAAACGTCAACTTTCTTTCCTTTTTATCCTTTTCGCTTTTCACCACGAGGGAATCAAGTCGAATGGGGATTCGTTTATCACTCGATAATTTTGGATTCGTGAGATATTTAAAATCGTAGATCAGAATTCAAACAAAATAGGAAGAAGGTTTTAATTAAATTTTTTATAATTTTAGGGTTAAAGATTATGGAACTCAAGGTAAAACCGTTGATGCCAAGCAAGATCATCAAAGATACGCAGATAATCGAGAGGCAGCACCATCTCTATACACAGACGAGAAGCTGATGGAAAATCATGGAAAACACAGCAGCATAAGAAAGTGGTGGCAGCGGTAACCAAAATGTCCAAGCTTCACATGCAAAATTCGACCGAAATACAAAAATTCTGAAATCGCAGAACATATTTTTGGATGTGCTGGACCAGAGCACACAACTGTCTGGCACAAAAGCTTCTGGTTTGCCATTGTTCCACTAATTTTAACTTTCCAACGAACGTTCCATCACGTTCTCCGAGGTCAGCAAAAATCTATTTAAAATCTCAGTTTTCTCATGAAAAAGGTAGTCTCACTACTCTCACGACGCTTCAACCCGTTTAAATAATAAATAAGATGGAGATAGTTTGCGAGGAAATCCCGCCGAGAATATGCCATATCCCCATGAATCGCATTCTTATACATAATTCTCCGGGAAACGGAAAAGACCTCGACGAGGCATATTGATTGTCGATCGAGGATATAAAGATGGGGAAGAACATCATCCGGAATGAAAATAAAACGATGATGACTCGATCAATCATACGAGGACTGACACAATTCTGCCATTTTGGATAATGTGATATCGTATACTTGAGTGTTAAATCTCGTGATGCTCCAATTTCTCCCGCGGCGTGTATCTCCCTCTTGAGCTGCTTACCTTAGCTAAATTGCTTATCGCTCCTTCCAATTATTTACACTGTTGTGAGGAACAAAAGCAAGGGGATTTTTTTTTCTTTCCTCCTCACCTTTTGGCATTGTAAATCCGCTTTGAAAAATAGATGATGCTCCCTTTACCGATTCCAATAATTCTCCTTTAAATTTAGACCTCGAGGGTTTTTCTATGAAACAATACGGAGAGTACGTTTTGTGCCAAAGGGTTTGTTTACTGTTTTAATCAATGAGATTCCTAGTGGTTTCCGGAGAAGCGTGTAACTAAATCTTCAGTTTGTGTTTTAGATTTTAAGCTGAGACGAATTTGATAATGTAGGTGACGCTTCCTTCCTCTTTTTCAAGTGCCAACTCGTAGCTGAGTGTAAGGACTAAGGAGCCTCTCTCCATGCATTTAGGTGGCAGATTCTGGATGCCAAGTTCAAGGTTTCGTTGAAAGAAAGTGTCGCACGCAAGATAAAAGAAAAACTTCACAGATTAAGAATCAGCGAAAATGGTAAGGACTCACTGTTTCTACTTCGTTTGGAATCGTCTAAGGTCCTCTTGAGTATCCTCTGGAGGTGAAAGGGATGATATTCAAGGGTAGCGACGAAAAAGAAGTTGTAAGTTGTTTCCTCTGACGCTGGGGGTTAGCGTTGTCAGAATTGTTTTCTTACGCTGTGAATTTCTTCTTCAGGTGATTTTAAAATTTTGGAGGGGAAAAAAGCGCCATCTGTACGCAAGGCGCCCAAACTACCCTTTCATAGCCTGAGGGTTGACTCCATCGAGAACAACAGTACTGGCCATCTGTATAATCTGTGCTTGAATCTTTCTTCCTGAGGGACAATGATATCAACATTGTGGTTGCTGCCCAGATCCAGAGTGGAGATTGTTGTCTATTTGCTTTGGACCATATTCTCTGCAGCAGGGTCCTCTCTGTCTGACCAAAGCTCACCGTATAATGTAGTCATACGCCCAACGGTCTCTTATGGCTGTGAATCGTGGAATTTCCGCCAGAAAAGGTTGTTGGTCTTCGAAAATAAGATGTTGCGTCGAAATTTTGTGGCCAAAGTGAGATCCAGCGACGGGATTTTTAAGGATGTGCTCGAATGAAAAGATCCGCAGGCTCACGGGACAGCCGGTGATCACTGGGCACGTCGGCTTCAGTGGGCGGGACATGTAGTGCGCGCATCCCGTCTCGAATGATAAGGCAGGTCCTTGATGGAAGCCTCACGTCAGGGTAGACCGCGACTTCTTTGGGAGGACAACGTATCGGATGCGGGTCGATTAGGAGTCCACCTGCCAAGATAGAGCCGTCTGAAAGAGAATCTGCGATGCGGCGATAGAACTACAGGCTCCGTAAAGCCATAGATGGATAGATCCTCTAAGATCCATATGGAGGGGAAGATTGATGGCAGGCACAAATTAAGTCTGAGAAAAAGATCTTGGTTCAAAAATTTAAGAGACTGGTACGGCCAGGATTCTGTAACTCTTTTTATTCGGCAGCCTCCGCAATTCGAATCGCCATGATGATTGCCACTCTCCATCGAGGAGCACTTATTTAAATCTCAATAATATCCGTAATTGCCAATTAGCGATCGAGCTGAAATCTGAAGAAGCCGAACGATTTCTTCCTATTGTCTTTCAATTTTCCAAGAATCAACTCTAGACCAGCTTCAAAGTAGGCATTCAAAGTTTTAATCCGTTTAAGAATCCCTTATTGACAGGAAAAGGAAGGCGACAAGGGTCCAATTTTCGAATTATGGTGACAGCGACAACGCAATTATGGTCAACCATCCTTTCCCAAATAGATATTCAATATAACCAACGGATCACGATTGGATATCGATTCAAAAAGTATTCAAACGGTCACGGCTAAATAGTCAATTCGGCATCGACGACATTACGTCGCATCAATCTTATTCGACCCGAAACCGTTTAACGTTTCATTATTTTCACTTTTCCGGTAATGGATCACCTTGTCCTCGACGAGTTTCCCGATTTTCTAATGGAATATCAACTTCCCCCAGATTAAATAACTTGCAACTCCCCGAAACCGATTTTCCTTTTTAATCTCTTAAGATCAAAAACTGCTTACGAATTTCAGTTTGGGGATAATGCAGCTGGGTCATTCTCCGGCGCTTTTAATAATTAACGCTCCATCGCTTTTGCCTTGAATCCGGGTAACAATGGAAACATGAGCATCAAAAACAGGTGTGCTGCTGACACGAATTTTCGATTTAACTCAGTTAAGATGAAGTGCTCCTGCTGTTGCTGAATCGGAGAAATAGTTTTCCCAAGCCCTTAATTGCCTTTCTCCTTTTTCTTTAAATAAAAAAAAGTCAGGAAATGGGAAAAAACGTCAAAAAAGAAAATTCTTAATCATTTACCCGTAATATTTGACAGATGTACCATTGTTATATCTTGGATTAAAACTTTTATTGGTCGGGGGAGAGAGAAAAATAAACGAAAGTCGCAACTAATTTAACTTTGGACTAGTTTTTTTTTCCTTTTCTTCCGATAGACTTCGATTTTTTTTTTAAAAGAGAAAGATGACGTTTTTTGTGATTATTTTTCCAAACTGTAAACATTTTTTTTTTTTAAAAAAAACTTGAGTTTCAAGTAGGAACGATCCATCATACGTGGCTTATGCAGCAAAAGGAAAAGCTCTTGAGAATCGTGTATGTGGAAAAACTTTTCAGTTCTTCTTCTCTCGACTCGTTCTTCCCCCGTAGCAAAAACTTTTCTCGAGTTGGAAAAAGTTGTAAATGTCTGACAGGAGACGAAGCTTAAACGGTATGACAACATTGCGCAAAGTTTCTTCCTCGTTAATGTTGTTTAAGAAATAACTTGGGTATGAAATGAGAGAAATTTCTTTGTTATTAATAAAGCTCTTGTTTCACGACATTTTTTTCTTTGAGGTTTTTGCCAGTTTTAAAAAGGGATGAGTGGGATGATGCCAAAAACAGCGGCGAAGCTGGCACTTAGATAATGATTAATTATGGCGTTTAAGAATCGAATCAAAAAGAGCATCATCACAAAAGAAGAAGCGACCATGAAGAAAAACAAAAGAAAACCACAGTAAGCTTGCAATCACGAACTTCAACCCTCTTTGGTTTAGCTACTAGTCAAAATTCTTAGCCTAAAAATCCGTAACAATTTCCTGCTTCTTAATTATCATTCTCCAGGTTTATATCCTTCCTAAATCCAATTTAAACTTTCTCCGATCCTTTTTCAAAGCTTTGGATTTTTGACAAGCCACCTTTAAAACTTTACGGCAAAAGAAAAAAATTCCCAGTGACAAGAAAAAAAAACCTTGTTTATAAAAATTTCACCCTATTTCTCTTCATAATTTCTTCGTCTTGCTTAAACCATTATGTGATTTTAAGTTCAGGCAAGGAAAATATAAGAAGAAGAAAAAAATAATTATTGCGTAGATTTTTCATCGAAACTCGTCTCGAGTTGGTTTTAATGAGGTCGTTGAATTTTCTCCTCGGAAAATAAGGGCGGGAAAAAATTTAAAACAAATTACTTGCTTAGTTATTTTTGTAATTATACAGAAACTCTCGCTCTGACCTTTTTTTTCCCCGAGTAAAAAAAAATGATGCTCTGTAGAAGAAATTAAGAAAGTTTTTGTTTGCTGTTCTTTTAAGGGCGTCGTTCAACTCAGGTAGAAAAAAAAATTATTCGGGTCAGCGTGAATATTTTGAAACGACAGAATTATCTGGCTTGAATTTTTTTTTTTAATTTATGCTTCAACGGGCTTGGCCTTAAAGCTCTTAATAGTTTTAACATACAAAAAAAAATATCTTAACAGATCTGGAAACCCTGCCTGAACTTTTATTAGGGCGCTTTCTGATCCTCAACCTTTTTCCTTGTTGAAAAAATTTAAAAACTCAACTCACCGGTATTATCTGATACAGTTTAGCGGCCGTTTTGTCCAGATGAATGGAAAATCATGCGCCGTATTCACGGAACCCGGCGAAGAATCCAAGGTGTCTCACCTAAAAAAACAAAAATAACAAAGCCATTATTATCAAAAATCAAAAAACAATTTTCATCCGGCCTTCCCGGAGGGGGGGGGGATGAGAACTATTTAAACGCGGGCTTTTATTTCTGCTAAACAAAAAAATGATTATCATCGTTATTAAAAATAAAAAGGAAAAAAATCCAGGGATCTGAAAAGAGAGAGCGAGATCAAATTCGAAACGCTGATGAGCTACAACCGCATCGTCATCACATCCATTTATATTCCGGTTGTTCCACAGGACAAACAGAAAATTAGGAACTGGAAAATAATTTTTTTTCACCCTCGCTTTTTTTTATTCCAGGTAAACGTACGGTTTGTTTTTATTCTCTCCCTAATTCAAAGACAATTGGATTAATGAACCTTTCGACACTTTCAGTGGCGAAGCGGTCAAAAAGCCTTTGTAGAATTTCAGAAAGCATGTTCGAAATAAAATTTAGAAAGGTTAAAAAGGCAACGAATTAGAAAATCAAGGCAACTAGCAGCTGATCATCGATTAAAAGTTTAGCTCCAGAGCAAAGGCAGCCAAAGCAATGACAGGCCCCACAAGCTTGCACATAAATTCAAAGTTTAAGAGTTAATCCTTCTAGCATTTACTAATGGTGAGGACAACTAAAAGTATCAGGAGGGATGGGGTCGCCTAAAAACCATGGATAGGAGCCACTGGAACATACTGTATACACCATCAAGAGCGATAGAACCACTGAGACCAACACAATTCATTGGGTAGCATAAAACCACCATTAAGAGCAATAGGGACAATTGAATTCATCAAAAGAAGCAGTAGCGACACAAAATTATCAATAAAAGTAATAGGGACACTCAAAACCATCAGTAAGAGCAATGAGGACACTTAAAATAATCAATAAGAGCAACGGGACATCTGAAATGATCAGTTGGAGCAATAGGGACACCTGAAATAATTAATAAGAGCAATGAGGACACACAAAACCATGAATAAGAGCAATGAGGACACGCAAAATGACAATCAGGAACAATGTGAACACTTGAAATAATCAGTAGGAGCAATGGGACACCTAAAATGATCAGAAGAAGCAATGATGACACACAAAACCGTCAGTAAGAGCAATAAGGACACTTAAAATGATAATCGGGAGCAATGTGAACACTTGAAAAAAATCAATAAGAGCAATGGGGAGGGGACAACCTTGAACAAGGCTCCCGAGCCAGATATTTCAACCGTTCTCAAGGATGGTAGTTCATTTAATTCCAGCAGCTATCTCTATAGTTTATGCTTCTCCTTATTTGAATCCAATTGCTTGTCCAAATACGAAGTTTGATTTTCAAAGCGCCAAACTTTGGGCTATCATTTATAATCTCATTTCCCGCGATCGAAAAACTTTAATTCCTCTCTCGCGGAACGGTCTTCATCAAACGATATAAACTCCTCTTTAAGTTAGAGAAAGTGTTTTACACATCACGTCCAAGGAGCTAACTTTACAAGTAATCTCATGCTAAGCTCCCCCCCAAGGGGTTTTCTCCTACAACAGGAAAGCACGGATGGTGTCAGTCCAACGTCCTTATCTCGTCACCCGGAAATATAAAATCGACGCGTTGCTAAACATTTTTATCATCTCGCTAATCAAGAGGAAGCTACATCTAAAAAAATATATGGATTGTACACGACAAACAAAAACCAATTTCGAGTTTTTTTTTTTTTCAATATCGAACCCAGTCGACAGTTCAATACCCAATATTACGAAAAAACTCTTGCTTAGATAATACTCGATTCCTTTGTTTTCTCTCCCCCTTTTTTTGCCTATTTTTATACAGCCGGAAAATTCGTATAAATGAATAATGGAAAACGTCAAACGGTTTTTTCAATCCCTTCACTTTCCCTACCAAAAAAAAATCTGTCAGTATGGAGACTGCTTGACAGTGAATTTTCCGCGCTTGTTGGGAACGTGGAAAGGCCCGATTGTCATTAAACTTTTCCCGCCTTTTTTCTTTTTTGAAGTTTCAAAACTGTCTAATTTTAAATGACACTTATTAAATTCGTGTTTTCTATTTAATTCCGGCTAAAACTAAATTACCGTCAGCAGATTCGTCGTCTGACGACTCAGCTGAATTTTGACGTTGATTTTGTAGGGAGGAAATTTCGAGGCTTTTCCATATTTCCCGGTTTTGACGTTTTTTTTTAAAAGTTTGATTTCAGAAATCTTTTGTGTTTGAGAGAAATTGATGAATCGTGGATGATTGTAGGTTTTTTTTTTGATATATTGTAAAAATCTTTCCCCCGACACGTGTTTTTTATCTCTTGTGTCATTTTGAAGGAATTGTTTTTCTTCCTTTTGTTGCAATCTTAATCATTGTTTCGAATTTTCTCTCTCTCTCTCTGTTAAAAACGGGAGGAAATTGTAACGAAAGAAAAGCAGTTATTGTGAAAGATTTGACGTTTTAAGGAATCTTAATGGAAACTTTAAGCGTTGGAATTAGTCGGGGAAATAACTCACGTTTTTCCTTTTCTCTAATTTTATAAAAGGGGTGTAGAATTGTCGTAAGATTTTAAATACGAGAGATAAGAAATGAGACCAGCAGAGAACCAAGCGCTAATTTCTCGATTTAATGGTTTACTAAAAAAAAATTAATTAGCGTGGTAGGAAGGAAAAAGAAAATTTTTAACAATCTGTTTTTACTAACGAGTTTCTACTGCTACTCTTAATGGTATTCATCGACCATTTCGTTGAAGGGGGAAGGGTTCCCATGATATCAGGCGCGAAAAACCCTAACGATGGACAGCATTCACACCTCCTGGGTGTCCAATGGAAGCTGAGCGCAAATAAAATCCCATTTCAAATTTTCCTAATTCCTCTACTTTCCTTTAAAAATTCCCCAAGTCAATAGCCACTCGGTACAGAGTGACAAAATGGCTTGAAACGCCACTGACCGAGGCTGCTGAACTTACGGCTCAGGTTTACCAGGATAAAGTCTTTTCGAAGCGAATGACTGAATGTCGTTCAAAATGTAATTTTCTTCTGATTCTGTTTTGAGGACTTGAGAAAAGGGCACCAACCACGGAGATGAAGGGAAGCTGGTGACTACTGAGATGTGGCTTTATCACCGCATCCCATAGACACTAAAGAGTACTTAATATAGATTTGAACGCCTTGACAAACCCTTCCTAAACTCTCCAACAATTTAAACTTCGTGCACATGCAAGTCCCAATCCGTCATTTATTCATATTTTCTTCACCACGCGATGACATAAACTATAGGTCACAACGTCACGTTACAGACATGTCATCTGACATTAATGTAACATGCGGAGTTCGAGATATTAACACGTGATATTCCCGTCGTAGAGAACGAATTGTCAATTCAAAATGTCAAACCCTTAAGACAGATAATCAAAACTTTTCAGTCATCTTTTAACGAACGCCATAAAGATTACAACCATTTTCCCCTTCCGATCATATTCTCTTCACCCATGCCAATTCCACGAAAATCTTACCTTCTTAAAGTAAAACCACTTTTACGCCTACCATCTAAGCTTTTACGCTCCATTCAAAAGGGCTTCCCTTCCATTTTACGAGACAAAGAAATAAAAAGGAAAAAAAAAATAAATAAATCCGGAATTTCATCGTTTCACGGAAATGAAATGAAATCCGTCCACGTTTTTTTCCCTCTCTTTCTCTCTTTATTTCTTTATCAGACTTTAAAATGAGAAATTATGTTGTTTTATATTTTCGAAAAAAAAAAAATGTCCTCTACAGCGTCACCTCCGTTGTAATTCGGTAATTCCGAAATGTAAGCAAAAGCGTCTTCAGTAAGTAAATCTTCAAAGTCTGTTTACTTATTCATATTTGCATTTAAGAGCGTAATACCCGGTTTTCGGTGTATACGTACGCCCGGAAGGAAAAAGGATTTCGGTTGGTGGCGGGGGAGGTTTTAAAGAAGGGGTATACACGTTATATCTTAAATGTCAATTCCACTCTAACCAGATTATAACACACCGGATTTCCAACTCCTAATAATTCCTCTTTCCTTATACCCCCGAGGAAGAATTTGTCTTTTATTACGATTTTTTAGTTCGTTTCTGTCGCTTGATATTTTTTTTTTCGTCCCCAAAGCTTAGACGATTTACTTCTTGTACATTGGAAAAAAATCGAAAAATATTCTTGTAAAAATTCGATTACGATGTAAACTAAGCAATCTCGAGTTAACTTCTTTTCAATTTTGAAAATCTGCAACGCGGGTGTTTTACCCTCAAGGCATCAGTCTATATTTTTCCCCGTTTTTCTCTCGAGAGAATGATTCAGCATCGTGTTTCAATTCAATTCATTTTGATATCTGTTTTCCTTTATTAATCTCTGTCGATGTTGAGAGAGAAATTTTTAAATAATTCTTGATCATGAATTTATTAAGTCAAGCCAACAGCAATTATGTTCTAAGATTAACACATGCTCGACTTCTTCTTTGAGTGCGATCCATCCGACGAGCTCCTTGAATCTTTCACGATATGCGGCCATGCGGAATAACTCCTCTAGGGTTAACCCAGTCCGATTCCGGATAGTCCGCAACCATAAGAGATTCGTACGACCAAGTCTTATTTTACCCTTGACCTTGCCCTGCACGATGGTCTGCAGCAGCCTGTACTTGGGTCCCAGCAACATATGCCCAAAATACTCCAACTTCCTGCGGTTTATGGTCGCAAGTAGTTCACGGTCCTTGAGCAACAGACGCAAGACCTCTTCGTTGGTCATTTGCTCGACTGTCGATGCTCAAAATGGCGAGAATCAAACTCGACTTATTGACAAAGAAATCCATAAGGCTGTTTTTCGACCTTAGTGACCCTTAAGTCTAACCTAGGCAGACCCAATTTAGTTCAGCTATACTCAACTCTTCTGGTAATTTCAATGCCAAAGCCTTTTAATTCAAAAACATCAACTATCATTTCCAGATAGCAGAGAATCGCTCCGAAAGACAGATCCGGCGACGGGGTTTTTAAGGATGCGCTCGAATGAAGAGATCCCTAGGCTCACGGGACAGCCGCTGATCACTAGTAAGGTCAAGGCACGCCGGCTTCAGTGGACTTGTAGCGAGTGCCCCCCCTTCTCGGACTATAAGACAGGTTCTTGATCAAATCCAAGACCTCAGGGTAGACCGCGGCTTCGTTTGGAGGACAACGTATCGAAGGATGCGGGGAGAGTAGGAATTCCCAACTGACGGGCCACCTGGAAAGGAATCTGTAAAGCCATAAATAGATAGTTAAAGAGTCGCTGATTTCATCTCGCTACTAAAAAAACCTTTCAATTAAACGAAATTCAATTTTCAAACTTAAAAATCCCCGATTGGCAAAAGCACCAAGTCGTCTTCAAACTTTCCTCAAACGCTACGTCAAATAGCAAAAAAGTATAAGTTTCAAGTATTTCAGATAAATCTTGACAAGTTGGTGGAATATAAACTTTTCAGTCATCTCCCTTTTTTCCAGCAAGTATAAATCTGGAAAACCCAGACGTACAATCAGATACGTCGTTGACTTTTCCACGTCGTGTGCTTCCCGTGAATTTAGATAACTCTTACAAATTTTTATTTATTATTTGATAAAACTCACAAAAGAAAATGGTTAAGAGGCTTCCACTGATATTAAGATAAAGAAACTTTTCAGCAGTCTTAGAATAATTGGTTTATAACTTAACGAAATTTCCAGGTCAGCAAACCAAAGCGAAACTACAAACGTGGCCGGAGTAATAAAGGCTCGGCTTTATTTTCGAGACTTGTGTAAACTAATCAAGCCTCTTAAAACCTTTTAAAGAAAAATAAAAAGCTTACGGTACTTTTTTTTTTAATCAATTATCTGATATTTCTTCCTTGTTTTAAAATTCCGACCCTTCGGTAGAGAGATGAAATCAATCGCTGTTTAATTATTTTCGCTTGCTGATTACGATTCCGTAATTGAATTTCCCCAAACTCATATTGTTTAGGAGTTTGTTCGAAAACGATAAACGGATCTGAAATAAATTTTGACGCTCCGGGTTTTATAAATAGAATATCAAAATGGATGAAATAATATTTTTGATAAATCGTTTTCATGCTGCTCATTTTCAGAAAACAATGGGGGTATTTTGGATATGAGAGAGAGGTTTAAGTTTAATCGCGTTTTAACGAAAGGACTTTTTCGCTTTTGATTTAAAAATAAAAACGTGATCCAGTTTGGGAAATGGCGTTTGCACTCTCAGTGGCTAAAATATGCATTCAGATGAAAAAAGAAAAAATGTGCAAGTTGATAATCAAACTAGGATAAGTGCTCACTTGGTTTCAAGAGGCGAGGACACGAAAATTTTTTATTTTACTAACAAAGGTATATAGAAATGCATGTCAGAACATGCCTGGTGGCAGCGGTCGATGTTAAAGCTTTAAAGAATAATCCGACTCGAATTTCCTTCAAATGAGGTTTACGGTCCTGCCGGTTTGGTTTTTATTAAAATAAACATATTTTCATATCACATCATTTGGAATAACAATACAACAACATAGCAACAACATAACAGCTACCAACATTCCCAATCTCGACCATGGTTGTACACGTTGCTGTTGTATTTGCGCTTCTTTTCAGACAATCTACCCTTCTCAAAAAAAACAATAAACCAGAATCAGAATCAGTTTTTCGGTATTACGGAAAAAGATCAACTTCGGCAGACCGCGAACAAAAGGATCAAATCCTTTTCTGCTTCATTAATCTCCCGAAGGAGAATCATTTTTGTTTTTATTTCTACGAACACATCTCTAGATTAAAATAACACAGTTTGATTCATCTTTGAAAAAAAAAATCAAAACAAAAAAAGAATCAAAACTTGAAGTCCTGCAAGTATTCCAAAGGGTTGTTAAGATTTCTCTTGAGGGATAAAAGCATTTAAGAGGTAGAAAGAGGAAAAAAAACGAGGAAAAAGAAAGAATGATTTATTGAAATATAGGAAAAACGTTACGTCCATTTTGATATTTTCCCTCAAACAATTCCTGACTTATATTCTTTACCTTTTTTTTTTCTTTGGTTGGCTTCACTTGTTCTTAATGATCATAGGGAGGCCTTCTAAATCCTACTAAAACGATTTTTTCTTATTCGGAAAAATATCTTCGAGAGGAAAAGATAAAAAACACGTGACGATTTTTTTTTTTGACGAATTCATACATCTTCGTAGGAAAAACAAATGACTTTGGAGAAGCTCCAGAAAACATTTAGGCTTAAAGGTAAGATATAAAAATTCAGGAGGACTTCATCTAAATCTTTGTTATCGTTGGATTTCGACGTCATTCCTTTGGCATCATTCTCGGAAAAAGAAATGGATGCCTCGTTTCCTTCAACTGACAACGCTAAACGATATATGAGACTTTTTGTTTTCCCGGAGTCGCCTTTTGTTAAGGAATACGAATAATGAGAAGAGAAAAAGGTACGATGAAGAGCAATTCTCAAGTCACATCTTTAGTGTAATGATTATTTGACCAGGTGTAAGGTTCCCACACTTGGAATAATGAGTTGGTCTTCAGAGAAAAAAAAATTGTGTCGTTATTGTCATTCTTTTTCAAACGTTTGTCCCTGCAAAAAGTTTACCAAAGAAAATAGGGATCCATGTTAGGTAGTTAAATGAACATTCTTGGATACGAGACAGAGTGCCAGTGCCTTCACCTTTTAAAAAAAACTAACTAACTAACTATGGCATTTACAGGGCCTGAAGCCCTATTGCCGCATCCGAGATCGTTCGCCAGGCGGACCTATCCTGGCACGAAACCCTCCAATCAGGGATCCCCAGACCTTTTAAAAACAGAAAGATATCCCACCCGCAATCGAGCTTAACGAACTCTGAAACTGATAGTTCCAGTCAACGAAATTGTTGACGAGCTAACACAAAAAGATGTAAACGGTTTTGCATCAACTCTTTCAACCTCGATAGAAAGGAACGCGATTTGATTCTCAAAAAGAAATTTAATTGTCGTCGATGTAAAAATAACTCTGGTATAGTGAAATATTACGAGGGTTGAATTTTATTGATGGGAAAAGCTTTCAAGAATAAAGTGAAATAAAAAATGTTTTTGTTATGGCTAAGAAATAATAAACAGTCACGCATCGGGAAAGTAAAAAAGATTCCTTCTTGTTCCTGCCGCCCGTCTTTTGTCTCTTTTCATCTTTAGAAAGTTTTTCATAAGAATTCTAAAAGTCTTGTAATAAGTAACATTTTTGATTAAATTGTTTTTTTTACCTTTTAAGTTGATGAGTTTTCTTTTTCTTTGAATTTTTTGAGAGGCAGAAACATTTCAAGTTATGATATTGCCAATTTCGGTTTTTTAAAAGCTTTGGCAAGCCAAAAAAGTCTTTCATATCAAAATTTTCATGTACAAGATTTATGAATTTCTGTTGACATTATATTATTTTACTTTATTCTATTTCAAAGGTTGTCAATATTGCGCCTTTATAAGTACTTAAAGAACAGCTGAAAGGATCAACATTAATGCTTTCAACTTCTCGGAGCATGCTGCCCATTGGATTGTCAAAAACTAATACGTAGAATATTCGACGTCCACGAGTATTTTTTACATTGATTTTGAAAGATATTTCTCCCAGCAGCTCTGAAAAATTAATAACATTATTTAGTATTTTGAAAATGAAAAGGCAATCAGCCATTTTCCGGCGATTTTCAAGGGAACAGATTTTTTCCATATGGTTTTTCCATAGAACAATCCACAGATAGATTCTAGATTCAAACTGAATAAGATTTTGGTTTTGTTTGCGATTTCATGATAATTTGCCTTTTTTTTTTGCCTTTCTCCCCCTATTCCAAAATCATGAAAAATAAAATCCGCTAAAATACAAATAATATTCGGGAGGAGAAATTAAATCTTCGCCTAAACTAAAGACAAAACTGTGGTCTCAAATAATTTAACTTCATACATCTCCTTCGCCTTCCAAACAAGCAAAAACCATAAAATTAACGATCGTAAAAACAAACGCACAAGCAATTTACAAAATTCCCACATAAGTCCCTCACAAAAAAATATCACAAAAAAAGATTTCAATTTGAGTATGAAACAGAATAACCGCAAAACAAATTTCTCATCGTAATTGGGAAAAGTCGTTCGAGCAAATGATGGAAAAGACTTTGTTATAGTAAAAGACAAAAGGATTCTTCCCATCTTTACCCCGTAAAGCGTTTGCGTTGCCATACTTTGCCTCATTAATGTCTTTGTTAAAAATTACTTGTCCTCCTTTCCTTTAATTAATCACGAAAGGCATCTTCCCCCTCCGTTAACCTTTATAACGGAAGAAGCAATCCTTCTTTCTCGGATTCCCCGAGCAAGAATATCAATTTTAAAACTGACCAAAAAATCTATTTTTCGAGAAGAAACTTTTGAAAGAAAAGCATTTCCATTAATGTCTTGGAAAAGTTTTAGATTAAAGAAACTAAAAAAGATGACTTAGAAATACAGGGAAAGATTTCTTTTAAGGGATTCGCTTTTTTTCCTCCACACGACGTGATTTTCAAGATCATTAAAACTCTCCCGAAAGAAAAACCGGATAAAAAGCAATCAATTTCCCCTGATAGGTATCGATATGAGTTAAATGAGGAAAAACAGTCGGTTCGGTGCCAAAAGCAATGCTTCGTTACAAATCAGATATTCTACAATTACATAGTCAATCCCCCGGAACAGTTGATTGTTTCCCAGACGTGTTTCTTTGATTTTTAGCCAAAAGAAACATTACTCGTAATGATAAGAATTTCAACTGAAACGACAAACCAAATTGCTACGCAAGACTTTCCACGAACCCAAGGTTACGCCTCGCCCTGGCCGCCGCAATTTTATTTTTTAATAAATCTCGGATAAATTAATATAATTGCAAAAAAAAAAAAAATATATATTTCAATTATTACAAAAGAAGTGTCGTCACCCATTCGGTTTTAAATTCCCCCTCGGGCGATCTCGTGGAGATTGACAATGGAGGTCAGTAGTAGTATCGAGATGAGAAGAAGAGTGAAAGTCATGCAATCTTTAAGTTTATAGCCGCACCTTCTTGATACTGCCCCAACCGGACCTATTATTGACTGCGACAAAAACTATAAATGGTTATCATCGCCGAATTCCCTTTCGCTTGAACCATCATTTATGGATAGACTTTATGGAAACTTGGAAATAGCCTTGTTTTCATTGTGCAACCGCAACCAACTTTCATATAGCACTAAAAGAAGAATATTATTATTATTGCTATTTTACTTTTTTTTTTATTATATCCATTTTTTTAAAATTATTTTTATAATAAACAACGAAAAATTTCATTTAAATTTGTAAACATGCTTTTTTAATCACGTTATTTTTTAATCAAGAAAGAAATGGGATGTTATGAACCAGGATGGGTTTGGGCGAAAACAGCGTGTGCTCTCTTGTTCGTTTTTCCCTTTCTGTAAAACATGAGAGATTTATTTTTAATCTTCAACTTGGTGGGATTTAAATCTTATGCTAAATAAATTGCTGTTCAGAATAATTGCTCGATTTAAGTTTAGGTTTTAAAAATAAAAAGAGGTCGAGCGTCCCTTTTTTTTTAAAAAAATAAAGAGTGTTTTATCAGTAGCCCAAGCAGGATAGTGTTGTTAGGCGCCATTTTCGTCTTCTTTAAATGCCCGCTCCTCAACAGGGATTTGCGATCATCATAGCGATTCTGACTTTGGGTGATGGCAAACGAAAAAGGAATACTGAATCCTGACCGTGCCGTATCTTAAATTCTAGATCCACGTTTTCCTTAGACTTGGCGTATGTTTGCCTTCGATCTTCCTCTTCCACCACCAGTTGTAGGAGGCGGTACTTCCAAATTTTAAAAGCCATCAGCATTTGGCACCATCAGAATTATCGTAGACAGAAAGGACTTTGTGCCACCGCATTTGCTTCTGAGTGCTTAAACTTTTAAAAGAATGGTAGCACAAAGTCACCCCTGTTTCTTCTTCTTCTTCTTTCAACCTATATCCGTCCACTCCTGAACGAAGGTCTCTCTCAAACTTTGCCAGACTTCCTTGTTTCGGGCTCTTTGCAACCATTTAAACCCCGCCATCCTCTTAATGTCATCGCACCACCTCTTTTGTGGCCTATTGACGCTTCTTTTCGACGCTCGAGGTCTTCATCCGTGATGTCCACTTATTCGGATCCTCCCTGTTTGTTTTAGGTAAATCATTTCCATAGCTTTATTAATCATTGGTTAGCCTTTTAACTATCAACCAATAGGCCAACGTTAATGCCAAGCGAAATATCCCACAAACGGTCACACTCCAGAACTTTGACCATTTAAGATCTGCGAACATTCGGTTTTACTGCATCCTCAGTTCGTAGACCGTGTGGCATCCACAACCCCCCTCGCCCCAATAGTTTGAATTCAGCCATTTCAAATAGCATAAAGGAGAAACAACTCTTGCAAGTTGCACCATGAGCTTGAGCTCAAGGCACTGACAAACCTTACAATTTTCCTTATTGGCAATGTGAAATATTTAAAAAAAAATTGTTTCGAACCAATATTCGATTCTTTCAACTTCACAAAATGACTGAAACTTTGGATAACATTACCCAGAAACAATGCCGGCGCTCAACAATAGATTCGCCAGCTGGGTTGAATTAAAGTTAAACAGCCAGAAGAAACAGTGATGTCATTAATTTTGCGCACGCGCGCAAAACTCGACCAACCGGAACAAGGCGTAATGTTTCTTCCTCTAGGCACTAATTCGATACAGACCTGAGGCACTGAGTAAATTTAACTATGTTATTGTGTAATTTATAAAAATTGCATTAGCGATTAAGATATTTTCAACAAAAAAAATCTATGATCTAATTCAAAAAAAAAAAAATGAAGGTAAGTTTTTATCAGTTTTTTGTCTATAAAGATTCAGCAGAATTTTACGGGGCCGAGAATGATTCTTCGACTTTGAACAAGGAAATCGGAGGGCTCGTCAAAAACTTCACCATGAGGTTAAGAGAAAAGCTGCACCAGTTCATTGCAACTTCTTCAACCTTTTGCGATTGGAGATTTTTATCAGATAGAACAAAATAGCTCAGACTATGATAAGCCTCTCTTAATATTTTCATGTTCGGTTCTCTGTTTTCCGGAATCAATTTCTTCTTACAATTTTAATCACATCGTCAAGTCACCTTTTTGAGGTCTTATCCTCCCCCTGAGGGGGGAGGATAAGGAGAGGATTTTTAAAATTTATTTATTATGGCCTACCAGATACTTCAACGTTTTCTTCATCAGAATTATTCATTGTTTACTTAAAAAAATAATTTGATATTTTCAAAACATTGGGCATCCATTTTTAATTTTTAAATTTATCGACAGGGGAGAAATATCAGGTGAAATAGAACGCTACTTGCAAAAATTTTTTGAAATGGACCTTGATTGTTCTTCCCGTGGAGTCTTCATTTATTTAAACATAGTCAGACAGATCTCTCCAATTAAGACTATTTACATGAACATATAACAATAATTATTTTACATTTGTGGAGTCAATAATTTTTTAAAATGATAGATGGATCCATAAGTCAGGGTGGTGGTTGTTAAAACTAACGAGTATCTTAGCAAGTAAAGAGTTATTTGACGGGGGAAACAGCAATTTACATCTTGTGTTTCTCACGTTCAAACGGAATGTGATTCTTCGAAGCGAATCCTCACAGTCTACCAAGTTATTTATAATTTTGAAGATGAACAGAAGTTCAGCTGTGCTACGCGAATCCCGTAAAGGTACCAACTGGAACCGCTCCAGTAGGCACACAGTAGAGACGGGATGAGCTACGACAAATCATGTCTTATAAAGTTGAGCATGATGACAGTAGGTTCATTTGTCAAACATTTCCATCGGAATGTGCTTACCTGAAAACAAAAAACAAAATCCAATTAGATTATTTAATAATTTTGCGTTAAAAACTATTGTAGGCATTATTAACCAGCACAAGTTGTACATCGCGCCTTTTTCGTCATCAACTTGTATAAACCCCTCGAATCCACAAGGTTTGTAGTTCAATAAAAACGAAAAACCCCCCAACAGGGGAAACTCCATCTAGTTCGTTTAATCGTTAAAATTTACTTTCGGAATTTATGGGCAAGTCAATCTCATGAAAAGTTCATTACAGGCTGCTTAAAATCTTTCCAGAACAATTAAACTCTTGAAAAATTTTTAATTTATTATTCTTTAAAAAATATTGACAAGCCCAATTCATGTTTTCATTATAATGAATACCAAAAAAATCTATGCCAAATCAAGTAGGAGAAATTAAAAAAAAAATAACAAATCCTCAACAAAGCCTCAATCCCTCTTTAATGATGCTCAATCACATTTTTAATATTTCATCGAATCTTCAACGGTGCTTCAGAGCACAGTTCATTCTCTCCAAACAACCAGGAAACGAATCCATGCATGTATAAGTACGCATTACAGTACAATCCTGAATATACGATTCATTTGAATCACAAAAAAATGAATCACTCGAGGGCTGAATATTTACTGGACATGATTATCCTCAAACCAACTAATTCCACATTTAAGGTAAATAGAAGTTTATTAACCGATAATTTGGCATTATTACCATCACGCTACATCTTATTTTAAAAAAAAACGCATAACCTCAATTTTTGTAGTTAACTTAGGAATAAAATTCCATTTCAAAGAAGTAAATTCTGCCTTTTCCCGCAGCATTTTGTACGAGAAGTAGAAACGCAATTATAGCAGTAGATTTCCGTCAAGGCCTGCGGATTTGTTTCGGTCTCGTTTAAATTACATATGTGCTGAGGATAAGGAGGAGGGATTAATTTATAACCGCATTCATTTTTCTAACGAGAAAATCGAATCCTAACTACAAAGAGATGAAGAGCTCACTTCATTTTTTTTTATTAAAAAAAATTTTAATCTGTTGTTTTAAAAATGAAAAAAGAATGCTGTCAACGACTTTTACGACAGCTTTTTACGGAGGGAAAACTGAAACTTGATTACTGTACAACGTAACAGAGAGGAAAAGGATGAGGAGGGGCAAAAAAAATCACAACCAACAAAGGTATCTGTCAGTCTGATTCATTTCACGCAATTCACTGAATTCCTTTTATCATTCCCGAATAAAAAGGGGAAGGGGGTGAAAAAAAAAAAAGAGAAAAGAAACCGTATGCTTTTCATTTTGATTTCACTCGACCGATTTTTTAATAGCAATATTGGTATTCGAAAGCAAATTAGTTTTTTTTTTTTTTTGTTGGAGATGGAATGTTTCCGATATGGAAATGATATTATCATTCGGGGGGAGAATGGGAAAGAATGAAAGGCAAATAAAGCGATAAGAGTTTTTTTTTCAGGGAGCTAAGATTCCGGGTTTCCTTGCTCGGCTTACGACGGTTTTAAATTGATTTGGACTTAATCAAAGTTTTTTTGTCGAAAGGGAAAGTAAATGGAAAGAAAAAGGTTATTTAGCGAACAACCGGTTAATGTGGTTGAAATAGGAAATTCATTTGTTTTCCCCGTTCGAATTTATTTCAGGATGGAAAACTTTTTCTATTTAGCATAGGATTACTCAAGGGTTTGTTTCTTCTGTGTCATTTGTGTAATTTGAAATTTAGAGCTTTAGCCGATTTAAGAATAATAGATTACTTTTGAAATGGGTTGAATGGATAAAAAGGGAGAGACAAACTAAAAAGGCATCGTGAAAGTTTATCTAGTGAAATATTGGTAAAACAATCTAGTGATAAAATTGCCTGAACAATTTTGTGAAAGGGAACAGGAAAAACTTTTTTGTAATTTTTGCTGATTCAAATACAAATTTTTTTTGTCTCTTTTCATTGCTTCAGCTTTTCGAACAAAACCTGCTGTGAAAAACACAAACAATATGACGGGGAAAAAATTGTTTTGTTGATGCAATTTAATAAAACATAATTGTTTGACAAATAATTTCATGAAACAAAATTGTTTTTGGGGCATAACTAATGTTTGACTAAACAATTTCATGGAACAATTCGACGAAAAAACATTGCTGAACGATGGCTTTGATGCAACAGTTCGATTTGAAACAAAAACACTGATTGACAGAACAACTTGACAAATAATTTGATGGAAAAAAATTATTTGACAAATCAATTCTATGTTTGTCGATTATTTTGATGAAATCAAATTCTTGAACAAGAAATTAGAAGGGACAACATTCATTTGCATTACAATTTTTGAACCAAATTTTTTGATAGAATAATTTCATGAAATAAACATTATTTCTGGCGAACGATTTCATGAAGTTTTGTTGACGATGAAAAAAAACATTAGTCGACAAATTTTTTCAAAGAAATAGCATTTCCTAACGAACAATTTGATGAAACTTCATTGCTGCACTTTGATAGAACATCAAACAAACAATTCGAAGCAACAATTTAATGAAGCAGCATCGACAAATGGTTTTATAAATAATATTGCCTAACAGGTAATAAATAAAAAAAAAACATTTTTCGATTAAAAATTGGTTTTTTCTACCAAAAAAAAAATTAGGTGTGTTGCAAAAACTGTCAAAGTTTACATAAAAAGTTAACTCTCCTTATTGATCGTTGAAAAAACTAATAATGTCAATTTTCTGGACGAGAATGTATTTTAAAATACGCCATTCGATGGTCCATTTATTGAAACCCTTACGATAAATCCCAAACGTAATACTTTTCCCGATAAATTAAAATTTATCAAGCTCCTTACATCTCAATAATATTTCATCTTGGGAAACCAAAAGGTGTTTAGAACTCAATTTCTCCCACCTTTATTTTCCAAAAACAATCCATTATAATCGAGCTATGAATTACTTCCCTAATAATAAATCAACGACGAGACCGATAGGCTCGGAACAATGCATTTTATCTCAAGGGTACCAACAAAGCAAAAAAGGATTAAAATTGAAGGAGGAATTTTGAATAAACGTGCCGCCCGCGGGTTAATCTTCCCTTAAATACATCATGAACAAAAGCTGTTATCGTTATCGGAAGTCTTCGTTCTTTAAACGGAAAAGTGGTAGCTTTGGAGACAAATAGAAAATTTTTTTTCTTGAAATACAGTTTGGCTAACAATGTGTTTTTTGCTTTTTAATCACCACGAAAAAAATAAGGGAAGAAAAACGTTGTGTTCATTTCCGGGAAAGGTTTTTTTACGTCAACAGGTTGCCAACACAACACAAATAATTCATTCATACGCACCCCTTCTTCCTTGTCAACAAATATTTGAAATGACATCTACGCAAACGAAAAAAAGTTCATTGTTGTGAAAACAAAAATCCGCAAATTTTTTTTTTCTGTATCGTCGTTAAAACCGAAAATGAATCCCTTTGAGCGTCTTTTTTTGTGCGAGAACCGAAAAGAATCTTAAGACTTTTCAACCATAATACCAAAAGCAAAGCAATTAATTTAGATGGAAAATAAAGCCTCGCTCGTAGAGAATGATCCGATTTGTATAAACCCGCAATACTTTTTTTTATGACGACGTTCCCATCTCTCTATTTTTCTCTGTCTAACTTTGGAAGCTTCCCCCGCACTTTCAAAGAATTTTATTGCTTTCTTGAAATAAAAAAATTCCGAAGTTGAATGTCTATCAACCTTGCATCGAGATTAGGTTATAAAAATTGATGTTTTTCTTTTTTTTTTCTTGCGGGGCTTCGGGTAATGCGATTTTGAATTATGGAATTTTTTTCATACGAAAAAGATTTGAAATAGAGAAACTGAATAAATCATTATTATTTATATCTTTAAAGATGTAACTGAAGTATTTTAGAAACTTTTTTTTCAGTCAAACTCAGAACAATTGAATCCTAAGTAGTGTAAGCCTAAGTGGCCTTCGATGACCCTAGAAAAATAATATTTTGATGGGATTTTGATTAGCTCTCCTAAAAATCGCCGCAACTCAAGCAACAAGCAAGACTTTTCTTGAAAAACAGAAGCCACCATGTCTAAATTCTCTCATTTTCTTTGGCTAGAACTTAATACTAAGAGAAGGATTAAATAAGACATTTTCCTGCTCAAAAAAAGTAAAGGGGAGTGTAATGGTTTAAGGCCTCTTTATCCTTTTTCTTGCCTTGTGCCACAATACTATAACCATGGTGACCACCGAACCGTAAATCATGATCATGAACCCCAAAGAAAACGTTTTCGTTTAAAAAAAAATAATTGGAAAAAAAAAGTTCCTAAAAGAAAATTCCAACTTTTTTGAAAAGAGAACAATCGGCAAAGAGTAAAGTCAGGTTTCTCCGATAATGGTGCCTCATTTAAATGTTGCAAGAACTGCCTTTTAAAAGTTTTTTTCAAAATAAATACAGAGTAATTTTCAAGTTGATTTAAAAGAATTTTAAAAGGTTCGAGTTTAAAAAACAATTTCTTTATCCGAATATCTCTTTGTGCACTTTGACATTCGAGACTTAAATAACTTGTTCAGTTTCCAACATTCCTTTTATCCACTAAGACAATCACATTTTCTCCTGTGAATTTATAAATAATAAAAATACAGCCAGGCTGCTTTGGCCAAACTTGCCCGCTGATTTTGGGACCTTCTTTTGGATTTAACAGCACCGAGAGATCAGGTCCGAAGTTAAACTCCGAAGGCCTGGCAAATGATTTGCCCATGGCGTATTTCTCTCCCCCTTAACTCCCACACTTCGATATTGTGATGATTTAGTCAAAAGTCGCGCCAAATTCGAAATGTCTGCGGCTTTTTTCTCTCTAACGAAAAAATTCAGCTTAATCCGTAGTGATATCAGCATTCGCTTCTGAGCCTACATTTCATAAAGCGCAAACCACTTTCTACTGGATCGCATGCGGCCTTCACATTTTCCAGTTTAAACCAGATCCTTACACTCAATTCGGCCGCTGCACCGATTTCCTTAATTCTTTCTCTTAAACTGACATCATCCTTACGATTTCAACACCAGGGAAAAAAAATTAACGAACCATATCTTTGCTTACGCGTCATGCGGCCGACGACAACGTGGTGACTGCATGACGATAGCAATTTCCTCATTTTTTTTACCGACGCTAAAAATAAGAAAGGAAAGAAAAAAATTGTTTGCAGTTAAAATTAACAACGAAACATTAATCTTGTCGGTTTTGAGAGGTCATTTAGTTTGGCAGACACATAGAGGCCGTGAGAGATAATAACCAAATTAAGCATATTACATCTCAAGACGTTTTATATGAATGAAAGAAGAGAAAACCCGTTTGGACTTAATACCTGTTTGCTGAGTCAGCATAAGGGTGTTAATTAATTAAATGTTTCGCATTTCTGGTTTTTGCTTCGTTTATGTCTTCACTTCCCCCAAACTGTTATTGCCTTTCGTTTCGCTCCATCTCTCTCGTTTCTCTTCCCGGAAGGAATCGGATTGCTTTGCTTTTGACTTGATAGTTTATAAGTACGCTCCTTCGTTTAATTGACGTTGAATAAGGATAAAGAAGTTTTGAGGTAAGCCCGCCCATTTAACTTCAATCGCGAAGGGAATGTTTCCGAACGCTTTGCTGCGGTCAATGAAGTCGATAAAGCGATATCAACTTGCCTCTTTTGTTTCTGTTGTTTTCCATATAAACTAATCTCGGATTGATTTCTATTCAAGAGGAATTTTATCAGTTTGTTGTTTTGGATAAAAGGGAAATGATTTTATTTAAAAAAAATGTTTACAGTCACATTTTTGAAAACATAACCTTCATCAATAGCCGAAGCGATCTCGGTGGTCTTTTGGCAGGAGTTGAGGAGTTGTCAAAAATTTTGATTTATAGAGAGCAATTGTGCATCTGTAAGCTAAATTTTTTAAATTTTTTAAGAGTGTTAAATTGTTGCATTATCAGATGAAAGTAAGAAAAAAGATGGCAAAGGCTAAGTGTAGGTTAAGTCACTTAAAATTGTCCTGTTTCGTTAGATAGGTTAAGTTAAGTTAAGTATTTTTCAAATGTTTTCCATTGCTCCCATTTCGTTTTCTATAAATTTCGTTTTTTTCCTAATATATTTTCATTTTGTTTCGATGGTTCACATTTAATTCCTTAAAGTTTTTATTTTGTTTTCCACGAATTTCATTGTTTTCCATGGTTTCCATTTTGCTTTCCAAGAATTTAATTTTTTTTAAATTGTTTTTCAATGTCCCAATTTGTTTCCCACGAATTTGATTTGGTTTTTCATTGTTCCAAATTTGTTTTTCACAGATTCCATGGTTTCCATTTGGTTTCCAACAGTTTTTAATTTGGTTTTCATGAATTTTTTTTGTTTCCAGTCCGTTTTTGTTTGTTCCCATTTAACCTCTCATTCCTTTTATTTTATTTTCCAAAAATTTCAGTGTTTTCAATTGTTTCCATTTTGTTTTCCATAAATTTAATTTTTTTAAAATTGTTTTTCAATGTCCCAATTTGTTTCCCACGAATTTGATTTGGTTTTTCATTGTTCCCAATTTGTTTTTCATAGATTCAATTGTTTACATTTGGTTTTCATGAATTTTTTTTGTTTCCAGTCCGTTTTTGTTTGTTCCCATTTGGTCTCTCATTGCTTTTATATTGTTTTCCAAAAATTTCAGTGTTTTCAATTGTTTTCATTTTGTTTCTCATTGTTTACATTGTGATTTCCACGACTTTGATTTTGTTTTCCATTGTACCTATTTTGTTTTCGATGAATTTCATTCTTTCCATTTAATTTCTCATTTGCATTTTCATTTTCATGAATTTCCGTAAACTCGGCCGAAGGTTAACACTCTAACCTCATAAAAAATCCCCTCTCTTTCACCCGAACTTCGAATTCTACCACAAGCCTGTCCTAAAACTAAACGCCATGCACCCGATTAGTCAGAGCTTTGATAAAACAGCCACGGCTTATTGTTCATCCCGAATAAATGAAAAAAAAATTAGAAGACTTGATTAAATCTGCAAAAGCGTAGCAAAAAATACGATTACAAAACAACTGCAACAATACACCGCTTTAAGCTCCGACTTATTCGGGGCTTTATCTTCTTTAGCACTCTTTTTTTTTCCTCCCGAAAACAAAAGCCCTTGACGATCCTCCTCCTTGTTTCATTACTCATTCTCGATTTTAATGAATTTCTACTTTAAATTCAAGATGAATAAGTAATTCATTTAATCCAAAATATGAAAGAGCTCTCACTTTCATCGTCCTAGCGCTTCAATGTGGACTTTGGTATAAAAAAGAAATTTCCTCTTTTTTGTAAAAAAAAAGAGGGATCTCCGTCGCTCAGTAAGCTTTACAGAATTTTTCTTTTTAGATATAATTTCAAAGAGGGGAAATATACACGCGAAATAAATAGACTTGAGCCTAACACGTCTCCGAAGAGAATTCAGCAATAAATCGTAAAGCTCTTTAAGCTTTTTAAATGAATAACATCAACACAAAAATATTTCAGAGCTTATGGCTCATGAATATTTTCAATGTAAACGAGACATTAAACGTTAAAAGGTGGAAATCGTGACCCTAGTCCGATTTTTTTCTTTTTTACAAGGTGACAATGAAAACGTTATTCTTATAAGCTCGATATTTAATTTAATGGTTAAACGCGAAAAGGTGATCAAGACAGAAGATTTTTGAGGAATGAGTCGGACGTAAATAAAACAATTAAGAGAATTGGCAATATCATACCGAAAATTACACGAACAAATTGCCTTGAGGGATCGTTTTAATGAGCTTTCTTCTTTATTCAATCAATCAAGAGATTTTGTTCGGGCGAAAACGATTAATCTTTTGTGTGAAATAATTTGAGCCCTCATTTATTTTGTCGCGAGTTGGAAGTAAAAATGATATTAATTTAAAACAATGGAAGTTTTTTAAGCATTTTGGAAAATTTTATGATAGGCAACAAGTATTAAATTTAGCTCTGGCTTGCTAACGCTATGTCATACTGTATTCTACTCCAAGCTTATGCACTTGCAAGTCCAAAACAATATGTTGTCGATTTATTTTGTTTTAGAGCCCATAGTTTCGATTTTGTTTTCCAATGAATATCGTTTTGTTTCCAATTGTTTTCATCTTGTTTTTTGTTGCTGTCATTTCAATTTTCATTGTTATTAATTTGTTTCTTTTTGTTTCCATTTTGTTTCTCATAAATTTATTTTGTTTTTCATTGTTTTCATTTCGTTTTCCATGATTTTTTTTGTTTTAAATTGTTTTTACTTTGTTTCCATGAATTTTTTTTGTTTCTAAAACTTTCCCATTTTGTTTTTCACTGTTTCCATTGTTTTAATTTTGGTTCCCATGAATTTCCAATTGTTTTCGTTTTGTTTTTCATTGTTCCCATTGCTGTGTTTCTGTTTAACATTGTTTTTACTTTGAAAACAAAGTTTAAAACAATTGAAAACAAAAAAAATCATGGAAAACGAAATGAAAACAATTGAAACAGAGAGGCAACAATGAAAACAATGAAAAACAAAATGAATTCATGGGAAACAAAATGGAAACAAATTAATAACAATGAAAATTGAAATGACAGCAACAAAAAACAAGATGAAAAAAATTGGAAACAAAATCTATTTTCCATGAACTTTTTTCACCCATTGTTTTCACTTTCTTTTTCATGGATTTGGATTTGGTTTTGTTTCCCATTGTTGTCATCTTGTTTTTCATTGATTTCATTTTCTTTCCCATGAGTTTTTTTTCTTTTTCATTGTTTTCGTTGTTCTCATTCTGTTTCCCATTGTTTTAATTTTGTTTTTCATGAATTCCCTTTTGTTTCCAATTGTTTTCACTTTGTTTAAAATTGTTGTCATTTTTGATTTTGTTTGCATTTGTTTCTATTTCCTTTTCCATGAATTTCGTTTCATTTCCAATGATTTTGATTCGTTCATCATTGCATTCGTCTTGTTGTTTTATTTCTCTTCCCAAGAATTAAATCATCCTTATTCATACCGTCATACCCCAAAAACTGACACAAAAGCCTTAATTTAAACTTATTCCATTTCATACGTGCCTTTTGTATACAAAAAAAAGGGAAAAACCTTAATTGCCAGTTGTTTGCGACGTTCTCCTCAAGACTATTCCGGAATAAAGGAACGACGGTTTGAGAGGGTGAAATGTTGCAGCTCTAGGGAAAGTTTAAATCGAACCCAAACTTAGTTAACAACTTCCAAGAGAAGTATACGTGATTTCTCCTCATAGCTAATGTTTTGATTGCTTATTTTCTTAACGTGAATCTCAGCCATTTTCCTATTTAACTGATTAAAAACAATGAGAGAAAAAGGACTTTGCGTGTTTGTTTCCTTCAAAAATTCTTGCTTGAAAACCTTCCAAGAACATTTTTGTTAAAAGCTCATCAAGCAAAATTCGTACTCCCAAATGAAGTTATAAATAAGTACGTCAATCATTTCATTACGGAAAGGCTTCTGAATTCTACGAAACGAATTTAATTATTGGTCAGCGATACAAAACCACAGACAGAACAAAACTCAACTCCTTTTCCGTGATTTTTCACGGATATTAAACTTGTTAATAATTAAGCGAATAAACTAACGAATGTGAAACTCGTTGTCTTGTCAAATTTGTGCTAAATAGGTGATTACTAAATGTCTGGTCGTCTCCTACGAATGAAAAGAGATGTTTTAAATATGTTAAGTAAAAGCGGTTGAACAAAAAGGGTTTTTTGAAAACGGTCCAATATGTTTTAGAAAATAATAACTTCTTTCCACTGAGAGTCGGATTACTTTGTAAGCTCTTTATGAGCTTTTTCTTTATTAATTTTCATTAGTACGAGTAATTTGAAATATCTTTTCTTTATTCTCCTCCTCGGAGATTTCGTGGCTCTTTTTTTTATATTATATAAAAGACCCCTTTTTTCCTTCTTTTCATCGATTAGCAATTGTGTAATATTCTCCGAGGCGAAAATCCATTTCCCTCATCGAGGAAAAGAAATTACATCTAAACGAACGTCCGTTCATTCTTGTTGCGAAGTAACAGGTAGTGTCACGTGACGTTGAAAAGAAAAAGAAGGAATCTGAATTTCCCTTTGACAAGTTATTTCTCGAAAACGATTCATTTATTGGATTCCTCGAGTCATTGTGCGGGCTTCATACAATAAAAATGCGAATAAAGTGAGTCAGCCTTTTGATCTCCCTTGAAAAGCACCGAATTTTTCTTTTTTCGAAAATCTCATAAGAAAACCACTTCAATATTTAACAACACAAAAAAAAATATTTTCAGGATTAAAAGTTTTCCCTCGAGGATTTGTTTATAAAAAAATCTGCTTGTATAAAGCATACAACAAATTCGCATTTAATTTAAGCCAATTAAAGATTCTGCTATATGCAATTGCGAAAAACCGTTAGCACGGTAAATCCATTTAAATCCGCATCAATTTGTACTCGAATTTTGTTTGCACAGCAATCGCTGATATAATTTTACCGCCGAGAGTCATTTTTCGTAGTAGTATTTCCAATTGCTTTTGTATTTCCGTCATGTGCTGATTAAGCAAATATGAAGAGCTTAGTAGGTAATTCTTTTTTACGTTCAACACTATTTTTATTTTAACAATGAGGGGTGAGGGGAGACTTGGAGCGTCTGGGAAAAATTGGGATTTGCTAGGCGCAGCAAGCTGTGATCGCAGGAAGTAAGTACCGGAGGTTCGCAAGAATAATTGAACCATCCTAGCAGGTGGTTCGCCAACCTCGGATCCGCAGACGTCCCGTATCCATCGACACGTTGTCCTCTTTTCAAAACCTGCCAAATTCACCGCGCCTATAGCACTGCTAAAGGAACAAATGATTATTTTAAGACAAACTTTCTTTCAGTTTTAAACACTATTGAGCTTGCCACATCACGACACTCATCTTGATGTTTATGGTGATAAACTACAGGATGTAGAAGCCTAACCATGCACCATCTAATATACACTAATTATTAAATCTATTTAAACGTTCCATACAACCGCGTTCTATCTTCAAGACGATACATCCCCTCGTAATAAAAAAAAAATCCGACTTCAACTAGCTAATTACCATTAATCCAAACGCACACTATTTAATCGATTTAAGAGGATCATTGTAATCGTTGATTACACAGATAAACGATATTGTGTACACTAATCCACGCCTCTTGTTGATTGATTTACTCCTTGTGCATTCGGAATAAATAACGATCATTCGAATCCGTAAGAAATCGACCAGTATCAATGTTAAAAAAAATTTCTTCCACGCCTCATGAATTTTACATCGTGAAAAATGATCCGTGTAAAGAAAAAGAAAAGGGGGAAAAAAGCTCAAAGAAGGAAGAAAAAAAAAGACGGGCTTGATTGATTTCTTTCATCCATTGTTGGACAGGTCGCCTTGACTTACTTTGAAGAACATACAGTGAAAGGGGGGACGGGCATTAGAGTTATCCCATTAGGTGGATAATAGAAAGCAAGGGTGTTGTAATCCATCAGTGTCCCCGTAATTCACCAAAGAAAATATTTTTGGTTTAGCTCAACTAAAATCTAAAAATGAAATGTCAATTTTTCGGGGGATTTTCGATACTTGCTGCAAAGGTTGTTGGTTTTACAGAACCAGAAGAAATAACAATATTCCAGTTAGTAAAGTTTAAGAAGAAATAAATTCCTTGAATTTCCAGTTAATTTCCAATACCCAATGTTCGAAACTTCGCTAATCCATAAATTATACAACGTCGCAAAAATACAACCTAAGGCTTCATTTTTAGCCCATTATAAAAACTTACGACCGGTTTTTCCCTCTTACCGGAACCGAGACATAAAGAATAACTTTCCGCTTCTACTCCCATCGGAAACCTGTCAGGAGAATAGAACTTTTTTCTTTCTTTTTTCCTTTTGTATTTCAAGATGATACCCTTTTTTCCCCTAAACAAACTTAATCCCCCTTTTTATCTTTACTTTTTTATTTAGTGGTAATTAACATGCGATTTGCCGCTTTCCGTAAGCCCGTGCGGTTAATTAACAGACTGTTAATTATGGTTTGGAAAATCAAAAGGTCAGTAATCTTGACATTTACTTTTAACTTTATATCAGTCTAAGGTTTTTTTAGAATTTTGTAAGGAGCTGGGAGAAAGCAGTCATCATCCTGTAAGTAGAATGTAGGGAGCCTAGTAGGGAGTGGACACTTCGATTAGTAGTCTGCTGCACAAGAGGCTGCTGTTCTGAATATCGCCATATTGCCCCATAAACTTTCTGTTTGGTCATCATGGCAGCTCCGTGTTCAGCAGACGACACGTCGAAGTGTCCACTCCCTATTAAGCTCCCTTGATAATAGACTAAAGGTTCAAGTGACACAAAGCTAGAAAAAATCTGAGCTGCATTAACTCATAAATTCTAGATTGTGCATCCCCAGCCACAAGTCCGACTATTTTTACCTCTGACCTTAAATAAAACCGAGTCAACAATACATTTATTTTCCTATTTAATATCAAAACTGTTTACCGTGTCGTGACAAAGCTCCGGTATCAAGTTTTAAAAGGTTTTCTTTTTTTTAAAAAAAACGTTGGTTAATGCTCTTTTCCTGACCGCTAAAGCTTCAAGCTGTTGCTCACGATATTTTTCACTTTTTGTTAAAAAGAAAAAGGAAAAGGAGGGGGAAATAGGAGACTGTGAAAAAGAAATTATGAAGTCGCATGTGATATACAAAAAAAGGAAGCGAGGATTCGCACAGACTGGTGTTTATCTTTTGGTTTTTTTTTTTTTTAAACAATGCTGATATTTCTTTTTTTTTTCAACCCCGGGATTTTATAGTGTTGTCCGTACCTTGTTTCCATTATGCAGGGGAGGAAATGTCTGTTTTCAGCGTAAACATTTACGTTTCGGAGTGAGTTTGAGTAGATTAACGATGTTTTTTTATTTTACACTTTGTGGAACGTGATCGCGTCAGGCCAGATGCCAAATGACGTCAATTTGTGCATCGCCCTGTCTGCTTTCGTTTTTTATTTTGCACGGTTTTAACGAATTTCAGCTTTAAGTGTTTTGCTCGTAAGATCAGTGAACTTTAATAAGGGTGAATAAATCACGAAGAATTTTAATTTAAGTCGATACGGGTTTTATAGTTGTGGCAAGTGGCACAGAGGCTCAGATAAGGAGATTCGCAGGGCTCCGGATGATAGGGCCTTGGGTCAAGATTTCTTTGGTCAAGGCCTAAAGCTCGAGTCCAAGGAAGTCGATAACATCCCTACGAACTCTTCACCTTTATCAGTTCGAAACTACAGCACTGCGATCGTAGATTGTACTCCCTGATTTTGATGAAAGTTTAAAGCTTCGCAAGGTTATCAGACCGACTTTTATATGCCAGGTCCTTTGGTAGGTGAGAAAGTCTTTTCATGGATTGATAAAAGGCGCAGCATGCCCCAAGGCTCTAAACTGGGGCCGCTACTCTTCTCGACTAACATTCAAATTCAAATAGAATCGACATTGACATCGCTAAAGCTTGAGGGAATCTACCTGCAAAATGATTCTTCTCTTCGCTGTAACTCCTTAATCTAAAAAAAATCACGACGGGAAATCAGAAAAATTCGACATCGAAGCTCGCGATTCCCATTCCTTTTTCTTCTCAATCATTCAATATGTAAATCTGGCCAATTGTATTCTATTCAAAGAAAAATATACGTCTAACCTTTTAAGAATGAACACGAGGGAAAAGCGACAGACTTTCGCTTCGAGCTGGGGAAAAAATGTCTGATTTTTTTCTCTCGAAAAAATATCAAAAACGTGTTTATCAACTCGTTTAAAAATAACCATTTTACATATTTTTGTCACAAAAGAGAAATTCACGCGAGTGAAAATACTTAAAAACCGGGGTAATATGCGCTTGGGTAAACTAATTTCACGTTAAAAGGACTCCATAAATAAAAATATTCAGGGGCCGTAATCACGGTCGGGGTAGTGTATTTAATGCAAAAACGTGCGTGCACCTCTCTCCTGGTTGGTGACACATAATTAGAAAAACGAGTGGGGAGGGGTTTTCAAAGCATGGAGTATCGATGGCCATCACCCTCCGAATTCCACTTCATGTACCATCATACGACCGCAATGCGGTTTACTTCTCATCTCGAGTTTTCCTCTGGATAAAAAATCAAAAAGAGCTTTTCCAAAGAATAAAAGGTTGTTCATCTCTCTCTCGCGCTGTGCGCTAGCCACGGAACTATTGGTCATTAACATTTATTAATTCATAATGCTACGCATTGTTTTACATACTCATTAGCCGAGGGTCGTTATCTCTAACTTGTTTGCTTTTTCTGTATCCATCATGTATCCTTTTAATGAGGAAATGAGATGGAGTAAGTCGACTGAGATGAAAATTTAAATTCAGGTAGACGGCCTAAAAAGGGCAGGCGGTCGTCTTCCTGCGGAGGGAGGTCACGACAGATAAATAAAAAATTCTACATTCGCCGAAAAAAAAAAACTTATAAATCATTTCTAATGCAAATCAAATACTGTACTAATTCTCACCCAAAACTTGTCAATTACTAAACATCACACCAAGGCAGCAAAATTACAAACGATTTGACTAATAACATTGGCCTAAATCCAAACTGGCGTCGAATCCTATTAACCATTAACTCAAAAAAAAACCATTTTAAATTATAAAACTCTTCCTTCCAGATAAACATCTCATCTTCAAAATACTCTCTTCCCCAACTTTTATTTCTCTTCCGCGAAAAGACGAAAAACTTCTTCTCACGTTTGTCATATCCTCTAGCACGTAAACATTTTTTTTATTTAAAAAAGAAATCCTCACTGCACAGAAAATCACATTTTCTTCATAATATTATTAAAAAAAAAAAAAGATTGGAAAAGTTGAATTAATTTAAGAGAAATGTCACGTCGACTGCACAAACCCATCCGTTGATGCAAGTTCATCATTCTGCGGAGGAAAGTAACAAAACCGCATGTACGCGGTTTTAGGCTAATTAGAAATATGACAGGCGTAATCATGTCAAAACAAACTACATACTTGACCGCGTGTGTTCGAATAAGTTAACAAAGAAAAATTTCAAACTAACAACACGAATATTTTTTATCACTACCTGTGCCTAAAATTTTCCAATAATTTCAACTGAATTTATTTTTTAAGGCTCAGCTTGTGACTTTGCTCTCCTTAAAAGAAACGACGCTAATTCCAGAACCAAATTCCTTTTTCGAAACTTGTGTTATTTTCCCATTTCTTCAAGTTCATCTGATACGGAACTCAATCTCCCCCGTTTTGGGCCCATCTTGTCTCAGAGTAATCCATATAAAACGTTTCACTTGTTAAAATGCGAATATAAAATACACCGGGAGGAAAAAAAAAGAAGTCACTTAGCAAAATTGCCTCAAGCCCCCGGAAAAATTTTTTCGAGGAATAAAACCGAATTTACTGGAATTCTATAAACAAACAAGCATAACGTTAAAATTTTTTTTTCCATTTCCAGTTTGAGATCTTTAATTAAATTTTTGAAATTAAAATGGGACGTTATACTGCTAACGATGAAACGTTAAGAATCTTCACTTTTTACTACCTTTAAATCGATTACGTATTATGTTTTATTATTTAAGAATCACCGAAGCGTAAGATTGATTCGGTCTTTAAATTAAATTGCACCTTATGTCGCCCCCCCCCCCTCCCCCCTCCCGTGAAAACCGATTAAATTCGAATTGAGAGAATGAATTTTCCTCTTTAGTTTGAACAGAAATAAAACTTGCCGGAAGAGAAAGTTTGAGAGCTGCAGGGCGTTTCGAAAAATATATTTGTTTAGAATTTTAAAAAATTTGTCAATTTATATTTGTAACGAGAAATCAAACTTTGATCGAAAATTTAAAAAAAAAAAGGTTTCATTAAAAAAAAGATCATTTTTAGAAAAGCGCTAAGAACATTTTAATTCATGAAATGGCCGTTGGATGGCGCCAAAAGAACCTTAAGTGGCGCTGATGTCATTTTAGTTCACGAAATTATCGTTGGATGGCGCTGATCACGTACCTGATGTAGGCGGGGCATGATGCTCAGAGCGCTAGAGATTGTTTGTAGTTTGTGAAATGGGCATTGGATGGCGCTAAAAAAATTTAAACGGGCAGGGTTTCAGGTTCACGCCGCTTTAATGCGGTTAACTGACGGTTGGTGGAGCTGGTAAATACCAAATGAAAGCGATACATGACGCTCAGAGCGCTAGAGCGCGTTTACAGTTCGTCAAATGGCCGTTAGGGAGCTGTAGTATTACTTCCAAGTCGCGGAAGTTAAATTAACCTTTATTTTCATTTAAAAATCGCTAAAGCACGAATCTCTGACTCCAAATTTCATTTTATATTTACCAAATAATATTCAGCAGCCACTTTTTCTAGATCTATCTTCATCCCCTTTGAAAATATTACAAGTTTTAAGTAGCTCAAAATTTTTATCTCTGTTTGCAGAAGAATTTCAATGAGGGGCAATTTTTTATTACATTTTCTCATCAAAACTTTCAGATATCCAAGCCAGCGTACATTCACTCAATTTTAAAACGAATTGCCCTTTTTAGAATCCTTTACACAAGAAAATTTTAACTGAAAGCTTAACGCTGCATAAAACTAGACTTCACAGGAAAAGACAATGTTATATTACTTTAGCGATATTCCCAACTGTTGCTGCATTTTCTCCCCCTTTTACTTTTGTTTTCACCCTCCATTGTTTTCAGGCCATTCCAGGAAAAACAATTACATCTTCAAAAAAAAGAATCTTAGGCCCTTCAACGAAACATTTCCTTTCTCTCTTCAACCTTGAAACCCTTAGTGCTCGTTATTTTGTTTATTTTTTACGGGAATTTTTCTTCCCTGCGCTGGCTAGCATCATTCCTTTCTTTTCCTTTTTGCGTGACTTTTAATTTTACGACCTCTTTTATGCGAATCCATGTTTTAAAGCCATATATCAAAAAAACATATACACTTTATCGATTTTACTTTCGAGATTTGTTTGTAAATCCCAGTTTTGTTTACTCAACCTCCTCCTCTCGTCCTATTCTTACATCATCAACTATGATAATTTTATGCCGCCAAGAACCTCTTTTCGAAAATTTTCATTTTTTTTTTTAATCTTGCGAAGTTAACGACAATAAGATATTTTTCATATAAATAGAAAGTTTAAAACAAGAGAGAGCTGGCGGAAAAGTTTTTTTTTTGTTCGATGGGGGGTGAGAGAGCGAAAAAAGAAAGAAGCGTTAAAATACATAAAGACGGTATGAAATTCGCTATCATAAATTCCGGAGGGAGAAAAAAATATCTCATTAGAAAGCTGACATCTGAGGTTTTGTACTATTATATTAACTTTCAACTGTACATAAAGCTGTTTTGATTTACGGCCCGAAAAAGCTCGAGCTATTATATTCTTTGTCGGTGATTCCGGACGCGGAATTCCGAAAATGAAAAGAACAGAGAGCAGGATCGAACAGGAAATAGAGGTTGCCAAACTTGGGAGATCGTTATTGATCGAAATATTTTAAAGCTTGTGTATGTGGTGGTCACTCTATGCCAAAACTTTTTAGGCCTCAATTTTATTTTCTTAGATTTTCTGGTGTTGAGCAATTTTTGTTAAATTTTTCTTAGATTTTCTGGTAGGATTATTTCTTGCTCAACAAATTTTATAATAATGTTTTGTTACCAGATAAATCTTTTGATGATTTTTGTAGTCGAACAAATCTTTTGATGATTTTTGTAGTCGAACAAATCTTTTGATGATTTTTGTAGTCGAACAAATCTTTTGATGATTTTTGTAGTCGAACAAATCTTTTGATGATTTTTGTAGTCGAACAAATCTTTTGATGATTTTTGTAGTCGAACAAATCTTTTGATGATTTTTGTAGTCGAACAAATCTTTTGATGATTTTTGTAGTCGAACAAATCTTTTGATGATTTTTGTAGTCGAACAAATCTTTTGATGATTTTTGTAGTCGAACAAATCTTTTGATGATTTTTGTGGTCGAACAAATCTTTTGATGATTTTTGTAGTCGAACAAATCTTTTGATGATTTTTGTAGTCGAACAAATCTTTTGATGATTTTTGTGGTCGAACAAAACTTTTCATGATTTTTGTAGTCGAACAAATCTTCTGATAATTTTTTACTGTCTGTCAAATATTTAAAAAAAATTTTTTCAGTGAAAATGTTTGCGACCTATGGAAATATTGTTCTTGTTTTGCATTTCTAATGAAAAAAATTTTAAGATCTTGGCCCGCAAGATTTTTGTTCAGTCGATAAAGTCTTCTAATTACGTTGATAAAGATCGAATTGATTAACTTTTTCCTAATTGCACGTTAGCCCGCTGGTTTTGGTATAGATTTGGCATCCCAATCAAAAATTAGACACGAGGTAGCTGAAAAAAGTTGCCTACGGGCCTCTAGCAACCACATAACCAATCATCCACTAAAAGCACAAATGATTGCATTTTTCCGGCATTAAAATCTCTTCCAACCTTTTAACATCAAAGCACATTTAACACGCTTCCGCAATTAGCATACAATTTTACCTATTGAAATCGACGTTCACTCCTTTCAAATTCAAGAAAATTGATTCAAGTAATAAAAAGAGACATAAAGCATTTTCCATCATCCCCATAAAATTCAAATAAGAGATCATGTTTCATATCTGCATATGAGACATTTTTCTCACATATCATTCACGCGCATGGTTGCACATCCGTGAAGAAAAAAAGCGGAAAAAGATTTTTTAATTTCTTTTTTTTTTTTTTTCGTTTTAAAGTAACGATGATAGCTAGGAAGACAGTTGTAGCGTGAGGTCACGCAATGCGGACAAACTCCGTCGTGTAAATAATAACCCACTACAAAGACCTGCCCAGATTTCGTGAACCAAACGATTTATATCAATACCACATTATTTAAATGGGAAGAGAGTAAGAAATATTAAGAAAAAAGGGCGTCTAGGAAGTTCCATACCTTTCGATGCATTAATAGGTGCCCAGACGCTTCGTCCTTTTTTTTTACGTCCATTTATGCTTTGTCCGGATTTTAATGTCCATACTTTGAAGTCCATTTATTTATGTCCAGATGTAGAATGTCCGGTAATTATATGGTCCATTTTTTTTTAGGTTTGCATTTTTAAAGTCCACCGTCATTTATTGCGCGGGTGCAATTCCGTAGAATTCCGAGGGATTGGCGCCATGTTTGTTTTTGTTTATTTGTTTGTGTTGTTGTTTATTAGTAAAAAAATTGGGATTTTTTAAAGAAGTTTTAGTTTTATAGTATTTATTTTGTAGTGTTTTTTATTTTGATATTTTCTTTTCATCGCAATATTTTCATCTCTACGAACATTGTCAACATTGTCATCGATGCCCAGGTTAATAGAGTCAAGGCGAAAGAAGCAGTTATTAGCGCATCGCGGTTTTACATATCATTTCCACTCTAAAAGCAAAAACAATACGAGGTATTATTGGCGGTGTGCGGACAGGGCTGGCTGCAATGCCCGTGTGACCAGCAATGCGGACGTCGAGGCCGGTATCGACATCTTAAAAGAAGGGCGTCATACTCATCAGCCAAACTTTGCCGAAGAGGAGGTTCGTGAAACAGTTGCTCGCATGAAGAGACGAGCGGAAGCTCATCCAAATGAGCCTCCGCAAACCATAGCGATTGAAGAATTAGCTGATGTGCACAATGAGGAGGTGTTAATGCTGTTACCCGAAAGGATGGCGTTAGTGCGCATGATAAACCGTGAGCAAAACGCTACTCGACCCGGTGTGCCGCACTCTCTGGCAGACTGCGTAATTTTACCGCCGTACGACGTAACTCTTCGAAATGAACAGTTCCTCCAATTTGATTCGGGTGTAAATGACCCAGATCGCATTTTAATTTTTTTTAGTGAGTCTAACTTCCGTGACCTGTGTATGAGTGAAACGATCCTAGGTGATGGTACATTTAAAACTGTTCCGAACATGTTTGGCCAGATGTACACTATTCACGGAATAATTTTTCGAAAAGTTTTCCCCCTGGTCTACATTCTATGCGTTCGAAAGAACGAAGAAACGTACTCCAGGATACTTGAACAGCTGAAATTAAAAGCGGTGCAGCTAGGAATTGCGCTTGACCCGAACATTGTACTTGTAGATTTTGAAAAAGCTGCGATGAACGCGTTTTCTAACGCGTTTCCTAACGCTTCCGTAAAGGGTTGCCTCTTTCACTTCTGCCAGGCAATCTGGCGTCATTTGGTGTCCCTGGGGTTGAAAGAATCTTTTAACGACCCAGAAGATAGCACAATCAGGGATGACGCGCGGAAGCTAATGGCGCTGCCATTTATTCCCCCACATGATTTGGAGGAGGTTTTTTTAAGTTTGAAAAATGAGGTGGATCCTGAGTTGAGGGAGCTAGCCGATTACATGGACCGAACTTACGTCAGAGGGGTTCCAAGGCGGCAGGGGCGATTGGGGAGAGCTCGTGGTGGAGGCCGAAGACAGCCTGGTCCTCCACGGTTCCCTCCCTCTTCATGGAATGTCTACGATAGTGTATTGAATGATGAACACCGTACCACGAACTCAATAGAAGGTTGGCATTCGAAATTTCAAAAATTAATAGTTGCACACCACTCATCGATTTGGCGGTTTCTCGAGGTCATTAAAAAGGAACAAAATAGTAACACGTCATTAATTATTCAACTTAGGGGTGGGCACAGGAACGTAAAATATCCCGTGAAGCAAAATTACATGCAAAATCAACGGCAAGTTGAAACCATCGTACGGAACTACGATACATATCGTCGAGAGAACAGAGTGCACACTTACTTATCAGCTATAAGTTATCGCCTCAAAATTCACGAAGAAGGAATTATGCCCGATGATGATGATCTTGATGATGATGATCTGTGATCCGATGAATTATATTAATACTTTTAACACCATAAATATGTCACTTAACATCATATATATATCACATATTATACATAAATTTACATTCTATATGTTTCGTTATTTCTTACTTTATTATAATAGGACTTTAGTGTAGTAGGACATAATTCAGTGGACATAACTTTTACGGCCGAACAAATTTTTGTCCCTTTAAAAAAAAAGGACATTTAATTTGTGGACTACGGAAAATGGACTTAATTAAGTGGACATTTGTTTTTGGACAAAAGTAAAATGGACCAAAAAAAATTGGACAAAGCGTCTGGGAACGCATTAATATATTAGCCGGATAGTGCTTTTGCTGTTAAATACTGTGGGAACAGCTCCTACGTAGGGAATCTCAGTCTAGTCTCCCGGTGAGATTTTTCTTTGAATATCACGTGGAGTGGCACATATACATTAAAATTTTTCTAAAGCGTTTCATTAAGTAGTGATGACAGGATTTTTAATCAATTTACAAGTTTAAATGTTTAGGCACTGGAATTTGTCTACAATTTTTTTTCAGAATTTTAAATTTCAACAAGTTTTCTGATAATTTTTTGTTGTTGAACAAATTTCCTGATAATTTTTTGTTGTCAAACAAATCTTTTGATCATTTTTTGTTGTTGAGCAAATCTCTTGATAATTTTTTGTTGTTGAACAAATTTCCTGATAATTTTTTGTTGTTGAACAAATCTTTTGATCATTTTTTGTTGTTGAGCAAATCTCTTGATAATTATTTGTTGTCGAACAAATCTGTAGACAATTTTGTTGTTGAACAAATCTGTAGACAATGTTGTTGTCGAACAAATTTCCAGATAATTTTGTAGTTGAACAAATCTTTTGATAACAACTTTTGTTGTCGAACAAATCTTTTGATAATAATTTGTTGTTGAACAAATCTGTAGACAATTTTGTTGTTGAACAAATCTGCAGACAATTTTGTAGTTGAACAAATCTTTTGATAACTTTCGTTGTTGAGCAAATTTCCTAATAATTTGTTCTTGTTGAACCATCTCCTGATAATTTTTTGTTGTTGAACAAATCTTTTGATAATTTTTTGTTGCTGAACAAATCTCCTTATATTTTTTTTATGTAGAACAAATCTTTTGATATTTTTTTTTTGATAATTTTTCAAGCTTCCACCCACTCACAAACAACCCAGCTGTAACGTTCAATTGTCCGTTTGAATCTCATAAATCGAATCAGTTTAAAAACAAAAGACAAAATACACGGATCTATATTGAATTTTAGATTGAATGAATATTCATTCGATTATACTTTCACGTTTGAATAAGAATTTAATTGAATTTCCTATGTGGAGCCTTCGCACGCGTTCCATCCTTCAAATTTCATTCAATAGGAAAATAGTAGAATAATCAAATAAACCTTCGCTCGACCTTTTAATAAAAAAAAGAAAGAAAAAAAAAACAATCGGCGGGAGGTGGAAAAATCGTTTTTAAAGAATCTCTATATCTAGTGTCGCACATGTTTCGGTTAAATGCTTTTAAGAGAAACAATACGAACTGCCACATGATTAATTAAAAACATTTGAATATGATCATGACGCTATGGGAATTCCCGTTTAAATTAAAATTCAGCATTGCAACAAAATTTTCCGAGCCTCGAAGGAAATTTGTGCCGTGGATATATCACTTCATTTTCTTTCAAGGATTCTAAGCAAAATAACGCTTTTAGAGTTCATTTGCTGATTCTCTTTTTTAACACTTAGAAAAACGCGACCCTTTTTCGCTAAAAGTGAATGCTATATGGAATTCTCGTGTTTTTATATTAAAAAATGCCATTTCATCCCTGTCTGGGAAATAAAACGAGAGAAGGTTAACCAAGGGCATAATTCATGAACTTTCGTCAGCTATTCTACCCCTCCCCCTTTTTGCTAAACAAGTCTTAGTTTCAAGATCACGAACTACAAACAAGGGCTACGATATTCCATGTTTTTGATAATGAAATTGCGTGACCCGCAAAACGCAAAAATGTGAAGAACCACAAAACGCAGATAATTTTAAAACCGGTAACCGAACCAGCCGCGGAATTAAATACAAAAGGGGCTTATCAAGTAATTAATAATATATTATAATTTCGTGGTGAAATTTTTTTTGATGGAAGGAAACAAGAAAAAAACTTTTCCATCGCCTCTCGCTTTTTATGTAATGAAGATTTTCGTTATAAGTCGACGATAATTTAACCGCAATTTTTAATAAAGGATACTTAAGTTGCTGTTTTTTTCCTTTACTCCATCTTTCTCTCTTGGAAATTATGAAAAATATCGATTTTTAATTAATGAGGCAATTAAAAAATTTTTTACTCTGCAAAGTTTGGAAAGTACTTCATAAAATTAACCGGTTTTTTGCTGGAGTTTTCTCGTGTGATTTTTCTTGATCAAGTTAGCTGGTTTTTTGATTTAAAAAATAAAGAGAGACTAAATTAGTAGATTCGTGAACTAATTTCATTCCTTCAGAAATTTTTGGAGCTTTAAGGTCTATCGAGAAGAAAAATAAAGACTTTTCAGGAACTTTTTTGTTGTCGAACAAATCTTTTGATAATTTTTTGTTGTTGAGCAAATATCTTGATAATTTTTTGTTGTTGAACAAATTTCCTAATAATTTTTTGTTGTCAAACAAATCTTTTGATAATTTTTGTTGTTGAACAAATCTTTTGATAATTTTGATATTTTGATAATTTTGATAATCTTTTGATAATTTTTTGTTATTGAGCAAATATCTTGATAATTTTTTGTTGTTGAACAAATTTCCTGATAATTTTTTGTTGTCAAACAAATCTTTTGATAATTTTTGTTGTTGAACAAATCTCCTGATAAATTTTTGTTGTTGAACAAATCTTTTGATAATTTTGATATTTTGATAATTTTGATAATCTTTTGATAATTTTTTGTTGTTGAGCA
Organism: Liposcelis brunnea; assembly: GCA_023512825.1. Taxonomy (NCBI): domain Eukaryota; kingdom Metazoa; phylum Arthropoda; class Insecta; order Psocodea; family Liposcelididae; genus Liposcelis; species Liposcelis brunnea. The sequence goes on along the minus strand of CM042065.1, from coordinate 15,907,181 downwards.
AATATCTTGATAATTTTTTGTTGTTGAACAAATTTCCTGATAATTTTTTGTTGTCAAACAAATCTTTTGATAATTTTTGTTGTTGAACAAATCTCCTGATAAATTTTTGTTGTTGAACAAATCTTTTGATAATTTTTTGTTGTCAAACAAATCTCTTGATAATGTTTTGTTGTCGAACAAATCTTTTGATAATTTTTTGTTTTCGAACCAATATTTTTACAAGTCTTTTTTGTTTAATCAATTTTTTCAAAGGAAAACATTCTTTTCCACCTCTCCTTACACTTGTAGGTCTAATCTGGTTGGATTGTCCCAAAGCCTGAAAAGGTCGTGGCACAGATCACTTTAAAAGGAGCCGAATCTCAGGCTTTACAAAGGAAGGAACAAGTCTCTTCCTGTCTAAGTCATGCACTATTTAACAAATCCCTTAGAACATTAAAATTTCCTTACTAATCCCAAAACTCCCATTTCATAAAGCGGTAAAATTTTTCTCCTTATTAAACCCCTTTTCGTGACTAACCTTGATTATATTTTCTTAACCTAAAACCCAATCGGACTCTTCATTATTCCGCCATTTATCCAATAATAATAATAAACTTCCAGGTTTTCCGTTAGTTCCAACTTTGAACAAAACGAAGAGGGATCAAAACACTGTAACAAAGCTCCCAAGCTAACCCTGTTAACAAGAGTTTCAGTTAAAAGTTGTTTCGCTTATAATTAGTCGGTCTCATGTTAGTTATTATAAACGGCTGATGCTGTAAGCGAGACTGCGGCCTAATTTAATCAACCCCGATCGAAATCCAAGCTTCGCGAGCTTTAACGAGAAGTTAATAATCAAGGCCGCGTAGTATTTTTCTTCCCCTAAACGGGGTGTGGATTAATGGAAGTGTCGAAAACCGATATATCAGATCGTGAAGGATCTTAAATAATTAATCATCCGCCTCAAGGCAATTTCCTGCAATAAACGTTAAAACCGAAATCCAATTACTCTAATTCGCCTCGACCATCTCTCGCTCTCTCTCTTTCCCCTCTCGAAAAAGCTTTTGGAAAAATAGAAAAATGAGGTCACGATAGTCGTCGAAAATGGACAAAAAGAGAATGAGAGGGTAAAATAACCTCCCAGCCACTTTTATACTATTTTTTTTTTTAAAAAAGTGCTTTGAAGCATGAAATGTATTAGTAACAACGGAGATAAAGGTTATGCAAACGATATCACGTAAAAAAAAGCGAATGTTATGTTTTTGGCTATATTCCGACACACACGAATGACCATCGTCCATTTTATATATTAGAGTGCAAAATGCCACGGACCTCCGCAATTTTTTATTAACCTAAATAATACAATTTTATCATTTCCCCCATCGTTTCCTGAATTCCGATCGTTTTGATGTATTAAATCCAATTAATGCTTTTCAAAAAAAAAAAAAAAAAAAAAACGAACGTGAATGTGTCAGCATCAGGAAGTTTTGTTTGATGGAATTTAATTTTTAAAAAATTAAAACTAAAAAGGATTAATTCCGCATCCTCGCGGTCGTTTAGGGATATACGAGAATGAAAAATTAAAAACATATAACGGGCTTGTCAAAAGATGAGTAATTCTCGTATTATGAAATTAGTATAATTCTCACGTATTTCAAAAACTGGCACATATATCTTTTGATGGATCTAGATTACTGAAGGTGAAAATCTTGTAGGTTGAAATACGAAATTGTGGTGAAAAATAATATTCCGGGTAGAAGGTAAAAGGAACGGATTCAATCAAGTTAAGTAAACAAGGATGTCGAGAGAGAATCATCAAACTTTTTATTAATTTTCATATAAGCTGGCACCTTGACACGTATCTTTCAATCCTCGGGTATGTGCTTCATCCGGGATAATGAGCAATCCTCACGGACCATCTACGTCGTTCTCAATGGCTTAATTATGCTTTTAGAATGGGGTTTTGTTATATCAGGGAAATGTAGTTGTCGAGTCAGCTTTTTTGTTAGGATGAGCTAAGACAAGCACTAAACCAAACCACTGGAAGTAACGATTCGGATTGATGGTAAAATGCCATTTGAAAAGTGATGGAGGGTTGAGACATATATAAAAAGGCCGACTGAGCTGCTTACTACAGCAAGCCATCGTGAAAAGAATGATTTACAAGGGAATTTTAAAGAGGACCCCGAAGAATTAAGAAGAGAATATGACGACTTGAAGAGGAATAGAGATTAGGGGCAGCTTATTCATCAACCCCACCCACAGCGTCGAAATTTCGCATAAAGAACCAGACGAAAGGACGAATATCATTTACACAAAGGGACATGCTCAACCTCCAGCAGAAAACCACCTTATCAATATTAAACTAATCGACCTGCAAGCACAGCATCATCAGCATAATGAATATTGTTGCTACACTCCCCACAAAGGGATGCCAACCGGCGTTAGAAAGTGAGTTCCCACTCTCTTACTCTGCTGGCACTACTAAAGCTTTATAGCCTATTCCACCAAATTCCTCCAGTACAGCGATCCAAGGCCGTAATCTGCCAATCTTTGACCCCCAGGGAGAGGGCATCCTGTCAAACGTTATCGACCACCTCATCCTGGGCCTGCCCTGTGACCACCGACCAGCCGCCTGGCCATACAGGGCCTTAAAAATTAGGTTAACACTCACTGACTGAAACTTTCAGAAAGCTTTGTCCGTTCAACACAAAAATGCCACGAGCGAAGCACTGCTTAGCAGACTTTTTACATTTCGCCCCAAAATGTCAAATACTCCTTACTATCTCCTTCTCTCAACCTCTCCTGAACGAAGGTCTCTCTCAAACTTTGCCACACCTCCTTGTCTTGGGCTCTTTGCAACCATTTCAGTCCCGCCATCCTCTTAATGTCATCATACCATCTCTTTTGAGGCCTACCGACGCTTCTTTTAGACACTCGAGGTCTCCATCTTACCGGCCGTGCCGTCCACCTATCCGCATCCTCCATGGCAGCATGACCTGCCCATTACCACTTAGCTGTTGCAAGGCGCAACATCATCGACCCTAGTCCGCATCGTTATTTCCTCATTGCGACAACGGTCCCGTTGGCTAATACCAAGCATTGATCTCTCCATCGCTCTTTCCGTTATAACGAGCTGCTCAGCATGTTTCACTGTAATCACCATTGTCTCCAGGCCATATATTATCATCGGCACAACACAGCTCAACACCGGCACAATACTACTATGAACTTCCTTAAATGCGCGTTCGAATAGCACCTCCATCTTGACCCAGCTCATTTTGTCTCCCTGTATGTCAGGTCGTTCGTTGCATCATTACCGTTCCTTGTGTTTCTTCAAAAAATTATTCCAAGCACGTATTAATGTTTGGGCGTCGTTTACAAAAATAAACTGTCATCCTCCTTCTTCTAACTTTTTAAAACGATCGTATGATTTTCGCAACATTAAAACACGTTTCTCGTAACATTATCGAATTTCCTCGAAACTGGCTTGGAAACAAAAGCTTTGGCAAAATCCATCTCAATTGATAATCATAAACGTTTCCCAAATTCCTCACGTTCAACGGACCCAAAAAACCCCAGGCCGTAATTATTTAGCGGTGGAAACGCTATGCGAAATATTTCGAGTTAATTTTCAAACTCCTTCCTTTAAAGAGCTTTGTCAAAAGATCCAACTTAAAAGAGACGTAACAATAAGCTCGTGTGAAATTTTTTCTATTTTGCCTGCAGCTGTTTCGGTAGCCTGAACATGTTAAAGGTTTTGCAATTTCGCAGAGATAATTAATTAAATCGAACCATTCATCATAACTTCAACGAAACACGCTTCGGGAGATGTCACTCTTAGGCGCCCATTGCACGTGGCTGAAAGGATGTTTGAATTTTCCCGGGAACTTGTTTTGACCTCTTGTAAGCACATTTCTCTTCTTAATTATAAGCTGATAACGGAGATTGGAGGGTTGGGTAACATCTGCTGTTGCTATAGTTTAAAATTATGTTTCGCAAAATGTTGACTCTGCTGAAACTTCCAAGAAAATAACAAGGGATGGGGGAGGAGAGTTTAGTTAAGTGCTACTATTAGTTTTAATATTGGCCGGAGTTAATCATGCGCAAAAATAAAGATGCAAATTACTGATCCTTGTACGGCCATATACCAATCGGTATGGTACACAATGAATAATTCATGGTTAAAAGGTCACGTTGAATACGGAAGAACGGAAGTTTACCAGGGTATAGCACAATAACATTATCTCTCACAACAGTATACATCATTAAGTTAATTAGCGTCTCAAGTTTTTTTTTTTACTAAATGGTTTATAAATTATACGGATGCTAACCTACATCACGCTTCAATTATTTTTGTACATTATATGTGTACAAAAAAATTTATAAAAAGCGTGAATCCTTTTATTTTTTTTTGAAAGTAAATGTTGAAAAAAATTGGGTAATTATATGGTGGGTGGTCCTGATCAGTTTGATTCGCGAAATTTTTTAAGTGCTGGCAAAGAGTGGTAGTGCTTTCCGGGTAGAATGGTATTGGGGAAGAAGCAGTGGCGGTTTTCCTAAAATGCCAAGAAACGAAGATATGGCTAAGTTTTTTATCAAATGCGATCTTCGTCCGCTTGTTACTTTTGAGTATTGTTAGTGTTGATCCTCGTCATGATGATTGTGCCTTGTCCTTGGTGCGTCGGTTGCACAAGGACCGTGGATTACTTGCAACTGTAAAGCGCAGATAGTTGGAATACCTTAGGCATATGTTGCGGGGACCCAAGCACAGGCTGCTGCATACCATCAAGCAGGGCAAGGTTCAGGGTAAAAGAAGACTTGAGCGTTTTCTCCTTTTTGCGGAAAATCCGAAATCGGAACGAAAAGTACCGCTTCCTGCAGCTTATAATGCAAGGAAAGATTAAGGGACGGCGCAGACCTGGTCGCAGGAAGACATCTTGGTTGAAGAATCTCAGGGACTGGTTCGGCGTTCATTTATTGTCCTTACTTCATTCAGCCGCCTCGAAAGTGCGCATCGCTATGATGATCGCCAATCTCCGCCGCGGAGACATCAAGTAAAGAAGAAGAATGGTAGAGGAGTTATTCCGCATGGCCATTGATTGTGAAAGATTCAAGGAGCTCGTCGGATTGATTGTGTGCGAGCAGGGCACTCAAAAAAGAAGAGCGTTGATCCACACTAGTTCTACAAGTGACCGTTAGACGATGCTAACACTTTCGAGCAGGGGATAATCCAAAATACGCGAAGAATACCGCCATCATGCGGCTATGTTTGGCACTAAGCCACAGTAGTTCTGCAACACTAGCCCCATCTAACGGATGACCAGAAAACTAATATAGCAAAGCTCCTAGTGATTGGCAAAGAAATTCCTTGCACTTTTCGCGATCGACTTGAAAATCAAAGTGAACGAGCAACAAGCTCGTAATCGAAAATTTTACTAAGAGATTTAATACAAGATGAGCATTTTGACTGGAATCTCGAGGCAGCTAGCAACAAAAAAAATGTTGGTCTGCTTTAGCAATCTGGCAACAAGGCGTCAGAGGAATTCAAAATGGCTACTTTCAGATTTTTGATTATTTTTAATGGATTTAGCTTGAGACATTTGAAAGCGTCCAGTCCGCCACTGCGTAGAAGAAAGACCCCACTACATAGATAACAGAAGTCACGCTATGGTCTGACAAGAAAGGCTGTTGGTCATAAGTAATTGTTATTGCTTGTTCGTGTTTCGTATTAGATAATAAAATCTAACTGGTTTAAGCTACTAATAAACATATTTCGTTTAATAAATTGAGAAAATCCCCATTCCCGATAAATTAATCCTATACGAATAAAATTTTGAGTAATGGCTTGGAAACTCTCCACACACACTTTGATTCTATTATCACGATGATGGCGCGAAAACAAAACACCGAATCCCGTTAGTTTAAAGTAATTGCAGCAATTCTCACAAGTAAACAAGAGAATTTCCCGTGCATAAGGGGATCCCGCAAAACGACCCCAACGGGACGTCGCCTCGAGATTTCCGGTGAATAAATACAGGGTGCTTCGTCGGGGGAAAAAAAATTGGGAGAAAAAAAGGTGAAAGCGTGCGCTCGTCTCTTACCTCCAGCAGCGATGCAAGTTATTATTCGTGTAATTTAATTTCGGTGTGAAACGGTTTCCTTTGTTCCAATTGCTGAAGGTAGAAAACAAAGTAAACTTGGTTACAAAGACTCCCGGGGGAGAAAGGGGAGGGGGGCAAATCCACATTGGTTTTTTTTGGAGGGGGATGCTCCAGTTTTCTTTTTTAAATTTTTCCCCTTCTTCAAGCCTTTTATCGTGTTTTCCTTTTTCTTGGAAAAAAAGCTGTTGAATACATTTTGTGCTTTAAATAACAGTAAAAGGGGTTTTAAATGATTCTTTCTCTTTGATGAGTTTTTTGTGTCATTAAATAAAATTATACGGCTAAAAGATGGTTTGGAAATAAGGAGCTTTTCGGAGCAAGAGAAAATGGGTCTTCTATTTCAATAAATGTCTTTAGTTAAAAAGAAAAAACGCATTCATAAAATTCTAATTTTCCAATTTTTTGAAAGATCAGAAGAAACTTGGAATTCGTTACATGCAGTGTGCTTTGAATAGTCATTCAACGTTGAGAGATTTTTTTGATTTGGAAGCGTTCGGTAGGCGATGTAGCACAACGCCTAGCAATAGTCAAATGGCAATGCCTACAGAAAAGATCCGGGAAGAGAACGTAGCGAATGCCTAGTCGGAGGTTTCAGCAATAACTAACTACGGTACAGCCAGAGAGCCGGATTAGAAATGAAACCATTTGCGAGAGCTAAAGGGGCAACGGTTTAGCCCAGGCCCGGCAGAACTAAAAGCGGGGAGTTTAACATGACTCAATATAAACTGCGACTAACATTGAGAAGCAGGAGAAGACCTCAAATCCAAACATTACAAAGGGAATGGTTGCAACCGAACGGCATAAAGCAATTTGGAAAAAGTTTTTATCCAGGAGTGGATGCAAAAGAGCTGAAAAGAATTACCGCCTTGTAAAAACCTTTAAATCCTATTGACGCATCGTATACAGCTCACAAGGCGACCCTATCCTGGCTTACTTCCCTTAAAACAAGAACTCCAAACTGATGCGCATCCTTTGAAAAGTTATCCTCCCATCGGAAACGAGGTTTGCCTTGTAATAGTAATCATGAAATCTCTTACCTGGAAAGAAAAATAAAAAAATATTACTACAAAATAAGTAGGAAAATCAGCAAGATTCAAAATTAAAAACTTGCTAAAATGAAATAAAAGCAAACATTTCTGCAATCGGCAAGCGCAAGCTTTAGGCAAAATTATTTACAATAGTTTTTGTTTCCATAAGTAAAATCACTGAGGCACTTAAAATTTGTGACTCATCAGACTGGGCTCAGATTTCAAATGTCATTGGATGCCAGACATCAGGCAACTTCGGGTCAGGGCCGACATCCCTAGAACTAATTCCAGCTCATCACGAAGATTAATACATACCTCAACCTGACCTGAGACCAGACTTAAAACTTTTCAGCCAATCTGAGAAACGTTTACCTCTGTGAAACTTTTCCTGCTTTGCAATTATAAACTATCAGCTTCGATATAAAAAATTAGCACCACTTATAATAATTTGATACATCTTCATTCTTCATGGAACTATGATGACGTCAAATTTACAAGGAAATGAATCATTTACAATTAATCATAAGTGAAAATTAAAAATGTTACTTATTACTCACGAAAAAAAAAACATTCCTTAAAACTTAAAATCCTCTTAATGGGAAAAAATGACAGGTTCAAAAAACTTCTTTTAAAAAATCCGTCACATATGAATGACTTAATAACATGTTTAGGATGACGACACTGATATAATGTAATTATGTCAAGAAATAAAAACGTTGCTTTTGTTTCACTCATTTTCTTTTATCTTGGAAGTGATTAGGCAATTTTTTTTTCACTAAAAACGGACAAGAAAACCTCCATCCAAAGACAATCACGACAATGTCTTTGATAACAATGACAAAGGAATAGTGAACCAGTCTAATAATAAACACGGTTCAAAGTGCCTAGCCCGATCCGACACGAATCCCCAAAGCAATTTCCAACAGGAGTCTCATTTTGACGATAATCCCTCATCACCTTTTAAAATTACCAAACGAACTAATCAATCGACGCTTACGGAAAAAAATTCGTCGCGGCCTTCGGAGTTACAATAGCGGAACAATGACAAATCAAAAAAAAAAAATATTAGCCAATCGTTACATAGTACAATCAATGATGCAATTGATTATCTTAAGTTGAATTTAACCGAATCAAGAACAAATGGGGCGAAGATGTCTTTAGATGGGCGATGAAAAGCGTCGGCGTTCATGTAAATGGAATTCGATGATAAAAATGGCGAACACGTGCAATATTCGAAATCGACACACAAACGGGTAGAGGACTGGAACTTTTCCAAGCACTGCTTACAGTGTTTACAAACTGTGCAGAATAAAAAAAAAAACGGAGAAATAAATTTCAGATACGTCGAAACTTTTTTTTTCTCGTTCGCCTTTCGTTTTATTCATAGAAAAGGTAAGTAAATATCGTGGCCTCTGCTTCTTTTGACTGTTCCATATGTTCTATTTTAAAAGATATTGATTCCCTGCAGATGTGTTCCATTCCGTTCGGATCGGTTATGCTTTTTGAAAAATTTTCAGGGAGATCCCCGATATTCTTTTCTTGATCTGTGAACCGTTGGAAAAGTTTATTATATTATCCTTTTGAAGATAATATAATTGAGTTTAATCGAGTTACCTACCAAAAGCCTAATTCGAAAGTCCCCCCCCTCTCGCTTTGTATTTTTAATTCATGAGTTTCGATTGATTTCGACGCACGCAATATATGTAATTGGTTTTCAACATTTGAGAGCTACCCGAGGTGATTTATTTATAACATCAAACTGGGAATTGTATAAATTGAAACGGTCAGTCGAGAGAAGAAAACAAAGAAAGGTTAGGGGTGAAAGGGTGATATCATGGAAATGACAACTTGAGAGGGATATGAGGGAAATACGAGAGTGCATTCTGCTTTGTCACATATTCAGAAAGTAGAACTTTGCTTTTGTTATCTGACTCCCATCTTTAATTATGGTGGAGTTTCACATGCATACGAACAAGAGTCTTCGAGACAGTAAAAGGCTACGGGTAAAGACTCTTCGGTCAGACTAGTCTGACCTCGAGCTGGACAGCTCAGACCACGGGTCTGACCACGTTTGACCAGTCTGACTATGGGTAAAGACTCTTCAGTCAGACTGAAGTCTTCTTTTTCAGGCTTTTTGAATCCGCTCTTAGATATAGACCTCAAGACCTTTCAAGTATTATGTAAGTATCTTGAGGAGGGGGGGTCCTTTTTCTGGAACTTCTCTTATTCATCAAAATTTGTATTAGGGCTTATTTTGTAAATTCTGGCCAAAAGCCATATTGTGGCTGTAATGGCATTATGTTAAATAAATAAATATATAAATAAATAAAGCCTGGCCTAAGCTTTTTAAAACCGTTACCCCGAGTATTACTTAACTCAAAAATTCTACAAATCGCATTCTGCATTTAAAAAGCTTCCAACTTACAAGACTCTAGATAATTTCCCAGTGATCATGTAAAATAAAACGTTTTTCTTGAGACATCACCTGAATACAAACAAGTTATTGGGATCATCTTTTCCTTAGTAACGAACAAAGCAATTCCCCATTTCCCTTATTCCATTCTTTTCTCCCATCTTCCTTTAAACAGAATCAACCTTTAAAATGTCATTTTATTTACAAACGGCGCTCGGTCTCAAAGTACCCGTTCCCCTTCGCCTTGTTCGACAATAAATCAAATCAACCTTATTCCCTTCGATAGTTCCCCAAGCTAAGTACATATCGAACTCGAAAAAGGGATCCTCCCGTGTTTTGTCTCTCTCTTCAAACTTTCTATAAAATTACCAAACAAAATTAGTTTAGGGTTCAAAAAAAAAAAAAAATTAAATTCGCCGATGGCGTTGACATTACAGTACAATATGCCATTCTCCGTAAACATAATATGCCTCAGAGACTCGATCGCTACAGATTTTCATTAAAATATTCGAAAGCAGAGCTCCATGACGAAGAAGAGGTGGAATCTAAACTAAAACCCATCCACATCAAAGCGAGTAGGGCAATAAGCAGATACATTCAGCTATTAAAAAGCTGTTTCCATCTCTTTTCTCCTTCCCCACTTTTCATTTTATGCCACTCAAAACTTTTACTACACTTTCCTTTTAACGGCCGAGACGACACACGAGCCATTAATTTACAACAAAAAATAATTTCGCATATATTAAATTTTTAAAAAGAGTTATATACGCAGCCCATTTGCCCCACAGGATCATCGTTATAAGTAGAAAAGATAACATCTAAAGTAATAAGGTTAAAGAAGTTTGCTTGTCGTGTTATCTCACGCGCAAAGTTCCCATTGGGATCCTTTTCGATGAGAAATTTTCTCGTTTTATATATAAAAAAAAAAAGTAAATTCTAAATCGAGGAAAAGCCGTGGAGGATATTTCCCCTCAAGGAATCGATTAATTGCGGCGTGGTTACACTATTATAAGCAGAGGGCGTAATAACTCATTTAAAGTCGAATCGTCTTGTAATTATAAGTTATTCTATCCCGGTTTAAAGACAAGGGTTGTTAGCTAATCATTTAAAAGGTTCTTAATAAATAATGTTAGCAGATAGCAATTTTCTTGGGAGATGGAAAGAGAGGTTATGATCACGGGACGGAGTAAGAAGTTTGGCTTGTGGGATTTGGATTTGAGGATGGTCACAGGTTCGAGCTTCACCCTCTTAACTAGTTGAGATGGAATTTTCCAATAAACATGGTTACAAACAATTACTCCTTCAGCCTACATCCATCCTAGCGCCTTCTAAATTTTTCGATGTTCAATGGATCTGTGCTGCTGGTAAGCGCCGCGGCGATCAGTATATGGTCTAGCCATCTTTCCTTTTGGGCAGACCTTGGCTCCCATAAACATAGAGAGTGGACACATCGATGAATCGTCTTCTACACAAGGGGCTGCCATGGCAGATCGTGGCGGGCGCCAATTCGAAAACATGCATGTTTTCGAATTGGCGCCCGCCACGATCTTGAAGTGGACGTCGCCATGTTGCCCATAAGTTTTCTACTGGGACATTGTGTGGAGCGCAGCTGACGTTCATTGAAGTGTCCACTCCCTATTAGGTTTCCTAGTCGGCAGTTGGGAGTAGACTTCAACTCTGCTACTCTGCCGAGCTGGCAGAGTCACATCCTCTCTGTTTAGGCGCCCGAAACCAGCACTTGGCGGTTCTATCTATCTGTGTCAACTATAATATAAAAGCTGAAGCAAACTAATGATTGGGAACTTCAGCTAAGCCTAGCCTCTCATTTACCACATACCTGGGAGCGTGGTTGACTGAAACAATCGATCCGGATCAAGAAATTCGAACCAGCATCGAAGTTCCTCGAGTGGCTTTTACCCTATTGAAAAATATCCTAAGCTGCCGAGGATTAAAAATTCCCATTCGTCTAAACGTCTTGAGGTGCTACATCTGGCCAAGTCTTCTTTACGGCTGCGATACTTGGACGCTCAAAGCACCAGGATAAAGTGAGCCGAGATGTGGTGTTACAGAAAAATCCTTCGATCGTGGACCCAACATATGACCAACGAGGTCTTGCGTCGGTTGCACAAGGACCATAAACTACCTGCGACAGTAAAGCGCAGGAAATTGGAGTACCATGGGCATATGTTGCGGGGACCCAAGTAATAGGCTGCTGCAGACCATCATGCAAGGCAAGGTCGAGGGTAAAAGAAAACTTGGGCGTAAGAATCTCTTTTGGTTGCGAAATATCCGGAATTGGACCGCATGGCCGCCGATCGTGAAAGATTCAAGGAGCTCGTTGGATCGATCGCCTAAGCTTGTGTGTACTCACACACAAGCTTAGGCGATCGATCCGAGGCCTCTCATTTACACGCTCGAGGTTGACCTAATCTCTATACACCTATAAATCTTCAGCTTAAAGTTTTTTGTGAAACAAAAACACTTTTTTTAAAAATCTTTCTCCCGCAGAAAAAGTTAATTTTAAAAAAAGTTTCAGATTGCTAACACGAAGAGTTCGATATAACGTTCAGGCGTATGTTTTCCTAAACCATCCTCCCTCTTTTTTTTCCACTTTTTTAATTTCCTTTAAAAAGGGGGTTGAACTCTCTGGCTGAGTTTGCATTTTACATAAAAGCAAAATAAAGAATAAAAAAGGTGTAATTTTAGGAGAAATTAAGGGGAAACGTTTAATTTGACTGATAACGGAAAAAGGAAGGATACGAAAAAAAAGAACGAAAAAGAAGAAAAAGGGTGAGCAATGCATTAACAGATGACAAAACCGGATGAGACATTGACAAAAGGATGATGCGAAATTTTTTTTTTGTTTGATCAGAGATTTTTTTTTTAATCCTTTAAAGTCGTGCACAATCAGCTAAATAAAAAACACAAAGGTTGAGGGATAATCCTGGTCGGGAAATATCCGTTACGCTGCCCAGTAGTTATTAAAAATTGGATTTAGATAACGAAGAGCTTTTGCAGGCCCAATTTTCATTGTGAGAATCAAAATAGCTAAATTTTAGTGTTTCAAGACCTCATTTTAACTTCAGCCAGAGGAATAAATTAAAAAAAATTCCGAAAGGATAGAATGATAAGAAAAAAAAATTTTAGAGAAATTTCTGGATAAAAAAAAAAATCCTTTTCTTTTTATGTGATTTATTTTTATACCAGAAATTTCAGAATTTCACCCTCTGAACTATTTCTCAGCTGGAAAAATCTCACAACATTACCAAATCATAAATTAATTAATCATCAAAAAATAAGAAAAATCAAAAAAAAAATCTCAAAGGAAAAAAATCCAAGCTACGAAGTACTTCATATGTCAAGAGCAAAAAGATTGCTTACTTGCTTGAAAAATACAAAAGCACGTAAAGGGAAAAAAAAAGTCTGTTAACGGGGAAGAAAAGAGACCTTTGGGGGTAAAGAAAGGTCGTCACTTCTAAAAAGATCTCCTGTCGTCCTGCTTCAATATTTTGTCCTCAAAATCGGAGGTCAAAATCTTTTGTGCGAATCCCTCCCCATTTCTTTTCCAAATTAGCTGCTACTTCGTTTGAAGTGGAAAATTCGTTAAGCAACTAACGACCCTTTATCCATCGAGTTTAAATATTCGAGATATGCAACGTGCAAGCATTGAAATTCTTGATCCGTTTTAAGGGATGGGTAAAAACGGAAGCTCGAGAAAGTTTAAAGTTTTCAAAACAAATCTAATCGAAGCGAAATGAAAACAGCAGGAGGTAATTTAATCTCGTCTTGTGCTGACAGTATTGTCGTTGTTCCGTTCATCTTTTAACCTCTTATGTGACGTTTCCGATTCCTTTTAGTTAAATACTCATCATCGATTCTATTAATTTGGATAAAAGGATTTTTTACGAATAAATTTTTATCAGGAAAATGTTGTACCGGGTCTGGTTTTTTATTTTAAAATGAAGCAAAAAAAGGAAGAAGGATTTCAGTGGCGCGTCGGGTTATGGGCGACTTGGGGAATCATTCTTGCCCGTGAAACACTTGAATTGTTATAGAAAAAAAAAATGTGCAGCTTTTTGAGATCAAGTTCGTTTTATTCTCAAATTTTTGGGACTTCAGGGTCTCCTAAGGAAAACTTACAACCAAATTTTTTTTTGACTGAATGTAATTTTTTTTTAAATTTGCTGATTTTGAACAAAATTTTTCAGAATTTTTATAATGAAACAAAATTTTTCTTGCTGAACAAATATTTTGATAATTTCTTGTTGTCGAACAAATGTTTTCATAATCTCTTGTTGTCGAACAAATGTTTTGATAATTTCTTGTTGTCGAACAAATGTTTTCATAATTTCTTGTTGTCGAACAAATGTTTTGATAATTTCTTGTTGTCGAACAAATGTTTTCATAATTTCTTGTTTTCAAACAAATTTTTTGAAAATTTTTACTTATCCACTACTTAAAAAATTACTTCTAATTCCTCCAAATTCCTAACGGCCTTTCTAAAAACTAACACGCCACTGAGAATTCCTCTTTCGTATTCAGATGAGTAAATACCAGCCTATAATTAAAGCAGCCTGGCGCTCTAAATTCGTTTTTTGAAAATACCGAGAAGGAAAAAAGGGGAAAGTTGATAAAACTTCAGTCTTTTCGAACAAGACGGGAAAGATGAACGGGAAAATGAAATCAAGAACAGAAGACCGGTTTGATTCGTTTCCTTTTCATTTCTTTTTCCGTTTTTTCCTCTTTTTTTCCCGAAAAAAAATATGTTTGGAATGATTCGTACGAAAAATAAAATTATCCGAAAGAAGGAGGAAAAAAAATTGAAAATGTCCACGTTAGCAATTTAGTTTTTTCTTAAAAGAGATTTTAACATGGTTCTATTCAGATTATTGGGACAAATATCCGGTTCCATAAGGAGTCCTCCCCCGTCATATCCTCGTTGAGAGTTAAGATTTATGACAAGATTTTGATATTTTTTTTCTGGGTTTACGTGTTTCCCTAAAGTAAAAAAAAAATCTCAAGATTAGATGAGATGTGAGCAATTTTGTTTTTATTTATTTATCTTATAAACGGTAGGCTACAATGTTTAATCTTCTCTTTTGAAAATTAGGAAGAAAAGGGGGGAAATTTATTTAGCGGTTTCGTATACGCTCGGGAATCGTAGCTTTCTAGGAACGTAAACAAGTTACCGAACAGGCAGTCGTATCGGAAAGGGTGAAGTATGTAGTGTTAAGAGGCTGTGTCGTTTGGAGAAACGAAAAGAGGAAGTTGGGAATAGAGGATGTTGTTTAAATTCAGGTGAAAAGGAATAAACGTCGTGAGTCGGATGGCGGATCTTTTTTGTTCAATATCATTAACTGGATTCCTAAAACTTGAATAAAAATTCTACAAATCGAATGGGTCAGCTACTCACCCTAGCTAAGTCCCATAATCTTGGCGACTACTAGCACAGTTCATGTCCTACTCCCTCCAAATAAGCAGCGTCGATCTTCTAAATATCAATTGCTGATTTAATAAGAAGAGCGCTCTGATCGGCTGCATGTTTTTAAAACTTTATTTTAAATATACTATCATCAAAATATATCCCGTCGGATTAGATAACCTCCATCCGCTTTGACTAAATATTTAGCGCCCTATGCGGTCATCCTTTTAAATTTTCACAATGCCGCTCACTGACAGAAATTTCAATGCCCTCATTTTGCTATTTTCAAAATCCTCACTACACAAGAGATCACGTCAATCTAAAACCATTGTAATCTTGTTTAAAGCGTACTTCGTTTTACTATACGGGGGAGAATCGTACCGACAGTAATAACAGTAAAAGCTTTTCAAATGTCCTCGTTCCGTTCTTATTATTCCGAAACTCTCGAGGAGAGAAGTTTTGCTTCAAGAATTTGTCTTTAAACGCCCGTTTTAAACTTTTCAAATCAATTTTTAATATCTTTGAAGTGTCGTTTCTTTTCCGGCGAAAATTTCATCCCGGCGGTTTTATCAAAATCCCGCGATGAAAAGGATGGGGCGTTTTTTGAAAATTTATCGGAACTTCCTTTCACCCCGCTCGTTCCCGGGGATTTTCCAAACGTCGGTCACGATTTCAACTTTTGAAAATTAAAACAGGAGTTTTATGCGATATCAAAAAACAAAATCACGTAAATCAACAGGGTGGAGCGTCCTTTGGGAGAGAATGAAAAGGGAATGGGAAGGGATGAAGAATCAGATCGCAAAATAAAATATGTGATATTACGCTAATGAGTACAAACACAAAAACTCATAAATGATGTCATTCATCAAGAGATATTTACAGTGTTACGAAATCAATTTTCCCAACGGTTTAATCTATTCAGATGAAGGGCTTTACTCAAACATTTCTGCATGCTTAGAGCTTAAAAAATAAACAGGAGTTGAAATTCATCGTCAGCAGCAGAAGGGAGATTGATGATTAAGAAAAGAAGCTTACGTCTAAATCGACAAAGGCGCAAAAAAATTTCAGCAAATTATTCCGAGCTTCGAAAATGCCTGCGGTTTCCTTTAACATCAAAGTTAGATCCTTCCAACATGGAAACCGAAGGACGGGCACACCTGATTCTTAGTTCGTTATCCCTTTCGGGGGCATCACAAAAGTTCTTTGCGGGTTTCTTTTCGTTAGTTAACGGTCCCGTGTGGGTTCTTCATTATATATATCTCCGTCCTCATCAGTTTTAGATGATTTAAGAAAATCGGCTTTTGTAATTTAAAGCTTTACAAAGTATCGACGGTTTCGAAAACGTAAATTTAAACTTCTCTCCGGTTTCATCATTGATTGGATTCTATTGTCCTCTTCTCGTTGCTCTGACCGATGTTCGGATAAACGTACATAACTGGATGCCCGGTATAACTTCTCCTTTTCGATTATTCACTCCTAGATTATTTGTCCCTCGAGTCCCTTCCCCGGAATATATACGATTCGATATTTCTTTGTTTTACTCTCGGACCAAGGATATAAATTAAAGCCCGAATGTTTCCTTCTCGTCCCTTTTATTTTAACGGGGGAAGATGTTTTTTTCCTATCTTCGTGATACCTTTTCACGAATTCTTATTATGTCACAGGGAATAATTTAACAGAGCAAGGGAAAGAGAAGGAATGCAATATTCATAAATCAAGCGCATTCTTTTACACTCGCCCATTTCTTTTTTTTTTTTTTATTGTATTTTAAGGGAAAATCTTTATTCTTAACGCATATTTTTGATAGGCGTTGATTTATAGATTTGGGGGAGAAAATCGGGTTTTTGGCACAAGGTTTTAAGGAAAGTCAAAGATGAGGATGGAGCCTCCACGTTTGGGCCTGACTTCCCCACAGCAGCAACTAAATCGTCAGGTTCAAAGTTCTGCCTATTTCGGACTTTTAGTTTTCCTTCCCGTTAACTTCTTTAGTTAAAAAAGCTTCGACTCGGACCAAAAAACAGAAAAATCATCCAAGAAGGGCCCGAAAAATTGTCTTCTACAAACTATTGTCATAATCCCGCCAACCTAACAACTGCATTATGCTTCTAATAAAATTCCAATCACGCTATAAATCCCATAAAAAAAGGAATGCAACAAAACCGTTCGGCAAATCACACTAAAACCCATTTTACAAATTCTTTCCTTAAATATCTTTTCGCTTGCTACAACGTTTCAAAAAAAATCCCAAATTAAAAGTTCCCGTTTTTGAATTTCATTTGAGGTTTATTTCTTTAAAGGGAGGAAACGAAAAAAAGAGATTGATTAAATGAACATTTGATTAAAATTAGGAAACGTAAATTGGAAAAAAAGAGAACGCGGGGGGATTTTTTTTAATTCACGAAAATAAAAATTCCCAAGCGCAAAAAACAAACGTTATTCCCATGATATTAATGTTTCGATAAGTTCTTTTTATCGATTTCAGTGAAAGCCATACACATGTTATTTTAGACGTTTAAGTAATTAGAGAGGAAATAAAGAGAGAGAAAAAAAATCGACTATTGACTTTAAAAAAGTTCAAGTTTGACACGAAAGGCCAAGAACCGATTAAGATATTGTCTATCATCGTTTGTTATTTAAGAGAGGGGCCAAAATAAAGCTATTACATATAAATCTATTACAATTTTAAAACCTTGATTAGCCACCGTTGGTGAGGTCAAGTATCAAGCTACCTTGAAGAATTGATTTTAATTCACTTTCCTTCATCCGCCAGGAGGGATCTTTCTAACAATGCGAATTCGTTGTATTAATTAAAATCGATCCCGCCTTCCGATTATTCATGAATTAGAAGATGCTAGCTTGTTTATTCTCGAAGTGAATCCGGCTGCGGTTAACGTCCAACGAGTCCCAAAACTCAAATAAAGTAAAAAGAGAGAAAGTCTAACCGCAAGCTTCCAGGGGATTTCCAGTGCTTTGACTTTTACATTAAAACTGACCCATTTTCTCCTTTTAAAAGATTTTTTCTCAACTTTTTCACACACAAAAAAAGTTACGGAGCTGATATTAGGGCAGTCGGCTATCGGTGATTGTCCCAAGGCACAAACTGTCGAGATGACGGTTGATTTGGGCTCGTGTCTTTCAGCTGTCAGAAACTAAAAGTGGACAGCAACTGTCTTTGCCCTTGTAGGCTCTGGTAAGATGGAGGCTTCACGTGGAACATTGGTCCCATAGTATGATGTTGATTGATTGGTGGAATGAGCGACAAATAGCTTATGGTCGATTGACCAAAAACAACTATGATTGCCGTTGACTTTTTAATAAATTATTGCTACTCCCGCTCAGATTCTTCTCTTCACATATCGTCGTTGCTGCTTTAGCTCTCTTCAGATGTCCTCATTGCTTCTTTTGCTCTGGTGAGATGTACTCATTGCCTCTGCTGTTCTCTTCAGGTGTCCACATTGCTTTCATTACATCTGCTGCTCTCTTCATGTGTCCACATTGCCTCTGCCGCTCTCTTCATGTGTCCACATTGCCTCTGCCGCTCTCTTCATGTGTTCACATTGCCTCTGCTGCTCTCTTTACGTGTCCAACTTGCTTCTGCTGCTCTCTTTAGGTGTCAATTTTGATTTCATTGCTCTGCTGAGCTGACATGTCCTTATTGCATCTGCTGCTCTCTTCAGCTGTTCACATTGCTTTCATTGCTCTGGTAAAGTGTCCTCATTACTTTTATTGCTCGAATTAAACGACACCTAAAATTGACACCAAGTCTAATGTTGATTTAAGCCACGTGTGACGATCCTTCCGGGTGTCAACAATTCTCTAAGAGAAGCACGACCGAGAAGACAACATATCAATCTCAGTTTCCTGAATCCCAGGCTCTTATTTAAATTTCAATCAACATATTTACCCAAGACGTCCCGTTTATCAGCTACCAGCTAAGCAATGTAAGATAATCAAGTGTTGATGGCCGTTCATTAATCACCTCATACATGAACCCGGCTAATACGAATCGTAAATTAACGATTTAAGATCTCATCGGGTTTAGCTAAAGGTGTCAATACCGAAAATGACTTACCGCATTAATTATCGGATTTATAACCTGAATTAATACAGCTGGCCGAACCTTAAAATAATAAATCTGGCCGACCCTTCCCTTCCATTGATATTAAACCTTTTGAAATTACCATATTTGATTACCCAATCGATTTTTTAGGTATAGTCACAGGGAAAAAGGGTTTTTCACGGGTTACAAAAGCTCTTTTGTACTCAGAATCATGAATTCTACATGTATCGATCCGGGTAAAAAAAAAAAATAATAATGACGCTTTCCGCACTTCATTAGTTATTGATACACAGAGTATACTGTATATCCCTTTGATCCATACTTGGTTGACTTTGAGGACGTAGCCTCGCTTTTCCAGTTGAAATACCAATATTTATCGGAGCTGAAATTCGCTTCGAGGGAAAAAGGGAAACGCATAAGGTTTTGCAAGGCGAGAAAATTAATTAGGGTAGAAGGTATTTAAATGAACCGTGAGTTGCCTCTGCTGGCGACTTGCACGGTTTGATGCATCAGTGTTTCCATCAACGCTCTCCAACAGGCAATTTTTTTAAGTGAATCGCGTTGATTAATGCCCTTACTTCAAATGTGTTCAGATATTCCAATAAATACACTATCTAGGAGAGCCAAATCCATCGCATGTAATGCAGTCCTGCGCCCAACGGTCACTTGTGCCTGTGATGCGTGGCATCTGACCATCCGCGCACAGAGGAAGCTATTACTGACTGACTATGGCATTTACAGGGCCTGAAGCCCTATTGCCGCATCCGAAATCGTTCGCCAGGCGGACCTGTCCTGGCCATTGAAAATTAGTCTCTCTAAGGACTTGTCTTGGGCTGAGTCATCGGCTGAGCTAAGCCAGTGGTACGGCGATGATACTGAGGAATAGCGGGAGCCTCGCATTATTATGTTCACCGGCCCCTGGTGGGTCTTGCCAGGAAGCCTGAAGGGGGCATTCCATCCACTTGGCTAGGAGTGCTAGGGGCCCTTATTCATTTTTTACGATACATCAAAAGAGGAGGCTATTAGTCTTCGAAAATATGGCTTTGATTTTGATCAAGGTTTGCAGACTTCAGTGGGTCGACGTCAGTCGACGCGGAGGATTCAGCAGGTCTTGTATGGACGCCCAACGAGCCCTAGATCTCCTGAAAGGCCGCAGCTCCGCTGTGAGGACAATGTGTCGATGGATGCGGGACATCTAAGGATCCCTGGTATTTTTCATTTATAAAGTCCTGATTACTTACTCCCTTTGCTCAGCTCAAATATTCCGTTTGTTACAAGATGGTGTCGCAATTCGTCCATTTTGTTAAAAAAAACCCATCAAGAAAAACTTTTTCCGGATATAATATAACCAACCGGGCTGTTTGGTGATGCGGAAATGACGACACATTATGCTTCACCCAGTGACTGGAAAATGTATTGTCCAAATAAAGATTCATGAAACATTTATGAGCATGCATAAGAATTTTTTATAACAAAAAGATTTCACATTTATTATCAAAAAAATCGCGAGGGTGGTCTCGCTTTAAAACGTGTTTCCCTTTTGCTTCATTTTCCTCTCCGTTTCGACAACACGTTCCAATAAAAATATTGACATTTTGTTATAAAATACATTCCGGGAGGAATGAAAATTAATTCGAAAACATTTTGAGATAACAACGAATATTTTACCATCTTGATAAAATTCTTTGGCAGCGAAGTTATCGGTCGGAAATTAGTTGTATGAGAATCGGGAGATTCTCGAAAACCCTTTGAAGTATGAAACTATAAAATTTTTCAGCTGGATTTCATGTTTTTTGGCATTCGAATGTGGGGCTATAATGTAAAAACCCTGACCTGATGACATTCAATCAATCAAAAAAAAACACGGACAGCCAAAGGTGCCAACATTTTTGATAAAGCGATAAAATATCGTCTGTAAAAGTCAGTGGCTACAAGAAGTTATGTTGTAATGATTTTTTTAACAAAGCTTAAAAGTGCATTAGAGATGATTATACAAGATAAGGAGATATTCGATGCAGAACGAATAATCTGATTTTAAGATCTGGGACAAAGTAGTAGTCCAACTGCCCTTCTTAAAAAAAATGTTGGCCAACATTGTTCTTGTATTGATTATCAGATTTTTGGTTATTCATTGGCTACAAAAATGACACTGAATATGGCAGAAGCCCAACTGAAGTCGATTCCCTTTGATCATAGTAAGCTTTTGGATCTCCTACTTCCGGCCCCATGGCTCAAATCATTGCCTTGCGGATTTTGCATCTCCGCAAGTGGCCCAATCAAATTTTTTTAAAGATTACTAACTTTATTCCATTCTCACTTCTTTAAAATTCAAAAATTTCATTCCTTTAAAGATTTCCAATTCCACGTCACCTCAAGACTTTTCCTAAAACTACCATAAACTTTTCATCACTTGAAGAAAAGCTTTTAAAACTTATCCGGATGCAATAAAAAAAACATTTCGAACCGGGTAACGCGAAAATGGCATTGCTACTTTCCGCAAAACTTATTTCCAAACTTTAAATATTCAAAAATTTTCTTCTCTTACAAAAAGTGTCAAAACCTTTCATTAAAAAAAAAAGAAAAACTTGCAGAAAGTATCCGGATTCCCTTGTCACCTTAAGATGATTAACATTCTCTCACTTTCGGAAAAACGGAAGCTTCTTTTTTTGTAATTTATTCCCCGAACGAGATCGTCGATTATCCCCCATCGCGTGGTTCATCCGAGAAATGCAAATTCTTTTTTCATTTTATTTTATTTAATCCGGTTTCAGTTTTATAAAACATCAAAAAATAGACGGTTCATCAGCGAAAGCTTGAAATTCTGACAAAACACGACTTAATAATAAAACTCTGGGAAAACTTTTCCTTTTTAGTAGGAATAACGCGGCTTTAAATCAAAAATAATTGCCTGACATCCGAAAAGCTTAAGACGATTTATTATTTTCCATTTTACATCGTGATGTATAACTTCATGTCAGTTTCGGTGCAACATGGGATTCTTTTTTTTCCCTCCCCTTTTTTTTCTCTCCTTTTCTAAATTTTATCTCATCAGCGATTTTCATTTCTTTTTTAACCGAAAACACCTGAGGCGTGGGGACGCACGACGACGCGGGCTGGAAGCTTTCATGTGTTGCGATTTATAGTTTAGATGCGGGGATATGTCCTCCTCTTTCATAACTTGAATTGATGGACTTCTAACTCGCTGGGTTTTTCGTATACAGGAGCAAAAAATGAGATATGTTTTGTGGTTATGTCAATGTGCTAAATGGAATGATGCAAGATGTAATAAAAAAGGCGATCTATTTTCTTTAAACGCTTTGGGTAAAAGTAAAAAGCTTTAACCGCTATTCAAAGTTAAATAAAAAGAAGATGCTTCATTCAAAAACAAGATTAAATAAAAAAAAATATCTCTGCGAAATGAAACTCAAACCTATAACATTTAACGAGCTCTATTTTGAATTACTTGGCTGTTAAAATATTAATGAAAACCTAATTCGGCTTTTTCTAAAATCGAAATACTCAATAATTAATAATTACAACCGAATTGAAAATTTAAATTCATTGGTTTTTGCTAAAAGACACAAGTAGACGTTATTTCCTATTCACTTATACCCTTTTATTCATTGAGATACTCTGCTTCAATCCTATTGGCCGAGCGTCACTGACGTCACGGCTGACTCCCCTCACCAGCGCTGTCTATATAAACGAAAGCGCTGCGCGCGGCACGTCAGTATCGTTTCGAACCTCGACCAGTAAAGATCGAAAAAATTAGTTTCACGGAATTTTAAAAATATTTAGTAAGTTATTTTTTTTTAATTTTTTACGAGCGCTTAATGCATGAGTATTTTATTTTTTAAAAAATCGGAGTGCAAATAAAAATAAAATAACTTTTCCTCATTCAGTGAAGAAAAGACCATTCTTCCTCACGGTGAAATTGTTTTAAAACGAGAAAAAATATCTTACTATACAAGAAATGCAAAAGACTTGCCCGTCTCGACCTTTTTAAGGCCCTCGCCTCAGCCTCCTGCTTTCTGGACTTAAGCCTAGCAAACTTTTACCGTCTTTAGCCTTAAGCCAGTACTGGTAGGACTGCTGCCCACTACCAGAACCCTTACCATAGATTGCTACCTTTCGGGTCAAAAGAAATCTGGAGCTCGTCAAGGGCAAAAGCGCCAAACCTGAAGCAGGACTGTTAATGTTCTCTCGACTACCGAAGTTCCCTTTTAGACTCGATTAATTTATCTTACCTAAAAAAAGAAAAAAAAACAAACATTAAAAAAATCAACGAAACATTCTCCCAAGAGCATTAAAAACCGGTCATTAACCAAAAACTTTTCGTAAACAAACATTTTTCAGGTAAAGATTAACGAACCAGAAATGAGACATGTTAAAAATTATAAAGACATCTTAGCGCAAGAGGATTTTATAAAACAGGCCGCTAATTGACTCTGTTTGGTGAGGACGAGAGAAAAAGGCAAAGAAAATTAAAAAAGAAAACTTTTTCTTTCGTGGAAATTTGTTGGCACTTGTTACTTCCAATATATAAAACCCCGGGCAAAAATCAGCGTTTATCTTCTCCTTGTCTCCGAGTAAACTCGTAATTTAACAAAGTAAAAGTTACGATACGTCAATTATGAGAGGAAAAACTTACTTCCAAGAGTTTTTATCGTCCAATTATCAATTTTTTCGATGGGAAGTTTTCTTTCTTTATTTTTTTCGAAGGCTAACAAATTTCTAATCTAATTCCCCTCAAGCTCTTAATGGGATCTTTAAAAATATTAACTTCCATTGAAATATTGTCAAGAGATAGGGGAAAAAAAAAAATTACCGCCAACTGTTTTTACTTTTCCCCTAAAAAAGACGGAAATTGATTGCGAGTCGCTGAAGTTAATGAATAAATTTATCAAACAAAAACAACACAGTTCAGCATTTCTCTCTAAATCAACCGTAAAAAGACTAAAATGAAAATGTAGAAAGGCTGTGAGAATATGCTTTTTACTTAAAAAGTAAATATTAAAGTTGAAATAATATAGCGAGAAATAACATCCCTATTATGTTTACATTTTAACGGAGTGAGATTTCTGTTTGAAAATTTGTTCAACAGGATTGTTGAAAGTAGCGGTATCTGCTAAATAATAATCAGTCGTTCGTCAGGTCACAACATCCCTAACTTGAGATTAGTAAGCGCATGTTACAATCAAATGGACATATCACCAAATTTAAAATCTCCGTTTTCTAGTGAAGAATAATATTTGCGCCAGCCAGTCATTCATAGTCTTTAGTTTGAAGCTCTAAATGATACGTCTGGCTGGTTTCTGAAACCGCTTCTGCATTCTACAACTTTTGCGAACGGTATGGTTCCACAATTCGTGTGAATCTACTATTATGAGTAAAATTTGCTCATCTAAAAGAGACGAGGATCAGATAAAAATGTCAGACAACACGGAGTTTTACAGAAAATATCTTCGACCAACATACAAAATTTGATTGCATTCATTAACTCTTCAAAAGACGGTTTAATGGTCGGATACAGATGTGCAGGGAGCCATATCTGCTGCAGAAAGTTTACAAAACCGCAGATGCGGCGAAAACATGGTCGAGAACTCTCCTTCATCAGATAAAGACTCCTTTTAAAAAAATACCACTCCAAAAGGGAAATTCCTTACGAATAAATAGCTAGATACACATATTCGTGGAACCACGTGGTGCGCAAAAGTTCTAGAATGCAGAAGCAGTTCCAGAAACAAGTCAGACGTCTTTTTTAGATCTTGATACTAAATACTCTGGCTGACTGACTGGAGCAAATATAATTCTTTAGTAGAAAACGGGGATTTAAAATGTGTGGATGAGTCCACTTGACTGCAACATGCAACGATCTTTTCATTTTAAACGTGACTGCCCTAAACAATGTCACCAGAAATGTCTTCTCGGACAGGTAAAGCAAATCCTCTAACTCCAGGCACATGATCAAACTTTGGATTTGCCTCCTTCAACTTTCCCAACATTCAAAAATAAACTCAGCAAAATTAATGGGAGAAAAGAACTCCCAAAAGGTAAAGCAACTTTTTTTGAAAAATTCTTTAAAGTATAAAAAAAGAATGAAACGTTCATTAGGATTATTTAGCTCCATTTAAAAAAAAAAAGGAAAGAAAAAACTGAAGGATGAGAGAAAGTTGCGTTCTGGATTTTAATCAATTATTTAAAATATACAGAACTTTCAACTTACATGGAAGTCTTTGGGAATTACTTTTCTTCGAACTTGTTTCAACAGTGCTTCCTCTTAAAGGAACGTCACTATGAATAAAGCTTTCGGTAAATGAATAAAACTAACAGGGGAAATCTTCACAATAGGAATCGTAAGTCAATAAGTATAGCGAGCGTGATATTTGTTTTTAGACAGTTACATTAATTAGAATAGGCGAAATAAGCACATTATGCGAAAAGTTTTCCTTAGGATTTATCCAAAACACAAAGCAGGAAACTCTCTAGCGTGTTTTCATTAAAGCAGATGTTTTCGTGAGAATCAGCAAAAGGGATTGCAATAACGGTAAACCAAAGACAAATGCCCGATAAATAATTACCGGTGCTACCTTATAAATAAAATGGAGTATAAGGATTAAATAAATGCAATTAACTGCGTTTAGTTGGAATTTATTTCAGTGAAAAAGATTTCACGGTAGAAAATTTAAAATCGTAAGCAGGAAACGGTCTAAGCGATCAAACACAAAGCGGAATCGGCAAATCAGCCTTAAATCTAACTTAGCCAAAGATCCAATGTTCAGCTGGATTCTAAGATGAGATCTGGTTAAGAATGGCCACAAATTCTCAAGAAGCACCTATGTTAACTCCTCGTTTACTGAAGATCAGGGAAAAGAAATAACGAGAAGAAAAATAATCCAATTAATAATAAAAATTATATAATTCGATTATTCAAGTCGCGGAATGATCCGTTAGCTTTCTTTAATTGCATTAACACAGCTGAACTGGATAAACAGCAAAAAGGTGAGGATTAAAAATTTTCAAATTCCAAAGAGAATTCTCATTCTAACTCGAATCTTCACAAGTCATATTCTTAAGGATTACTAGGAATAATCTATAAAATTAACAACTGGATTCTTATTCCTGGGGGGGGGGGGGGGGGGGGAAATTAATTCTCGGACGAACCTCCACGACCCAAAACTCAAACTCATCCTAAAAAAAACTTCTTTGGCACTACGAACCCACAAACTAGCACTATTCCCTGTTATGTATATAATCACAGGACAGAAACGACAAGCTGTTAAATTTATTTAAAAGTTGAAATGGAATAGGGAGTCTCGGGTTTAAATCCCTGAAATTCGTCATGAACCCTCAAGCCAATTTACATATCTTAAATCGGATACTCTAGGTGCTTTGAAGAGAGAGTCCCATGGAGAAGATTTCCACCATCCCAGGTTTAAGTATTCCACTCCTTTTCATCGCTTGTTTCCTGTTTCCCTCTCAATTTTTTTTATATTTTTTTTTTCTCGCCAAACAGGAGCTCAACCTTCGGCAACCTTTATATCTTAACAGTTTAGAATGAAAAATTAATTATTTCCATAACCATTATTTAATAACACGAGGTAATAAATATGACGTTGAGATAAAGTGCCATATATTAAGTAACCAGTTCATTTTATAGCGGGATAACTTTTGATATCAAATTTTTTTTTTTTTAAAAAAAAGAGGGGGACTTGAAAATAATGTCTTTTTTATCATCTTCGCCATATACCTGCGACACTCGTTAAACTTAACACTGATAGCGTTTTTATTCATTAACTCCCGATTTGAAGAGTTTTCAAAAACAGAGAGAAAAAAAATATTTTTTTTCCCCCAAGAGTTTACTTGTCCGGCAGTTGGGAAGTTTTTATTTTAATGCTCTTATCGATTTTACAGTTACTGCCGTTTATCCTTTTTCCGATGGCTTTTCCTCCCACGTTATATATATTTTCCAGCCAGACTCATAAAATGAGATCCCGGTTACGGCTTCTCAAGTTAGTTGTGTGCTTTATATTACGACCCCAACGTTACAGCGTCAAATTCTCTTACAATTATTGCTATCGCTGTTATATTGTCTCCATAATAAACTTTAGCCTGAATAAATCAGATTGGAGCCGCTTTCGTCAAAAGTTATATCGCAATAAAAGACTAATTTTTTTTTTTATCTAATTGGAGTTTAGAATCTTTCAGTGAATGTTGGTCGTAGTCGCCCGTTTATAATCCTTTCAAGTAGTAAAAAGATAAAATATTTACAAAATGCTTCCTATAAGAGGATTCTGTTCTGGGAGTCAATAATAAAAAATCCAGATTTACAATAAACGATCTTCAAAACGTCAAAGTCGTATTTTCGGGAGATTTTATGTTTTAGGCCATTTTCCGGGAGATAAAGCCTCTGCCATAAAACATACCTTCAAATTCGAATTCAGCGCCCTAGAAAACATCAGAATCGAGTACCATGTTGCATTTAGAGTTAATTTTCAAGTTTAGCCATTTTTTGCCAGCAAAATGCTGTCGTTTTTGGCCTTTTTCTAAGCCAAAAACCTTACAATGGCATCAAAAATTTGTAAAAATGAAGTATTCACGTCTAACTTTCAGTAACTAATCTCAAACTCCCCGCCTTCTCATACCAAGCCCTTGCTATGGCCCAAAAATGGCTTAAGGTTAAAACTGTCCCAAAACACAACATGGTACTCGATTTCGGCCATTTTCGGGGTGCCGATTTCAAATCCAAGTGTATTTTTCTTGTCAGATACTCCCAACTGCTTAAAACCGGTTAGTAAACAATATGATTCCACGAATAAATTTTTCCACGCTGTCAGTTTCGTATTCAGTCCTAAGGTTCAACGTGATAAACCTTTAACACAACGTCAGTTCTTAACAGAATAATCCCTATTCATCAATATTTCCATTTAAGAGCGTCATGAATACAAAATAGGTCACCGAATCTTTACACATGGGTCACATAGTGCAGCACAAATGTTTACACTATCGAACCGGTTTTCCATTGTGATGAAAACCGTTTAATTAAAACGGGAACTTATATTGAAAATAAATTCGGTTGATGAAAATTCGAGAGGTGAACGGCAATTCATTTTATTTGATTCGTGTTCCCGGTCCATTAATAAATATTGTTTTTGTATTACATTTTATCTGCAAATTTTATCATCGTTTATGTTCTAATACGGATCAAAATCCGATTGACTGACACGTGCCTCACTTCTTCCGTAATTTCCAAAAGGCAAAAAGCAAAAAGATTTAAAAATGAATAATTGGGAATAAAAGCGAGACGTTTTCATTTAGCGAATTCTAATTAATTTTTTTTAGAAAAAACAAATTCAAAGCTTATTTTGAAAATAGAAAATAAAACGGAAATCGATTCCCTTTGTCGACTGGGAGAAAAATAGCGTTTATTTTTGAATTATACATGGGCGTTAACTGATGAAAGGAAATAAGAAATGAAGTAAATGGTGAGAAAAACGGAAGAATGAAATTTAAGAAGGAATTTTTTAAAAAATATGAGTTATTGCAGTGAAAACGAGATAAAACCAGTTGCTGTTTTCAAATCTAATTTTTTAAAATGTCAGTTTTAAGCGAAAGGGTAATTTCTAAATTTTTAGAAAATTGAAATTCTATGAAGTGGCAGACAATTTATGGCGTCAAAGGGATTTTGGCCAAATAGTGCAGATGTGCTTTTTTTTTACTTATGAGATGCTGGAATTTTCCGAAAATCTTTTTTAAGACTCTCAAATCTCCATCACCTTTTAAAATATGGCTTCTATCTTAAAATCCCTCGTTGGCACTACCATTCTTTTTTTTTATTAGAGTTTCTCGTTTTCCAAAATAAAATATTTCACCTGGTGTATATGAAAGCTCAGGTTTAATTTAAGTGAGGAAAATCATTATTCAGTCCTTTAAAAAAAGGAAGAACGAGAAAAAGGAAAACGGAAAATGTTGGTACAACGGTGAAAGGAAGAAGAGTGAAAGCTGTTCCTTAGGGAGTCATTTTTTTCATCTTCTTTCCTTCTCTCGTCTCTCCGATTGTCCCTTTATCTTAATCTTCATTTGATGGATCCCCCTTTTTTTTTGTGTGTGTGCGCTTTTCTATTTTCATGTTTTATGACTTGTCCTGAGGTTGTTGTGAGGTTTCCGAGGATGTCACTTCATCCTTTTTCCCGTCTCTTCTCTCTCTTCCCCATTTTGCAATTTTCCCAGCGTTGATTACTCTCGAGAACAAAACGTTAACAAGCTTGACTAAGCCTAGTAAGTTTTGACATAGCTTGTGTCGCCTTCAGGGGGCTGTCGAGCTTTTGCCTCGACGCACCCTCATTCTCTCAAGTTAAATAGAGTAGTCTTGTTGATAATTCATCAAGCAATCTGATGATAAAATGGATTTCGCATGCAGATAATAGAATTGTTGTTCCGATTCATTAGTCACGAGTCATTTTGAGTTTGATGGAGGGTTTCCTTCCGTAATTGGATAGTTATTCTTTTTTCGTCCGCGTTTTAATATGAAAAAAGTTTATTATATCATACAAAAGCTGCGGGAGGTAAATTTCCGTTGGCGAAATAATAAATGAAGATTTTATTAATAATTTTTTTTGAAGGGAAACTGAAACAAGAAATTTTTAATTAGAGAAAATGCTTAAGAGATGAAAGCTTAAGACACCTGCAAGGCACAAGAAGTTTTTCTTCGAAGCCCGGGAGTCATTTTTCCCATTAGTGCATTACAAAAAAACTTTCTTGAAAGAAAAAAACGTGGGACGGGAATTTAGAGTATTAAAAAAAAAAATTTTTTTTGCTTAAAAGAAATTGTTAACAAGTTTGTGAATTTGACGAACACGTCGGCCATGAAACCCACAAATCTGGACGTCAATCAGCTGGTGATTGAAAACGTAGTTGCGTATGGTCATCAACACTTGCTCGTTTAGGTTGGGCAGGTGTCGAATTTTATGTAAGCAAGCTGTGTGTGTTGGAGGTGATAAAACTCAGGGTAAATCAGATTGATTTGGATAGTTGAATAAGTATAAATAGGTTGGGATGTTAAGATAATTAAATTACAAACATTCGATTCATTAGATACAATGAATTCTGTTTGAAAAGAGGAATAAAGGTAAACAGTTTCAAGTTTGTAGCCATCAACCCTTTTCCTTTCGGTGAAATGGGGATCATTGGATTTTGTGTGATTGGTATTGATCAACGGGGTTTAATCTCTATTCGGCCTCGTGTTTTTAGCACTTTTTCCCTGCGTAAAATTTTATGGTTAAAGCTCATCGTGACAGTCAGGGTGGAAGTCGCAGATTGGGAAGTTGGATTTGCTGCAGCGTGGCAAAATTTCAAAGGCCTGGAGAAGTTCCACAGACTCCTGCTTTGCAGAATTTCAAGGAATGGCTCATATTTGGAATCGTGACGATTCAAAGAAAGCTGACATAAAACAATTCAAGGCAGTACAAAATCGCAAGGTTTTCAAGATTTGGCATTCGACTTTTCTGTCTCCCACGTCGAGATCCAAAATTTGAAAGATTCCTTGTCTCGAGTCTTGAAGTCCATCACGATTCCGATAAGTCAGTCCGAAATTCTATTTGAAAAGACAATAGGATTTTGTGGAAGAAAGAAAGAAGATTAATTTTTAAATAAAATCAAAATATTTCACCCAAAAAAATTTTAAAAATTGTTTTTAAAGAAAATGGAAGCCGGAAAATTATTAACAAGAGGAAAAATTTATTCAGATGAGAAACATTTCTGAAAAATAATGTTTGTCAAGATATAGAAAAAAATTTTCTACCAGAAAATCCATCTTGTTTTTATCTTGGATGAGGCCAGCAATCGCCTCAGCACAAATTAGTCAATAAAACTGATTGTGGCGCCAAAATTACACAAAATCAGAACTCTAAACCTGACCTGCTCTTCAATGTCATCGTACCCAGAGAAATTAATTGATCAAATCAAGAAAAATGAAATAAAATTATTCAAATTACCATAAAATATTTAAATGATTTCATTAAAACGACATTTCTGTTAATTAATTAATCACCTCTATTCTAACATAACCGAATGAGAGAGGTGGGTGATAAATTAATAATTTAATAACTATTATCAGAGAGTCAATCAAAATAATTGATGAGAACCCGATCAAATGCATCAAAACTATTTTCGTTTTCAATGTTGCAACTGCTGCAATCTCCCTACTAAAATAAATCCCTCATTTTTTAGAATTTTTTCTGGTTGAAGCCATTAAAAACTTGGTATCTGTCTCAGGTTTGAACATCAGCTAAAGTTGAGCCCTTGCTTCAATTTTTTTTCTTCGAACTCACTACGTCCCTGAAAGCGTTATTTTAATAAAAAGAAAATCCGATATCCTAAAAGAAATTTCACATGGAAAATATTTCTTTCCGGAATTTTTTTCCCTTCATATTTAATTAAATCGACGAAAAATAAATAATTTTTTTTTGGAAGCCCAAGAATAGACCAAAGGAAAAAATCCCTTCCGAGTACATTAAAGCATAAAATATATAAGCATAGGAAAGGATAACCCATGACAAAAAGTTTTTTTTATATCCCCTTTTTCATTCTTTCCTTCGTTTTTCTTTTTTGTATAAAAAGATCGAGGTCGAACATCCGCTGGAAACTTTATTGTCGTGGAAGAACTACATTTTCTCAAAGTATGAAGTTATGCGATGACGGGTCACGGGAGGACAAGGAAAATGAAGTTTAAATTGAAAAATTGTAAATGCCTGTCGGGAGACCCGAAATTCCTCGTTAATGACATTTCCCGGACTTAAACCCGAATCCCACACATTTCGTTTTATTTTTCTTCTCTCTCTTTCCCGTTTTCATTTTCGGAACCCGGAAACGATTACGAATCCCGAGAACGATTCGAACGAGAACAAATATAAGCAAAATCCCTCCCAAACAATCTCGACTTATGAGGAAAAGGGTTGATAAATCTATACGGACTTCTCGAGGCTTTTACTTCATTTTATATTTTTTTTTTCATAAAAGCAAACGATAATCCAGAAGGCGAAAATTCCCTTATAGAAAAATAAGCAGTGGACGGAGGATTCGTTTGAACAAGAGAAGATAACCAAGGCAATTTGGACGGTCGCCTTAATTACGCCATTTTCTGCATCGAGATAAGATGCCGAACCGAAAAGCTTTTCGAAAATTGTAATTTGTGATTGCCGAGGAGAGACGGAAATTAAACCATCGAGGGGATCGGGTATTTTTGAAAGATAAGGAGCCCGAGTCCTTTCTCGCTCTCTCCCTTCGGTTAAAACGTAAAAAGGGTTTCTCGCCCCCCGAAAATGAAAATCTCTTCGTGTTCGCCATTAAGGAAATCGACTGTCAATCTCACAAATTAAGGAGTTTCCGGAGTTTAGAGGTAATACAAACTATTTCATTTACGTACAAAAGAAGAAAGTTCCCCAGATATTCGGCATCTAGCTGGAGGTTTACCCTATCGAATTCCGATATTATTTATGTTGCGCTTCGCGGGTTCGAACTCTGGGTTAAGTGGGAATGAGTTTTTGACAGAGATATTAAATATGATTTCGTAGTTAGAAAATCTGAAGGTGCAAAAATTTATTTTTAAGTGATTACGGATAGATATTTTTAAGTGATAACGGACGTTAGGGTAATCGGTGAGGCATGTTTTGTCTTGCTCAAGGAATGGCGTCCTTGCCCTGTGGTGAGCTCCCTTCTCAGGGTTATGAGTTAGTGGAGGGCAGCAGCTTCGCTAATCCTGACCTAGGGCTGAAGATGGTAGTAATCGGCAAGGCCTAGGCTCAGATACCGGGAGGCAGAGTTGGATCAATGATATGGCTCCCGTACATTTAAAGAAGGCATTTAAAGAAGAAGAACGGACGCTAGCAAGAATGTGATTGGATGTGATTAGGGTAGTCGGTGGAAACATTAACAGTCCTGCTTCAGGTTTGGCGCACCTTCCCTTGTTGACGCGCTCCAGATTCCTTCTGACCCGGGAGGTAGCCATTTGGTAAGGGTTCTGGTAGGGAGCAGCAGTCTTACCAGTACTGGCTTAAGGCTGAAGACGGTAAAATATCCGATTGGTGGGCGAAGAAAGCTCCGAATATTTTGCCCACGTGTTGGACATGAGAAATTCCAACTAATTATAAAAAGGGGAGATCGAGGGACAACACAGCTCAGGCAGAAGAACAGCCTTGTGGCTCAAGAATATAAAAGACTGGTTATAGTCTTCGCGCATAAAAGGTCCGTATAGAGTTGAACAAGATGAACTTTGTTAGCTCAAGCAAAAGATTACTAAAAAGAATCATTTTAAAAATTTTTAAAAGGCGAAAGAAAGGAAACCAGGGAGAATTCGGGGCGACTTATTTGTCCCTTCGGTTTACCACACTGGGAATTTTACTCAGAGCAAAGCGAATAAGCTTTTTCCCTAAGGGAACTTGGATCATTTCAAATAGAGAGATGATGGAATTTTAGATCGCTATGTACTAAACCAAATAACAAGGGAAATGTCTCCGATTGTGTCAACAGATTTAAAGTACTCTAGATAAATCCTGGGCAGTGATATGAAAAAGGTTGAGATTTGTTTAGCCACACAAGCCTAGACCAACTAAGTGCTAAGCTGATTTAAAGTAAATACTGAATTTGGACAGGAATTCACAAAACCAAATTATTTCGAAGGAAAGAAGTAAGCAATCAATTAATTCAATCTACAATTTTAAAAAACAATGAAAAAATCGAAAGAGTTATACAAGACCGCCTGAGGCTCAACAAAATTCAGCTGACAAAAGCTGATTAAAAAACCAGCTCAGGTTGCGGCAGTCTGATCACATCAGCTAAGAAATAATCAGAATCAGCGACCAAGAGATGCGCAAGATCATTACGAGAGATACTGAATTTTTTGGGACATGTCACACCAAAAAGTGGCCAGGAGAATTTCCCACTGACCATTTATTTAAGGCTGAAAACTCTCCAGCCAATAAACGGCTGGCTAAGATTCTACAATTTTATCGCTGAAATTAGCGTCATCTCAGCAATTCATAAACCTTCCGACTTAGCTCTATCTTGACTGATTCTGGGCACTGATGCTTTATAAATCGATTTCATCCCGGTGAAAATGTCATTTAAAATCCCTCAAAGTTCCTAAAACACGATAAGACAATTTACAGGGCGAACCTGTAAAGAAAGATTACCTTTGGAAAAGTAATTTGCGAAGACGTCAATCAAACCCCGCGATGATGTCTCATTGTTAAAATTACAAAACATGAAGAGAAGGCAGGATCACCGCCCTTCTCATCGCCTCGCAATACTTTAATACTTTGAAAGGTTTTCCGACGAAGATGAAGGGGAAGTCTCATTGTTATGATAGGATTTCCCGGGTTATCTACGTTTTTCCAACCTGTTTGAGTTTACCTCCAACAACCCGTTCCCCTTATTTATTTCCTTATCCTCTCACCTTTTTTTTTTTTTCAACTTTTCTCCCGTTGTTTTTCTCAGAGGATGAACGTCATTTTTTTTTCTCTCTCTCTCCCCTCCGGTCGACGTTGATTATTAATTACCCGAAATCAATTTTACTAAAAACTAATGGAGTATGCGGTTACCGCCTACGGAAGCTTTTCCTATCTCAAAAAGCTTTTCTTTAATAAATTGATTTTAGCAATTTTAATTATTGTGTGTATTTCGCTTTTGGCGAATGCGCTCAGGCGCAAAAATTTTTAAATCGTTTTTTAAACGGTCACGAAAATCTTTCAGGGATGAATAATTACGTGTTACGATTCAAAATATATCTCATTTTTTTTTAGCGAGAATTATTTGTGTTTGGAGCTCCAAGGGTTGAGTCGACATTATGTCAAGAAACAAAATCAATTTCCTGGAAAGTTTTTTAACTTTTTAATTAATTATTTAGCATATGAATGGGTTATTCAAACAGTTCCGAGGAAATATTTTAAAAGATCTTTTTATATCTTTTTAAATTTTAACGTAATTACGGTTATTTACGTTGCTGAGGTTGTTTTAAAGTCAAAAGATTTCATTTTTTAATAATTTATTCTTTTCAAGGTAGAATTAAGGAGAGTTTTGGTTTTAAAAAGAATTTTTCATGATTAAAATTTGGTTAAATATTTTGAGTTGCGAAGATTTGATTTATATTTATTAATTAAGGAAGAAATGTTTAAAATTAGCGTCAAATAAATTGATTAATTATAAAGGTAGGCCACCAGAAAAGAAAAAATTTGGAAAATTATTTTTTTATTTTTCTTTTGGTTTCCTTCAAAGTTGCTAGTATCCTCCCTAGGACAGAATTTTGGTTTAAATGGAGAAGACAGATTTGCACATTAAATACAGGATGAAATATGGCGACCGTTTGCCACTACCACTAATTTAGGATCTCTAGAGGAAGCCTCCTTGAATGAGATTCGTAGGCTCACGGGACAGGCGCTGATCACTAATACGATCAAGGCAAGTCGGCTTCAGTGGGCGAGACATATCAGTGTTTCAATGTATTCAGTGGGCAGTTCCTTAATAAACACCATGCAAGTCAAAGATCTTAAGGTAGAGATTCTACAACATTTTGTCACTGTAATTTGTTACTGGTCTTTTTTGTCTTTATTTAATCACCACGTCAAAGCGTCACTGTAGCCTTTTGGTCACTACTTCAGTTTTGTCATCTCCTTTTTTGCTACCATTTTTTTTGGCCATCATAAGTGTTGTCACCATAAATTCTGTCACCATGTATTTTGTCATCATGAATTCTGCCACCATATAATTTTTTCTTATACAGGTCATTTCCTTTTTTAGTAGATTAATTTTTCTGTTTTGACATTAATGCTGATAAATTTTACAGCTTATTCTATTTTATTAGCATGAACTTCAATTTAAAAAATGCAGTTCAAAAAATAAAAATAAAAAAAAGGAACAATAAGAAAAATAAATTTATTTAAAGAACGAAGCTTCCCTTTAGAAATTACCCCAAAATTATGACCAAGAGCCCTTTAAATATTTAAAAAATTTCGTCGTCTGCTCTGTATTCATTAAATCTTTTAACGATCCGCTCAACTCGCTTACCTAAATCCTCATTTTTCTTTTTTTTTATGAGGGGGCGAGTGGCCAGCTTCCAAATTTAATTAGTGACATATCGTAAAAGTGACAAAATAACCTAATGACATATTTTAATGATGAAAAAATGTCTTAATGACATATTATAACGGTGACGAATTGTCGCAATGACAATTTTGTGGTGACCAAATGTCGGGATACCCAGGAGAAACCGTGACTTCGTCGGGAGGACAATGTAACGAAGGATGCGGGTCGATTAGGAGTCCCAGACTGGCGGGCCACCTGTAAGGGAATCTGCGATTCGGCGATAGAGCTTCAGGCTCTGTAAAGTTATAGATAGATAGACAGAGGAAGCCTGTGGTTTTTCATTCTGCCGACTTGTTCGTTCCATCCCCTGCACTGCTGTCTTGTCTTCTTCTTTAAATGCCCGCTCCGCGTCGGAGATTGGCGTTCATCATGGCCCATTGATGATTTTACTAGGAATATCAAATAATGTGGTGACTTTCCATAATCTTCCACATCGCAGTACGGGAGCCATACCATTGATCCAACTCTGCCTCCCGGTATCTGAGCCTAGGCCTTGCCGATTACTACCATCTTCAGCCCTAGGTCAGTATTAGCGAAGCTGCTGCCCTCCACTAAGGGAGCTCACCACGGGGCAAGGACGCCATTCCTTGAGCAAGACCAAACATGCCTCTCCGGTTACCCTATGCTGCCTTCTCTAACAAACAATATCCTCTACTCTGATGTCAATTTTTTCTTTTTCATAAATTTAAAAAAAGTTGATGAAAAATCAGCCCTTTGCTTCTTTGCAATTCTCATAACTATCCGCATTTTCATATTGATTCAAAGCAGATCAAAATTCGAAAATTCCAACGGAGAAAATATACAAAAACATTCCCAAAAATGACCTCTTCAACCTACCTCACACCGAACGCAAAAATTCTAACATCATTAAATCGATTAACAATGGTTCAAAAAAAAGCTTTTTTTAAAGAATGTCGAAACTAGTGCAGAAAACATAAGAAAACCCGTTTAGCCCAAGTTATTTCACGGTCAACCTTGAACTACAATTTAGAAATCACTTAACTGTAAAAAATATAATAAAAAAAAAAACGCTAGAGTGTGTATACTGTCTATTAGGTGTATATGAATCCTACGCAGCTGACGGAAGCAATATCGTGTGGGAATAAGATGAAAACAAAAGGTGCGCCATCGACCTAATTGGCACAAATTCCCACAAAGCGGACGCACATACTCGTTATTAAACGTGTGCATCAGTCTTGTTGCTTTATAAGATTCCGATCGATTGACCCACGTGACGATGCTTAATAAGGAAGATAAGAAATTTATATCCCTCTCACTCTCTCATTCCTTACCAGGTGCATACTGGAATTCCTTGTGGGCAACATATGCAATTGCAATTTATTAGATGCAATTTAGTCCATGGACGATTTCCAAGATTGCGTCGGGGATTCGAAATAATTGATTAAAAGGAGCGTGGGCAGGGGCTGCAGTTGTTGAGACAATTAAAACAAATCCAAACGACCCGAGAATGATTATAACACTTTATCTAAATAATCAACTGCAGGTGTATTTACTTCCTATGAGGATGGATCTTGAATATTTACTCTTGTGTAAAAAAAAATCATTGAACGATCCTCGGTAAAATAAGTTTGCTTTATTGTGCAATATTGAAAGGAAAGAATGTCAGATGGAAGTGGGATGAATAGTGGATTATGCGATTCCTTGGTTTTATATGCCTTTAGCGGAATTATTCCGATAGTATAATGCAGGCGGCGAGACCTTACATAATGATGATTTTTAATGAATGAAATTAACTTTATTTAATAAGTGACTGGCAGATGATTGGATAGTTATTATAGTTAGAAGTGTGGATTGTTAAAAGCTTTGCGTCTACGGCTTGCAAAATCGAAGGTGAAAGGACTGGGGAGCGAAATAAAAACCAATATTAATTGTTTTAGCAAGAAGCACTAGGAGATGGCAGGACAGGATAAGTGGTGCGAGCATTTACAAGATCTGCACGGCCAAGCGGCTGGTCGACGGCCCCAGGGCAGGCCCAGGATGAATTGGGTAGATAACATTCGTCAGGATGAGCTTTCACTGGAAGTTAGGGATTGGCAGATTACGGCCTTGAATCGCGGTCAGAAGAAGAATTTGGTGGTGGTGGCGGCGGCAGGGCTTCGGGCCCTGTAGTGCCAGCGGAATAAGAAGTGGCTTTGCCGCAACAAAGCTTGAGAGTTCTATAAAGCTACCGCAACTCCAGGTCTTTCGAAAAAGAATAAAACTTGAGCCATTAGCAACGGTCAAGGAAGCAAGATTCAAGCTGCTAAAATCGATTTTTAAAATTAAAATGTTGCCCACTTCGAGACCATCTTCTTTTTCTTCTTCTTCGGCCTTTTTGTATCTGCTGCTGGACGTAAGCCTCTCTTTATTTCTTCCACATCATTCGGTCCTTTGAGCTTTGAAACCAGCCCTAGCCGCAGTTTTCATAATATCGTCAATTTTTGCTTTTCGCCTAAGGCCCTCCATTCTGCATTTCTTACCGTTCACAGTCCTACCTGGGCATACGACAACTGCCATTTGAGCTCTTCAGCGCTTTTTGTAACATTCAGTAGCCTGCCTGCGATCCTGCTGGTTCAGGAACAAAAACATCCGGAGATGTAGAAGCCATCTAGTGAAGAAAGTCGAACGTTCACAGGCCAAGTTTTGATCACCGGAATGATCAAATCCTTCAGATTCACGCTCATGCGCTTGTCGCTCATGTGCCACTGATGCGTCAAGTCTCTGGTGAAAGACCTAAAAGCCCCAGACATTTGGGCAGGCAGCGCTCCAATATTAAGATAATGTGTCAAAGGATATGAACCAGTTTAGAGTTTTTTGACTTCTTCTTCTTCTTCTTCTTCTGCTGCTTTAAATGCCTGCTACTCGTCGGAGATTGGCGATCATCAAGGCGATCCCAAATCTTAAGTGATCCAGTCTCCTAGATTCTTGAGTCAGGATGTTTTCCCCCGACCTGGTCTGCACCTGCCCTCAATCCACTCCATCAGCAGCTGCAGGAGGTAATAATTTCCGCTGCGAATAATGGGGCCCAAATATTCAAGCCATAGTTTCTTATTCAATAGAGAGCCATGATCAAAAAGAGTTTTTGACTGAAACTAAGCAAACCAGGATATGCGAGCTGTATGCATTGCGGCAATAGGCTTCAAGTCCTGTATAAAGCCCTTAGTTAATTTATAAAATCTCTAATGGCGCTAATAGGCAAAAAATTCTAATTTTAATTTGAACCTGAAGGACAAGAACCAGCCCTGATAAACTACGACTACAGTCCCAAACTCGTTTTCTGTCTATTAATCTAATCAAAATCATAAACTCTAGTCATATCAACATTCAAATTATAAGTCTACCTGATCTACACGTTTTACTCTTCACTAAACGCTGACTCAGCCTTCTTTCAATTTCTTACCTAAAAAAGAAAAAAAAACGAAACATTACCTCCATAAATATTGCATTGCAATCCTCATTATAAAAACCTCCATCCTCACACACAATTATAAACAAACAATTAGAAATTTAACACCCGCCCAGTTTAATAATAATTATAAAAACAATCGACTCTTTTTAATAAAAGCAAAAAGAAAATTATCATTTTAATAAAAATACAATTGATGAAAAAACAAATAGACGTAATAATTATGTTTATTTAACATTGGTCGTTGCTTCAAGGAATCTCTATTTCGAATTAAAACTAAAATTGTCGGGGAATGGTACTTCCAGCTCGCAATTTCATAATATTAAACCATTCGTTATGAAATTTCCTCAAAAACCCAGCTCGATAATTATTTATATAAATACACCACACGTTGTTATAATTATAACAGCTACG
This sequence comes from Liposcelis brunnea, assembly GCA_023512825.1. Taxonomy (NCBI): domain Eukaryota; kingdom Metazoa; phylum Arthropoda; class Insecta; order Psocodea; family Liposcelididae; genus Liposcelis; species Liposcelis brunnea. The sequence continues at coordinate 15,867,162 of CM042065.1, read as the reverse complement.
ATTTAAAAACTCGTTTCTAATCACTTCGCTAATTTTACATTTCGATTAATTTCATAAGCGGTGAAGAACCTTTCTATAAAAGATCAAAAAACCTATTTGCGTTCCCGGAAGCATCCCGCACCGAAAGAAAAAAAGAAAGAGGTCGTAAAAAATATATATTCTTATGACCGTCATTTTTTTTATTGAAAGCATTCGGGATTATAAGACTCATCGGAATGGAAAATGAGAACTTGTTCGAAATGCAAAAAAAAAGAGCATGTAAAAAGCAAAAAAAAAAAAAAATCAATTTTTTCCCCATTTTAAATCTTCTTTCAAATGAATCCATTCAATGATATTCCGCCCGCCTACTATTCTGCGTATAGGCTTTTCCCGCGAGCGTGTAACACTTTTCTTCTCCCAGGGTTTTATGGGTTCGCTCTCTTCATCTTGTGTCGTGTACGTGATTCAAAGTGTGCGTAGTCAGATAAGGAATGACATGGGAATAGAAAACTTGTCAAGCTCATGCATGCATACGTTAATTAAGCTTCAATAGAGGATTCGGTTTAGAAAATTTTCAGCGCCATCTTGGAAAAATTGGACCGTCATTCTTCTTCTTTGGGTGCCATACTAGTTTTCTCTGCATATACTTAGTTCGTGTGTTTCGAGTTGACACAGCTATATGGGACCTACAGTTTAATGCCGGTTCCGAACGGCTAACTAGAGAGGCTGTTCTAAGCAGGTTACCACCTGTTGGTTTGCCATTGCCTTGCAGGGGGGTGAGACCGAGCGACTAAACACATTAATCGCTTTTTCGGAATCCGCAAATAGTCGAATTAAGTTCACATGAAGCAGATGACATTGGTCAAAGGTAAAATACGGTCGGAAAAAATTCGAACCGTAGAGTGGAATCGAACTCATAAACTCCAGAGTGTGAGTAGGGCACGTTATCCACTGAGCCACGAGACGTCAAGCGCAGGTGCGCCAAACCAGAAGCAGGACTATCAATCTTCCCGCCGACTGCCCTAGATAAGACTACTGAGAAGAATAAGGCCTCAAGCTCAGACACGGGTCTCCTTTCTGAGTATGAGCACCGACTTCCGTTGTCGAAGGTGACTATGGATTTTAGGTGGATAGATGGATCCCTTCAATGTCCAGAGTGGCCACATTAGGGCCTGACTTTTTCATTGACTTCTAGCCTAACTCTCCGAGTCGTCACCAAAAGCTCAGCGCGAAACCGACGAACCTCTTCCTGGGTTTCTTCTAATAAATCGATATCGTCGGCTTAGCCTAGATGCTTAGGGCACCCTGGACGGACGGACCACATCTCTAATACTGCCAATTTCCCCTTGAAAACTTCTGAATCAATACTAATGCCAAGCAAAAGAAAAAAATTAAAAAACCATTTTTGGGCAGCCAAAAATTTAATGCGAAACCAACGACCATTTCGCGGGCATGTTCAAGTAAAAAACTTCGTCACCGTTTTTATGCTCCTAATTACAAAAAACCTTTTAATGTTTCCGCCTTGTTAAAAATTCAAATTCTCAAAAAGAAAATAAAACACTACAACCGCTCCATTAAGTTTTTTCCTCCTAAATCCCCAAGTTTTCGAAAAAAAAAAACTTTCCGCGAAAACTTGACGAGTTAACTTGTTCTTTTTGCCTTAGGTGAATTTTTTGCGATTTAATTCGTCAACCGTGTATGAGGAAACAAAAAAAAAATATCTTTCTCAGTATTTCCAACATTTTTTCACGGGAAATTCGTAACATCTCAGAAACACTTCTTTTCCAGATTAAACAATTACGCTTTATAAAATTATTCATATTGTAAATGTAGCCGAGCTAAATGAAGAGGGAGTAAAAAAAAAAAGGCGGGAGATCCTTAGAGATCCGAATCTTTCGGGAAATCATTTAGCTTGAATATGTATGCTAAGAGAAGAGTAAATAGAATAATAATTTTTTTAAAACGAAAATTTCGGGTCAAATGATTTTTTGATATATTTGAATATCTCTACCTTATTTGGTCTTATTGAAGAAACATGTCAGCCTTGAATGTACACAGTGTTGAAAATGACATGGTCTGGTTCGTGAAGCCTGAAGCTGTTTGTTGCGTGCCAAGTCAGGGCTGAGAAAACGGGTATCTGACAAGGGACCACTGAGACACTTCGTCCGCGTATATTTACGAGGGGATATTACCGTAGCTAAAATATCGTTCCAGGCTCGTTCGTTTACAAAACAGAGGGAGAAGAGTCAGGGAATTTCTTGTCAGGCTTCTTGTTCAACAAACGGGGAGTCCCGTCTTCTTTGAGTCACCTTTGCCTTCTACGAGGGACCTTCTTTTGTTAAAGACCACCTGGATGCATTAAGTCTCTTCTTCTTTTAACCTCTTTCAGCCTACTCCTGAGCACAGGTGTCTCCCAATGATTTCCATCCCGACTTGTCTTGAGTTCGGCGGAAAAGCTTGAGTGCTTATTTTAAAAATACAAAAGCCGACTCTTTCCCGGAAAGTTTTATAATATACCTCTTATATTTTGAATAATCAAATCCATTATTTTTTATCGTTTCTTCGCCCACTAGATTCAACTTTCGATTTTCCCTTTTTTCTCATTTTCCCTTCGATACCTTTCTTATTCTTCTCTAACAGTAACCGTATATTAAAAACCTTTACAGATGACACATGCTCTTAACTCCATTAAAACCATTGTATGATTTATATTAAACTTAAATCTCAAGTGCTTCAAGCACTTTACAATCTTTCCTTCAGGGCCGTAGCGATAGCCAAATCAATTGCGCCAAGCAAAAATTTTTATATCACGATTGTGTTTCCTTTGCTGATCTTTCAATGCTTCAGACTTCTGATCCTGGGTCTATAACCACTCAAAAGCCTTCTGCTTTAATTTCCATTTGGCTTAAAAACTGAAAGACATTTTAATAAGTCTTTTTTTAGTCTGTTGCTTCGGCCCTGCTTTCTTTCTTCCATTTGTATAAACGATAACTGCATTGCAAGAACCTTCTCCTTTTTCACTCCGTAAAAATAATCCAGTAATTTTCATGTTAAGATAAAAAAAAAACCTTCACAAAGTATTTATTAGGAGTAAATCTTTTTCCAGGAAATTAATGGCTCATTCTGATTTAAAAAGATTAAGATAAAGCGTCTTTCGGTTTTAGGGAAGGAAGGAAAAAAAAAGGTTTCGCTGTCGAATTACGTAACGATGTTTGCTTAACATTACCGTATTTTTTCTTCCTCGCGTCACGTCAGGTTCCTTTTCTTTTTAAATAAAATTTAATGGAAATCTTTTGCCGTGAGCTTTCGTTTTTGATTTGTTATAAAAGCTGTATGCGGCAATAAGTCAATAATGTTTTCTCGAACTCATAATGAACCGTCAAAGTATAGGTGAGTTTTTTTCTTCCTTTCCCAATTCTGTTCCGATTCTCATTCTTTCGTTTCGAGTTGAATATTAAATTCGTCAAAAAAAAAAAAAAAAAAAGGAAAGAGGAAGAAAAAAATTTGCAACACGTCAGAAGCAGGAAAAGAATTTTCCAACGTTTTTATTCTGTGGAGGTTTGTTACTTTTCTTGTGATATTTTTCAAGCGAGCAAACGTTATCGTTTAAGGAAGCGAGAAAAATGCATCGATGCTGATTTCTTCTTTTGTGCATGTTACGATTTCAGGCCGGAAAAAAGATGAATACGGAAAATTAATATCAGAACATTCATGAATAGCTGGCAATACTCCAGAAATTCAGGAAGTTAGGGTTGTTTGCCCTAAGCATTTCTAGCCAAATGGGGATGAGTCTGCTTAAAGTTCCCTGATTATCCCGCTTAAGACCAAATGCACGCGATGTTGCAGTGCGCCCTCCATTCCCCACATTGAGCCTTTTTTTTTTTTGTTAAATGAGGGTAGGGGACCCATGATGCCCGCCTGGACACAGCGACCATCTTGTGGTCTATTGTGCCATGCCCTTACTATTTGATACTATTTAAGTCAGAGTTCACTAAAGAACTTAAAGACTTTCGTAGGGGCCGAAACTCTAATCACCTGGGGTAAGGGGAATGCTTCCCCCAGGATTCTAAGCCGGCATGCGGAGGCAGCTTCGCAGAAACAGAGGATATGCACCGCCGTTTTTCTAGCTCCTGTACACAGCCTGCACTTCCTCATTTCGTAAAGGTGGGCCCGAAGGTCGCAGTAGCCTGTAAGAAGGCAAGTGAGCCTTTTCAGCTCTTTCTTGGAGAGCGACAGAAGTAGCTTGGCTCTGGTCCTAGAGTGCCCACCAATGTCGAAGGCCGGGTTCTCTGTCCCACGCCAAGGCATTCTGTCTGTCTTCCCAGTCTCTCAGAGCCATCCTGAGATAGCTCTCTGGGAGGCTACAGAAGGGTTCCGCGCCGAAAAGGGACTTCTTCCCCGGTATCCTACAGTGTCCTGGCACCCAGATGATGTTTACCTGGTTATCTTGCGCCAGCTGCCTTGACAGAAGTATGCATTCCCAAACCAGTTTCAAGGTGCATGTCCTGGCGCTGATCGCCTTAATTGCCGCCTGACTGTCTGAGAAGATGTTAATAATTGCGCCTGTTAGACCTTTCCTGAGGTTGATTCTAACGCAAAGAGATATGGCTTAGACTTCAGCTTGGAAGCCCGTAGCCATAGTTCCCATAGTAGCCCTTACAAAGCATTGAGGACCAAATACTCCTGCCCTGACTCTCCTTTCTATCTTGGAACCGTCCGTGTACCAGCCCAGACTTCGATCCGGAGTTCCCTGCTGTCCATTCCAGGTGGTCCCTAAGTATCACCTTATAGGGTTGCTCAAAGTTGTGTACTTCCAGCATTGTATCATAAGCCATTAGCGGATACGGAGAAGGATTCTCCTCTAAGATTTGTAGGTGCTCGGTCAGGTCCCCTGGTACGCATTGCAGTCATAAATTCTCTTGCACCAGCAGAAAATGTTTTAGCCACCAGATTCCCGGCCTAGTTATTAGCTTCAAACAACTCCCCTAAAACTCCTGCTGAAGACCAAAACTCATTACTAAAGAAAATATTTGTGATGACACACCTTTTTTAAAAAAGCAAACAGCGATATCGGTTTAGTAGCTGACTCGGGCAAATTCAACCCTTTCAACCCTCTTGAATTCGTTTACAAAAAATTATGAATTCCTGATTTTAAAAAATAAAAACGAAAACCTTGCTAATCCCATTGTAAAAAGGGTTAATCGAATTCACACCTAAATTGGTAGAGAAATATCCGAAAGCTCTTAATTTAACCTTGTTTCAACAAGAATATTAATATGTTTTCCCTTGAAATGAAAATTTTCCAATAATTTTCATTCCCTCTCACCCACACACGCACAGACGTAAATCCGAATTCGAAATATATGAAATCAGATACATTCACACATAAATAGGAATCCAATGTGATTATATATATTGGGTCGACGTTGAGAATTAACAAGGAAAAGAGGTTTCCTTCTGAAAATGAAGGAAAGGTTTCGCTCCGCCAACATTTTATTTCGATCGATTGAACATATGATTATTGCACCGTACTGACATTTCGGAAGGAAATAACCGCGATGCTTATTATTGCCCTTCCCTTTAATAACTTATAGTTGTATTTACAGCGAACGCGAAAACTGTCAATTTGCGGTTATGGATCTCTATTTTTTACATCTGGGTCTCGTTTGATATGTTTATGACGTCTCCTTATGATCCCTTTGAGGATTTCCATCTTGCGAGGATAAAGAATGGTAGGTGGAACAGGAGTATCCTACAGTGGAGACCATGGGCTGGACACAGAAGCAGGGGAAGACCGGTAACTAGGACATAAAGACTGCGGGGTTACACTGGCGGAAAACCGAGACGGATGGCATGAATTAAAGGAGGCCTATATTCAACAATGAAAGCAAAGAGGCTGAAACCAAACTCAAATTGTTCAGACGTTTTCAAGCCATTCCTAGCATTCAGTAATGACAACTAAGCTCCAGTAACAACTATTAAGCACTTCGTAGACGTTACCAGAAATTGGATAATTCGAGGACGTCTACACAATTTTAGTAACCAGCGGCGAATTATTTTTCTCCATGTAGGGCTCGAAGACCGCCTGATTGCTGAAAGTCTCATACTCTTAATTTATGTTTCTCTCTTTTTCTTTTCTCCCCAAACAAAAGACTCCCTATGAAAAAAGTTTGAATTCTATTTAAAATCATTGTTTCAGAGCAGTGATTCAATCACGCGATCTTCCCCAGCTTCAATTTTGAACCGGGAAAAGACGTTCCACAATGTGATTAATCAATCGTCACGCACTAAGCTCCATAAGTAGGATAATAATCAACATTCATTAAAATCAATACCCTGCTTTCCGAGTATACAACAACCCGACCTTAACCTTTAACCCGCACATGCCATGCCACCTTTAAACTTTTTATTTCCGAAAAAAAAAAAAAAAATATGAGGAATTGAAAAAGTGAAAAAATACATTTGCCCGATTTCGCCGTTTAGGCTTTATTTTTATTTACCGTACAAAGAGAACGGAGACCTCGTTTGGATATACTTTCATTTATCGGTTTTAAATGTAACCGGTTTCCGTGACAAGGTTATATCGGTTAAAGCCTGGAGGTTTCAGGTTTGCAATCAGTAGCGGATTATCTACGTGGATGCAAAAAAGGGGTTTGGGTCGATGGTCATTCGACAAAAAAAGAAAGCAGGCTCAGAGTAATATTCTGGCCGGCAAAAGTGGAAAAATTCATAAACACAGAAAAATGCAAAAAGAAATTTCTGAGTAAAAAAAAATTTTAAAAAAATTAATCAGCGTCAAAAAAATTTTAAAAAAATTTCAGGACTTGAAAAAAATTTGAAATAATTTCCGAACAGGATGAAAAAAATTCTAATAAAATTTTAGGTTCTTAAAACATTTGAAAGAAATGCTCGAACAAAAAATCCAAATCGCACAAAAAATGAATTGAATAAAAAAAGAGCATGAAATTTTAGAAAAAAAAACCCACCGAATAATTATTGCAGCCTGCAACCTTTCATGCCGAGTCAAGTCATCCTTTTAGGAATTAAGCCCAAGCAGTGGTCGAGAGAGAGAGGAAAGGACTCGGAGAATAGTCAGCCAAGTGCTTTTATCTAAAAATCTAAAGCTTCGGCCCAGCTTAAATCCAAAAAATAAGGTTATAACAAACTTTGCCAATTTTAAAAGCCGGAAACGCGCGACTCTTGATTTCAGCCTCTCTATTTTGTTAATCCCTGAAATTCTTAGCCTTGATTGTAACTCGAAAAAATCGCAGAGGATAAACCCAATATCGACATGGTAATAATGTCCATTTGAGCTATTATTGGTTTTTAAAGGTCATCTCAGGTCATGATTCATTATGCAGTCGTGTGATCGTTGTAGATCAATGTTTGATATCGATATCGCTACTGTAACAATAACAAGAGGAAATAACAAATTTTTGTTATTTAGTTTTTTTTTTAGAAAAAACAGGAATTTAATTCGGCGTCCAACCGTAGGCGACTAATGATTGATGAAAGAAAGCCGTGACATGATAGGGTCACACCCTGCAGACGAGTTAAACGATCGAATTTAAATGAAGACATCATTTTTATAGGTCGCAGGGTCAAGAATATTATGAAAAGATAAACTGAAAATGAGAGAAAAAAGGTTCAAGGGGCATGGATTTGATATCAGAGAGAAATTAAAATCTCGAAATGATTTTTAATGAAAGTTTCTTGTGGTGCTCGTTTTTTTGATTGTGGAATAGCCAGGCCCGTGGAAAAAAACATCCTTGGAGAGATTTTTTTCCTCGCCTCATTTTTTATTTGAAAAAAAAAAAAAAAAAACTTTTGCCGAGGGTTTTTCATCGCTTTTGCTAATTAATTCATGATGTCAGTCATCGTTCTCTTAATAGAGTGCTTTTTAGAAATTCTTTTCTCGATGCCGAAGTTATTTTTTTTATTCCCGCGCTCTAATTTTAATATTCGAGGAGCCACGAATGTTTTTTTTAAGCGAATTTTGAGGTAATTTTTTTCTTTAGTGAAAGTGTAGCCGGGGTTTTTTTTAAAGATTTGATTAGGAGTCATAGCCGGGGGAGCAGAAAATAACTGGATGAGTGAGTTGAAGATTCATTATGATTAGTTAAGGGGATGGCTAAAACTTCAAGGAGCAAAGTTCTGCTACAGAGAGGGTGACCTAGCAAAGTTTTCTGGCCACCAACTGAGGGTCAGAATCCTTGAGCAAAGAGGGGAAGTCAAGAAGAACCTTAAAATCCCAGGTAATTTAATAATTTCTCAAAAGATTAGCAGTGCAGCCAAAAATAGTCCCTCTCCCCAAAAATGAGTCATGAGGTTTTAATCTTCCCTTGCTTTGTGATTTCCGTCTGATAACTTCTCATCTAAAGCCCAAACAAGATTCGACTTGCTCTGAATTTGTTTTTGGATAGTTCTTTATATATTCCTTGGTGAAGGAATGGAAAAAAGTACACGATGACTTATTTCCCATGGGTCTCTACATCGTCAAATTTTGACATGTTTGAAGCAACTTTTATGCCAAAGAAAGAAATTGGGTGTATTCGCACGTGTGATTCGAATTTTCCATTACATTCTCTCCCCAAAAATAATTCTTTTTAAATCCCGTTACCGTTTATTCAAACTCCGAGTGAAAATAATCACAATGCGTGAGCTCAGTCAATTCGGTGCCTCTCAGAAAGAAAAAAAGATAATAATTATAATAAAAAACCAGATTGACTTTCATTCGTATAACGACGTAATCAACTGATTCCAAAGACCTCTGGAATGTAGCATGGGTCTAGTGTAAAAGAGTTGACCTTGCCCAGGAAGCCAGATGTTTCATTTACACCGTACATGCATATTCACACATTCGATTTCAAACGTGAACTCTTCACTTTTTTTTAAAAAAATGGGAAGCTTATCAAAATGAACGGATAATTATATTCAGTAGATGCGGAAAAGGATTTTTTAAAATCCACTTTAATCCCGGATAACAACATGAAACAGGACTTTGGGTAAATAAAAAATTCCATGTCCAATAGAACAAATCCCCCCACCGGCTGGAAACGATTTTCCGGTTCGGTGATCGTTTTCCATGTCCGCAGCGTTGATGCTGGGACCCGACTCATCCCAAAAAGATGTCACGGTTATTATATCGAGATAATGGGAAATATTCAAACGAAAAACTCAATTACAAATGTCAGTCAGGTGGACGGGTTAGAAAAAAAAAAGAGATAAAATATCTCGATAAGCTCATAAGCTATTTTTGCACGGGTTTGGAAGAGATACGGGGCGGCTTTTAATCTGCGTATAGAGGTAATTAATCCTCGTAGGTATAATCATTGCTACACAGTTGGTTGTAGCAGATCTCTAGCGATTAAGGCCATCTTGGACAGAAAAAAGCTTTCGTGCCTCTTACGGTAAAAATCAGCCCAATGTTCAACGACCTTTCGAGTTTTTGTCAAATTCATTCTATCTATTAACAATAGCTTTTTTTCCAACGAACAGATTGCAAACCTCGCGGCTGTATTTGCATTTCTGTCACAGTGTGAATGTCTGGTCGATCGTTCTGCGGTTTGGTCTGAAACTGCACTTTTTCTCTGTTCTGTGACAGGCCCCCTGTAAAAAACTTCTGGAAAAATGATATCGAAGCCAAGTCCTATATGTGTAAAAGCTCTTGCATTGGGGACAAAACGCGGAAATGAAAGAAATCGTGCTTCAGGATTTGATAAGCTTAACATAAAATGGTTGATATGGCGACCAGACTGGGGAAGAATACTTTCATCCCGTAGCTCTAACTGACCCTCTGCTTTTGGTTTACACAACCCTCAATAACATTTTTCATAAAACCATTCAAAAAAATTTTACAAAATATCCGCATTAAAACAACAAAAACATTTATTTCCACAAATAAAAAGATAAAATACAACCGAACCACGTTAAAATTGATCATCTTAATCTCCGAAACCCACGAAAGCAAAAAACTGGAAATCGCCAATAATCACACCATAAAAAGATTTATATAAAAACACGAAATCTCTTTCTCTCCGGGTAAAAAAAAAAAAAAAATCCCCCTTTTTCCAAAATATTTTTTTTTCTCGAATTCGGACATCATTACATCATTTTTTTTCGTCCGTTCGATTTTTCCATGAATTCATGAATATAAAATAAAAATATATTGCTTTCCCCTTTTCCTCCTACCAGAAAAAAAAGATGCAAACTATACGTTTCGAAAGTCTCCACGGACGGGAGTAAACTCAATGTTCAAAAAAAGAAAATTTGAAACACAAAAAAAAATTTCTCATAAACCTTTGTTGTTGTATAGAAAAATTCGAAGCGAAAAAAAAATCAGCGAGGGGAAAAGGGAGGAAGGAAAATAAAAGTTACCTTCACTTCTTTCCCTAAAATCCTATGATCTTTTTTTTTCTTCTTTCTTATACGGGTTCAGTTTTCACCTGAATTATTTTTCTCCTCGACGTGAGGAATGTTACAACCCTATAAAAACCTTTCTTCATATTTTCTTTGCATGGAAACTTCGAGATAAATCGGAAAAAATGAAGAACAGCATTAAAGAATAAAAAGGAGGAAAAAATTCACCTTGGGTTTTTTTATAAAGCTAACCTCAAACAGAAGAAAAAAAAAGACGACTTTGGAATATTAAAAGTAACCAAGCCTGTAATCATGCCCTCATTTTTTCCCACAGTTTTTACGTCAGCTTATCGCTCACGAGATTGACTTTTGCAGGGAGTAAGAGAATCCAGGTCAGCAAAGTTGCACATCCCCCTCACTGCAACATTTTTGAATTCATTTTTTAAGAGGGATAAATAGTTAAATAATATTGTGCGATGCAAAATTATGCAATTCCATACATGGCTTGCACCCTGTTGGCAAAAGATAACTCCTCGAATCCTGCTCTGGCTACTTTACTGCCTTGCAGGTGAAAGATAATGTGTCAGCAGCCATATTGCTTCCTGCCAGCTCAGAAATTTTAACTATGATAAAGGACTAGCTGATTAATTACAATTTACATTCTTAAGTTTTCATTCAAAATCTCAGCAATCCAAAAAATTTTTCTAATCTTTCTTCGAGGCTCAAAATCTAATTTATTTTCAGGCATGCCCTGAAATTTTCTCCTCCACTGATTATTTTCAAACAAGAATTTGTCCACATGCACCATACCACAGCTTAGACATCTGCACGGGCCCGAAAAATTTCGGCCCGTGGCCCGGCCCCGGCCCGTGAAAACCTAACGGGCCGACTCCAGGCCCGGCTCGTTTAAAATTTAGTTCAGCCCGGCCCGGCCCGGCCCGGCCCGCGGGCCGCCCGCGGGCCGAGCTATTTTTTAATCAGAAATAAGCAGTTATCAATAGTTCAATAGCATACATGTATATTAATAGTAAGAGATATAAAATTTAAAGAAATTAACAGCATTTCGCTAGTCCAGAATAATTTTGTGTTACCTGCTGTTTACTGGCCATTATCTAAACATTGAGAATTTTTTTCAGATAGAACAAGTCTTGTTCTATCTGAAAAAAAATATTCGGGAAAATAATACGGGCCTAAACGGGCCGAACGGGCCGGCCCTGTTTGTAAAAAATCTCAGCCCGGGCCCGTGAACGGGGCCCGGAAACCGTGAACGGGCTGGCCCGTTGGCCCGCGGGCCGACGGGCCGAACGGGCTTTGTGCAGATGTCTACCACAGCTGCTAAAATTTTTTCAAGCAGAAATTGTCAACTAACTATTTCAAAGCCTAAAAATCCAGATTTTTTTGATTTGCCGAGAATCTTAAATTAACTTCCTTAAAAACTTTTAAAATCTTTTCACTCCAATTGTTGTAATCTTGATGACTCTCCTTTATAATTTAAAAAACTTTACCTTTAAATTCCTAAAAACTACGATTTAAAAAGTTTTTCAACTCTGTTAAACCTAACCTCATTTTGTTTAAAAGGGAAATCTGACCCTAAATCATTTTAAAATAACTCTCAAATAGAAAAATAGGATCTTGGGTTCCTTAAAAAGCTGATTTGGCCAATAAGTACTCAGCAGATAACCTAATGTGCCAATCAGGTCACCGTTTTTCTCGATTAGATACAAATTAGCCAAATCTCCTGAAATAAAACCATAAACTTCTTAAAATGGCAATTTAAATAAATTCAGCAACAAGCATTCATTACCATTAACTCTTCAGATAAATAAAAATTTGAAAAAAAAGGTGATCAAAATTACCCAGAACTGACAGTAGCTGCTCTAGCTGTAAAAGCTAGAGACAAGTCTCCCGATTCTCAAAATTAACTCCTTAATTCAAAATTTTTCAAACTACACTTTAAATTGCACTTCATCAACAAAATAAGCTAATGTTACATCATTCCAGAAGCAAACTCATGAAGATAATTTATATCAAACTCATCAAGAGAAAGTTAAGTCGATAAATACAGTGATGACAACCGAATGCCCAATCAAACTTGTCAAACCAAATAAATTAGCCAAAACCTCAAAAAATGAAGCTACAAAATTGAGAGATAACAACTTGGTTGAATTCTTTGCAAACAAGCTGTAACATGTTCACGAGCTTTTTAATTATAAAAAAAATAAAACCAAAATTAAGAGTAGGAAACCATTTTCCAAAAACATATTGAGTACTTGCATCAACAGCCAAAATCAGTTATTGATACAAATCTTAAAAAATTATTCGATGAGTATCTGAAAATCTGTTAACTCTAGCAAAGTAAAGCAATCCCAAATTTACATACAGATAAAATAATTTCATCTTAAAAAAATTTGGGTTTTGCAAAATCTTGTTAACCAGGTAAGGTTATGTAAAGTATAGGGGGCTCTATATGAAACAATGCCAACGGCTCACAGATAAGGTAAGTCCAAAGAGCCAAACCATTAATGATTGGAAGCAGGATTAATTAGCCCTTTCAAAGGATATCCCTATTCATCTTCAGCATCCTCCTTTACCATTAATCTGTTACAAGCTATTTAGCAGTGGTTAAAACCTTCCCATCCAGTTTCGACAGAACAAAAAAGTGCAAGATCATAATCATGAGATGTTTTCATTTAAAACCCAAAATTAATGTAACGTTGTATCCCAAACAAAAAATAAAACTGGACAGAAAAAAATCCTTGTCCATATAAACTCCACACATCAGTCCCTACCTCAATTTCCGATTAAGTATCTCAAGCTATAATAATAAACACTATGACCCCTTCTTATTTTTGAAGATCCTACACAAGGAGCAACGACTCCTACTTCCTGAATAGGAAACTCACGCTCTCTTTTCCCTTTTAATTGTATTAAACTGTCCAATCCTCCTGACCTAAAACTCGAAGGGAATTTAAAAAAACTAACATGGCGAAAAAAATCGTCTGCTTTAACAAAATGAAAAAATATTAAATAATCCAAGAGAGCGTAAAAACTCGGAACTCTGGATGAATTCCTAAGAACATTATTCACGTTGCGTTTAGCCTTGAGGCAACACATACACACGATAATGATTCTACATTTCATACGCTTTATAAAAACCCAAAAATCAATTCATAGAACTCACAATTGTCTAATTAAATATAATTTTCTGTTTGATACTTATTAATCAAAACAAAATCAATTATGTAACAGAATCAAGTACTTGTTTCGATATTGACAAAAAAAAAATCTGGTTCAGTAACACATCAATAAATGCGACTACTGAAAATTTTGCTGTGTTCATTTATTATCTAATGGGAAAGTTTTTCTAATCTAAGGGAAACTTTACAAAAAGTCGTTACTGGAATGATTCCTATCTTTCAAATTTAATCAATGCCTGAGTCTCGAACTTTTGAAAATTACAAAACCAAAAGGAAAACCACCAAACCAATTCGATAAGGTCAAGTCACATCTAACATCATTCTGATTTCCCTAGTACCCCATTTTTTTTTTTTTTTTTTTTAAATTATAAAGCTGGATATAAACTGACAATTAATTTCATTTGAAAAATTACTTATAAAAGATTCTCATTACGATTATACTTGTTCATTTTAAAAACTTCTCCTATATCATT